>CP125837.1:56033097-57285597 GCA_030408175.1 Trifolium repens | reverse complement strand
TGCTAATAAAGTGGTATTAAGTATTAACTACAACGTCCATAAAATTTGAACTTAGACGTGAACTAACACGTTGAAGCTGCACAAATGAGGAATATATTATTAGTATCTGACAACAGCATTTTGAGACCTACAACAACACCTGTTGCCTCTTGTTTGACAGGTTGTGAATTATTTATTTCCCTCTTCCTCCCTAGTCCCTCACACGAGGAGTATAAAAACAGACGAAGTAGAATTATATTTTGTCGCTCACCTGTAGTCGAGTTTTGATGGTATCAATGGGGTATAAAGCTGCTTCTACAGCAACACCAGCAACACCTCCAGCAATACAACCCTCTACAGTACTCATAGAATAAGGCAATAGTTATAGCAGTAGCAAGTAATTGAAATACTAGCAAATTACAGTTTAAACAAGTAGGGCTTTAAAATTATCAATTTACTACTTCTAATAACAACTTCATACTAATATGTAACTGATCATGATGTCTACATAAAAAAGCAGCAAATTATTCATAAAAGTACTTATGCATAATGCCACAAAAAAGGCGAACTAGGCCGGCCATTTATTTAAACCTATGAAGCACGGAAACAGACACGCACATAGGACACGACACTGACATGTTGACATCGATAATAATTTGAGAAAATGACACAATTCAATATAATTATAAGTGTCGGTTTCGTGTCGGTGTCTGACACCGACGCGTCGGACACGCCTAATCCGACGCTTCATAGGTTTAAACACCGAAAGTTTACAGGTTATTAATCCTTGGATTAACACATTCATGAACTGGAATGAAAAAACTTACCATATAGAGCACGAAAATAGTCAAATGGATTATTCTCTTCTTGAGTGATAGACATGAAGAACTTATCAGGATCCTTTTTAACAGACATTTTAAACTTCAATGCATCTGTGTATATACAAGTCATTTGTTCAACATAAGTAATCAAAACATAAAATAAACCTATTCCACTAAATTGATACAACAAATTTTCACAATATTGATAAGTAGGTAAAATTTGAAGACCAATTGAATCAAAAAACTTTGAGTTATGTAAGGAATGGTGTTGCAGAGAGAGTATACATACCAATTGAATCAGGTTGGTGAGCTTTGGAGATCATGGGAAATGTGCAAAGATCAAATATTTGACAGTGAAAAGATGCAGAAGAAGAAGCTTGAAACAAATGGGTTTATGCGCACGTGCAAAATCTTTGGGGGTGTTAAATTAAATAAACGGTTTAGTTTACTCAAACCAAACCAGAAACTGAACCGCTCCATTTTGAACCGGTTTATTAAGTGTTAGAGTATATGCTTATGCTATTCAATATTTATTTTAACTAAAATTTTAAATTTCAAATATAAAATAGTTATAATGTTAGATTCAATACACAACTAAGGGTGTGCCAAACGAATAGCCTTTTTATATTAAGTGTTATAATCTTCTTGAAAAAGATCGAAAGATATTTATATTTAGTGTTTGACGGTGTCTCAAATAAGATTATTTTTAATAGACAAAATCTATAAAAAAAAAAAAAGGAAAAAGAAAATACACAATCTAGTATTAAATTGTGATTGTTGATAAGTAAAACAAACACACAAAATTGCAAGGGCTTAAAATTTCTACGGTGATTGTGCATCATATGGTAGGGGTGGACAACGGGCCGGTTTGGGTCGGTACGGGCCCAAAACCTCAAACCGGCCCAAACCTCGGTTTGTGTATAAAGACCCACACCGACCCAAGTTTTTATACGGGTTGGATGGGTTCGGGTAACTCGATTCGCGGGTTGCATGACTCGGTTTATGCGGGTAATAACACAAACAAGCAACAAAAGAAATTTGTAAATCCAGAAGAGAAAAAAATTGATTCACGGTAAAAAAAATACATATCAACCATCTCAGATCTAGATTTGTATCATCAACCAACAAAACAAAAACTTGAAATAGGAAAAAGATGAAATTTGAGATTAAGAAGAAGAAGACGAAAAAGAAGTGGTATAGTTTCAAAGAGAGTTTAAAAGAAAAAAAAGATTGCTTCTTCAAAAACAAAGAGTTTCAAAAAGAATATAATGGATCGTATAAAACAATGAACTTAAATTTTACTGAACTATCTAGTATCTATCCTAATTCCTATCCTATATCTTTGTTAAAAAATTATTAAAAGTACTAGTAGTAGCAGCAAGCCAGCAACTATCCCACTGAAAAGTCACTATCACTCAGTAAAAAAAGAAGAAAAATATTGCTAACTCTTATCAAAGGTATTAATAAAGTTGTGATTGTGACATACTGATACCGTTTGTGAGTATATAGTTGTGTACTGTCATACATATACGGATCGGTTCGGATACCGATGGATATAAATTCTTGGACCGAACCGGTCCATCACTAGCCATGTGAACCCGTATTTTGGACCCGTTGAACCGTTTAACTGTCAGAATTCGACCCAACTCGGGTTTTTTTCCCTCGGTTCAAGCGGATTGGACCGGTTTTCCGGGTCTTGTCCACCCCTATATGGTATGATATGGCGATTATAAAGCCTATAAATTGCTATTTTTTAATCCTATTGAGATCTAATGCTCTAAGATGGAAAAGCAGCTCATATATTGATAATTAAAAACTGTTTAAAATTCTAATAATGGTCGGTGGTTTTCTCGATAAGTAGAAATTCATGCTATAACTTGACTTTACAATTGATACAACGATCCAATGAATATAATGTGTAAGAATATGAAAAACTGTAAACTTCTACTTAAAAATGATAAATCTTGGTAAACAAAAAAATGATGTTTTTTGAGTGACTTTTCTCATCTTACCTATTTAGGAGGATTTTGGTCAGTGAAACGCCGCGTTCGTCTGGACGGTGATTGTGAAGGAGGGAGTGTAACTTCAAGAAGATATATATGATCCCTCTGCATATAAAAGGTAGATGTAACCCAATGCACATCCACATCCATTAATGTGAGCGTGAATGTGACAGCCTCGAGATTGATGAGAATAATAGTCTACACACCATAATTGGCTTTAAGCGACAATCATTTCAATATCAGTCGTTACATAAATTAAGACTTTTATAATCGATCGTCGATCGGTAGGACAATTGGTCTTGAACCATGAACCGATGTACTAGTTGGTCGGAGGACAACGTTAAATTAAGCTTATATCCACTCCTAAACACTTTCAAAATACCAATCCACCATAAACCACATCCAATACTCTTCCAACCTAATAATTTCCCCATATCTTTTTTGACAAAAGGTGCTTATAGCATTTCATTAATAATAATTTGTTCAATACAATGGGGTACATCAATATAAATGGTGGGACTAGCAGAAAAAGGGGCAACCCGCGCGAGTGCGTGAGCTACCTCATTAGCTTGTCGCCTATTAAACTCAACCCGAGAGTTTGTGAAAGATGTCGTGAAAATGCGTCTAGCAGTGGACAATACATGACCGAACTCCGTGACATCTGGTAACTGCTTGTGGAATGCATCCGTGACAGTCTTCGAGTCTAACACAATGTCAACATGATCAAGGGCCATATCACTTAACCATTGAATAGCATATAATAATCCCAAAGCCTCACCAAGAGGGACCGAACACTTAGGGGTGAAGTTAAATGTTTTTGCCAACACAAAAGTGCCTTCGGCATCCCGGATACACATTCCAATACCTGTCCTGTTTAGAGAGTCAGAGAAAGAGGCGTCAACATTGCACTTCAGTCTTCCCTGTATAGGACGCTGCCAAACCGTAACTGACGAATAAGACGACGCCATGCCAGGAGGAGCGCGTGGTTCCCTACAAGACTGAGCTCCGGGTGACGCCTGACTCCGAATGGTGGCATTAGCTATATTCCAATCTTCAATCAGATGAAACGCTCTATCAATCACTTGAGCTTCGGATTCATTAACATCTTGCCAGAGTTTAAGGTTCCGATGTTTCCAAAGACTCCACAGTGTTGCAGTAAGGCGTTGAGAATTCTCGTTATTATAATGTTGAAGGAGAGCAAATAAACAATCAGCCACTGACCCCGTAGTGGCACGTGTCTGTTGAATAACATTCCAGAAACCTATACGTTGCCAAACCTGTATGGAAAAAGGACAGTTAAAACAAATATGGTCAAGATCCTCCTCTGGTCCACTACAAACGACACAATCCAGAGGACATTGAACGCCTTTATCCTGTAATCTCCGTCTTGTAGGGACGACATTCCTACATATGCGCCACACCAAGTTCTTGATTTTAGGGGGGACCTTCAATCGCCAAATGCCCTGCCAGTATCCATCCCGACGCAGGTGGGTGGAATCTGTAAGAACCTCAACACAGAGTCTGTACGCACTTCTAACCGAGTAGTGACCATTTTTCTCCGCTTTCCAAATCAATATGTCATCAGCAACCTGATCAATCAGTGGGGTGTTCAGGACTGTTGTAGAGTGCGCTGGACTAAACACTTGTTGAACAACATCCCGGTTCCAAGTCTTAGTTGTATTATTGATGAGACTTTGGACCGTAGGACTAGCTAAGAGTTCCGGGAAATTGTAATTCTCATTGATACAATCCCCACCAGACAGCCAAGGTTCATGTAAGAGAGGGATGGACGCGCCTGTACCTATGCACCATCTAGCACCACTCCTAACAATGAAGCGAGCCTGTAAGATGCTCTGCCAAACATAGCTAGGATTGTGCCCCAAAGAAGCTGTCAGATAAGTGTCGTGCGGGAAGTATCGAGCTTTAAAGATGCGAGATACAAGGGAGGCTGTGTCCGTTTGAAACTTCCATCCCTGTTTACCGAGCATAGCCAAATTAAAAGCCGTGAGATCCTTGAAGCCCATACCCCCGTAAGCTTTGTGGACCGATAAGCGTTCCCATGACATCCGATGTATACCTCTATTATTTGCACCACCACAACCCCACCAAAAGGAATTCATCATTTTTTCGATGGCAGAGATGATGGTGTCCGGAAGAAGAAAAATACTCATAACATACGAAGGAATAGCCTGTAAGACCGATTTAATCATAACCTCACGCCCTGCTTTAGAAAGGCACTTGTTACTCCAAGAGTTTACCTTTTGCCACACCCGATCTTTAATGTATGCAAAAACCGCCGTGCGATTACGACCAATCAACGAAGGCAGTCCCAGATATTTACCTGTACCGAGTACAACCTGAACTCCCATGATGTCAGTGATAGACTGCTTCAGAGTTCCCAACACGTTACGGCTATAAAAAATTTCAGATTTAGGCAAGCTAATCGTTTGACCAGAGGCTTCCTCATATAGGCGGAGGATGTTCTTCATAGCTTGGGCTTGTCTCTCACACGCTTTGAAGAATAAAAAGCAATCATCAGCAAACAAAAGATGCGTAACCCGCGGGGCACCTCGACAGATAGAAGTGCCTGTAATATCACCCGTAGCCTCAGCTCGTCCAATAAGGGAGGAGAGACCTTCGGCACAAAGAATGAAAAGATAAGGTGATAGAGGGTCTCCCTGCCGTAACCCACGCCCGGGGATAACAGGACCAACCTTTTCCCCGTTAACCAACACCGAATAGTCCACTGATTCGACACACATCGACATCCAATGAACCCATTTTTCGCTGAAGCCCATTTTGAAAAGAACAGCTCTGAGGTATTCCCAACTCATACGGTCGTAGGCCTTGCTGATATCCAGTTTTAGAGCAACACAACCTGCTTTACCTCTGGTTTTAGTTCTCATAAAGTGGACAACTTCTATAGCAACCATCGCGTTATCAAGAATGGACCGCTCGGGGACAAAAGCTGATTGATGATCAGAGACACATTTAGGCAAAACTAACTTGAGGCGGTTGGCCAGAACCTTCGCGATGATTTTATACAAAACATTGCAAAGAGCAATCGGTCGCCAGTCTTTCATAGTTTTCTGAGCACTACCTTTAGGAATAAGTGCGATATTAGTGGTACTGAGAGTTGAAGGAAACTGGCCAGATTCAAGCCAATAACAACAATCTTTGAAGATATCATCGCTGCAGAGAGACCAGAAGTGCTGATAAAACCCCGGGTTGTAGCCATCAGGACCCGGGCACTTGTCAGGGTGCATGGAAAAGACTGCTTCGCGAAATTCCTCCTTTGTGAAGGGAGCAGTAAGCATGGTGTTATCATCGTTATTAACACTATGACGAATAGTCTCAATAACCGGTGCCATATGGCTTTGCTTATGCTGAAAAATTTCTGAAAAATAGTTTTTAGCAACAAAGCATAAATCCGCGATATTAGTTACCTTGGCACCATTGTCGTCTTCCAAAGAAAGGATGCGATTAGCTTTTTTGCGAGCTGTAGCAGATGCGTGGAAAAATTTAGTATTCTTGTCACCATCTTTATACCAATGTTTTTTAGCTCGCTGACGCCAATACATGTCGTCTTGTAGCATGAGCTGCGACATTTTACGCCTAACCGCGGCTATTTGATCTTGATCAGCACCTGTGAAACTATTACGAATAGAAGCAAGGTGTTGCCGGCACTCAAGCATAGCTTTCCTGCTCTTGTTGTAATGAGTTCGACTCCAATCTGAAAGGTCGTTAGCACAGTGGTCAAGACGAGTAATAATAGAGCCGTTACCTGAAGAGGTCCACTTTTCGGTGAAAAACTCGTTGAAGCCCGGCTCGAGCTTCCAGGCATTTTCGAAGTGGAAATGGCGCTGATGATGATGTTGTCGCGCTACAGGGGAGCAATCCAGGAAAATGGGGTAATGATCAGAAGCAGGTGCAGCGAGATTTTCCAGTTTAGCATTTGGAAATAAACCAAACCAGTCATTATTAGCAAGAGCACGGTCAAGCCGTTCCTCAACCGCTCGCGAGGTACCTAAGTATTTAAACCAAGTGTAAGGATAACCCGTAACAGGAACATCCGACAAACCGGAGTCTAAGACAGCCTGACGAAAGCCATTAATCAACCAGGGCGATCGTGTTGTTCTGCCTCGTTTTTCACTCGCATCCATAATGTCATTAAAATCACCTAAAATGCACCAAGGTAAGGGAGATTGATGCGATAATGAACGTAAAAAGTCCCACGAGGCACGACGTCGTCCCCCGTTGGGATAACCGTAATAACCTGTCAGTCGCCAATTTCCGCGATTAGTATCAACAATTTCAATAGAAATATGGTTTTGAGAATAGTCAAGCACACGACAATCAACAGAGGAATGCCAAAACATTGCAAGACCGCCACTTCGGCCCACACGATCAACAGAAAAAGATGAATTAAAACCAAGCACATAACGAATATCCTCAATTTTATTATTGTGGACTAATGTCTCACTAAGAAATAGGATAGCAACATTATGGTGCCTAACTAGGTATTTTAGATTTGAAACTGCACTCGGGCTACCTAAACCCCGGCAGTTCCATCCCACTAGATTCATAATTCTCGGCAGGCCTGATGATGGGACTTTTCGCAAGTATACGAATGTCGCAAGTAGTAAAAGATTATCGATCCACGGAGATTGTTTTTAATCGAAATTATAAGGCAATTAGAATGATAAAACTATTATCTAACATACACATAATTGGGGGTTTTCAAGTTTCAAGTTCAAAACAAAAGTAATAAGCAACGAATTTTTCAAGAGTGAAGTTAAAAACGATTGAATCTCCATGCTTCCATGAACTCATAAAGACGAAGTAGCTAAATTCACAATTATTGAATTACTTTCATGCAAGATTGATTAACCTAAGTTGCAACTACAAATCTCTTTGCTAGTCACACTCTCAAAACAATGTCAATTATTTAATCTCTTAACTAATTCAACATTAAAAGAGGATTAAGATTGGTTAATCATGTAATCACACACATTCATACAAAATCTCTTAAGCATAAACATATGTTCTATCAATCTAGGTCCATAATTCAAATGCTATTCTCATAGGAAATCAATTACTAAATTCAAATCTAACTAGATCAAGGAAAGATAGGCATTAAATACAAGATTAATAGATGCATAAATTTGAATTCAACATAAGAATTTAGCTACAACAATGTGAAGGTTCAAGTTACATGGAGATTCAATCATAAAAGGGTTTTAGCCAATAGTCATGGTGGATTTGAAGTGGAATACTTCATCTCCATTCATCATCATCAACTTTTCTTCCAAACTCCTTAGATCTGGTCTTTAGAGGTAGAATATCTTCAATAATAAGCTTCTCGTCTTCGAAAATCCGAACCTGAGCAAAGGGTTGCAGTTTGGCTTATATAGACAGCAATATTCGCGCCAAATTCGCTTCGCCTAAACCCAGTTCGCGTGCGCGAACTTCCTCTTTACAGTGCAATTTCTTCGCGCACGCTACCCTGACTCGCGCAACCTTCGCGCACGCGAGAACTTCTTTCGCGCACGCGAAATCGACAGATTGAAACCCATTTCTTGCTCCTTTTCTCGCGCACGCGAACTCCATCTTCGCGCACGCTAAGAAGACTCGCGCACGCGAACTCCATCTTCGCTTGCGCGAAAGTCAAGCGCAATTCAAATCATAATTTTGACTTTTTCCCTCCTTTTTGACTTTGGCTTGTAGTTTAAGTAATCCCTTGTAAACCTTCCTTTTCTATCATTTGTAGCAACTTTTATTGGCTAAAACCTACCAATTTACCTTGAAAACACCCTTGAAATGCAATCATGATGAGGAATCATCACAACCCCAAACTTGAATCCTTGCTTGTCCTCAAGCAAATGTTTTTAACCTAGAAATTTACATGAAAACTTGCTAAAATCTTAAACACAATTTGACAATTTACCGGTTTCAAACACTTACCATAAGCTTTAATGCTCCTCCTACCAGCAATCCACATTGACACATCTTCAATCAAGTTTTGCTAAGGAATGGTTCACAAGGCTTGAGCAACTCTTTGATCACTTCACACACTTACAAACTCTCAATCAAATAGATATATGCATAAGAAATCAAGGTTCAACTCTCAATCAACACCAAACTCAACCAATCAACTTTAACTTTGCATAAATCCTAACAACTCTATCAATCATAAGCGACCACACACTTTTGAGGACTTTCATAGGTTATAGCGTGGCTAGGGTTAAGGGTAGGTGTTTTTTTTGGGAAAGTAAGTAAAAAAACTTGGAGTACAATTGCACCCTAAACACTAAGTGGAACCCAAAACCCTTTTTGCAATAAGTATGCACTAGAAAACCTTTTCTTTTTCAAACCTTGGCATTAATTCTTTTGCTTCATTACATTGCTTCCCTTGGACTATACTTGTCCATCCTCATTCTTTTTTTCTTTTGGAACAAGAGGTCAATTGATCATTTTGTTTCTCGCTTATCTTTTTCTTCTTTTTTTTTTTTTTTTTTTTTTTTTTTTATATACATGACCACTTGACTTTCTCTTGTTCTCTTTCTTTTCTCTTCTATTTTTTTTTTTTTATATATGCCATGCATGCCAAGGTCTTTAGATACCTTTTTCAAAAAAATTCTTGAGGTACTTCTAGTGCATATCCCCCACCCCAAACTTATAGGGTTGCATATTCCAAGGGCAACCCCAAACTTAGACTTAAGCAATGTGCTCAAATCCTAAGTAATGCAATCATATTCCAAGAAATCATCTTTTTTTTCAAAAAAAATAGTGAATATCTCCTTTTTTTTTTTTTTTTTTTTTATGAGATAACTTGGGGATGAAGCAAAATCAAAAACATTTTCTTTAAGCTCAAAAGGGGTTAACAAAGGGAATAAATAAATTACACGGGTAGGCTACAACGGCTCAAGCTATCAAACAACGTGCCTCGTGTGTATCCCACCAATAATCAATTAAGTCAAAAGGACGCACGCAAAGTCAAGAGAGAGAGAAGAGAGGTGGATTACCCACATAGCAAGAAATAACGTGTTTGGCTCGAAATCTCACGGTCAGGCCGGATCAAAGAGCAGTCACTCATCGTGAAACAATCCTTATCATCACCGTCAATCCTTGTGTGCAATGAGAAGTTGCACTGCAAGAGTCACACATAGGCAAAGAGGCAAATATCCAAAACAAGTAATGTAAAATTGGATCAAAACAAAAGCAAGGGTTCATATAATTTCCAAATCAAAAACAAAAGCTAAAATAAACAAGCAATCATTCAAGTTACAGTCATCCAAGAGAATATTCAAAGCAAATTATTACAAAACGTAATCATAACAGTCGCAAGCAAACACCAAGCAAAATCAAAGCATCAAGATAAAAGGGAGCTGAGTAAGGAGAAAGGAGAATAGCCAGCAACCATGTCACTGCTGATCATCATCACCCTGATCATTAGGATGAGGCACCGACGGTCCGGCATGTGAAGAGTCATCAGGGTGCGGTGAATCACGAAATAACCCCTGCTGCATGTTCGCCCACTCGGAGTGCTGAGTCAGCCAAGCATCTCTCTCCCTCAGCTGAGCAGCCCGCAATTCAGTCTCCTGGGTAGTCCACCTGCTCTGCATATCCTCCATGGTGGGGTAAAGGGGGTAGAATGGGCGAGGGAAGAACTGCTCACGATAGGCCATTGCCTCCCGATACAATGCCGAGTTCTGGTCATAATAATTGTGCGGCAACCGAAGAGAGGTGGCAATGTCCATCTGAGTCAACAATGCAGCTATCTCGTTCACCGAATGTTGATTCGGTGCGCCCTCCTGAGTATGAGTGGGGTCCTGAAAGGCACCCTGGTCCTGCTGCCCCATCTGAGGTAGATCCATACCAAAGTTCAAATTGCTACCGTCAAATCCATCGATCTCCACCTCAAGGTCATCAAAATTGATTTCGTCTTCAACACAACCCTCGGATTTCAAAGTCTTCACTAACCATCTCCTATTCACCGGTCCTTTCGGCTTCACTACCACATCCGCCGGAGTCATAATCACGTCCCAAACTTTCATCAATTTAGTCAAGAGACTACAATGACCCAAAGTAGCTCTTTTTCCGGTCCTATCCGCCAACTTTTGAATACTATCCCGCAAGAGTAATCCTAAATCCACCGGTTCACCCGCACACACCGCATCAATCAAAGTTAATTGCTTAATAGTTACCTCGGAAGAATTTCCACTCGGCTCCACATTACTTACAAAGAATTCAGCCCATACTCGTGCCTCCGGATTAAGGCGGTTCAACCTCACCCTTCGTGTCGTTGATTGCCCCTTCAACCACTCTGTTCCCGGTAGACACCGGCGATCCTTTAATGCATCCTGCTCATGAACATTCGAAGCATCCCACTTAGCCCTTCTCTCTTGCACTACACAATGCTCCACCTCCGGAAGTTCAAGGAACCCATTCCATGCGTTCCTTGAATACTTAATGTCCACACTACGCACCACACAATGAAATGTACAAGGGTCGGATTCCTTCGCCCGGTGAGCATGGGCATAGAACTCGCGCACGAGAGTGTCATTCCCCTCTCCAATCAAATTGTTGAATAATTGCCACTTCCTTGTCACCAATTGATGGTGAACCTCCGGAAAATCTTCAAAATCTTTTTCAAATTTTCGCTCCTTGACAAACCGGATATGTTGAATAGCCCGATAACGGGCTCTTGCTGCGTCGGTTCGAAACCTTATGAAGGGGACATCTTCTTGATGGTGTGGTCGGGGTTGTGGTGCCACTGGAGGCATTGGACGCCTTGGTTGTTGTTGAGGGGCTGGTTGAGGGGCTGGTTGAGGTCTTCGAGGAGGCGATGGCGATGGTGTTGGAGAGGTATTAATACTGAGACGCCGTCGTTTTGATAATCCCAACCGTTGTGGAGGTTGTGATGATGAAGGGCCGGAGTTTCTGGCGGCTCTAGAGGGGTTTTGACGAGAAGCCATGCGTGAAAGTGGGACTTTTGGTGTTTTTGGTTAATGTTTGTGGTAGAGAAGAAGGAAATCGGTGATGAACAGTGTTTCACGCGAAATTTTGGCAGAGTAACGGCTAGTTTGGAGGCGGCTGCGCGAACTGACGCGAACTGGGGGGTTATATAGAGAACATACGTTCGCGCACGCGAAGCCCTGATTAGCGCACGCGAGAGTGAGGTTAGCGCACGCGAAAGTGATGTTAGCGTGCGCGAAATCCACAGATTCCCAACCCCATTTGCTGCTCATTCTTCGCGTACGCGAAATCCAGTGTCGCGCACGCGAACTGCTTCCTTTTTTTTTTTTTTTTTTTTTTTTTTTTTTTTTGTTCGCGTGCGCGAATTTGAGTTAGCTTGCGCGAATTTGGCAGAATGGCCTCCTCCTGGGCTCTACGCTTCAAACCTGCAACATTTTCACAAAACAAGACCTTCCAAATCATTAGTAACCAAATGACACCTTCCGGTGTCCTCTTTTTGGAGCTAAAGTCTCCATTCATAACTTAGGAGTGGCAAGGTTTATTCGTGGGATTGAAACAAGCTACTTTCCAAGCGGAAATTTTACGAGTCAACTATGATCACAAGCCCAAAAACAACCGAACCACCTAAGTTATGGCCTTCAAATAAACACACGCCACATTGTAGAACTCTTCAAAAAAAAAAATGACTTAAGAGGAGAAAGGTTTACTGTTAGGATTAAAACAAACTTTTCATTCCAACGAATCGATTTTTCTCAAGCTATGATTTTAACCCTAACAGTCCCCTTCCTACTCTAAGTTATGCTTATAAGTGCTAAAAGGAACAAGTAACCACAAGTGACCAAGCCTAGAGGCTTCTTTGTTGCCAAGCTCCAATCTCCCTGGCTCCATGCTTGATTCCACCTACAATAAAAGTGAACAACAAAAGCAATAAACGTAGGGTTGCCTCCCTACAAGCGCTCGTTTTACGTCAATAGCTTGACGGTCCACAACCGAAGGTCATGCGCTTGTTTAACGTCCCGATGCTTGACGTCCACGCCCTCACATCATGGAGGGTCATGGAAAAGAATTGCCACCTTGTGGCGAGACACATCACCTCCCTTATAGGCCTTCAACCTTTGGCCATTAACCTTAAATGCCTTGTCTTCTTCACCGGCCCTAAAAATCTCAACCGCTCCATGCGGAAACACTTCCTTGACCACAAAAGGTCCCGACCACCTCGATTTGAGCTTACCCGGAAACAACCTTAGTCTAGAATTAAAAAGCAACACCATTTGTCCCGGATAGAGCTCCTTAGGCACCAAGGCCTTGTCATGATACTTTTTAGTCTTTGCCTTATAAAGGACCGCATTTTCATAAGCTCTTTCTCTCCACTCTTCTAACTCATTCAACTTCAAAAGCCTCTCCTTACCGGCTAAGTTAGCATCAAGATTTAAAAATTTCACGGCCCAATAGGCCTTATGCTCTAACTCCACCGGTAAGTGGCATGCTTTACCATAAACCAATTGATACGGAGAGAACCCCAAGTGGGTTTTAAAAGCCGTGCGGTAAGCCCAAAGCGCATCATCAAGCTTAATGGACCAATCCTTACGCGATGCCGCAACGGTCTTTTCAAGAATTTGTTTCAATTGTCTATTTGACACCTCAACTTGACCGCTAGTTTGCGGGTGATAAGGGGTAGCCACTTTGTGTTTCACATTATACTTGAACAAAAGGTTTTCCAAATGTTTGTTACAAAAGTGCTTCCCCCCATCACTAATCAAGATCCGAGGGACTCCAAACCGGGTAAAAATATTGGTTTTCAAAAAGTTAACCACGGTTTTGGAGTCATTGGCTTTACAAGCCAACGCCTCAACCCACTTAGTGACATAATCCACACACACAAGAATATGCAATTTGGAGTGTGAGGAGGGAAAAGGTCCCATGAAATCAATACCCCAACAATCAAAGGGCTCAACCTCTAGAATGCCTTTTTGGGGCATCTCATCCCTCCTCGAAATGTTGCCACTCCGTTGGCATCGATCACAAGTCTTCACATACTCAATGCAATCCTTAAAAAGTGAGGGCCAAAAGAAACCACATTGGAGCACCTTAGCGGCCGTTCTTGGCCCACTATGGTGTCCTCCATAGGGAGAAGCATGGCAATGCCACATGATGCTTCTCGCCTCTTCCTCATCAACACATCGTCTTATCAAGCCATCGGGTCCCTCACGAAAAAGATACGGTTCATCCCACAAGTAAAATTTGGAATCCCTTAAAAACTTCTTTTTGGCTTGATAAGAGAGGTCTTCCGGAATCATATTTCCGGCCTTATAGTTCGCCATGTCGGCAAACCAAGGCCGATTAGCAATAGACCACAACCTTTCATCGGGAAATACCTCACTTACCTCAACCTCCTTGTTTGTTACCAAGGGGTTGTCAAGTCGCGACAAATGGTCCGCTACCACGTTTTCCACACCTTTCTTGTCTTTAATCTCAAGGTCAAACTCTTGGAGGAGCAAGACCCATCTAAGAAGCCTAGGTTTGGAATCCGTCTTGGCTAACAAATGGCGCAAGGCCGCATGATCTGTAAAAACAACCACTTTGGAACCAATTAAATAAGAACGAAATTTTTCCAAGGCGTACACTATTGCGAGTAATTCCTTTTCCGTAGTGGTGTAATTAATTTGGTTTTCATTAAGGACCTTACTCGCGTAATAGATAGCATGGAAAAATTTGTCCTTTCTTTGGCCAAGCACGGCCCCCACCGCGTAATCACTTGCATCACACATTAATTCAAAAGGAAGATCCCAATTAGGTGCAATGATTACGGGTGCGGTCACTAACTTGTCCTTCAACAATTCAAAAGCCTCAAAGCAAGCATTATCAAACTTAAACTCATTTTCTTTCACAAGTAGGTTACTCAAGGGCTTAGCAATTTTTGAAAAATCTTTTATAAATCTCCGGTAGAAACCGGCATGCCCAAGAAAGCTCCTCACTCCCTTAACATTGAGAGGAGGAGGTAAGTCCTTGATAACCTCAATCTTTGCTTGATCTACTTCGATGCCTTTGGAAGAGATTTTATGCCCAAGCACAATCCCTTCCGTGACCATGAAATGACACTTCTCCCAATTTAAAACAAGATTGGAAGAAATGCATCTCTTGAGCACGGCATCCAAGTTCATCAAGCACGAATCATATGACCTCCCAAAAACGGAAAAATCATCCATAAATACCTCAATTTGATCCTCCAACATGTCGGAGAATATGGCTAGCATGCACCGTTGAAAAGTGGCCGGAGCATTGCACAATCCGAAGGGCATCCTCCGGTAAGCGAACACTCCAAAAGGACAAGTAAAGGCGGTCTTCTCTTGATCATCGGGGTCCACACAAATTTGATTATACCCCGAATAGCCGTCCAAAAAACAATAGAACGCTTGGCCGGCGAGTCTCTCAAGCATTTGATCCATAAAAGGTAAAGGGAAATGGTCCTTCCGGGTGGCCGTATTAAGTCTCCTATAGTCGATACACATTCTCCACCCGGTCACCGTCCTAGTGGGGATCAACTCATTTTTTTCATTACGCACCACCGTCATCCCTCCTTTCTTTGGAACAACATGAACCGGGCTAACCCACTTGCTATCCGAAATAGGGTAGATCATACCGGCTTTGAGGAGCTTCAAGACCTCCTTTTTCACTACCTCCTTCATAGTTGGATTAAGCCGACGTTGAGGTTGCACAACCGGTTTGTAGTCATCTTCCATTTTAATCTTGTGCATACACAAAGCCGGGCTAATCCCTTTCAAATCTTCTATTTTCCATCCAAGGGCACCCTTGTTCTTTCTTAACACCCTCATGAGTTTCTCTTCTTCAAGCTTAGTCAAGCTTGAACTAATGATTGCCGGATGCAAATCATCATCCCCCAAGAACACATACTTCAAATGAGGGGGTAATTCTTTCAACTCCGGCCCCTTTGGTTTCTCATCTACCACTTGTTCCACTTTCTCAAGTCTAGGTTTCAAGTCTTCCTTTGAAGCATCTAATTGACGGAGGCATAGTTCTATCTTCCTATCCCATTCCTCCTCAAGATCATCAATGGAATTCACAATTACGCGTTCCAAAGTGGGACTAGGGGTCTCTTCCGCATGCACCTCTTTTACTACCTCCTCAATAACATCTACCCGAAAGCATTCGGAATCATCATCATGACGCTTCATAGCTTCAAACACATTAAACATGATTTGCTCTCCATGGGTCCTCAACATGAGCTCTCCCATTTCCACATCAATCAAAGCTCTTCCCGTTGCCAAGAATGGACGACCAAGCAAAAGAGTCTCAACCTCACGGTCTTCGTCCATATCCAATATCACAAAGTCGGCCGGGAACACAAACTCCGCTACTCTTACCAAGACATCATGCAAAATCCCAATAGGGTGAACAATAGACCGGTCCGCCAAAGAGAGTTGCATCCGAGTTGGCTTTGCAACGGCCCCCGGTATCCTCTTCATCATGGAGAGTGGCATAAGGTTTATGCTCGCACCTAAGTCACACAACGCTCTTGCCACGGTAATGTTTCCAATGGAGCACGGAATGGTAAAACTCCCCGGGTCCTTTTTCTTTTGGGGAAGCTTCTTTTGAATGATGGCGCTTACTTCCTCCGTAATATCAACGGTTTCATCGTCAAGCGGCTTCCTTTTCTTGGTGAGCAAATCTTTCATGAATTTAGCATAGATAGGCATTTGCTCCAAAGCCTCCACAAGTGGAATGTTTACCTGAAGGCTATTGAGCATTTTCATGAACTTCTTGAAGTGTGAGTGGTCATTTGTCTTGACCTTTTTCTTTTTGATGGGGTATGGCAACTTCACTTTAGGTACATCTTGAGCTTTATCCTTACCTAAGGATTTCTTTTTGTATGGCACGTCACCATATTCCCCCTCTTTCTCATTTTTTTCTTCACTACTCTCATTTTCAACTACACCTTTTTCCTCACCTTCCTTGGTAGTTTCGACTTCTCCTTCAAACTCATTTTCAACTCCACCCTCTATCTCACTTTCCACTTTCTTTTCAACTACACCCTCAACATTATTTTCGACTTCTCCCTCATCAATGGTCACCTTCCTAGACTTCACTACTACTTCCGGTGTTGGTACCACCCTACTTCTTAGAGTAATTGACTTACATTGCTCTTTTCGAGGGTTATCGGTAGTGTGACCTTCAAACCCTTGTTGTTGAGACGCGGCAAATTGTCTTGACAATTGCCCTATTTGGGTCTCAAGATTTTTGATGGAAGCCTCTTGATTCTTGTTGGAGATCTCTTGGCTCATCTTCATTTGATCTTGACTTACCTTCATAGCCTCAAAGTTCCCTTGGGTCATTTTCATGAATTGGGTTAAGGTGTCTTCAAGTTGTGAGGGTTTTCTTGGTTGAGTGGCTTGTTGATTGTTGGATGGTTGAGAGGTTTGAGATTGGTTTGGGTTAGCATTTGGAGTATCTTTCCAACCAAAGTTTGGGTGGTCTCTCCACCCGGGATTGTATGAGTTGGAGTTGGGGTTATAGTTTGGGTTTGATTTCCGGAAATTGGCTAGGTATTTAGCCTCTTCGGATCCTTCGGGCATACAAGCCCCATTTGCATGTCCTCCTCTACAAAAGTCACATCGTTGGTCTTGCACTTGGTTCACTTGTGCCTTTGATTGGTGTTGAGCGGAGGAAGCTTTGGTGAAATGTTGGACCAATGCCTCCATTTTGTTATTCATCAACTTTTGCTCGGCCAATATCGCGGAGTTTGCTTCAAGTTCAAGCATTCCGGGCTTCTTCTTGGGTCCACGATCATTGTTAGCTCTATACTCGTTTTGGGCCATGGACTCAATCAATTCCATTGCTTCTCTCTCATCCTTCCTTTTCAAAGATCCACCCGCGGAAGCATCCAATAACATCCGTGTTTGAGCCCTTAAACCTTGCGTGAAGTGTTGCATTTGAGCATGAGTGTCTATGCCATGTTTGGGACATTTTTTTAAGCACAACTTGAACCTTTCCCAAGCATCATAGAGTGATTCGGCATCCCCTTGCTCAAAGTTAACGATCTCGGCTCTCCTTTCAAGGAACTTATGAATCGGAAAATACCTCTCAAGAAACTTCCTTTCTAGCTCTTGCCAAGTGTTGATAGTACCACTAGGCAATGTGTCCAACCAATCTTTAGCTCTACCGGTGAGTGAGAACTTGAACAACCTCAACCTCTTTTGAGACTCGGTAATGTTAGGAGGGTCCGTGTAGTCACACGCCTCGTAAAACCTACTTAAATGGAGATTGGGGCATTGACTCTCCGCCCCCGAGTATTGTTCCTCCTTCAAGGCATTAATAACGGAGTTCTTGATATCAAAGTTAACCGGGTTTGCCGGTTGAAAACCCAAATTAGCAAGTTGTCCGTCATTCCACTGCCCATAGTCTCCAAGTGTTCTCCTAGGTGGAAGTGGTGGTGGTGGATCACCTTCCATCTCAAAGTGACTCTCTTCCGATTGTTGAGAACTAGTTTCGGAATTCTCACGATTCTCTTGTGCAAGCCTAGCAAGTCTCTCCGCTTCTCGAGTTAATCGGACTTTGGCACGGTTAGCTCTAGCAAATTTCTCGATCTCCGGTATGTATTGTAGTTCACCTTGCATACACAAACACACAAAGAAACAAACGAGTAGTTCCGAACAAAGAAATAAAACTAGCAAAAACAAATAATAAAAGCTACACTACTTCTTTTTTTATGCTTTTTGTTTACAACTAAAAACTAAAACAATAACACGGTTCCAATTGCCTTGTCGATTAACGACAATCCCCGGCAACGGCGCCAAAAACTTGATGGGACTTTTCGCAAGTATACGAATGTCGCAAGTAGTAAAAGATTATCGATCCACGGAGATTGTTTTTAATCGAAATTATAAGGCAATTAGAATGATAAAACTATTATCTAACATACACATAATTGGGGGTTTTCAAGTTTCAAGTTCAAAACAAAAGTAATAAGCAACGAATTTTTCAAGAGTGAAGTTAAAAACGATTGAATCTCCATGCTTCCATGAACTCATAAAGACGAAGTAGCTAAATTCACAATTATTGAATTACTTTCATGCAAGATTGATTAACCTAAGTTGCAACTACAAATCTCTTTGCTAGTCACACTCTCAAAACAATGTCAATTATTTAATCTCTTAACTAATTCAACATTAAAAGAGGATTAAGATTGGTTAATCATGTAATCACACACATTCATACAAAATCTCTTAAGCATAAACATATGTTCTATCAATCTAGGTCCATAATTCAAATGCTATTCTCATAGGAAATCAATTACTAAATTCAAATCTAACTAGATCAAGGAAAGATAGGCATTAAATACAAGATTAATAGATGCATAAATTTGAATTCAACATAAGAATTTAGCTACAACAATGTGAAGGTTCAAGTTACATGGAGATTCAATCATAAAAGGGTTTTAGCCAATAGTCATGGTGGATTTGAAGTGGAATACTTCATCTCCATTCATCATCATCAACTTTTCTTCCAAACTCCTTAGATCTGGTCTTTAGAGGTAGAATATCTTCAATAATAAGCTTCTCGTCTTCGAAAATCCGAACCTGAGCAAAGGGTTGCAGTTTGGCTTATATAGACAGCAATATTCGCGCCAAATTCGCTTCGCCTAAACCCAGTTCGCGTGCGCGAACTTCCTCTTTACAGTGCAATTTCTTCGCGCACGCTACCCTGACTCGCGCAACCTTCGCGCACGCGAGAACTTCTTTCGCGCACGCGAAATCGACAGATTGAAACCCATTTCTTGCTCCTTTTCTCGCGCACGCGAACTCCATCTTCGCGCACGCTAAGAAGACTCGCGCACGCGAACTCCATCTTCGCTTGCGCGAAAGTCAAGCGCAATTCAAATCATAATTTTGACTTTTTCCCTCCTTTTTGACTTTGGCTTGTAGTTTAAGTAATCCCTTGTAAACCTTCCTTTTCTATCATTTGTAGCAACTTTTATTGGCTAAAACCTACCAATTTACCTTGAAAACACCCTTGAAATGCAATCATGATGAGGAATCATCACCTGATCATCAGGTCCTGCCGTTACATTTGTTGCTTCATACATAGGATTATCAATAAACATTACATCATTGCACCCATCCCCTGCCCTAGTTACATCAATTTCTATTCCCTCAGCCCCACTACCTATGGTACCATCATCCTGTATGTCTTTGACAGCTTTACCACGCTTTCTTTTTTTCAATTCAGCACCACTGTCATCATTCTCAGCAGCGGCCTTAACCAATGCTTGTTTCTGGGCGCTAAGAATACCACTCTTGATAGCAGAAATTTCTTTTTGCACCGCAACGATGCGACCATCAAAATTACCAGAATTTGGAGTAGAGACATTTGGAGTAAAATTAGTAGCAGCAGCAGCCTGAGTACCTGTACCATTAGCAGGGACAGCATGTGGACGAGAAGGTATAGGGTCCTTAAGGTATTTGTTGGTTGCCGACGTACCCAAACGCGATGTGAGAGGACAGATGCTTTCCCCCCATTCACGTGTTCCATCATCATGATCCATATCGAACAACTTAGGACAGTTTTTGTCAGTGTGCCCTAACAAACCACAGAGATAACAAAAAGTGCCCAATTTCTCATATTTGAAAATAATTTGCACATAATTACCTTCGTTGGCACGCACTTTCCATCCCTGTTGCAGCGGTTTAGTGACATCAATTCGAACCTTCAGCCTCATGTATGTGCTATGAACTGTGTTACGATAGTCGTACTCCTTCAACTCGCCAAGGTAATGACCAATTGCCTGACCCACTTTCTGCTGAATGAATCCGAATGGAAGACGATAAACTTGCAGCCAAATATCAAGGTGGTTCAGCTCCACACTAGCAGGGACAACACCCGGCGCAATACGCTCGACAATGATATTATAATTGTCAAACAGCCAGGGACCTTCATCTAGGACTTTGGCAGCATCCAGTCTATGATTAAATTGAAACAAGTATCTACCTCCTTCAGATTGTAATATGGAGACTTTCTTCCCGGGTTTCCAAAAGTGACTGAGTCTCTCCTTGAGGTAGGCAAACCGGATTTGCTTATCAGTTAGGATACGGCCAATCAAACAATGTTCCAGGATCTGAACATTTGTGGAGTCAGACTCGAGATTCAGAGTGAGTCCTTCGTCGGAGAGTGAAAGGCCATCGAGGGTCAAATTTGTTGCAGACATGATGATTAGTGAACACAGTAACAGGAAACAAGGAAAACACAAATTGCAATCGGAATAGATCAATCGCATCAGTAGGGGAGCTGGGTAATTGTGGATTGGTTTGTGAAATTTTGAATCGGTGTGGAGAAGCAAAGGCCATGGCCGAATCTGTTTATATAGAGAATACATCAAGCATCTAGGTTAGGGTTACAAACCAGATGAAGCAAACACTCACAAGGTTGAGCCCAAGAGGATCGACGGCCCATGAAGCTGCGGCGGCGCCGGTGATTGTGCTTGACCAAGGAGAGAATCGCTTTTATTTATTTTTGACTAATGCTGTAGAGGGGTCACTTTAGTATTGTTATTAACTATAATTACTACTTTTGTGGCATAATTTCCCCATATCTTAGCTCCAAACAGAAGTGCAATTAAATTTTGTCCAATTTTAAAAACCTAAACCATTTTTCAAAACTGAACCGGTCCGTTTCAGACCAAAAACAAAATTCGGTCCAACTGTACCAAAAAAAACATCCCACTGAAACTTCTGCTAAATCCTGTCATTCAAACAAAACACCTGAATCTGAAACCTGCCACTGCCAATTCATTCTCAAGTTTGTTTCTTTCTTACATTTTCAGATTCTGTAATGCAAAGGGTATCCTCAACTTCGAGAATTTGGAGAACCATAGTCACCAATGCGAGAAACTCTTTTCTCTTCAATGATCCTTCTGTGCGCTCTTTTTCTACAGTTTCCATCGGAGTAACTTCCCGGAAGTTGCATCAATCAGAGATTCCCTGTGATTTCCTCAAATGGGGTTCGCTTGGATTCTGCAGAACGTCAAGGTTCGCCACTGGGTTCAACCCTTTGAAACAGAAGCCGTTGGATTCTATTGTAGATGTTGAGAGACTCAAGGATCGATATTCTGAGGATATTGCTTCAATTTGGGATGATGTAAGGTCTCATTTTTTAAAAATTTCAATTTATTTTTCTTTATTGTTTTCACTTATTTGATTTGATGATTGTGATGTGATGTCATGTGAAATTTTTATGTTAGTTGCTCACAAATGTTAATAGGAGTCCATGAAAAGAAAAGATAAACACCAATTTTCACATTATAGGGAGTTTAATTTTAATACTAGAAGACCAACAATGAATTAGTCCAAGTGGTAAGCGTCTTGGTCCCTCAAACAAGTGATCAGGGTTCGATTTGGCTCTTGTGTACGGACAAAAATCGGTTGGGACGGCAGATTAGTCACCGCTAAATGGAGGTGGAAACTTAAAAAGAAAAATAAATTAATACTAGAAGGAAAAAAAGTAATACTAGAGGTTATGATTCTGGTTGGAAGAGTATAATATAGGGTGCATTTGTTTCAGTTTTTTTTCTAAAAAAAATCACTTTTATTATTTTAATAGTATTAGCCTACATTAAGGCATTAATAGAAGGGTCAGAGTAATCTTAAAATGCATTTTTGCCTTTGCCACTTGCTTTTTAAGACTTGTTTCAGTTGTTTTGGATTTCATAAAAATGAAATAGTTTGGATATGATCTTCAAGGAAGAAGATAGGAAGCAAAAAAGGAAATTTGTGGACTTAGTTAAGCTTCTGACACTCTCTACAACTTGCATGCAATCTGTTTCTAACACAGTGTGATGCATTTCTTTGCCTTGTAACCATTTTAAAGCCTGCATCATACCGTGTGCTTCTGCTTCAATCAGGGTTGGTGTGCCTCTGAACCAGGTTGACCTTGCTTCTACCATAAAACCTTGCTCATCGTCACTAATGCATATGCCGCAACCGAAGCTATTATCATCTTTAAAAAGAGCAGCTTCTATATTGCATTTTAAGCTTCCTGTGCTGGTTTTCACCAGCGGAAATCAACACTGTTTTGCTGATGTGCAGCGACAGGTTTGACCTTTGCACAAGCCTGTCTCCAATCTTCTAAAGTTTGAACAGCTCTCCTAGCAACCTCAATGGTAGCCCGGTTCACATTCTCTCAAATTATACTATTCTTTCTCCACCATAAACTCCAAATTCTCCCATTGCAAGGAATCATTTTTGCTGTTGAGAAAATCTCAACAGTATGTTAAGCAAATGATGTTGCATTCTCCACAAGAGGGCTGATAATATTCCACATACCTAACTCCTTCGAAACTTCTCTAGTCGCATTACAAATTTACAACCCAAAAGGCAGTTTAGCTCATGCTGCCATTGATCGATGCAACCAACACAATCACAGACACAATATGCTCCTTTTTGGGAGAGCTTCAGTTCATTCTAGTTGGAAGGACTCCTCTAAGAGCATGCCACAAAACACTTTAACATTGTTTGGGATTTTCAAACTCCGCATATCTTTCCAATTTCCTGCTATATGGAGGTGAGAGTTATCAATGATGTGCTCCATGGCATGATAATAGGTAGATTTGACCGAGTAAAAACCATCTCTAGTCAATCTCCAAATTGGTTTGTCCTCCTCATCTAGGTGCCAAAGTGGGATGTTTGATTTGTATGTTACAACCAGAAAACCATGAGCATATAGAAATATGAATGTGATCTTTGTAAAGGAACCGCATTGTTCTTCTTCCCTGTGGTTCTCTAGAATTTTCCTTTGACCTTGCCATTAATATTGTTGTAGGAATGAGTGAGGCTCATTGTGAGCTTGCTATAAAGTACGCAAGTAAGGTATTTGCACCCTTGATTTTTTATTTTTATTTTTTAACTTAAAGTGCATCCTTAATTTTTCAATTAGCTGACAGTGACAAGTTTTAGAAGAACTTTTTCCTTTGTGGCCACATATTTTTTTTTCTAAGTTTTGATGGTATGTTGATACAACTTATGAAATAGTTGTTAGTCAATTTTTGGTTTCTGATAGCCGATAGGACTCTGAATGAGAAGGTAAGAGACAGTTAGCACATAATTTGTCTAGGCCTATAGTATGGAGGGTTTATGTGAAGATCCACATGACTGAGAGTTAGAGGAGATGAATTTTGCAAGGGAAATTCGGTTATAAGGAGGTTGAGTGTAGAGAGAAAGGTATCAAGAAGAATCACACAGTTTGTCAGGGGCAGAGAGCATTGGTTCTCTAAAGGAGCATAGCTCTATGGATAATAGGATCTTCATTCTATTGTATTTTCCTTTGTTTTCCAATACACTATTTTCCGTAACTGCTCTGTTTTCTTACATTTAATGTTTGTGTGATCCGGGTTTGCATCAGTTTCTATGTTATTTTATATGTTATATGATTTGGCTGGTTTTGTTTCAGTATCACATAGGTAGAGGTCATATTGGAGCGTCTATGAAAGCAAAACTTTATCACTTGCTAGAGCATAGAGCTAAAGAATGGTAATCAATTTGATCAACATACTTATACTATGAATTTGTGCTCTTCTAGATCTCATGTTCTTATTTCCACTTGTCCTTGGCAGCCGATATTTTGTCATTCCTTTGTGGAGGGGAAGTGGTTATACGACAATGTTCGTTCAAGGTTTGATAAAAAATGACCCTCTCTTTATCATTTATTAAAAAAAAAATCAATATTTGTTGTGAATCAAATGTGTTATACCTGATTACTGATCTGTCTTTGTAAATGTCCGTTCAAGCTTTGATATCTAGTATCTAGTAAGTAGTAATAATCTTGGTCAAATACTTGTTCAACTATTATAAGCCCAAACTTATCTCACTCACAATGACAATGTTCCAACACAATATAGCTTAGCTCCGTAGTTCTATTTAGCTTATAAGAAACGTATATTCTATCAGACACAAGAATTTGAACTTTAGAAATGAATTTAAGCTATAAGCTGTTTTCATATGATCTCTTGGAGAGGTTATGAGAATAAGTTGAAAACAACTGACAGACATTTCATTAGTTGTCTTCATAAGCTCTCCATAACAGTCTGTTAAGTGCTTATGTAAGTAGATAAGCCATATTCAAACCAGACCCTTATTTAGTTATTTACACTTAGATTGTTGTCTCACTCACATACATAATCATGATTTCTTGCAGTACAAACGCCACACATGCTATTTACAGGTCTCGAAGATTACAAGGCTCGGGGAACACAAGCATCTCCCTACTTTACCGTCTCCTTCTACACAGAATTCGCAGAGAGCAAAGACTTGGTACTCATCCGCGGGGATATTGTATTTACCAGCAAGCTGACTGACAAAGAAGCAAAATGGCTTATGGAAACTACTCAGTCTTTTTATTTGAATGATGCCAGGTACAAATTAGTTGAGAGATTCAACAAAGAAACACGCGATTTCGAGTTCAAAGATGTCTTGCAAGCACTGGACATGCCTATATTGTAACCAACTAAACCATATTCAATTCAATATCTGCTAAACTAGGATCAGTTTAGTTTGAGAAAACATTTCTTGTATTTCTTGTAAATTTCACTTTAAATTGTTTTTGACCATTAACTTTATAAAAATAATATAGAATTCAAAATCATGTTCTCACTTGAGTTTGAGTATCCAAACACACGTGTCACCGCCCTCTACATAATTTAATGATTTCTTGTATTCACGTTTTAAATATAATTTTTTTGTCATATTTTCTTTATATTTGTTTACTTTTTTACACTTCTCTTGTATGGGCCAGCATGAAAGCAAAAGCATCTTTTAATTTTTCCAACCTAACTAAAGATATATTGAATCTAACATGAGAAGAAAAAAAGTTCATTGACATAATGTTCGTAGTTTGCAACATGTAGTTGTCATCATATCCATGTTTCCATACTATAGGTTATTTTTGTGGGGACATATATTACTATATAGATAAGAGTGACGAAGCCTTTGATAAAAATGTCAACATATAGATAAGAGTGAAGAAGTCTTTGATAAAAATGTCAATAAATACTTAGTCATGGTTCTATGGTAGCACAGAAAAGAAAATCACTTTCTCACATACTTGAATATTTCATACTAAAGATTTCATTTTGCGTTATTTTAAATGGGTTTGATTATTTTCCTTCAAATAAAGCTTCATACATGTATGTCTTGATAAATGAGTAAATTTTGTTTTAATATTATCATGAACAACGAATGACTAATAAACCACATAAGAAATATGCAAAACTAGTTATTAGTGTCTCTTTTGCAAGTCTAATAAGGTAGCTTATAATTTATTTGACTAGCTTATAAGTTTATTTGATAAAAATGAGACGTGTTTCGTAATAAGTTTCTCTAATTAACTTATAGTATTTTTTTTAGATGTTATTTCAATTAACATTTGAGTTTATAGCTTATATTTTTTTACATTTAATCTTATTTTTACCCTTCCTTTCATTTTATTATTTCTTTACTTTTATTTTAAAAATATAATAACTACTCACTCAAATACTTTTATGTCATTTTGTATTTACAACAACTAAACTTACCAAATATTTTGATTTCATTCTACTAGTTCTTTTGGCTATAAATTATCAGCTATCAACTATAAACTAGCTTATAGTTTAATTTTACCAATAAGAGCCTAATTAAGAATCAATTTCTATTCTAAATACACTAAAGTCACCAAGGTAGAGAAGTCAAGTTTAAGAGGTTTGATGTGCTCCATCTTTATTTATTCAAAATTAAATGAGAATTGCGGATGAAAAAGATCAAATTCGAGTTCTTCCAACGATCTATTCTTTGATGAAACTCATTAACCACTTTAGGCCGATATCTTGATTACACAATTGCAATTTGAACACTCACTCACAAAAATTGCACATCATATAATTATTTTTGCTTGAAAATATTAACTACAAAGTATTATGTATTCTCTTTCTTGAAGAATAAAATTGTAAAAATCATACAAATTATCAACAAATTTAATATTACAATAAACTTTTTTAATTTCTATAATTTTTCAAAGCCATCTTATAGTTAAGAATGAAGATAGGATATACAATTTTTTTTGTGTGAAATATATACAAATTAAATTAAATTCTCAAAGTTTGATTGACAAATAAAAGAATTAATCTGACATAAACTACTCAAAAAGAATTAATGTGACACAAACTACTCAAAAAATAAATAAATAAAGGAGTGTACACTGACATTTATATTGTGTGGTTATGATTTTAATTGACATGTGATGGTCGGCCACACCGACATAATGGATTATTTGTGTTTATTATTTCTTTTTTCCATAATAATCTCTCATATTTTTATTATAAAAAAATTAAAAATTTATGTTTTTTTTAGACACATTTTCTTAAAAAGAAAGTGTTAAAATTTTTAACATGTATACTTAAAGACATTTGTTAAAGAAGTAATTGTAAAAATATTTTCTTAAAATTTTACATTTAATCTTTTAACCATAAATTTTTTGGCATAATGTTTTGGTCATCCTATTTTTATTATTTAACAGATTTGGTTCTCCTATTTCAAAATTCGACGTTTTGGTCCCCATATCATAAATTTTAACTATAAATTGACGATGTGATATGTTTTAAACATCGTGGTATATAATCCGATGATGAGAAAATATAAACATCGATAAAATTGTAAGAAAAATATAAAGTTAATTTAAAATATGTTGTATCATCATATTTTAGACAAAATATGTGTTAGGGGAATCAAAACTGTTGAATTTTAAAATAGAGGGACCAATTCTACAAAATGAGGAAAATAGAGGGACAAAAACTGCAATTAAACCTAAATTTTTTTATTATTAAATACAATTTTTTTATATTTAAATACCATTTACCCATGTTAGCATTGCCCTTTAAGATTAAATAGACCATGAACTTAAAAATAGTCGTTTATGTTAAGAAAAGACAATTATCATTTTACAGATTGAATTAGACTCAATTTCCAATTTCAACATGGTATTAAAGTTTCTTCAACATTCGTTTAATTGTTTGCTATCATATTTATTTATGTTATTAGATCACCTATTATTTATATCTACATACCAAATTCAATAGTACTTGATATAAAAAAAGTGTTAAAAATAGACCATTCTTACTTGCAAACAGATTTTATAAAATTGAATATATGCTCAATTGCCAATTTCAACATTTTCTTTCATACTATATTACTATTATTAATTTATTGCTACTCCCTCTAATTCTATATATAAGAAAAAGTTGATTTTTTAGATTCATTGTAAAGTTAATGTATCTAGACTATATTGTTGTCTAGATACATCAATTTTACAATGAATCTAAAAAGAAAATGTTTTCTTATATATAGGACCGGAGGGAGTATCATTAAAGGTGGGAGCCGTGTTAGGCACTTAACTGCTAGCTGATTATTTTGGTCCTCATTTGCTTTGCCTTATAGGCTTATTCTGTTGAGAAGAGGAGGCGGTTTATCATAGAGACAAATTTGACCTTTTATTTGCTTTATTGACCCTTTTCCCTTCATAAAGAAAAAGAAAAAAAGAAAGGACAACTTGATCTTTTTATTCGTCTATATCTTTTAGTCTCATAATAAAGTTGAAAAAGCATTAGCGGTGCAGTTTGTTAATCGTTTATCTTTCACTTATGTGTAATTATTATATATTAATATAAATATAAATATATATATATATATATATATATATATTTGAAGCCCTTAAAATCAAGAAAAACTAAATGGTAGGACTATGCATTTTATATTAAATATTAATAAAATAAAAATAGCAGCAATATTAAATTGCAAAATGTGTACTAACTACTATAACTACTATTAAGTAAAAAGAAAAGTGACACTCTTCAACAAGACAAACTGAGAATGAGACTTATTTGTCTTTTCTTTTTTATTTTTGATAATAGACTTATTGTCTCTTTATGAGAAGCATAGGAAGTGAATGTTCATTTGTAGAAAACAAATTAGACTACTTGATCTTTTTTATAAGTTAATTTTGATGCAAAGTATAAAACATGAAATATTATAATTCATATTAGTTTAATGATTAAAACAAAAATCAATTCAGTTCAATCAAAGACTCAATGAACCTGAGCTACACTTACAACTTACAAGATGCTCAAATCATACTATTCTACTATAATGTCACTTTGTTATATTATATCTTCATATATTTTAATTTTAACATTCTTTTGACAGAAAAATATTCACGTGATAAAAGAATGGCTGCAAAAATAAAATAAGTATAAATGCATAATTTTTAAATTGAAAAAAAAATTGGTCAAAAAAGTATAGATTAGAATGATTTTTGCTTTGTACAAGAATTAAATTTATTTCTAAATCAACCTATACCTATGTTTTTTTTATAGCACATATACCAATGATTTTGCTAAATTAAAAAATATACCAAATCAACACTACATTTATTATACATAAAAAAAATCATTAAATGTCAATTCTCATTGATTCTAGTTAGTCAATAGTTATCTACAATTTGGACTCTTCAAATTACAGGGTAAGATTCTTTTTTATCAATTTATAAGTAAGATTAGATGAAAAAACCATATAAATAACTTCACCAAATGTTGAAATGATTTTCTTAAAGTTTTCATCACTAATATCCAGCCCACCGAGCATCTAACTTAGTTCGAGAGTCACTTTTAGTATTAAATGATTTTAACCCTTTTCAATCGCAGTTACAGAAATCGAACCATGGTATTTCTTAATAAATCTAGCATTAATCACCATGATCAATTAACAATTAGTAATCATAACATTGTTTTGTATGAACGAATTGAACACAAATCTATAATCTTAAAAGTAGTGCATTTTTTTTTGACTTTCACCACAAATTTAATCTGGTTTGAGAGTTAATTCTGTCATTCCAACCCCCTCTCAATTGCAATTGCAAGGTTGAACTATGGTCCTTCCTAATAAGTTCAATGTCAATCCATTAAACGGCCGTGGAATCTTGGTAGTAAATAAATGAAAAAATATAAAATACTATTCTTTTCCAAATAAAAAGTAGAATCTCTGTGGTCAACAAAAAAACGCACTTTAAGCGGCTAAGACACTGCATTAAGAAAACAACACATACGCGTTACTCTCAAAATCTCTATATATTCAGTTCAAGATTTTATTGAAACTTAACACATTAATTCAATTATCATACTCGTCACTGTTCTTATCACATAACCTCATAACCAATTTCCAACCACCTTCTTCAACTTCACTCTGTTTCTCCTTCTTCTTAGGTTAGTTCCCAATTCTCAAAATTCTACTCATCCATTATTTGCATTAATTAGTTCTTCACGGATTATTAATCTTTGGTGATTTTTATCAACTGGGTTGTCAAAAATTTTCAATCTTTCTCACGAAATTTCATTGCAATAGGATTTCAAACGGATTCCCCTGTTTTGAAACTCTGTTTTTATGTGAGCTTCTAAAATCTAAAATACCCAATTCAATTATTTTATTTATTTTTAATTAATTTCCATGATAATCTCATAGATTATTGATTATTTTTCACAACTGGGTCATCAAAATTTCATTTTTTTTTCCATTAATTTCTGCATGCACGAAGGGTGATTAACAAAATTACTCTGTTTTTTTTCTCTGTTTCAGATTCCTCTGTTTTTTTGACTTCAAAGTAAAGTCAAATTCTGGTTTAATTGATCATTTCATTGATTGATTGATTCAAGATGGCCATAAAGACAATTGAATTATTGAAAGGTTGTGCATCCCAAGAAGAATTAATGGAAGTGATTACTGCTGTGGCTTCAGATTTAGGAGATGTAATCGATGATGTGAACACTTTGCAAGTGATTCCATTGAAAGGTGCAATGACCAATGAAGTTTTTCAGATAAATTGGCCAACAAAAAATGATGGTGATCTCAGAAAGGTTCTGGTTCGATTATATGGTGAAGGTGTTGAAATTTTCTTTGATAGGGATGAAGAAATTCGAACTTTTGAGTGTATCTCAAAGCATGGTCAAGGTCCACGCCTTCTTGCTCGTTTCACTACTGGTCGTGTTGAAGAGTTTATTCATGCCAGAGTATGTGATTCTCTTTTTCTTTTTCATATCTATTTTTTTTTGGTACTTTTATATTTTTTGTTTATCTATATAATTATTTCATATTTTATTTTTAGTTCATCTACCTATTATTGAGTTCATATAAATCACAAAATTGTAACCAACAAATGAATTGATCCGAGTGATAAAGGTTTTAGGCTCCTTAAGCAGATAGTTAGAGGTTCGATCTCTAAATTGTCCTGCTAAAAATTTGGTTGCGAGGGGAGAATCCTTTTCGTGTGTTCAACATGTCCATGTCCATGTTCAAAATGGTGGTAGAAACTTATAATATGGTAATGCAAAAAAAAAAAAATTACAAATGTGCAGAAAATATTTCTGCAGCAGATCATTTTTGCTTGGTAGATTATGTAATTATTGGGGGGAAAATGTAAATTAAACATTTTTGTGAAATGAAGAGTTTAAATAGAATATGTACTCACATTACATGTTTATATAAGTCATGGCCTAATCCAAAATTGGAGAATAAACAATTTCTTATATACTTTTCCTATATTTTGAGAAGTGATGTTACTTATATGTTAAAAATTCATTAGTCATTGGTAAATTCTTTAAAATATACACTAGACTAAAAAAAGTTATTTTCTTGTTTTCCTTATAAATATTTTTAGGAAAAAAATGAAAATAAGAAATAAACTAACAAAAAAGTTATCAGCAAAAAGTAAAAACATTGAATAACAACAAATACCATGAAAAAGACCCTAAGTTAGTAGTTTCAAAATCAAGTCAAAATCTATTATTGGTATTATAGCTATAAAGGGATGGACTTTTTCCATCCCATAATCACTTTAGAAGAAAAGCATGATCTGTTTTATCTTGAAAATACACTTCTAGAATCATCTGTTATTTTTTAGAGCATGGAGGCCTATATGAGCCCAACATAACATACCATATCCCCCAAAATAAAGGCTGCAGTGAATATTTCATTACATGTTTTACCTTTTGAGATTGTATGTTTGTAACTTAATTTAAAAGTTGATTTACTTTATTCTTAGTCAAAGTGTTTTTTCTTTGAACTTATACCTCCTTTTTCCTTATATTATTATTCCCTTTATCTTTTGGAGCAATGGATGGTTATGGTTACCATTTGCCTCTTAATTATTTAGGACTAATTAATTAAGAATCATCTCCAAGAAATTCATTGAACGGTGTTGAGTCAATGGAATGAAATCAGGTGCTTTTAGGTGCTTTTTTTACCATTCTTTTTTCATGTTATTTATTCTATACTAATAGTAAAGAAACATGCATTATATACTTTTAATAGTATATTCTTGGAAAGGCATCTGAATTTTTTTAATGCTCATAAATAAACATACTAATAGAACTAAATAATTTAGGAACTAAGGTAGTAGCCTTTTTTAAAGACACATAAACTGTTTCACTAGGGAATAGGATAATTTGAAATTGATTGAAATTATATTTCCACCAACATAACTTGATAGGCCTCATTGATATGAAGCTTATGTTTGGTTACACGTTTGGAACAGTTAGAATTGATACTTGAGGTGTAAATTTGATTTTGACATGTTTGGTTGCTTTCCAGGTAGAATTAATTTTGTCTCCAGAATTGGTTCTAACTTTAATTTAGGATTTGTAACTTGAGTCTAAACGCGATTCTTACACTGAAATTTATTGTTCGGCTCATTTTTACATAAACTTATCCAAACATAAACCAGTTTACATTCAACTCACTAAGTAAAATCAATTCATTCACAATTAATTTTTTCCACCATAGAACCAAACATGCATGAAGTATATAGACGATCATGTTCCTTGATGTCATCCACTCAGTGCATGCTGGGAATTTTAGTGAGTTTGACAAAATCACGGCGATACTGTGATTTTCTTGAAGTTTCAAAGTGTGGCTTTTGCTTAAACCACAGTAGCTCACCGTGATTCTACGAAACTCGTTGTAATTCCAAACATGCACTAAGTGTGATTTCATCCTGTTTAACATGTTCATTTTTATCTTGGTGATAATAATGTGTACCTTTTTATCTGCTATTGATGTAACTTTCTATTTTCCAATGAAGTAAAACCAATTGAAGGAGACTTAGAAATACAATGATGATGAATTTTGCAAGCAGTGTTATTACCATTTTTTAACTTGATTCTTCTCTTGTTTTTTGGTTTTCTAGACTCTATCAGCTTCCGACCTCCGTGACCCCGAAATATCATCTTTGATAGCATCTAAGATGAGAGAATTCCATAAGCTTCATATGCCTGGTACAAAGAAGGCTCATATTTGGCAGAGAATGAGGTAATTATAAATAACATCAATCTTAAAATCCATTTTCTAAAAATAATTCTATGCACATTATAAAGTGTTTTCCATTTGTTTTACTAGGAAATGGGTCGGTGAAGCCAAAAGTTTATGCTCCCCAAAGGAGATAAAAAATTTTGGATTGGACAATCTTGATGAAGAAATAAATATCCTCGAGAAGGAGTTATGCGAAGGATATCAAGAGCTTGGTTTTTGTCACAATGATTTACAATATGGTAACATTATGATGGATGAAGAGACTAGATCAATCACTATAATTGTAAGCTAACAGTTACATAATTTCTTTGCCTATTCAAAACATGCTAGTTGTTACTTGCATTACAATCTTCATTTTTTATTCATATTTTGATTTTTTTTTGTGATACAGGACTACGAATATGCGAGTTACAATCCTATTGCATATGACCTTGCAAACCATTTCTGTGAAATGGCGGCGGATTACCATAGTGATACACCTCATGTTCTTGACTATAGTAAATATCCTGGTAAAGTTTTTGTTCTTATTCTTACATTTCCAAAATTATTTGTTTCTTTTGTATTTATTGATATCATTCTGTCTTGCAAACATACTAATTTGTATATGGTGAAGCAGAACTCGAGGAGCGTCAAAGGTTTATTCGCACCTATCTGGGTTCTGAAGGTTAGTTAGTCCATTCTGAATTTCACTCTGTCGAAACCATAGATCAAAATACAACGCTTCTGAATAACATACTTTTTGTACACAGGCAAGAAACCAAGTAATGCTAAGGTGAACCAGTTAGTGATTGCTGTAGAAAAGTACACTCTTGCAAACCATCTCTTTTGGGGCTTATGGGGACTTATTTCTGTAAGACTTATTTTCTTTCTCCCTAGTTACTGTTAGTGATTGCTGTATATAACTAACTATATATTATATGCTGATACAATATACATGTTTTACTTGTAATTGCAGAGTTACGTGAATAAAATCGACTTTGATTACAAAGAATATGCAAGGCAGAGGTTTCAGCAGTACCGGCTAACGAAGCCTACTTTATTGGACTCGCCAAGCATTGTTTCCCAAAACGAAACTGTGAATGGTTCGCTGCCACTAGCATCATGTGTGTGATTGTTATGCTAGCTGCTTATTTTTTAGTGAAGTTAGTTTTGATTTTTATGTGTTTATTATAATAAAGTTTGACTGTATTTGTAAAGTGTAAATAATATATTGTCACTAACTATGTGCATTGAGTTTTTGACAATTTTAGGTTAAATTTTCTTATCAACCCCTCACTTTTGGGATTGAAGAAAATGAGAATTGGTGTGTTTTTGTTTTTCATGTAATGAAGTCTTGTGTTCAAGTCTTATGAATATGATAAATTAGGTGTTGAGTTTACCATTTTATGGACGGATTCACTCGATTCTCTTCAGATTAGTCGCTACTTGATGTCACTTTTGTATTTTGAGACACTTATATTTACTCGATTCTCTTCGGATTAGTTGCGGCTTGATGTCACTTTTGTATTTTGAGACACTTATATTTTCTTCAATAGTTTTAAACTAAACTAAAGGAAAAAGGAAAAGAATGTTACACACAACAAAACACATTTATTAATTATAAGGTGCACCAATTATATTACAAACCATGGCTATAATCAGCCCCTTAGGAAATCCACATCAACCAAACAAAGCTTCCATGATACATGATACATGATACAACACACAAACAAAACACACATAAATTCACACTTCCCCACATTTTATTTAATTAGGTACTATAATATCATACAAGAAGCTTGAAACATGAGCAGTGGGGTGTAGTAAAGACTAGCATTGTTGCAGCCAGATCTAGCGACGGAAGCTCCTAACCGATCGGGGCGGTTCAGCTTCATTGTCACGCAGCTTGATAAGTGTATAAACTCCAGAACCAGCGAGAGCACCAAGCGTTGGTGCCACCAAATATATCCAGATATGCTTGTAATTTCCTGCTGCAACGGCTGGACCTAAGGTGCGCACCGGATTCATGGAACCGCCGCTTGTTGGCCTATAGCATACATTCAACCACAATATTACTCACAATCTTAAAATAAAGAATTCAAATCAAATCAAATTAGTCTATGAAAAAATAAATGCATCAGTCATATTAATTCATACCCTGAGATAAGAATGTTGAGCAAAACTGTAGCCCCAACAGCAATACCAGCCAATTCACCAACCTGCATTGCATAACAAAAATAAAATCTGAAATGATTTTTGTCAACACAATGTATAGAACTTGAAATTTTGCGACAACTTTTGAAGTTGTTAACACGGTTCAAATAGATGATTAATGAAGTTATGTAAATGGTTAATGAGTTTTGACATCTGATATATCTATTAATCATCTATTACACGTAATTAACCATATATTTGAACCGTGTCGACCACTTAGATTGTTGTAGCAAAATTTGTCCAATTTTTGTTGTTTAGAACGTACCGCGCGGGAATCAGTAGCAACAGCAGTGACAACAAACAAGAGAATAAAAGTGATGATAAACTCAGTTGCAAAAGCTTGTCCAATACTGACAGTAGGGACAGTGACACCACCAGATAGGAAAGGATGGTAAACACATTTGAGAGCATAACAAGCGCAGATCGAAGCGGAAACTTGTGCCGCAATGTAGGCAGGAACATGTGCCCATGGAAAATGGCGAAACGCAGCAAACGCGATGGTGAGTGATGGATTGAGATGTGCACCTGAGATGTGACCAATTGAGAGAATAATGAACATGACAGTTAATCCAGCACAAGCTGCATTTCCCATAAGTGTTTCTGCTCCATTGTATTTGTTGTTCACTATTGGTCCTGCTGTTGCTGCATATATTAGTATGAATGTTCCTACAAACTCTGCTCCAATCTGTGACATATTTTAAAAAGTAAAACAATAGTATTAATTTATTTTACTAAAGCGACACTTATTTTTGGATTGATTTTAAGTCTATGTTTGGTATCACGGTGGATATGTCAGAATCATGGTGACTCACCGTGATTTTATAGAAGCTACACTCTGTAGCTTCTGTAAAATCGAGTCACCGTAATTCTGACACATCTACGTGATACCAAACACACACTAAGTGTATGTTTGATTTTATTTTCTGTAAAAGCACAGTGAGTAACCATGATTCTGACATATCCACCGTGATACCAAACACGCACTAAGTATACGTTTGATTTTAATTTTAAAGGAGACTTTTTTTAGGCATATGTAGGAGACTTTATTTTATTTTATCACTTCTATTATAATTGATTGGAGAATTATAGAAATGAAAAATCTACATTTGGAACATTTCATGTTGGTTATCCAACCATACGTAAATTTTGTTTCAAAGAATGAAAATAAGTTTAAAACAAATTATAAAATAAAGATGTGTCATAAGTTGTTTTTATACACTCTTCCAAAAAAAAATTCAGGAGCTGCAAGTGATTTATGTTAATAATCTCAAATAAACCAATTCAAATAGAACCAAAATAAATAAACATAAGATTAGACTCGCTAAATAAATGAAATTGAGTAGTGTATAAATAAACCTTATAGATTCTCAATTAGGCTCATGTATATACATAACATTTTATAAGAAAATATAAGGCTCACCAAGATAACAAAGAAAAAAAGTTCAAAAGCCTCTATAGGCACTCTTATATTTTCTATACAAATAAATATAGTTTCAAATTCAATAAATCAGTCAGTAAAATACCTATGACTGCAAGAAATGAGGAAAATTTTGAATTTATTTTAACTTTTTTATTTTATTTTAATATATGTATTTTGGTAAATATTAAAGAAATGTGGAAAATTACACTTAACAATGTTAACATGTTAGTTCAATAGTAATAATTTAGAGTTCAAATTCTACTAAACACAATTGTAAAATTGTCGTTAATTAATTTTTTTTTTGTCATGTATTGCACAATAAAATATCAATCAAAAAGAAAGTTTGGTGGTTAAGAATGAATGCTTATAGTGTCAAAGGTCACACTTCAATTATCTTTTGCTGCAATTTTATATATTATTTTGTTTTTTATAAATAAAAAAGATCGAATTACTTTATTTGGTTAAGTAGTCTAATGACTAGAAATTCCACTTATAAGGTGGATAAATGAGATTACCAGAATTTGAATCACGCCCTCATACATATATAATGCAATGTCCCTACCAACTAAGTTCAACTTACGGGACAAAAAAAAGGTCAAATTTAATACTACCTAGTAAAAGGGGTAAAACACAAGCCTTTGAAAAAATGTAAAATTTTTATTTTTTCTGAAAAAAAAAACACAATTAAAAATAACCATTCTCTTTTTAGTATACGTTTGTAATATAATAAAACATAATTTTCTCATCATCATTTTTGTGCAATTTTATAGTATGCAACTTTTTTTATAATCAACTTATGCTTATTATGAATTAAAATTTATTTTTTACATATAATATAATTTTGGTATTTAATTTATGATATATTATAACTTTTTAGTAAACCACCAATCCTTTTTTCCTAATTTCGCCATAGTCCACTTACGTATATAAATTCAGATTTCTAACAAAAATGTTGTGTTTATATTGCTTGTTACAAAATGTAGTGCATTTTTACAATCACAAATAAAACAAATACTTGTGATATAAGCTTAGCTTAGTTAGTAGGATAATGTATTACTACTATATATTAGTAGAGGTCAAAGTTCGAATTTTGGTCATCCCACATATTCACCTTAAAAGTGGAATTTCTAACATCAGACTACTTAATAATAATAATAATAATAATAATAATAATAATAATAATAATAATAATAATAATAATAATTTGGCTTAAATGCACTTTTGGTCCCCTATTTTGAAATTTATGCTAAACAGTGCTAAACAGTGCACCCGATGCATTAGTTAAACATATCAAAAAAGGAAATAAAAAAATAAAATTAATATGGAAAGATGACTTTTTACATTTTTAATATATTAAATGTACAGATTCTAATAAAATATTTCTATATTAATATACTTAATTAGTGCATCGGATGCACTATTTAGCATTTTTCATAAAAAAAAAATACTAGCTTACTAGGTGAGTTAGTACATGTTTATGCACTGTTTTTAATTAACTGATATTATTTCCTACTCTACATAGTCTGATTCAACCAAAAAAAAATCTATGAGCAATAAATTCACCTTTGATTTTCTATCAATGTACAATAAATCTATGTACAATAAAATCTAGCAAGTCAACCAATCGTTAGTTGGTTCAGTGGTAATTGGCGCTGAACTTGGTAGGGAGGACCACGGTTCGATCCCCGCAACTGCGATCGGGAGGGGGCTGGAACCACTTGATGCCAGAACTGACCCCCGAACCAGATTCAACTGGTGGTGAAAGCCAAAAAAAAAAAAAAAAATCTAGCAAGTCATAATCCATCTTTGTTTTTCTACCAACGATTTTGACTTTATATTTAAACCCATCTTTGCGATAATACTACCTCTGTCCCAAAATAATAGAACTAGTTTGACTATTGCACGTATGCCAACACACAATTTTTATCACTAATATCTTTAATTCTCTATTAGTAAAAATTATAAAAATTGAATATTTTGAAAATACTCATCAAAACAAATCAAACAAGATCTTATATGCTTATATTTATATCTATATATTATTAAAAAAGTATGGTCAAAACATGATAAGTGAATAGTGACATTTAATCAAAATAGTTCTAATAAAATGGGACGTATGCAGTACATTAGTACATTTGAAGTTGAAGGCCGACAAAAATTTATTGAAATGTGTGAAACTGAAGATAAAGTGCTCTCAACAATAAATTTCAATATACTCTATATAAAATTCTTCTCCTCCTCTTCCTATGCACTTCAAGATCAATATACATCGACTACACTCTACTTTCTCAAAAAAATTAAAAAGGATAGAAAAAATAATTAAATAATAGTATTTTTCTTGTATAGTAGTATAGTATTTTTATTTATGAATATTTTAGTTAGATTTTTTACTTGTTAAATTTTATTTATACCGGGTCCTTAAAAAAAGTATATACTGTATATTAGGCACTAAATTGATTGTAAATGAATAAAGTTAAAGAAGCAAGTTGACAGTAAGTTATTAAAATTTAGAAACTTAATTGATATAAAGCGGATAAATACATAGACTAATTTGACACATTAATAAAGTTAGGGACATTTTTAAGATATTTACAAAGTTAGAGATGCATTTTACGTTAAAAAAGAGAGTTAGAGATGTATTTGAGAATGTCTTACAAAGTTATGGACCAAATTGATATTGGATTATCATATCAAAGTAGACAATACAATATTTTAATTAATTAGAATTTTTATAATATATTATTAGTTTAAGATATAAAACAATTGAACAATATGATAGAAAATAATTGCAATTGATGTGAAATATAAATGTGACTGAAGCAATCTTTAATTTTATAAAAAAAAAGAGAAAAGAAAAGAAGTAATCTACAAAATGATCAAATTAGTAAAAAAACCATAACTCGATAAATTATTTATCATTATAGTTTTGGCCTATATTTTTTTTTGGTCAAGTAGCCTAATGGCTTGAGATTCCATCTTTAAGGTGAATAAGTGGGATGACCGGGGTTCGAACCCCGATCCGCTGCATAATAATGCAAATGTCCACCAATTGAGTCAAGCTCATGGGACAGTTTTGGCCTATATTAAATGCATAAATCACTATACTGCATGTGTATGTCTCACATAATACGGTCCAAAAACATCTTTCATTTTATGTATCAATAACAGACACGTCTTTGCGTGTATAGTTTTGATAGATCGGATTATATATGAATTTTTTATCTTCTCGTAAGGTTTTTATAGAAAGAGTTTTAGGGAATACATGTATTTGATCCAAAATTAATATACACATGTTTCATATAATTTAGTGAAACATGAGAGACGTATACCGGCATTTTCCTAGGAAAATGATACTTAAAACCTTAAAATAAGATTTTTATTTTGGTGAACCCTTAAAATAAGCTAATACTTATATTTTTTATAATTAAAATAAAGACATTACTTAATTATTTCATATCAAAATAATAGATTTACCTCTTTTTTCTGCTTATAAAAAATATGTTAAAGTTTGTACCAAAAAAATGTAAAGACTCCAAAGAACTTATAACGCATGCAAATAATATTTTGCATTATTTTGCTAATAATATCCCAATCATGCATATCTCATTTCATCACTTCGTAAAATACAAATTGTCAAACATTATCAAGCAATAAAAAATGGGCAATGCCAAATTGTTAATTTTTTTTTAATAATATTAATATTAATATATCATACATTTTTATGTCATATATACATAGCCTACTAGTAGTATATCATTATAAAATAAAGACTATAAAAAAAAGTACACTAGTAGTATATATAAAATGTTACTCCCTTTAGCCTTATATATATAAGAAAAAGTATACTAACACTTTTTAAATTTATTGTAGGATTGATGTATCTAGACTATAATATTACTAAATACATCAACTATATAATAAATTTAAAAAATAAGTTTTTTCTTTTCTTAAATAGGACTAGAGAGAATATATTTTAGTCAAAGTTTTTGTTTTTTTCCCTTCTAAACAACTACTCTACTGGGTTTTAATTATAATATATACTAGATACATTAATTATTTAATTTACTTCTTATTACCACATATGAAACAGTTAAATGAATCTGACAATGCTGGCTAAAAATCAAATGAAATTAATTTGTGGGCGGTAGCATGACAAATAATAACTAAAAAAAAAATCACAAAAAAGTCGTTGACCAAAAACACAAAGAGAGAGAGAGAAGTTGTTACCTTCTGAGCGAGAGACACACTCGGAATTCCAACACCAGAAGCCAGGTTGATGCAACTATTGCTTTTACCACCCGGTATACACATGTTGCACCTCCCCATTGCAAATGACTCACGTTCAAGCGAATCAATTCTCACCGATGAGAATAGTGGCCCTCCTGGAGTATCCGGTGTTGCCGGCACCGACGCCGCCGTCGGTGTCCCTCTCTCCGAATCAGTCATTCCTTTTTTTCTTTTTTTGTTGATTAAATAAAAAAAAAACTAGAAAAAAAAGATAGTTGGATAGAATAGTGAATATACCAAACACTACATAATTTTCCAAATGTAAGAAATTTTTTTTTTTTTGGTTTTTTTGTTTTTGGGAGGTTTAATGTTGAAAAGGGTACAGTTACATAATTGGTTGGTTTTTATAAATTTGTTTCTAAGTAATGGAAAGAAAAAAAGGACCCAGGTTTGTAAAAATTAGCTACTAATTAGAGGAGCTAAGAAAATTGAACATGTATATGAAGATAGAGATTGGATCAAAGTTGCATGATGTTATTGTTGTTAAGGTTGGAATGGAATATTGAAGAAAACTTGTGATAAAGGTTATGATCCAATTTCGATGTTGGAGAGGAAAAGAGAAAGGCAATAAACGTGGTTGAAGGTGGAGGAGAGAAACTAATGGTTTGAAAAAGTGAGTTTTCAACAACTTATGGTGATGATGGAAGAGAAGTGTGAGGAGTTGTTAATATTAAGTCATTAACATGTTATTTTAAGGATTAAAAAATTGAGTTTGGAAAGTGCTATGAATATGGTTTTGATTTTGCTTGCAATATACACGAATTTATCCTTTTTTATTTGATATTCTATTAATGAAAAAAGTCAATGGCCTGGTTTGCATTATTGTTTTTCTCTATGCAATAATACTCTAGTGTGTGATTTTTTTAATATTTGATAGTAAACAAGATATTCTAAATTATAAATATTCTTAGTTGCTCGTTTTCTTTTCTTGCTAGCTAGCACATTGTTGATTAATTACTCTCCTAAGTAAAAGTTAAAATGTATTTAATCAAAACAAATATTTAGTCTTTGTTTATATTCAAAATTAAGAGTTGAGTTGGTTATATTATATTTATATCATTTGACACAATTTTGCAAAGGACAAAACTTATATACTTTTCTTTAGGTGCTGTTTTTACTGTGCCTCTCACAAAAAGTTAGTTACTTATATTTTCTATTTAAAATAAATAAAAGAAAATTATTTTTTTAATAATAATAACCACCTCCATGTATCTAGCACAGTAAAAACTGTGTCTAAAGTACTGTACATAAGTTTAATCCTTTTGCAAATTGTAAAAAACTACCTTTACAAAAGCGCCTAAAGACCTAAGCCTTCCAAGGGCAAGGGGAACAGGGCCGGTCCCGAGATTTTGAAGGCCCGAAACAAATAATAAAAATGGATCCCTAATAAAACTTTTTTAAAAAAAAAACATCATTTACTTAAATTGTAAAAAGTATCAACAACATCAAAAATAGTTATTTATTCAAGTAACTAACATAAAGAAAATGTCATTCCACAGTGTTAAAATTGAATCGATAAATAAAAAATTAAGCGATATATCATTAAAAATGAACCGATAATTTTTAAAAAGAGTAATCTTTTATTTAAAATATAAACGTCAATAATGTAAAAAATAATCATTTTCAAATCAATAATAACAAAATTCACCTTCAAGCTAATATTATTAAAAATTGATAGTGTTTTTAATAAAAATTGCAACTTAATTTTAGAAATTAATTCTTCATTTTCAAAGAAATAATATAATGTAGTTTTTTTAAAAAAATAAAATAAAGTAGTGAAGTTATTTATAAGTTATAGAGTGATTTTTAAAAATAAAGTAGTAAAGTTATTTATAATTTGTAGAGTGATTTAACTCAAAAAAACTCTTTGTGAAAAAAAAAACTCATTATTATTTTATAAAAAGAAATAATTTAATATGATTAAATGTCTTAATCAAGACCATCTATATTTGGTTTATAGTGAGATCAATTTCATTCCACATCATTTCTTTAATTTTGCTGATCTTTGAAAATAAAATTGAAAAAACTGTCACAAGTGTGACTCGAATCCGCTGCCTTTGACAAGCACACATTAAGACTGTGTCACGGACCGCTACACCAAATGCTTACCTTGTAACATTTGTCGCATACACTATACTTGACCATTAGTTAGTATGATGGACTTGAAAAAAAAAGTGAGGCCCTTAAATTATTGAGGCCCTGGGCTGTGGGCCTGCTTGCCCAGCCTCAGCGCCGGCCCTGAAGGGGAATGATGTTTGGGAGCCGTGGAGGGTAATATATGTTAGGACGATTGATAATGTGGATAAAGAAAATCTAAAATGGAATTAGAGAAATTGAAAGGGAATGATTTATTGTGTTATTATTGATAATTGAAGAATTACAAATGTATTTATATACCACACTCTGTTACTTATTCTCTAAGCAACTAACTAACCGCCTACAGCTGTACAAAACAGAAATAACAAACTCTCTAATTAGATCACAACTATCATAACTGACAGCAGATGCCACTACTCTATGCTAACTAAGAGTACACAATGTTGGGACATTGTGTCCAACATCTGTCAAAACTATAGGAAACGTGCATTACAAACAACAAAATATTCCTTCATGCCAATGTTAATTTGAAATGTGTAAGAATGCGACACATAAAATGAGGTCTCTATTGATGTTAAAAAGTTGTACATTCAACTCTTTTTTTTTAAATATAGAATTATTCGTTATAAAAATCCTGCATTCAATTTTTAAAATTAAAATATTATTTTTTCAGTGCAAAAATTTTACTTTTAAATTAACATATGGCGTCAAGATACATGTTACTAGCAAAACCCTAAAGTAAAATATAATAACATAAGCCTTTTAGTCTTTTTGTGGTTACAAGGCTAAAAAAAATAGAAGAAAAATCAACAGGAAAATCATGGGAGGAAAAATCGAGGATTGAAAGATCAAGGTTCGAAGAAGCACCCAACTTAACCAAAACATCTGCACACGTGTTGCCTTTTTGAAGAGTATGAGAGATGCCAACATTCGAATCTAGAAGGAAGAGGTCTTTGATATCTTGAATTAGAGGGGCATACCGATGAAACCTGACAATTGTACATCTCCTTGAAAAGGGTAACACAATGAAGGGAGTCTGAGTGGTAGATGATATCATGCAAATTTAACTACTTAATTGAAGAAAGGCCACGACAAATAGCTTTGAGCTCAACAAAGAGAGTGTCAGTGTGATATGAAAGATGACTGGTGTGAATTCCGATATATGTATGAGTGCCATCTGACCCAACGGTCGTCATGAAAACTGAGTTGACGGCCTATCGAAATAAAAATGAGCATTTTTGCCTTTTATCATTATATACTACTCTCTCCGTCGCTTATTATAGGAATATTTTACAAAAATCATGGATATTAAGATAAGCAAATGCTAAATAATGCTCCCGTTTAGCAAGTTGTTGGAGTAATAAATTTATTTGAAATGTATATGTAACTATTATTAACTTTTCATATTCCAAGACAAAATTGAAGATATCATAAAAGGTACGGTATAATTGAAAGAAAAAAAATAGTAAATAAATGCACCTAAAAATATGTTGAGGGTCTTATATTAAAGACAAAATGTATTTATAGGTCTTTAAGTTTTATGTTTGTAACAGATTGGTTTTTTAAGTTTTTTAAGTAATAAATAAGTCCTTTAAGTTTTTTAAATAACAAATAGGTCCTTTAAGTTTGTAATTTGTAACATTTAGGTCCTCAAATTACTTAAAAAATAGGACCAAGATGTTACAAATTATAAACTTAAAGAACCTATTTGTTATTTAAAAAACTTAAAGGACTTATTTGTTACATAAAAAACTTAAAGGACTTATCTGTTACAAACGTAAAACTTAAAAGACCTAACCATATATAAAAAGAAGAAGTCATAAAAATAGAGAATTTGACTGATAAAAAATTGGCTAACCATATATAAAAAAGAGAATGATTATAATTTGTAAATATTAAATGATAGCACATAATTCTTCTCTTACTCAACATTTTTCTTATTAAATATCATTTTCTTTTTAAAAAATGGAGAATCATCTAATCATTCGTTTCATGGCTGTGTTTGCGTCGAATGATGAGTAATGACAGCATTAGGTGCTTTCGGACAAGAAAATAGTTATATCCAATAGCAACATGGTTTGGCACTTTGGCTAAGCACTATTCTTGCCCTATCATTTTAGGATTTTTTTTTACAATCGTTAATACTACTAGTACTTTTTTGGTACAATATTACTAGTATATTATCATGTGACGTTATTAAAAAAAAGTATACTATCATATCATGTGAATGAACATCTAAGCTTTAAGTCCCGTCGTGCTTGAGTTGAGTCAAAGAAAATGTCCTATCATGCCGATTTGTTAATTTCGACTTTCCAACTCCATTTTTCAAACGAAACAAGGGTTTATATGAACGAATTACAAAAGATAAAGTACCTATATGGGAAAAAAAAGATAAAGGACTAAAATGTTACAAATAAATAAAATAAAGGACCTATATGTTACAAATAAAAGATAAAGGACCAAAATGTTACAAATAAATAAGATAAAAGACTATTTGTGTAATTTTGCCTATAATATATAGACAGGTAAAATACTTACTTAGGTACAAATATAAATTTGAGGTGTTAGGCACACATTTATAGATAAATAAAAATTAATTAAAGTGAAAATGATTAAAATTATATTAATTGATGTGACTATTTTATTTTCATTTTAATTTTTTTGTTTGATGTGTGTGTGCCTAAATATTGTGTCTATATTAGTGTGCCTATGTAAGAATGTCTCATATAGACAGTATGTTATTTAACTATAAAAAAAATTGACAATGTATTTAATAACGTGTATATTATCTTCTATTTTTTTACATTTTATATTTTATACACATTTTTGAAAAATACACAAGAAATTTTTAACAAGAAATTTTTATTGTTCAAGTATTGTTTCTTTAAGTATATACTAATCTCTCCCAATAGGATATATAAGCTCTAAGAACATTATTGATTAAACCATAATTAAACGAAACAGAAAATAAAAAACCACAAATTATCAACAAAAAAACCCACAAATTCATAAACCTTTTTATTTAATTTCATGATATTTGTTCCAATTTTTAACAAATAGATTTTTCACACATATTATATAATTTGCTTTTAACCATTAACATGGACTTTAGTTTTTTTGAAAGAATATAGACTTTAGTTAAAATACGATATTCGGTAGAGTTATTGAAATTATCTAGCCAAAAAGTGGCTACATAAAGCCAAAACATTTGATACCTTGATTCGTATAAAGATCGCTTATTGAGAAAACATACGTAAGATTAAAAGGAAAATAGATGAGACTCCTTGATGTAAAGAAACTAGCACATAGCTTCAGTTAGTTAGACTTGTAACAAACTCTTAGATAGTATATATAACTATAGTCATTCACTGTAACTAAAAAAATTGAGATTCATTTTTTTCTAATAATACAATATTACACTTCTCTTTCTCTCCTCTTTTCTCTGTTTTCACCTTCACATCCATGGAGGTTTATTCTCTTATTATGGTATCCAGAGCCTGAAGCTGCTTACTCTGATCAGCTATGGTGATTCGCACTCCGCCGCCGCTGGCGGTTCCGATCTACACTGCTCCGGCCGATCATTCTCAAAACCCTTTCTACATTCATCCCTCAGAAAATCCTGCAATTCCTCTTGTCAATCCGGTTCTTGATGGCAAGAACTACCATTCCTGGTCCATATCTATGAAGAAAGCCATCATCACGAAGAATAAGCTTCGTTTTCTTGATGGATCTTCTCCGATGCCGCCTGAACATGATGCTACCTATGAAGCATGGGTGCGATGCAACAATCTGGTACTTTCTTGGATTCAGAATTCTGTTGCTCCTTCAATTGCACAGAGCATCGTCTACTACGATCTTGCCTCTTCTGCTTGGTGCGATCTCCAAACTCGCTTTTCTCGTGCCGACCGTGTTCGCATTGCTAGCCTTCAACGTGAACTGTACGCGATTCGCCAAGACGCGTCCTCTGTCAATACCTATTTCACCAAATTGCGTGGGATTTGGGAGGAATTAGAGATATTTCGCCCGATTCCAACGTGTACCTGCCTGGCTCGTTGTCAATGCGACGGAATACGCAACGCGCGCAAGCTCAGGCAAGAAGATCTTGTTCTCATCTTTCTTACAGGTCTTAATGACCATTATGCTGTTGTTCGCTCTCAGATTTTGATTATGGAACCCTTCCCCGATCTCAACACTGCCTTTTCCATGATTGTGCAACATGAGTCCTTCAATGCTTTAGAGGTTGTTGACGACACACCAGTTGAAATCAACCTTGCTGATGGAAAGAGACCTAGCTACTATAAAGGGAAGGGTGCCTCCCATGGCAACAGCAATAAGTCCTGCACTTTTTGTGGTAAGGGTGGCCACACAGTGGAGATTTGCTATCGCAAAAACGGTTATCCACCTGGTTTCAAGTACCGTGATGGTTCTACACCTCCCAAGACCGCTATGGCCAGCTACATAGCCTCTACTAGTTCAGAAAACAAACCTGCTGAGACCAAAGGTACTACACCACTAGGTTTGAGTGATGCAGAACTACAAGCTCTTAGGAATTTGTTGAAGATTCACACACCTAGTGCTACCTCTCAGCTCCATCAGTTCACTACTGCATCCTCTAGTTCTCCTGCAGAGGCACCAAGAGGTATTGCTTCTTTCAATTCTATCTCTGATTCTATATCATTGTGGATCATAGATAGTGGTGCTACAGATCATGCTTGCTCTTCTCTAAGTATGTTTACTCACTATACCAAAGTCCCACCTATACCTGTTAGGCTACCCAATGGTTCCATAGTTAAGACTGACACCATTGGAGATATTCACATTACCGATTCTCTTGTTTTAACCAATGTTCTTTACTTGCCACATTTCACATACAATTTGATTTCTGTTTCAAAAGTCACACAACAATTAGCTTGCAGCTTTACTTTTGCTCCTAATATGTGTACTATTCATAACTCTCAACAGAGGATGATTGGTTCGGGTAAAGTGCTTAATGGCCTTTACTACTTGGAAGGTACCACTGATTCTGTTCATTCCCTTAATAAGCCTAGTTCAGGTACTGTTTGTACTTTTTTTTCAATTCCTCAGTCAGCCTTGTGGCATTTTCGTTTTGGTCATGCTTCTAATTCTAGATTAGAAATAATGCATAAGATGTACCCTTCCATTTCTTTCAATAAAGATTGTGTCTGTGATATTTGCCATTTGGCAAAACAAAAGAAACTTTCTTATCCTTTAAGCATTAGTCAAGCTACTAAGAGTTTTGAATTATTGCATATGGATATCTGGGGACCATATTCCACTGCTACTCTACATGGTCACAAATACTTCTTAACCATTGTAGATGACTTTAGTAGATTTACTTGGTTAGTTTTGTTAAAAGGAAAAAATGAAGTTGCTTCCCAGGTTCAGCATTTCATTCACCTTGTTGAAAACCAATTTGATTCAAAGGTCAAGATAGTCAGAAGCGATAATGGACCCGAGTTCTCTATCCCTTCTTTCTATGCTTCTAAGGGGATTGTTCATCAGACTAGTTGTACTTATACTCCACAACAAAATGGTAGAGTAGAGCGAAAGCATCAATGCATTTTGGCTATTGCAAGAGCTTTACTCATACAGTCACATTTGCCACCTAAGTATTGGGGTTATGCAGTTTTGCACTCTGTATATCTCATGAACAGAATGCCCTCTGTAGCTATTGGAGGTGACTTACCCTACCACAAGCTTCACCAACAGCTACCAGACATTTCCATGCTCAGAATATTTGGTTGTCTTTGCTATGTTTCCACTAATGATGTACACAGACTCAAGCTTGACCCTAGAGCAAGGAAGTGTGTGTTCTTAGGTTACAAGTCAGGCACCAAAGGTTTCATTGCCCTGGACCTGCATTCTTATGAAATTGTTGTTTCAAGAAATGTTCAGTTTGAAGAATTAATTTTTCCTTATTCTCCTCAGACAAACACACAGTCACAAACCAATTGGGAATTCTTCATACCTCCTATTGATTCTATTCCTTCCACTACTGTTGACACAAATGTTAACATAAATGCTCCCATTACTTCACCTGTTCCTGATTCTATTTCCTCCTCTACTGCTGACCCTATTGACACCAATAACTCAACTACTCCTACTTCTATTGAATCTCCTACTCCACATATTGAATCTTCACAACCTTTAACACCTCTTGATCCACCACCTCTTAGAAGATCAACTCGAATTACCAAGCCTCCCATTCACCTTATGGATTATGCCTGCAATAGTCTTGTCCACTCCACCAAATATCCCATATCAAAATACACCAATCATACACACTTATCCTCCCAACAAATGACCTATACCCTATCTCTAATGACTGAAACTGAACCTACTTCTTACTCTGAAGCATGTCAACATGAACATTGGGTCAAGGCCATGCATTCTGAATTACAAGCATTGGAACAAAACAAAACTTGGACCATTGTCACTCTCCCTGCAGGAGTTAAACCTATTGGGAGCAAATGGGTATATAAAATCAAGAGAAAGGCAGATGGTAGCATTGAAAGGTTCAAGGCACGTTTGGTAGCTAAAGGGTACAATCAAGTAGAAGGGATAGACTATTTTGAGACATTTTCTCCTGTGGCAAAGATGACAACTATCAGAGTTGTACTTGCTATTGCTTCAATTAAAAACTGGTTTGTGCATCAATTGGATGTAAACAACGCCTTCTTACATGGTGAGCTTTGTGAAGATGTTTATATGAAAATTCCACAAGGTTTGGAAGGTTTCTCTAACGACAAAGTGTGTAAGCTCACCAAGTCTCTTTATGGACTGAAACAAGCGAGCAGAAAATGGTATGAAAAACTTTCTCAATTTCTCATTTCACACCATTTCATCCAAGTTTCATCTGACCCTACACTTTTTGTGAAGAAAACCTCAGATTCTTTCACTGCACTGCTGGTCTATGTTGATGACATCGTATTGACAGGTGATAGCATGACTGAAATCACAGATATTAAGACCAACCTACATCGTACCTTTGGTATTAAGGACCTTGGTGTTCTGAAGTTTTTCTTGGGGTTAGAAGTAGCTCACTCCACCAAAGGGATCACACTCAGTCAAAGACAATATTGCCTTGATCTTCTTGTTGAGACTGGTGACTTGGGCTGCAAACCTTCAAGCATTCCTATGGATCCTAGTCCTAAGTTGCATCATGATGACAGCCCTCCATATACTGACATCACGGGTTATAGGACCCTTGTAGGCAAACTCTTATACCTCACTAATACCAGGCCTGACATTGCCTTTCCTGTTCAGCAACTGTGTCAATTCCTGGACTGTCCTACTCAACTTCACTACAAGGCAGCGCATAAGGTCCTGAGGTACCTCAAGGGCTGTCCTGGCACTGGTTTGTACTTCCCTCGCAGTTCAGACGTTCACTTAGTAGGCTTTACAGATGCTGATTGGGGTGGTTGTGTGGATACAAGGAGATCTATTACTGGTTATTGCTTTTTCCTTGGTAGTTCTTTGATTTGTTGGAAGGCTAAGAAGCAACCAACCATCTCTAGATCCTCCTCTGAAGCCGAATACAGAGCCCTCGCATCTGGAACTTGTGAGCTTCAATGGCTCACCTATTTGCTTAGGGACTTGCAGGTGACCCTTACTCAGCAACCCTCCTTATATTGTGACAGTTAGAGCGCTATACACATAGCCTCCAACCCGGTATTCCATGAACGAACTAAACACTTGGACATAGACTGCCATGTGGTGAGGGAAAGGTTACAAGCTGGGCTTATGAAACTACTTCCTGTGTCTGGTTTTCATCAACTAGCAGACCTTATGACTAAGGCTCTACATCCTGCAAACTTTCACAGGTTGATTACCAAGCTAGGCCTACTAGATATCTATAGGCCTCAGCTTGAGGGGGACTGTAAAGAAACTAGCACATAGCTTCAGTTAGTTAGACTTGTAACAAACTCTTAGATAGTATATATAACTATAGTCATTCACTGTAACTAAAAAAATTGAGATTCATTTTTTTCCAATAATACAATATTACACTTCTCTTTCTCTCCTCTTTTCTCTGTTTTCACCTTCACATCCATGGAGGTTTATTCTCTTATTACTTGAGTGATGAGTCTTCAAACATCAACGTAGTTCTATATGTTAACACTACTAATTAACTCTCGTTGACACCATTTATAGCGCCTCGAAGATGTTATTTAGATCAAACTTCCACGAAACATTTTTAAAATTTCGGAGTACTTCCTCTTCTATTTTTGCGTATAACTTGAACCGCTTACGACTCTTGACATTTTCCTTGCTCCATAAGAGTCCTCATCAAAGTTCTCTGAGTCTTCAAGTGAATTGTTGTCCTTGATAGAGTTCTCCGAGTCTTACATAACAATATCTATAGTAATGAATTATATTCATACTAATTTTTTTTTTGTAATGGTTTTATTATCCAGCTTCAACAGGTTTGATGAAGTAGAAATCGATGTGATTGGATTATCAATTTCCCAAAATATCAATTTAATCAAATTGTTGAGCGACAGCTCTCCATTGCTTGTCTTATTAAGATCAATAATATATATATGACATTTGTGTTTTACATATGTCTAATTGACAAAATCAGTGAACAAATGTCTAAAAAAACATGAGAAAAGATAAGCTGGTCATTATCAATTTAAATAAACAATTACAAACAAAATTATTGTAATTCATGTGATAGAACTCATAGTTGACTTGGGAGAAAAATATAGAAAAATAATGAATACATACAATAGGTTCTATTTATACAAACAAAATAACATTTTACTAAGACGATAACATTACGAAAGATAAAATTAAATATATGTGAAAGTCACTTATTTAAATAAAAAATAATAATTTAAATAAGAGATTTTTGGTAAAAAAAAAAATCTCAAATTAATCATGTCATCTTTAATATACGAAGAAGACAAGTTTTACAATTGTGTGATTTTGACCCCCCAAGTTTCAATTGTGCAATTTTAACCCCCCAAGTTTCACAATTGTGCGATTTTGGCCCCCCAAATTTTAATTGTGCAATTTTGGCCCCCAAGTTTACCCCCTTTTGCATTTTGTTAGCCCCCCATTGACTTTTTTGACTAAAAATTGATTATGTGGCATTTTAAAATTTTAAATTTTTTTTTTTAAATAAATTAAAATTAAAAATAATTTTAAAGAATATTTTTAAAACAAATTAAAAATAAAAAATATTTTAAAAAATATTTGTAAAACAAATTAACATTAAAAATCCTTTTGCGTCAATAAATGATTTTTTTTTAAAAAAACTTATAAAATAATTTTGTTATAAAAAATAATTTACAAATTTTTTTATGAACTATTTTTTTAATTTATTTTTAAAACAATAATTATTAAATCTTTTATTAAAAAAAGTTTTTAATACATCTTTAAAAACAAATATTTTTAATTTATTTTTAATTTGTTTTAAAAATATTTATTTATAATTTTAAAATGCCACATAATCAATTTTTAGTCAAAAATGTCAATGGGGGGCTAACAAATGCAAAACGGAGTAAATTTGAGGGGCCAAAATTGCACAGTTGAAACTTGGGGGGCTAAAATCGCACAATTGTGAAACTTGGGGGTTAAAAATGCACAATTAAAACTTGAGGGGTCAAAATCGCACAATTGTGAAACTTGGGGGGCTAAAACTGCAATTAAGCAAAAAAAAAAAAATTGTTAAAGAAGAAAGAAAAATGGATGGTGGTTGCATCCCACCAAAATGTTTTTGTATATTTAAAATTTATCTCTAATAAAAATATCATTACCCCTTTATATGCAACCAAAGCGCTGCATGATCTTAAAGTTAAGGGGATAATCATTAATCACAATGCATACTACATTCTATAGAAGAACAATAAGAGCATTTTTTTTTATTATCGGTTGAATTTGGTTCGAGGGTCAGTTCTAACAAATAACAAATATTGATTCAAATCAAAAATATTAAGTATTTTATGAGGATGGAGATCATTTTAAATATCGGAAATAGAGCTACGCCTGTCGAGTCGGTTGACATCCTATAGTCCTATAGTTGTTCACAAAAAGTTGGTTGATAGTACTACTAGTTGACTTGATGAACGGATGATTCTATATTAAATAGGTGCGTGGGACCTCTATGCGCAGCCATATATATGTGCATTATCTCTCCTCTAAGGCTATAGGTAGCAATTTGCTCAAATAATTTTGGTCATTGGTCGACATTGGTGACTGACTGAGTGCAAGTTGCCAATACGTTCCCCAAAGTTCAACGCCATCTTATATGCATTCCAAAATTCATTTTGAATCCATTGAAGGTTGGGATTGCAAATATTTATTATAATATTATCTATTCACAATAGATAAGTTTTAGTAGTAATAGAAATTTGTTTGCAATCTGACCAAAAAAAAAAAGAAAGAAAGAAATCTGCAGGTTGCAATTGTGACTATGTGTATCAAACTCATCTTCATTCTTGCCACTCCAACAAATAACAACCTTGATCTATGGATCCCCTTCATTGAATGCTACACTCATTAATGTTTGTGTTTCCCCATGGTTAACCCTATCTTGAAGTTTTACTAATAAATTATGATTCAGGTTAACTTGTGCCCTAAGGACACATATTAATGTATCTAAAAATAGTAATATAACATTTAATGATACAAAAATTTTAATGTTTAGAGAATTGAATACACCACAAGTTCAATAATTTTTTTTCACATTTATCATCTTAAATGTTTAGGGCACATGTTAACATTCTCCATAAATTACTATAGAAAATGTTAAGAAGTCTAATAGTATAAAAATATTTTGTTGGTATTGTGTAATCAATTTTTTTAACATTAATTTTTTTTTTGTATTATTTAATGTTAAATTTTTATTTTATTTTATTTTGATAGCGCTTATTATGTGTCTTAAAAGAACATATTAACATGATCCATAAATTATAAATTACTTCATTCGTTTTAAAATAATGATCTTTGATTTTTGAAAAAAAAACATTTTATAAGTTACGTAGCTCATTTGATCAATTTTTCATATAATATTAATTTTATTTCTTCCCATTATACTATCTAATTATTACTATTTATTTTGTTTCTTTTTAATTGTCATTTTGGCTTGTTGCACATACTAAGATAACTAATAAATTATGGTACGAGGGTGAGGGAGTGTTGTGATTCAAAATGGTTGAATTTAAGGAAAGCTTCACCCGCATGTCTATATTTTTAGGATGGATAGGATGTTGAAAGAGGAAAGCTTCACCCACTATTTTTCAGGCATCTAGCAAGAGTTAGGCGCATCACCCAACATGTCTATTTTTTTACTCCCTCTGTCCCAAAATAAATGACTTGTTTGACCACTGACACGTTTGCCAATGCACAACTTTAATCGTTAATATCTCTAATTATATATTATTAAAAATTATAAAAATGGTATATTTTGAAAGTACTCGTCGAGACAAATCAAACAACATCTCATATGCTAATATTTGCATGTATATATTAGTAGAAAAATAAGGTCAAAGCAGGTCAAATGAATAGTATACAAAGTCAAAAAGAGGTCATTTAAAATGGGACGGAGGGAGTATTTTATTTTTACAATTATGGCAACATGCTTGGTGATTTGGGAGTGTGTTTCTCCTTAAGGTTTCAAGTTCCATTATCTCTGGTGTTAATTTAAGTAAACTGATTTAGCTTCTTAAAAAAAATGTTGTAGTGTGTTTTGTGATAGTTAGAGTGATATTCATCTTGACAATAATCTGACATTTCATTTCAGGTCAACATACATTGAGGTACAATATCATTGGATGCGAGAAGCATTGGAGATGAAATTATTTTCACTCGAGAAGATCCATACTGACGAAAATAGTTTAGATATGATGATAAATATATTGCCCATGACAAAAATGATCTATTCCAGAAAGAAGGTGAACATGGTGGAGGAGCTCTTTCCCATTTGAGTCACGAGGGAGAGATTTGTTGGGTGGGTTCACTCCCTAAATGGGACCCGCCAATTATATTTTTTTAAAAAAAGAACAAATGTGCTGGGGTGTTAAAATGAATGAGCTTGACTTCTTTATCCCATTATGTGTTTTCACCGGGAAGACAAGCAAAGAGTTTTAATTCCAAATTGCAACAACACATCTAGGTGTGGACAAGGACCCACCACCCGACCGAATAAGTTCGAAATATCCGGTGGCAAATGCAAAGAAACGGGTGGATCCTCACAGACATGTGGATCATTTGGTGACATAAACAGTTAAAGATGGTTTATCACAGTCGGATGTGTGGGTCTGATAATATAATATGTCGGTATCCGAACCGACCCATTGTAAATAACTAGTACTTTCATAATATTAAAAGTCTAATAATTGTTTTGATAATTTTTTTTTATTTTAAAAATGGCAATATTGCAAATGGGTCGAGTTAGCCCACAAGACACATATAATGCTTGGGTTGAGCTCAATAAATTGAGCACATATAGCAGCAAGTGGGGCATATTAATATGACTCATAGTAAGTGAAAATGAATTATCTACTTTAATAAACTCCATTTAAGAACAAATCATTTAGAAGAAGTTGAAGATGAAATAAGTTATGATTTATTGAACACAACTAGTAATAAAAGGAAATAATAACGAAAACAAACGATAATAAAATACAAGAGGTTTGATAACAGAGTTCCCCACAGATACGTCTTTAACTATAGAATTCATTACAACTCATTTTGATTAGATGAATGAATCAGTTAGAGCTTAAGTGTCACAAGCGGTATTTATATGAATAATAATTCGGTTCAAATAACAACAATAAATACCCCTAAACCGTACCACATGGCTATCTCCCTCGCAACCCTTAACCCACCCCCCCCCCCCCCAAAAAAAAACATTCGCTCCGCTAACTCAGCTACTCGGCCGTCCCAAGTCTCTTTCTGAGATTTTACATATCTCCCCCATCAAATTATGAATTTTCAAAGCTCTCCATATTGTTTCCATCTACATAGATCCCAAAGGATTTGGCAGGATCTGTTACCATTGCCCGTTATTGTGCAGGATCTCATTTCCTAAAGAAGTGGCATTAAAGGTGGGGCATCAAATGAACCTCACTTCAATGTGGCCAATGCATCTTATTTATTGTGGATGCTCTTTGATTTGTTCTACTTCGCATGTTTCCAACAAGTTCAATGTTGCCATAGTCTATTACAGTACTATTATCTTTTGGGATTTGTATCATTTACCATCTCTGTCCTTTGTTATATAGTAGTACTACTTACTCCCCCCGTCTCTTTTTATAAGAGCTAGTTTGATAAAAAATTTATCCTTTTTTATAAGACACTCTTGCAATTATCAATGACATTAATTATTTTTTCCAAAATTACCCTTATTTACTTTATATAATTTTTTGAATAGCATTAATTTTTATTTTGTAAGTGTGGCTACTATATTAATTATAGAAATGTCATTATCAAAGATAAACATGGAAAATCAATATAATTTATCAATCAATTTAATGCAAAAACCAACTTTCTTAAAACCCGTGTTTTATCAAACTAACTCTTATAAATACGGACGGAGGAAGTATATCTTTTGGGATTTTTATCATCAATCACGTGTAGTACTCCTCCCCAACACCACTCGATCATGAAAGTTTTATAAAATATTATGACTATGAGTATTAAGAAAAATTGCTGAAGGAGTAAACTTTGTTTAAATATTACTAAAGTATTCTTTATATTAGAAAAACTAGTAATTACTAAAAATGTCTATAAAATTTAGAAGGCTCCAGAGGATGTTTGAGAGGAGTCGGCCGCACAAGGCATTAAAATTTTAGGGGCATCAATTTATTTTACTTAGTGTGTGTATGTGCATGCGCGCACTCGCGTGTGCGTGTTAAAATTAATAAATTAAATAGTTATTATAACTAAATTTTAAAATAGACTTAGACTCTTATGATCTTGATAGTAAAATTAATCTATTTGAAAAATTAAAAGTTATTAAAGAGATTCTAACAATTGAAAGTATAATCCTTAACTTTTCTTTCACATTATATATTTATAATTATATGATTTATAACAAAATTAGACACCACAATTATAACTTGAATAAGGTACCAAAAATCACAGAGGACGGCCCTGTCCTCCGAAACCCTCTTATCTCTACCGGCTTTCATCTTGTAGGTTCTCGTACACTTGTAACATTTGTATTTTCCATTATGAGACTTCATGTCATCCTTAAAAAAAAAGCGAATATAGTTTTACATTCATGGCCAACATTTGTCATACAAGTGGAAGCCACACAAATCATGTAATTATTGAAGGAAATCTATAAGTTGAAGAAGTGAAGAATATGTGATTTTTTAGGAAGGAGTGGTATAATTATGAGATATGAGTAGTGTAACTATAGTGAGGAGATTAGTCACTGGTGGTCGAGTTCGTTTACTTGTTTGAGCATCGATTAACTATATTATTATTGTTATGTCTGGTGGTGGTAGAGTTGAGTTTTTTTTCTACATTAAGATCGACACAATCCCTACCCTCTCTTTTTGTCCTATAAGAGTATTGTCCCTTTGAAGGAAACTGAAGTGAATCCCAGAGAAACATGAGACCACAGACTTACACTTTAAAAAAGTGACAGAAACCTAACACCATTCAAATCGACTAAATGTATTTGTACAAATTGAACCAGATGTCACATCAAAGATTCAACTAGTAATTTAAGCATTCATTGAGTTGAGCTTAGTTTCTAGTACACAAGTGTGTTTGGGTGGCCCCAAGCAGAGGGTTTTAGAGAGTGTTCGAGAGAAACGACCACACATGGCACCAAAATCATAGGTGTACCAATTTTTTTTACTTAGTGTGCGTGTACCACTTCCTCCAGCTTTGCTAAGTCAATTCCTACATCAATTCCTCGAGCCTTGAAATCGTTCGCCAATTTAACAACCTCGTTAATTCTTTCAATCTTATCTTCAAGCCCAAGTTTCTCATCCTCGTCGTAATTCTGCACAGCCATTAACAAAATAATAATAATATTATTGAAAAACATAAAAAAAAAACCATGCAAAGGCATTGAGAATGCACTTAAAATCACATACAAGAGTGGTTGATTCTCAATACAAATAAAGCATTATTATTTTAAAATCATTTTGGCACGTCTAGACATTGCTGTCTATGAGATTTCATTGTACACTAGCGTTTGATCATAGTAAAGTCTTATATAAAAGCACTGCCTTGGATCCTCTTATTTTAAAGCATCATCTTCACTCTGTTTTCTTCTTTGTGTTGGATATATTTTTAATTTATTTTGTACAACAACTTAATGAGTTGTTCAAAACAAAGTTGTCAGAATCTAGTTTTAATATCAATTCATTTTGACCAAGTGAAATCCAAATGTAGATTTAGCTCGTAAACTCATAAAATTTATCTCATATCACTACAAGAAAACATGACATTATTGAGGGCCAAAAGCTTTCAAGAATGGATAAAATCCGTCAAAAAAACATACATTATTGGCGGTCATGGTCCCTCAATAAAACCTTCATCGGTAATCATTGCAGAAAAATCCTTGAAAATACTTGCGGAATTTCCTGAAACAGAAAAATCTGCTGAAAAAGCCTTGGAAATACAAATACTTGCGGATTTTTTTCCGCAGGAAATAAACAAATTTCTAGCTAGTAGTGATATTTTAAACATTTTACCCTTAAATGCGATTTAACCCCTAAAGACAAAAACAAATACAAAAGATAAAAATAAAAACGAAAAAATACAAAAAATAAAAATAGGAAAAAGATACAAAACATAAATGAGATAAGTTTTTAATTAAAAAAATACAAAACATAAAAATAAAAACTCAAACACACAAAATAGAGGATCGACAGAACCGACGTTTGAACTCCGTTCATAGTCTAACTTACCAATTTCAATCCTTATGTCAGTTAAGATTTGTTAATGCTGTGAATTCGTCTAAAATATCACACCAAAGTCTGGTGTGTGGAACAAAAGAACGACAACCGATAAAGAGAGAACACGCGATGTTTGTTTAATTACTCAGTTCGATCCAAATTGACCTACTTTGGGGGGTCCAAATTGACGTACTATGGGGAAGAGAGCAGCTTAGCTCTCCGTTTCATTAGAATCAAATAAGTAACTTACACAAAGTGAATCAAATTGGGTTACAAGAATTAACATTCAATCATAACTCTACCCAAATCCCGAATATCGGGTTATAAGAATTAACCTTCAATCCTAACTCTACTGGATTACAAGAATATTAACCTTCAATCCTAACTCTACTCAAATCCTCAATCTCTTCCCGTGGCCAAGTGAGTGAATTTGACCTAGTCTACCCAATATGAATACAATATAACCCTTTGTCCAACCCTAAAACTATTTGCCCAACCCTAAGGTTATATCAAGAGCTAGACAATTCCTCTAGCCGATGTGTTGTAGCAAATCTTTATTGTCACCCAAACCCTTACATGTTTGCTCTTTTATATATCTTTAAGAAAATATATTTTTCCACAAACTACAAAGACGTGGTTTGGTAATTGAAAGTCGAAACTAAAGAGTTAGAATTAAAAAAGAAAATTGGCACTTTACTATTAAAAAACATAGCATTGACACCGCTGTAAACAAACCTACAATGTAGCACGTTAAAGAAAGGTCAGAAACATAGTAACATAAGAACCTGCCATTCAAAAAAAAAAAAGTAACATAAGAACCCTAATTACTTTATATTTGTTTGCTGACGTAGTTGCTGATTCTTCTCCAAATAGTCGAAAAGACGTTGTAATATGATCTCTAATTTATCATATTTGTCAAGTGTTATCCGGTAGTATTCACGAATATAAGAGATTAATTCACTGGTTTGATATTCCTGCATCAATTTTGCCGTGTCTTCATTGAATGACAATTTTAAATCTATAAACTTTGTAAATTCCTTCTCAAGCTTCTCTCGTGTTGCTTCAACATCAACTATTTCTGTATCAATTGGTAGATCATTGATTTTGTTCATCAATTTTGAAATCTCATCACACTCTTCCATTTTAACTTCAAACTTTGTTACTCTTCTCCCAAACCCTATACGGATATACATACCTATATATAACGATTGGACCCTATTTTAAAGGTAGTTTTTTTTTTTTTTTTACAAAGTAGTTTAGTTAAATATGTTATAAACTGATCCAAACAAATAATACTACATTATTCACCACTAAGATTAATTAAGTCACATATTTATAGACAAATATAATGGGCCAATTACATGTATCAATAACATATATGGACATGCACTAATGATATCCGTAATAAATTAATATCGTTGTTCATAACAAAATAATAATATTCTTAATTTTATTATAAAATCAATTGAATTTTTTTTCGTGATCATCAATTCAACTAGGAAAATATCAAAATAATTAAATTTTTTTAAAGATGATTTTTTTGTCATAAATTAGATATTCTCCGAGTATCACTGCAAACACTAATTCGTCTTATGGGATTCAAATCATAAAATTAGGAGGTGAAGTTAAATAAATCATAAAATAGAAACTGAAAAAAATTTGGTAAAAAAAATAAACTGAAAAAATGAAATGTTTGGTTGATCGAGTCATAATTCAAGTAAACAATTAAATTATATTGTCAATGGATCTAACTCTTTTTTTAGATAGACAAAATTATAAAGACATTAATTACAAACTCACATATAAGTGGAAAAGCCGATATTCGAACTTCAGAGTCATAACACCCGTCCTAACAATTTTAACATTTTTTACTGATTGAGGTAGGACTTGTGAATGGATGTAACTCTCTTTTATAATCTCTTTTTTGAGCTTCGGCTCTCAGATTGTTTTTTAAAAAAAGAACTAGGACCAAAATTTTGAATCTGAGATTTGTGGTGTTGTTTTGATGTGGAATGCGGATTTGTGTTTGTTGAAAAAAAATGGATTTTTTATGATGTTGATGAAGAAGATGAAGAGGATGGAACACACTGCCTTGTCAAAACTCCTTTCCTCCAACAAAAGAATTGATTGTTTAAAATAAACGAGTTTGTGTTGAAGATGAAGAAGATGAATATTTTACCGTATGAACTAACATTTTTTTAATAAAATTGACGGAAATGACTACTTTGGTTAGCAAAGATATACTTAAGGGATTGTAATGAACGTTTATTACTTAGGAGAGTAAAATAAAACCAAAAAATTAGTTAAAAGACCAAAAAAGAAATTATTAAGCATAATAATAATAATAATAATAGCTATGAAAGCTATGGAAATCATCATGTTTCCAGAATATTGCTCATAAAAATCAAATAGATAATGATAACTAACTGGGAGTCTGGGAGACATACTATAAATAAAATATGAAGCATTTACTGTTATCGTTTTCTTAAGTTTGTAGAAACTAGAAACATCATCCAAAATCATCAACTACATTAGAACCTTGTACTCACATCCCCTCCCTCACCATACAATTTAGATACATCTAGATGGACTATTTCAGCAATCGAAATTGTGCTAGGAAAAACCAAGTTTTATGTGTATATGGGACACAAAACATTCTTTCAAGCCCACAACAAAGTGTATCTAAATTGTATAAACCACACACAAGCAGTTAGTGACAGCTTATTATTGAATCAAGTTGAGTCCCACATCGGTTAAGGTAAAGAGGTGGGAGTGCTTAGGATTGTATAAATAAAGAGGTAGTACCTACATTGTAACATACTTACCTGGATGGGGTCTATGAGTGATCATGAAGGCTCATGGCCTAGGCTGGTGACCTCCATTGCACTTAGGAGGGGTGCCTGCCTGAGGTGTTCTCAAGTAGAACAGCCTACATCATAATTTGTTGCAGAGGGGGCCTGCGTTCGCCCGGCCCCTACCCAATCTCAGTTCAATTTTTTCTTTCTTATATTTTTATTGAATCTTCATATTTAAAATGTTCTTTTTATTGGGTTATCATGATGTTGGTATGAAGTTTCTATTGTTGTTACTAATGATTAATCTCTGCTTAAGGTTCATTGTTGGTATTTTCTCAACTCATGTAATAGTTGCAGGAAAATTTGATACAAAAGGAGAATTCAGTTTCTGCAAAGCTGTATTATAATGTTGGCTTGAATTGAAATCATCTATTTATTCTTTACAACCATACACAACTGCTGAAAAGCACTTAAAAGGCAGTTCAGAGTTTACACTTTACACACAAAGCCAATCTATCAATTACTTTTAAATAATGTTCATAAGATACCTTATGTACAAATCATACACCTATTTTCTCTATAAGATTTTACTTCAAATTATATAAGAAATATCAAATGAAGAAATTTATTAGTATCTAGTATAGTAGTGACTGTGAATTTGAGAAGTTGCAATAAGCTAACATTTTCCTTCTTCCAATTCAGTAAGTAATATACTTTATTCAGAAACTCGTATATCCTGCACCAGAAAATAAAGATTAGGGACGTGTTAAGTAATTAGTACTACTATTGTTTTTTGTATGTTTGGAATATCTCGTGTAACATAAGCAATTGCTTATGTGTTTTTGAACATGTTTTCAAATTTCACCTGTCCAGATTATGCAGGTATATTCCAACTGCAGAAATTTGTGATGATTTCATCATTTTCAATCTCCGCATCGGTGTAAGTAAGTGCTTTCTGTAGTTTCCTTGGATCGAACACTTCAACCTCAGTCAAATATGTGGAAGTCACAGGTCTATGGTCTGAAAATTTAAGTTCACTCCTTTTGTAACTCAGTAGTTTCATTCCATTTCCGTACGAAAGAATACGATCACACCTGAACGATAATTGCAAAGATTAGAAACAAATTTCATTTCTAAATAACCATGTATCACATAGCACTAGCTCTGGCTCATACCATGCCGGTGTACGCCTCACAACCTTTGGATCCTCTCCGATATACTTATCTGAATTAATCTCGTATTTATAAGTTGGTGGGAAATTTAACTTTCCTTCTGACCATCCATTAAATACACCTTTCTCTTGTTCTTTCACAAGCTGTCATAATAAGATGTGAATTGTAGTATTAATATTAATGAATTGTGACTTATGAAATGAGATAGATAAATTTCTTTTGTGATGCAACATATATTTCTTAATGTCTTTTGTTTATTAATTAATCCTCATAAGTAAGAGATAAAGATTCTATATTATTACCTGGTCTCTCTCAAGCAATTTTGACCACTGCTTTTTTGAGATAAGTTCTCTTGTTTTTTCATACGATAAGCTGATACGGTAATTCAGATCACCAAACCAAATTATTCTTCTGCAAATAAATTAGAATTTGATTAAATGAATATAACTATATCAGTCAGAACATGTAGATACAGAATTTCAGCAGCCAAGCAGAAATAGAATGCAAAAAAAATGGACTCACTCGTGATCGAAGATACTTTTGGGAAGTCCAATATCAGAAAGTGAATAAAAATGAGTCCTTTGATGTATTTCACGAACATCGGCATTTCTTTTCATTTCATCTGCTTCCTTTTCACCTGCTGTAAGATGAGTGCATATAAAGCAAAAAAGTGTCTGATATATAGACATGCTCACCGATATTGATCCCTGAAAAATATAAATACAATAAGTTTCTCATCATTGATAACACTTATATGTTTAGCAACATATAAAGCAAAAGGAAATATTTCAAAGTGGAAGAGACCTTGTTACCGATATAGCCCATAACACCGACACCAACAGTTGAAACCTTCAAATTCTGAATATGTTTTCTTAAGTTCCTTCGAACCCATACAGTGATGAAAATTCCAACCATCTGCTTGCTTACTATCTTCACATATGGTGATCTTGTTTTCCTCTTCATCAAAGCTTCAAGGTCAATATCAGCCAATAAATCCATAGCATCGGATTTTGATTTGAATGAATCGCTGGCTCTAAACGACTTTGTCTTATTAAACGATTTAACCGGTTTAAAAGAAGCCGGTCTCTCTAATACTCTCTGAGGTAATAAATGTAATGGTGGTTCTGGCCAGCTCAAACCAATCCTTTCAGTCCCACTAACCATTCTAGATAGCTTACTGATCTGTTGAGAAGATGTTGTTGTTTCAATGTTTTCCGATGAATCTTCATCGCGGAAACAATTTAGCCTATTTAACCTCCTTTGATAAGATAACTGATTCTGTAAATCATTGTCTACTATATCAGAAGCAATTGAATCCTTCAAACTAGTATTCAATGCTTCATCTGTGATTGGTTGTTTATCTGTGACTCCATCAAGTATGTTGTTATGTTCTTCGACCAAAGGATGAACATGAACCTCTTCACCAATGTCACTATCACTTTCTAGTAAGATTTCTTCTTCTATATCTGGTGCATCATCCGATGGTTTAAACTTTGATGGTGATGGAGGATCACTGAAGGATTTTATCTTCGATGATTTTGGTTGAACTCTATTCAAAGTTTGTCGAATTATTTTTTCCCATTTCGGTACAGGACGAGTATCTACAGCAACAAAAATGTTACTTGGGTTTAAAGGTACAATCTCTTGAAGACTGCAATTGTAAAGAAACATTTTAGTCAAACAAATTAGACAAATCTCCATGCGCATATCTAACTTTTTAAATGATCTGACGATTACGATTGATTGATAGTGTAAAACATTTTACTTTTTACATTATACAATGCATTGTATTCGAGTGTATATGAAATAGTAGAAAGTAGGAAAGTGAAAAAAAATTGTGCGAAACTTACCCAAGGACATAGATATCAGCTGGATGGTTAATGTCGAGCCAATCATCAATCTCAAAGTCGTTAGGAGGAAGCTTTCCTCCGACATTCCATGTCCCGACACATACTCTAAGAGAAAAATATACAACAGAATCCAGATATGAGAGGCTTGTGAGAAATAACAACAAATAAGATATGCTTTCTACACTCTCTAGTCATTGCAATTAGATTCTGCTATTTCTTGCTGAATAAACAATGCGAGCGGTTCTAACCTCAGTTCCTTCTTGTTTATATATTGAGACCTTACTGTCAATGACTTTTGTCTCCTTAAGCCTGGGAGAAACTCTGCAGTTCATTCAAAATTTAGAGGGTGTGACGAACAAACTTTAAAAAGCATATAGTAAATTTTCGCGATTTTCAGAATAGAAGAAAAATTAAATTAGTAACTACTTTGAAAGTAAGACAACATATATAATCATTTGATGAAGTATAAAATCACCATTTGATTCAGATGGAACTTCATCCTCTCTATTGCCTCCAAATCGTGAACGACTTCCCCACTCTGCATAATACACCAAATTCAAAATGAGACATATCCAAACTGAACAGGAATCACCATTCATCACACATAAGATACAGTCTCTAAGATCCAAAATCACAATTCTCAATTATCAGATCATTAGACACAAAAACACACTTAATTGAACAGATTCTAATAAACCACAATTCTCAATTTCCAATTTGTAATAAAATTAAGGCTTAAATAATTAAATTAATCACACACACACATATGCACACCCACGTGCGCGCGCACACATGCACGAAAACACACTTAAATCGATCTACTCTACAAAAATTCATTTCCACCCTGAGCAAAAATTAACAAAAACTAACTGTACTAATAATTACTAACACTGGCTGTTTCAAACAAAAAATTACTAGAACAGAAACATAATTCAATAAACTAACCTTCATTATCTGAATCAGTGTTATCATCATTATCATCATCATCAAGGTCAGAGCCAAAATCATCAGACTCCTTTCTTTTAATGTTAAGCCATTTGCCCATGACCATAGTTGCCCATAAACTCTATAAACAAAAACCAACCCAATTAAAACCATATTTCACCTCAATTTCACTGCAACTTATCTCAAATTTCATCATACTCATCATAAACACCAACTTGCACAAGCATGAAGAAATAAACCATGCAAGCCTCAAAAATCAAGATATAGAGAATGAGTAGCACTACCTGTTGTTGCTTGTTGGCTGAGTGCTGTTGCTGATGCTTCATCACTGTATCAATTTATTACTATAAAATTGACAAAACAGAATCAGAGAATGAAAGCCTGAAACTGAAGCAAAAGAATGAAAAAAAACAAGAACAAGAACAAGAACAAGGAGAAGATGGAATAATAATAACACGTTTAAGACTGTATTTGAAGATGGAAACAAAAATGGGTTTGTCTTTTTTTGTTGTTCTATGGAATTGAAATTAAAAAATATAAAGTATATTTTAGAGGATTTCTTGTAAGTTTAGATTTTCTATAATGGATTCACATGCAAATATTTGAATGAACCTATAATAAAATAAGAAAAATGTTAAATGGTGTCCCCGGGCCACTGTCTAAGGAATCAAAAATAGTAATATTACATTGGAGTTTATGCAGTCAACTCTTCAAAAATCAAAAAGATGTTATTTCCAATTTAAAACTTTCTTTTTTTGGTATTCTTAACCGATGCCCCCGGGACACTGATTAGTATGACTCATAAAATAATTATTAAATTTAATGATCAATTACAAATGGAAAATGCTGGTTGGTACGAGATACTCAACTCAAGAAATGTGAGAATGATGTGGCAGGCAGTTGAGAAATAAGCAAAGTTGTAAATTAAAACTTTAACAACCACATCCACCATGATTTCCTTAAAAATAGGAATTAATTAATTTAACCCACCAATTACAATAGTACATATCAGCATTTCTTGTATTTCTTATTTTCATCCTTCGTACCATTTAGCATACTCATTACAAATTAATGATTGCGATGTTAATAATATTTTAAATAAAAAACTATAACTGTGTTTTATCCACCAAATTATAGTAATTCTTTAATTAATTTACTACTCCCAGTTGAATTTAAACGTGATATTCTACTATAGCATAGTACTAGTATGTTAGCCCGTGCCGTGCACGGGATAATTTTCTTTTTTAATATTATTTATATGTTTATTTTGTAATTTTTTTGAGTAATTTGGTTTAAAATTCTACGATAAAAATTGAGATAATTTTTGAATCATATAGGTTTAAGGATGTTATAAAATAGAGCGAGATGAAGAATATTATTACGCTTCTCGTTCTACACTGTTGATAGATAGATTCTTTCTCCCATTTTCATCCACAGGACTATATAGCGACCCTTTAAATATAAAATTATTATAAATTTTGTTCTCAAATGAAAATTTAATTAGTCTAGGTACATATTTGGGTCGAAAGTGTTCCATGTTTCTCATTCTACACCCGTGAGAGTTCTATCTCTCTCTCGCTCTCTCTCTCTCTCTCACTATTTCTACATCTCTCCACAGGATAATTTTCATTTATTACTAATATTTATTTGCTTATGTTCTTTTTTTTGTCTTTTGCATGTTGTTTATGTCATTTTTCATTTTATATTATTTTGAATGTTGCCTATATGTTTAATTTAAAGATGTTACACGGGTATAGTGGGGTGGAAAATACTCCCTCATTCCCCGTTCAACAACACTATGAGATTCTCTCTTCCTCCCTCTCTCACATCTCTACAGGGATTCCGTCAACAACAAATAATTATAAATTTTATATTATTTTTCAAATGAATATTAACATATTTTGACCATGTTCCTGTTCTCAAACTTTTTTTTATCATTGTCCACAAAGAAGCAATTTTCACGTGTGAGCGTAAAATGGAAAAATCGAATCTCCACTCACATTGATAAATTAGCATCCCGAAAAAAATTTGAACAAAGGTTATGGAAAGCTTAAAATTGGAGTTATAAAAAAAATCCATTGATTATAAAAAAATTAAAATTATATTAATTTATTTTTGGTTTCAATTCCATAGATTTTTTTCAGTTGGATGTTAGTGACAGTCTGATAAACACAAAATATAAAAAAAAACTCCCGTAGTCGGAATTTAAATTTTAATTAGTCAATGTATATTTTTAATAGTAGAATGAGAAGTATTTTCCGTTTCCCATTGTTTATTTCTTTCTCTCTTTCATCTCTGTTAGACGACTCTATAGTGGTTTCATCAACAACAAATAGTTGTTAATTCTATATTATTTTTATAATGAATATAAATAAAATTCTTGTGCTCATTAATTTATCATTATTTTCTACATACACTTTTCTTCATGGCGAACCAATTTTCATCGTGCTAAATAAAATTTTAAATAAGGGATCCTCGTGGTAAAATATGAAATATGAAAATATGGATATGCCCCGCAGTCAGAATTCAAATTTTAATTAGTCAATGTGTATTTTTAATAGTCGCGTGGGAAGTGTTCCCCATTTTTCATTCTACACAACCGAGAGATCCTCTCTCTCTCTCTCTCTCTATTTCTATCTCTCTATCGCCTCTATTACAGATCTATAGGGCCCTGTCAACAAAAAAAATTGTTAATTTTATATTTTTTTAATAAATATCAATAAAATTCTCGTGTTCAGTTTTCACTATCATATACATTCACTTTTCATCATGAGGATCATGTTTCATCGTGCTAGATAAAATTTTGAATAAGTAATATCCTCATGATAAAATATAAAAATATGGATAACTCCTACCGTCGAAATTCAAATTTTAATTCGTCAATGTGTATTTTTAAAAGTGAGGGTTATAAGTTCTTCCCGTTTCTTATTTCTCCAACACTAATAGATTTTTCTCTCTCACTCTCTCTCTCTCTCTCTATATATATATATATATATATATATATATATATATATATATATATAAATAATTTTTTAATGAATATTTATAAAATTCTCACGCTCAGTTTTCATTATCATATACATAAACTTTTCATCATGAGAATCACTTTCATCGTGCTAGATAAAATTTTGAATAAGTAATCCCCATGATAAAATATAAAAATATGGACCCACACTTGTAATTCAAATTTTCATTATTCAATGTGTTTTTTTAATAGTGGGGTGCAGAATGCTCCCATTTTTTATTCTACACCACTAAGACTCTCTCTCTCTCTCTCTCTCTCTCTCTCATTCTACCCGTCTTATGTATCCGTTACAGGACTCTAGCCGCTCCATGAACAAAAAATAGTTGTTAATTCTTTATTATTTTTTAATAAATATCAATAAAATTATCGTATTTAGTTCTCACTATTATCTACTAACACTTTTGATTATAAGGATCACTTTTCGTCGTGCTAGATAAAATTTAGAGATATTTAGTCAAGGTATAATTTTAATAGTGTGGTGTGAAGTGCTCTCTATTTCATATTCTACATTATTTTAGAGATTCTCTTTATCTCTTTATCTTTTTCTCTCTCTCTCTCTCTTTCTCTCTCTCTCTCTATATATATATATTTATATATATAAGAATATGAAATATGATTTTTTCTTTCATCAATTTACACTAAAATTATCGTGCTCAATTCTTACTATCATTTACGGACACACTTTTTCATATGATCACTTTTCATTGTGCTAGATACAATTTTAAATGAGTGATCCCATAAAAAATATGAAATATGATTTAAATTTATTTTAAAACAAATCAACATAGAAATATAACATGTAATTGAATGATTGGATAATAGATACATGTCCAATCAAATTTTAGTCGAAATGTTCACATAATTTTTACATAGAAAATATATAATATTTAATGGATAAAATAAACTTATCGTCATTAAAAATATAATATATATTAATAATTAAAATATAATATTTGAATTTCTATAAAAAACAATTATTAGAAAAGCTTTAATTGAATTTCACATATGTAATAATATTAGAATTTCTAAAATAAAAAAATACCAATCCCCGCAAAAATAAAGATTTCTACATAAAAAAAATATAATATCGAAGATTAGACAAAAAAATTAGAGTTTTTACAATAAATAAATATTAGAGAATCTCTAATTGAATGACAAAAAAAAAATAACAACTCGATAAAAAAAAAAGATACAAAAAAAGAGAAGCTTGAGTCAAAAAACAAAAAAAGAGATTCGTTGTATATATCCAACCATTTTTTTTCAAACAATATGGCTGTTGTTTTTTTTAAAAAAAAAATAGTAGCTTTTCATAATATTAAAATATTATAAAAATTAAATTATTGTTGTCAATGAGATTCGAACAATGGACCTTATACTAACAATAAAGTAGTTTTCTCTAAAAACAAACAAAAAGGCAGAATTCCATATATATTATAAAAATTGAATTATTGTTGTCAATGAGATTCGAACCACAGACCTCATGCTAAAAACTCAGCATAAGTAGAATCTCTATAATAATGCCACGTAGGATTTTTTTCTTTAAAATGCATGAGAGAACTCCGTGGGAATCTCGTAATGTATATAATAGAGATTATGGTTAGGGAAGAAGCGGGTCCTACATGGTTAAAGTCACGGGTCAGTATACCCGCTCATGTCAACAACACCCAACGTGGTAAAGAAGAAAATTTCATAGATGAAATAAAAATCATTAAAAATGTACGTACATAATGTGAAGAGATTATGGTTCGAATTTCGGTTATGCGTTCGACACTAATAATTTCTATAATTTTACTGGTTAAACTAGTAATTTCGACAATTCAACACTAATAATTTTGACACTAATAATTTCAACTTTTCTATTTTTGTATTTGAGTTTTCATTATTTTGTCTATCTTAAAAAAATTCTACTTGTTGTAATAATAATGAAATTAAATACATGAAATTCATAAGTAAAGGACAAATTAACGTCGGCGATTAAATAATGACGCAAGCTAAAGACAACAGTATTTTTTAAACATGTCGGTTCGTGTTGTTTTCTGCCAAATATGACTACCATACATTAAGCACCTTTTATACATTATCATTATACTCACAAAGGAAACCAATCAAACTCAAACGATAAAGAGTACTTAAAGTGTATGTGAAATTGTAAGTCTATTGTCTATGTCCATTTAGGATTTTAAATATACGAAATACCAAAATGGTATTTTAAACTTTTTAATATTTATGTAAATGAGGTAGTTGCCTTAAACCTCATATCTTACTCATTACTTTTATTACTAATAATGACTTAAAAAACTAAAAAACAATCGCAAGAGTGTATTTCATATTTTTTTTGAAGAGATAAAAATGAAATATATATTAATCAGGTAATCTCCCCAATACAAGGCGTGCCGAAAAGATTCCAAAAAATTACATAGTGTCAAGAATACAAAGGAACTAATTGTTGTTAGTTTTAAAGGAACTAATTATAAATCTTGTTTTAGGCTTTTAAATATGTTGAGTCGACTCTAATTCTATTAAATTATGATGCGATATGTAACACTCCACTCACTTGTCTTTTTTTAATTTTTATTTGCTTAATTTGTAGTATGAAATAATATAGTTATTTTGAAACATAGCAAGTGCATTCTTTAATGCCACCCTCCTATCTATATAGTAGTTGATTTTTGAGCAATTGAGGGGGTAAAGGAAATAACCGAGAAAAAGAAGCCATTAAACATAACCCCACAACAACAAGAAAGCATTGAATTATTATGTCTATGACATATCACAATCTTTGGACCACAATTTTCAACGAAGGAGTTTTTTTTTTCCAAATAATTCTAGATAGGATTTGTCTGAAAATATTGGTGTAAGGAATTAATATGGACTTAATAGGTCCAAGATGTATTAGATAATTGGATGATTATTCATGCTTTCTAGGAGGATCTAGAAGGGTCTAATTAGATGAGTCATTGGTTAGTTTGTTAGGATTAGCCAAGCCTATAAATAAAGGCATGAATGAATGTAATGAGATAAGTAAAATGAATGAAAGAAATTAGTTTGTTAGTTTAGTGTAGCTTTTAGTCTTTTTTAGCTTTTATTCTCTTCAATTGATGAACAACTAAAAAGTTGTTCATAACAATTGGTGTGCACTTTCAAACCTTTATTTTAAAACCCCACTCTTTTATGAATAATAATAATAGTAGTAATTTGGAAAGAAAGGGATGGCTAGGGTCAATTTCACAAATAACTAAATTATCTTGAAAAAGAAAAAAAATAAAATTATTAAACCAGGTAGATAAAGTTAAACAAAAAAGGAATTGAATATTATGTTTTGAATGATTAAATGTTTAAGAGAACTTATCAAAATAAGTTACTATAACATTTTTTTTTGTCTTAGATGAAGTGGTAATCCACTGAAATTAAACTCACACACAACTGTGAGGTCCCGGGTTCGAACCCGGGTCATGACGTCCGACCTAGCAATTTCGGCATTTGCCAGTTGAGCTAGGACTTCTAGACGTTACTGTAACATATTTTATAAGAGAACAAAAAAGACCTCAATTTAATGAAGATACATGTGGCGGCTCATGACTAGTGCAATGGTTATATAAATTTATATACTTGAAAATAACATATTAATTTTTCCACAAGTATTTATCATATATATAATTTGATTTGAGAAAAATGGACGCCAATGAATGACCATTTTCTGAATAAGGAATCAAAAGATACTTCTTAAAACATAAAAATGCTGGACTAAAAATAATGGACCATTGCATGACAATGTGGGAATATTTTTAAAGATGAGAAACTTTTAAGCTGTTCAAGCTAGATGCATGTGAGAGTGATGTGAAGATTTAAGAACAGGAGCCAGCCAGTGTGTCCTAAATTAAAATGGACAAGTCTTTGTTTTACACAATAAAAGAGAAAATCTATATTGAAAAAATAAAATACATCAACTTTGGTTAAAAATTTATCAAAAAAAGTTAATGTATTTGGTTAAAAATTTGGACTAAATACATCAACTTTGTTTGAATAATTTTCCTTTATATTTCAGGATAGAGAGAGTATATGATTTAATATAAGAAAAATACAATATATTGTGAAAAAAAATTCATCCCCACTTTGATAAAAGAAAAAAAAAATTATATTAAATTTAATGGATTGCCATTTCATTTATCTAAAAACAGTACATACCGTTTATTTTGTAAAAAACACTGTTTATTTAATGATGTTCCACTTAAACTCATATCCCCACTCATAAAGTGGAGGCTCTTTTGAATTATAAAATGAACACATGTATCTCATAATGAACTTTAATTAATCAAAGAAGCATATCCCCTAGTACAAATTTTCCCACAAGAAGAAAATAATCATAAAAGGTCGTTTATATAAGAAGAAAAAACACAGGGGATATAATACAAATTTAATTATTTATTTAATTGTAGCATTTATTCATACAAATTTAATTTTCTCTAGGCAATAACCTGGGATGTTCAATTCCACACTCCACAAATGTGGGGACAATGAAACACAAGCTTTAGATCTTAAACAAACAAACAAAGAAAATAATTAAAAGAGAAGAGGAGAAAACAAGACTAAAAGAAGAAAATTAATGATAGATAATAGTAGATATGATATGAGATTAATTACCAGAGTAGTATGATGTTTCTTCCTTGGTGAGCTTGCAGGGACACTTGTATTTTTGGTGTGCAGGGAAAATGACACTATAGTCTCAGCTCACACTTCATGTACAAATATAAATAGCACAATAAAGATAAAAGGATGGATATAAATGGAGCACCTTCCTATCTATCATTTTATTCCACTTTATGTTATACATCTTACACGTGGCTTTTGTATCTACACTATGAGTCTATATCATTGCTTTATGTACTTTGGTGGATCATTTTCATATGTGATTTACCGTCTGGATTATTGCTTAAAATTATCAGAAATTTTAACAATTGTCGATAATATTTTTTAATTTAAAAAATTATGACTTTTCTAGTTTTATAGCAAAACCAATGACATGGTTAAAATCAGTTTAGTACAGGTTATATTTTCATTTTTTGTTGTTTTAGTCAAATCAGTATTAATAAAGTCATTATTTTAAGAGTATTGCTATTTAGTAAGAATGATTTAAGAGAAGAAATGTAAGAATAACACATGTCATTATTTTATAGGATGATATAATTTTAATCTCCTCTTTTAGTGGAAATCATGGGGGTAGTTGATGTAAACAAGGGTGAAGATTTATTCTTGCAATTCTTCTCTATAGATTTTCTTACTAAATAGCATTTTCCTTATTTTAATCATAAAAATAAGGAACGATGGTTAATTAACTCATACTTTGAAGCAACAATATATGTTATCGTTGAAATTTTAAATATTTTTTAAGAATTAGTCTACCATAGACCACTTGTAAAATTTTCCATATATATAGTAACGAACTTATGCGTACAAAAAAATTAGTTGGAACCGAAGAATCTATTTTGCGTGTCCTACAAATTTTTTGATGGAGATTAGTTATTATTGAAAGAAGTGAAATTTCGTATTCATGGTAACTCAAAAAAAGTTGAGGAATACATTTCTTCTTGTACGAGGTTAATTTTTCTTGGTTATTAAATAAATCATCTACAATTTTTAAAACGTAATCTAGAAAAAAAACCAAAATGAAAATATAAATATATATGTTTTTCTATACTATCAAATTAGACTTGGAAAAATCACGTTAATATAAATTAAACAACAAATTTTAACTTATAATAAAAAAATATTAAGTAGATATGATCCTATAGCTAATTCATCAATTGTGACACCAATAAAATGAACTAATAATATCTAACTATAGTAAAATGCATGAATTGTTTGTTGTGGATGAAGATTAGATTGTAAATATTCGAATGGAGACAAAACGTCTTGAAAACGCAATTAACCAAGCTTTTCACGTGCCCATATATTACTACTATGTGGCTATTGTGATTCTGCTAATCTTGTCAAATTTATTTTGATGCAATGTGTCTACTATGCTTTACATTTTATTTATGGAATTGGATTATCTCAATCTCTACTTTTCTCAATCTCTCTCAACAATTAATTCTAGCCATTATTTTAAATCTAATGGTAGAAAGAGAAATACACATCCATAAATATAAATACCATATAACAATTTAATTTCCTAATTTGAAAATTGTCTTTTTCTAATAGTATATGATTGACTTTAATTCCCTTATTTGTTTATTAGGATAAAATTTAAAAGAAAAACACTTCCTTAAAAGAGAAAATCAATCCATTTGCATTTACATAAAAAATAAAATGAAAACACATTTGTATTTTCTTCCTAAAAGAAAATGTTATAATTTCATTTGTATATTGCTTGCCTTATAACTCTATTAGTATAATAGCAGTATAAAAATAATATCAAGATCGTAAGAAGTTTTTTTTGTACAATATTAATTTGAATATTAAAAGTTGTATATATGATTAACATAATTTAATTTTTCGAAAAATTAATTAATTATTTTTTAAAAATATAATAATTAAATTTCAAACTTTAATTCTTGAGTTTTTCAATTTTTTTAATAATAAATATATCTTAATTTTATATTTTAATATGTCACAAAAAAATAAGGGAATTAAAGTCAATCATATACTATTAGAAAAAGACAAATTTCAAATTAGAAAATTAAATTGTTATATGGTATTTCTATTTATGGAAGTGTTTTTCTCTTTCTACCATTAGATTTAGAATAATGGCTAGGATTAATTGTTGAGAAAGATTGAGAGAAATAGAGATTGAGAGGATCCAATTCCTTTTATTTAGTTGTTTTGGAATAGTTATATTATTGATCGAATGAGTTAGTTTTAACATTATTGTACCTATTTTGGATCCAATAAAAACGTAAACATCGTTGAATTTGGGATGTTTTGTTTTGTTTTATAGGGTGATAATTGAATAAGGGTCATGCTAAACAGTGTCCCCGGGGCACTTGTTAAGCATATATAAAAAGAAAAATAAAGTAAAAGTTAATGTTGAAAAGATGATTTTCTACAATTTCGAGGCATTGAATGCACAAATTACAAGAAAAAGTTTCTTTATTAATAAGTTTAACTAGTGCTCAGGAGGCACTGTTTAACATTTTCCATTGAAGAAAATTTTACTATTAGAATGTCAATTTCAAAGTTTAATCTTTAAACCCTGAATTCAAATTCACATTGCAATTTAACTTTTCTAATTATGATAATTACCAATAATTGTACGGTTATATATCATCAGCTTATGTTACTCTATGTTAAAATTAAAATATTCCATTAATTTAATCATTTTGTTACACCATAGAATGTGATAGGTGTTGGGGATAACACCCACAAAGATGAACAACAGAGAAACACTAACACTAAGAAAGAATAGAGAGAACTATGAATAAAAATTGAAGAGAATGAATTAAGGAAAAGTTAAGTTTTATTAATCACCAAAAGCACCTATTTATAGGTGAATGTACAATAGGTGGGAGAGGTAGCTTTGAACAAGCCAACTAACAAATCTAAACCTCTCTAACTAACTAACTAACTAACAGAAATACAACTGTACAAACAAACTAATCTAACTAACAAAACAGAAAACATAACTGAACCAGAGGTTCAGAGCCTGAGAAGCATCAGAGGCTACGTTCGCTTGTTTCAGAAGCTGGGTGAGTACACTGCTTCAGAGGCTGCATCCTTCAGAAGCTATTCTCGTCAGAAGCTTGAATTACAAAACTAACACTCCTCCTTAATTCAAGCTATCAAAACTCACAACTCTCATTTCTCTTCTGAGCTTGAGAAATTGGTCTCTCTTCACAGCTTTAGTTAAAATATCAGCTTGTTGATTGTCAGTAGAGCAATAATCCAGTTTCAACTTTCCTTTAGTGACTTGGTCTCTGAGGAAGTGAAACATTGTCTCAATATGTTTGCTCTTCCTATGACTAACAGGGTTCTTAGCCAAGTTGATTGCTGACTTGTTGTCAATCTTCAGCACAACTGTGATGTCAGCAATAATGTTCATCTCACTGAGAAGTGATTGCAGCCAATTTTCCTGACATGCAGCTAGGGACCCTGCTACATACTCTGCCTCACAGCTGGAGAGTGCTATGACTGACTGCTTCTTAGAGCACCAAGACACTGGTGCATTCTGAAATTTAAACAAATAACCACTGGTACTCCTCCTGTCTACCTTGTCACCACACCAATCTGCATCTGAGAACCCACTTAACTCAAGTTTTCCATTATCCTTAGAATACGGAAATAAAACACCATAGTGGATTGTGCCATTGATGTATCTAAGTATCCTCTTAGCTGTCAGTAGGTGAGACTTCAGTGGTTTACTCATAAACCTGCTTACATAGCCAACTGCATAACTGATATCAGGCCTAGTTTGACACAAATATCTCAGTGAACCTATTAGTTGTCTGAACATAGTAGATTCCACTGCATCACCACTTGTATCTTCTTCAGTCTTGGCTCTTGTATCAGCAGATGTGACTGATGAATTGCAATCAAGCATTTCAAACTTTCTCAGAATCTCAGTGGCATACTTAGCTTGATGCAATATCATCCCTTTTGGAGTTTCTAAGAGCTCCATTCCTAGAAAGTAAGTTAACTTCCCTAGGTCGGTCATTTCAAACTCACACTTCATTTGTGATTTGAACTTCTCTATCTCTATAGATGAGCTACCTGTTACTAACAGATCATCAACATACAAACATATGATTAACATGTGTTCGTCATCACTGCACTTCACATACACACCATACTCTACACTGCACTTCTTAAATCCTTGCATAACAAAGAATTTGTCAATTCTTTTGTTCCAAGCTCTTGGAGCTTGCGTCAAACCATACAAGGCTTTGTTTAACTTCAGCACTTTGTTTTCTTTGCCCTTTAATTCAAACCCTGGAGGCTGCTTCACATACATATCTTCCTCTAAAGGTTCATTTAGAAATGCTGACTTCACATCTAAATGAAATAGGGGCCATTTTCTGCTGCAAGCTAAAGCAATTACCAGCCTTATAGTTTCATGTCTTGCCACTGGAGAGAATACTTCATCATAGTCCAGACCTTACTTCTGCAGAAATCCTTTAGCCACAAGCCTTCCTTTGTACTTTATCACTTTGCCTTCAGGATTCTGTTTCACTTTGTACACCCATTTTACATCAATTGCTCTTTTATCTGAGGGCAATTCACACAAGTCCCATGTCTTGTTCTTCTCTATTGACTTCAACTCATCAATCATTGCCTCCATCCAAACTTTACTCTTCAGTGCAGCTTTGGTATCTAAAGGTTCAGTATCTGCAAGCATTGCATAATGCACAATTTCTCCTTCATTGTCTACTGCATTGTCTGATACAATCTCACAGTCAATTAACCTTCTTGGCAATTGGGTGTTTCTCTGAGGTCTTGGTGGCACAGTGCCATTATCATCATCACTTGAAGTATGCATGTCTTCATCACTTGCAGTACCTTGATTCGGATTCACAAAAGTGGGGGTGTCATTGATATTGCTTGCTTCACCACCTAAGTCCACTGCAAGAGTTTTCTTAGGTGAGAGCTTCTGACCCCAATCCCAACATTCATTCTCTGGTACCTTCACATCTCTGCTAATCTCTACTTTGTCACTTGTAGGATTATACAGTCTATAGGCACCAGTTCTATGATATCCAACAAATATCATGGGAACACTTTTGTCTTCCAGCTTCTTTCTCTTAGCATCAAGTACATGTTTGTAACACAAGGAACCAAACACCTTTAAGTGACTCACACTTGGTTTGCTCTTGGACCACACCTCTTCAGGTACCTTATCCTTCAGCTTCTTGGTTGGACTTCTATTTAGGATGTAAACAGCTGTAGCAACTGCTTCACCCCCAGAATCTCTTAGGCAGATTCTTCTGCTTTACCATGCTTCTGGCCATATCTAGAATACTTCTATTCCTCCTTTCTGCAAGACCATTGTGTTGAGGAGTATATGGTGCAGTAACTTCATGGATTATGCCTTGATCTTTACAGAAGTTCTCAAATTCTGTAGAGGTATACTCACCTCCACCATCTGTTATCAGAATCTTCAATGACTTGTCACTTTGCTTCTTAACCAGTGTTTTGAACCTCTTAAACACTTCAAAAGCATCACTCTTAGCTTTTATATGATATAACCATATCATTCTAGAGTACTCATCAACAAATGTCATGAAGTATTTGTTTCCACCAGTTGATAACACATCAAATGGTCCACAAATGTCAGAATGCACAACATTTAGCACATCACTAGATCTCATAGGCAGATGACTTTTAAATGATGATCTATGATGCTTTCCTAACAGACAAATAGTGCATGTATCTACTGGAGTTATGACACTAGGCAATCCTAACACCATGCATTTTGAATTAAGCATTGACAAGCTTTTGAAATTCAAATGTCCATACCTCTTGTGCCATAGATCACTATCTTTATCTTCAGAGGTTGCAGACAAGCATGTAGCTTCAATAGCTTTGATTTGAGTCTTGAAGATCCTATTCTTGCTTTGAGCTGTTTTGAAAATCAATCTCCTCTTGGAGTCAAAGAGCTGTAGTGTCTCATCTTCTATCACTATCTTGAAGCCCTTTGAAATCAACTGCCCTATACTCATCAGATTACACTTCATACCAGGGACATAGAGAACCTTTTCAATCACAGCTTTCTTGCCATTTGACCTTTGAATCACAACATTACCCATACCTTCTGCTTTAATGGAATCACTGTTGGCCAATCTGATCTTTGTGTTGAGACATTCATCAAAGTCAGTCAAGATGCTTCTATTACCAGTCATGTGGTTAGAACATCCTGAATCAAAGTACCACACCATGGAATCTGCTGTCTCATCAGCAATTGTCACCATGAAGCTTGTTTCATCATCAGAACCTGAGCTGTCATGTGCTACCTTAGCCTCTTCTTCATTGTCTTGACCTTTCTTTTTCTTTGGATTTTTACATTCATTGGCATAATGCCCATATTTGTCACAATTGTAGCATTGAATCTTTCTCTTGTCCTTCTTCTTTGGCTTATCTTTCTGTTTCCCTCCTCCTCCACTAGAGGATTCGGGCAATGTCTCAGCATTATCTTTACCTTTCTTGGAATCTTTCTTGTTCTGCCACTTCTTCTTTTCACTTTGATACTTCTTGAACTTTGAGAACAGAGCTTGCTCATCTTCTTTGCCATGACTCCTCTCACCATGCTTCAACTCATGAGCTTCAAGAGTGCTTTGTAGATCCTCGATCTTGACTTCACTCAGGTCTTTTGTCTCTTCTATAGTCACCACTATGTGATCAAATTTAGAAGTCAAAGTTCTTAGTACCTTTTCCACCGTTTCTTGCTCACCAAGATTACCTCCACAATTCTTCATTTGATTAGTGAGAGTCACCAATCTTGTGAAGTAATCAACAACAGATTCATCATTCTTCATCTGCAGCAGTTCATACCGTCTCTTCAAGGCCTGAAGCTTTACTTTCTTCACCTTTGCATCACCACCATAGCTCTTTTGCAAGATATCCCATGCATCTTTGGAGGTCTTAGCATCTGCAATCTTCTCAAACACCTTCGAATCAACACATTGATGAATGAGAAACAGGGCCTTGTTATCTTTCTTCTTTGCTTCTCTGAATGTTGTTCTTTGTTCTTCATTTGCATTTTCTGGTAGAGGAGTGATTGCTGCATTCACTTGTTCATTGACTTCTTGAACATTGAATATCACCTTCATCTGCTTCACCCATCTATCCCAATCCTTTCCATCGAAAACTGGCAAATTCGCATGGAAATTGTTGTTCCCAGCCATGGTTGATTCACTTTCAACCTGATTCTTTTTTCAAGAACGAATCAAGATCCCTCGGATCGTACGAGTGCTAGATACCACTTTGTTGGGGATAACACCCACAAAGATGAACAACAGAGAAACACTAACACTAAGAAAGAATAGAGAGAACTATGAATAAAAATTGAAGAGAATGAATTAAGGAAAAGTTAAGTTTTATTAATCACCAAAAACACCTATTTATAGGTGAATGTACAATAGGTGGGAGAGATAGCTTTGAACAAGCCAACTAACAAATCTAAACTTCTCTAACTAACTAACTAACAGAAATACAACTGTACAAACAAACTAATCTAACTAACAAAACAGAAAACATAACTGAACCAGAGGTTCAGAGCCTGAGAAGCATCAGAGGCTACGTTCGCTTGTTTCAGAAGCTGGGTGAGTACACTGCTTCAGAGGCTGCATCCTTCAGAAACTATTCTCGTCAGAAGCTTGAATTACAAAACTAACAATAGGTGCTAGAGAAATCCAAAAAATCATTGACTTTGGCACATGTCATGTTCAAGAATTGTAGTAAGATTTTAATTGATTATTAGTATAGAGCTATTTGTGACATGAATCTACACTCTGACTACGCATATAAAATAAAGTCTAAGTTTGGACAAATGAATATAGTTATATGATTTGTGACACTTGTCAACAACAAAACTTAATTAACAATTTCCGACATAAAATATAGCATAAACAACGTTTGTTGATGCATATGTATTCCGCAATATACGGCTACTTCTGTTTCATGATGAGGCTGTTGATCATGGTTATGTTTGTTATATGCAAATGCAAACAACAAAGATAATAATTAAATAGCTTTCCCAAAATAATAAGTGATTGTTATTTCATTCAAAATCATTTATTTATAAGAACAACATTTGTTAAATGTACTATATCAACTTCTATCTGCCACGTCTCACATTTGCCGACATGATTTCTTTTTTGACAAATTTGCTGACATGGTATTGGACTCTTGGTGTGTGTGTATGTGATGGCCGGAGTGATAGAAGCGCGATAGAGGACGACGATGAAATTTCTCGATGATAAAGTAATATACTTATTAGCATTCAAAAGCTCAAATCAGTATTTAATTGAGGTAAGTGATCTTTCGGAGTTTCTTGTTAATGAAAAAATAGTAAAAGGAGACAACGGTTCGATCCCCCGCAACTGCGATTGGGAGGGGGCTGGAACCACTTGATGCCAGAACTGACCCCCGAACCAGATTAAACTGGTGGTGAAAACAAAAAAAAATAGTAAAAGGAATGAACAATTAATTTATTGTGTTAATCTCCGGTAAGTTTTCTTTATTATTTTTGACCATATCCCTAATAAGTTAAAGTATTCTAAAGGTTGAAGTTTCTAGCGAAGATGTCGGCAAAAGGGTGAGAAATTTTCTTTTACCATCTTACCAATTTTCTTATCAAAATATATATGTCTGTTATTTAGGTAGCGGATAAAAATTGTCCGCTACTTCAGTAGTGAGCGTTATAAAAATGAGAGATTTGAGAAGAAAAAAAAAACACTCTCATAACATGAAAATTTTAATATTTTACACGGAAGAATGTGATAGGATGCGGAAGAAATTCTCAAAGGATGAGGGATGCGATAAATGTTAAGTAGTTTTTTTTCTAGTTTTGGGCCCTTTGTTTGTATTGGGCCTTAGTTGTAGGTCCATTGTATTATACTTGTGTATTGCCTATATATGTAATGGGGTGTGAATAATAATTGAGGAACCTATTTTGCACAACAATTGGTATCAAGAGCTCATGAATCGGGTTTTGATCCCTCCTTTCTCCACCATTCTTTATCGTTCTTTCGAAGTTTTCATCATCTTCTCCATCAAAATGGCTGAAAACGACAATTTTGTGCAATCGACGGTTCCCAAATTCGATGGCTTTTATGATCATTGGGCCATGTTGATGGAATTTTTTTTGCGATCAAAGGTATAATAGGGTTTGATTGATAACAATGTACCATAGCTCCTCCCAATGCGATTACTGATCAACAATGTGCAGCCAAAAAAAGCGAGGTTCGTGATTTGAAGGTAAAGAATTACTTGTTCCAATCAATTGATTGTTCGATCTTGGATACAACTCTGGTTCGTGATTCTGCAAAGGATGTCTAGAATGCTATTTTTTTCTCACATCTTAGAATAAATGTTACTCCCTCCGTTCCTTTTTATAAGAAACAAAAGTAAATTTTTTTTGTTCCTTTTTATAAGAAATTTTGACTAATTTTCAAATGTTTTAAATGTTGAATTTCACTTATGCCCTTATTTATCATGAAAGAGAATATTAAAAATAAATAAGTTAATGGAATTTAGAGAAATTAAATAAGAGTATAAATGGAATAAGTTTAAATTTATAAGAATATTAAATGAAAAGAACTATTTACAATGTGTTTTCTTGGTATGTGTAATTTTTTCAAACTGTTTCTTATAAAAAGGGAGTATAATAAAACATTAATAAATTCTCTCTCTTAATGGATAAACTTTTATTAACATCAACTATCAATAAATTTATTATTAGTACCATTTTTCTTCATTCTCGTAATTTAGTCAACAAAATCCTATATTTAAGGAATGAAGTAGTATATACTACCTCTATCTCTCTATATAAGATCCGCTTAAGTATAAGAAACGTTGATTAAATTTTCACAAAAATATCTAATTAAATAAAGAGAATTAAAAGACCGGTCACTTTTCTCTTTTAATTATTGAAAGATAAATCTAAAAAAGAGCTATATTATTAACAAATTTAATACAAGAATTATTTTTCTTAATTTTTGTGTTTTTTTTGTACAATCTTAATTATTGTTTTTTTTATAACATTAATTGTGTTTTTTTTACAACAACTATTGTGTTTTTATCTACATCATATTATATCGGAAAAATTAAAAATCCTTTAACTTAATTCCAGGTAACATTTTAGTCATTTATATATTTTTTATATCATATTTGTCATTTTTGGTTCTTCATCCATGTTTAATATATGAATTTTCAAGGTTCAAATTTATAATTTTCTTTTTATGGCATAAATATATTTATGAGTGACCAGCAAACAAAGAAATAAAATTATAAATTTGAAACTTGAAATTCATATCGAAACATGAAAAAATGAATAATATTATATAAAAAAGAAAAATGACCGATATATATGCTATGTTTGGTAAAAAATAGCAGATATTTGATAAGTTAGCTTTTAAATTATAGCTAATAAGCTAGTTGATTAAATTTGTAGTATTTAATAAAATTAACGGTTGATTATTATACGTCTAATTAATAGTATAGTTTTAATCATCACTTTTTGTTGTGATAAGTTGATAATTCTGGTCACCATCACATATGAAAAAAAAAAAAAAAACTTAAAAGTTTATGGTCTAAAGAATTTAAATGGCTAAAGAATTTCCCACGACTACCATAGAAAAATTTATCTAGATATCAAAAATCAAAATTGAAGAAAAAAAGAAAGAAGAAATATCAAGCAGAAGAAAAGAAAGGCAGAGACACAACACAACACATGAACCCTCATATGGATAAAACAAAAACACCAATGTTGTTGTTGTTTTGTGAAGTGTCTACCTGAAAACCAAAGCTAATGTTTTGTTCATCTTCACCATACAAAGATGCCAATTATTCTTCATCCTTGTAAGTCTTTCTTATGCTTTAGCTGTAACTCATTCATTTTCACCAAGAAATTATCATCATATACAAACTCCACAAAACAACTATCTTCAACACCCCACAAATTTTGTTCTTTTCCCAATATTGTTTTTTCTAAGAAAGTTTCTATTTTGAGTGATACCCACTTCAAATTTAGCTCAAGGAATAGTGGGTTTGATGGGGTTTCTAGTGATTTATCTCGTGAAGCCATTGATGATGAAATTCAAGAGCTTGAAAGAATTGAGTTGTTAAATAAGCCTTCACCTGTTTTAGAAGTTGAGATGGATAAAGAGAAACCTTCCAAAGAGGAAGTTCTAGCACCCTTTTTGAAGTTTTTCAAAGCTAGGGAGGTTAAGGAAGATAATGAGGTATTAGAAGTTTCTGAAGAAAAAGATGATGTGAGTGATGAGAATGAAAAAGAAGTAGAAAAAGAAAAAGAAAAAGAAGAAGATAAGAAGGTTAATGTTGAGTACTATGAACCTAAACCTGGGGATTTTGTGGTTGGTGTTGTTGTTTCAGGTAATGAAAACAAGCTTGATGTAAATGTGGGTGCCGACTTACTCGGTACAATGTTAACTAAGGAAGTGCTTCCTTTGAATGGTAAAGAAATGGAGAATTTGTTATTTGATGTGAACAAGGATGCAGAAGATTTTATGGTTCAAGGGAAATTGGGAATTGTAAAGAATGATGAAATAATGAGTGGAGTATCGGTGCCAGGACGACCGGTTGTAGAGACCGGAACTATTTTGTTTGCTGAGGTTTTAGGTAGAACACTTAGTGGTAGGCCATTGATTTCTACTAGAAGACTCTTTCGCCGGATTGCTTGGCATCGAGTGAGGCAGGTTTTTCTCTTTCTTTCGTTCCTTTTTACACCTATCCAATGTTTAGTTTTGTAGATGTTCCAAGTTTTCAATTTCTATGTTGAATTTATGAGTTGGATTAAGTAGTTCTAAATGACTAGTTGGAAGAGTTTATTGTTGAGAGAAACAGTAGTTTTGGTCTTCAATATGCACATGAAACCATATCTGCCCTCCAATTATTAGCAACACCAAATTGGTTCTTCAATGATGATTAGTGCCATTGATTTTGGTACTGTTTGTACAAACAGTTTAATCAGGCGCTTATAGCATAAATGCTTGTCATATAAGTCTTTATGTATAAATTATTTCTATATCAAAAGATAAAATAAAGTCGCATTGTTTTCATATAAGCTATAAGCTGTTTTCATAAGCTACCCTAAAGAGCTTAAGGAAATAAGTTGAAAACAACTTATGGACATGTCATTAGCTATTTACAAAAGCTCTCCCAAATGGTCTTACATGTTCTTATGTCAATGGAAAGTTCAAATAAGCTAATCCAAACTGGTCATTTGTCTTTCAAGAGCCAAATTGCATTGTTTCAATTTTATTCACTAGTTTGATGGCTAAATATGAATCGAAGGAACAATTTGATGTTTTATATGAAAATTTGATATTATAAATTGAGATCTTGTATGAAACTATGACTTGGTTAACATGTTTAGAGGACCAAAAATGACATATACTGTTTATTATTTCATATCAACATAGTAGGCAAATGTTTCATTTCGTCATATTTATGTATACTGAAATTATAGTAAAAAAGGAAATGTATGATATCTAGTAGCACAATTGATGTCCATTATCTGATAAATCCCACGTTATCATTGTTGGAAATCTTAAGTTTGTAAAGTCAAATAACATATTTCTCATGCTAGTGAGATTTTAATCTTCTTTATTTTAATGTTTGGGGCAGATACAGCAGCTCAATGAACCGATTGAGGTTAGAATTACAGAGTGGAATACTGGCGGCTTGCTAACAACGATTGAGGTCTGTCCCATTGACTTGAAATACATGTTCACGTGGCATTTGAGTATATGCTTATTTCTTCATGAATTTGGATGTGCAGGGTTTGCGAGCTTTCCTACCTAAAGCCGAGCTTGTGATAAAAGCAAATAGCTTTACCGATTTAAAAGAGAATGTAAATTGCATTTTTGTAACTTTCTTTGGACCATTGCGGCATGGTTACTTGTCTTATAAGCTTCTGCTGATATTGTATAGGTGGGGCGTCGCATGTACGTAGAAATTACTCTAATAGATGAAACTATAAACTCTCTGCTACTTAGTGAAAAGAAAGCTTGGGTTAGTATTCAAATCTGTTTATTTCCTATTTTTCCTCGCTTTCTTGCATCGATTTTTCAGAGTTTTCTAAGTCATGATTTCTCTTTTTTATCTTTTGAAATTTCTGTTGTGCAGGAAAAGCAACATCTTCGTGAGGGGACACTTTTAGATGGAACTGTAAAAAAGATCTTTCGATATGGAGCACAAATTCAGATAGGAAATTCTGACCGGTGGTGAGTGACTTCATCGATATAGATTACAAACCCTTGGAAATATAACTCAAATCAAGTTTATTTTCTTCATTTGAATTTGGTGGAATTGTTTTGAGCTGCATTAACACTAATGAAATAAGTTGGCCAGTCATTGCTACCTATATTGTGGATGGCATCTATGTTTCCTTTCCATTTATTCGATTCTGTAATTGCATTTTAAACCGTTGAACTGAATTGAGTAATGTTTTACGACTACTAAGTTTGAGTATTCACATTGTCAAAAAGATCTAGTTGTGTCCTTGTTAAGTTCAAGCACATAAATGTTTCATATCTATTTGAGTTTTCATCTAAAAGTTTTGTTTATCAACTTCATGAGTTTAAATTGTTAATTTTGGATGAAACCTGTCTATATTTATGATCCTAACATTCAAAATGAACCTGTTGGGTTCCTTTCAGTGGGTTGCTGCATGTTTCAAATATCAGTCGAGCTGAAGTTACTTCTGTCAGTGACATACTTTCTGTTGATGAGGAGGTTAAGGTTCTTGTTGTGAAGTCAATGTTCCCCGATAAAATCGCTCTAAGGTAATGGATTGTTTACTTAACTTTGAAATAGCACGAGGGTTGTGAAGACACCCCGTCTTTAAGGATATATTGACCTAACATTTATGTTAGAGAGTAGGAGCATCTCTAACGGTGTTCTTAAGTGGGTTCTTATCTCTAAGAACTAATTGTTCACCAATTTCACACTCGGAATGTAGCACAGACACCGGACACAACACATACACTGACACGTCGACACCGATAATAATTTGAGAAAATAACATAATTCAACGTAATCATAGGTATCGGTGTCGTGTCAGTAGTGTGTCTGTGTTTCATAGAAGGTGATTTGGAGTCAAGCTCTAAGAATGGTTCTTAGCATTAAAAAGATTTTTTTTAGCAGAACCAAGAACATAAAATCCAATGTAGGGTACAACTTGTGAGGTCCATTTTGAATTCTTAAATATTGCACCATTAAAATGAAAAAGTGATAAGAGTTATTAAATCTTATGTGGAATAGATAGACCTACCTAAAGGAGTTAAGAACCTCCAATATTCAGCATTGGAGATGCTCTAAGATAGTGCTATAAATTGGTGCTTATGGCAAGTTGTTTTTCTTACAATGCAGCATTGCAGAACTTGAAAGTGAACCTGGCCTTTTTCTTTCAAATAAAGAGGTATTTATTATTTAATTGTTATATGCCTATTAAAAAAAAAATTCTATGGTTTTAGTTGAACTGAGCATAATAAATTCTTATTTATTTTTTGGCCATACAAAGAGAGTATATCAAGAGGCTGATATGATGGCAAAGAAATATAAGCAAAAGCTACCTATTGTCACTACAAGATTAAGAGCTTTGCCAACTAGTGCTTTACCTTTTGAAAATGAAACACTTTATGCAAACTGGAAGTGGTTTAAGTTTGAAAAATGATGATGAAACAAGTTGACACAAGAGCATGAAAGAAATTATTCACCGAGACAGGCTCCGTTGAGAAAACTTGATATTTGCATGGATCGCCAGTCCCGTGACGGGGCTGCCGTTTTGGAAGAAAACATGAAGAGCCTCCTTGACCTTGATTATAGAAGCTTTTAATGCTGTCATTGTTCTCCTATGTTGTTTGAGCACATAAAGAGCACCAGCCACAAAGTATATGATGAAAAGAATCACAGATTAATTCACTTTTATTCTTTTTTCACCTTCAAATTTCTCTCTTGTCGCGAAAAAAATCATCTTGAATTTTTTCTTTTGAGTTCCTTCCCCCTCCTTTTTAGGTGTCATATTATAGATAGATTCATATAGTTGGATGTAAGTTCTGAATGTAAACTATAGTAATTTAAATTTTGAATTTTGTCACAGAAGCTTCTTACACTATCATCTAATTATGTGTTGACACTTTTGACCATTTAGTTCAAAAGATTCATTGCATGATGTTTTAACACATTGTTAAATAATAGTGTAAAAGTTTCCAACTTGTAATTGTAATTACATCCATTAACTCAAGTTTTAATTTTGATATTTTTTCCCATCTTGAACTTTTCCTTGATTATGGCTCTATTATGTATGAATTTGATGGGTGCGATCTCTAATCTTAGTAGTTATTTGTTGCCAATAAGAATTGGAGCTGTTATTTCTATCCTACTATTTTGAAGTGATTTTTTTTATAAAAGAAGGGTTAGGCTCAACTTTAATGAGCTATGAAAAGCCTACTAATTTTCCTCATGGCCGAAGCATAGTTATTGATAGCTACTTTACCGAAATTTTCTCTTCCCATCCCCCATGACTCTCCCCCCCCCCCCCCCCCCCCCCGGATTTCCGTTTTTGCCCCTAGTTTTAAACTTCGGAACGCGTTTTCCGAAGTTTTTTTTGCCTTGAATACGAACTTCGGAATGTATTTTCCGAAGTTTTCGACGAATTTGAACTAGAAAAACTTCGGAAAACACGTTCCGAAGTTTTTGTACAGGGGTAAAATTGGAATATTGGGGGGTTAAAAAGAGTCATGGGGTGAGAAGAGAATATTTCTACTTTACCATAGCGATTGTATTAATTCCTTGTTTGGTCAAACAACCATTTAGGTGGGGTGAAAAGCTAAAACAACAGCATGTTAGTGAGCTAGAAATATTGCGGTTATACTAGTGATCTTGCTAGTGGACAGTGGCAAGAATGATCTAAAACAGCCCTTGAACTTCAAAATTATTCACAGGAACATCAAGTTTCCAAAATCAATAGATTTTCTTCTTTTATTGGGTTACATATATGTTTTGAGAGAAAATAATTGCTACCAATAGATTTTCTTCTTACTATTTTAGTTTTAATCTGTACCTTCTTTGTTTTTTTCTTGGTCTGCAGCTCCTTACCTTCTAAAAGCTTTAATATAGATCATATATGTTTGTCAAAAAAAAATATAGATCTTATATTTTAAATTTAAATTTCAGTATGATCCTTTTTATTGAATGTGTTAGAAAGACCTCACCAATATAACTTTTGTAGAACAAACCACCCATTTCAGAACAAGAGATCATATTAGTATAACTTTTGCACAATGAAAAGATCATTTTGAAACAAAAAATAGAAGATAAGGAGACTCATTTGATACTTTCAAAAGTTCAAAGATCAAACTTAATAATAAAACAGTTCAAATGCATGTTTGGTCCTACTTTAACATAAAACAGGATCTTAAGCCGAAGTTAAAAGATCAAGTATATGTCTTGTAACCCAGTGTTGCCGCAGCCTCACGTTTATTAGTCTTACCATGAAATTGTGAAGCCTCTAATAGTAGCTTCTCATTTAATGTGGCATTGTTGATGCCACATTTTCTCTATTAACAAAACACATACCAAACCGAAAATAAAGAAATAGAATAAATGACCAAAAAGGTATTTCAACCAAAATATGAATCTCAAACATGTATCCAAAACCTATGTTTGACTTTGACAAATCTCGATTGCACCCACCCAACCAACCTGACTCATTACTCGCAACAGATACATATGTAGAATCAAAATGACTATAATAAACTCCCAGACCCCAAAAACTAAACCAATTCAAGCCTCAAAATTCACACCCAACCCTACTTTCGCCTGCTGACAAAAACTCAAAGATGACAAACAGCTCAATTGAACGACAGTGACAATCTGACAACTATTTTAAGTATGACAATATCCAAAGACATGGACGGTAAAAACATCGACCACAACCTTGTCAGATTGCTTAGTAGTATGAAATATGAATATATAATACTCAAGCAGAGGACGCAGGCTCTTCAACTTTTTTATTTGCATCTTCCTTACTTGCCTCAACTGCTGCAGCAGATTCCTTCTCTTCAGTTTTTTCTTCAGATTTCTCTTCATCTTTCTTCTCTGCATCAACAGCCTTGTCTTCAACACTCAACTTCTCAACAAGACCAGCTGCTGCGGATGCAGTCTTGTCATCAACTGGCTTCTGGGACTCTGCAACTTCTTGGAATGTTTCCATAAAGCTTTTTGCATCTGGCAACAAGAGCAATGGTAAATACACAAATAGAACATAGCAAAAATAACAATGTATTGATATTTGTCCAGAGCAAATGAAACTTTAGTTAAAGAACTATCCATAGCAAAAATAGCGATGTATTGATATTTGTCCAGAGCAAATGAAACTTAAAGAACTATCCATACAATACTCTTATGCCCACAAGCCAGGCAGAGCACACGATAATGTTTATATAAATCATGCAGACCATGCAAGGGATAATTGGCAAAACCATTCCGCTTCTGATACAACAGTGGGTAAGTATGTACTGAATCTTTGAAATTGAAAATTAGAGTTTAACCTTTAGAATAATACTAACTAAATATTTTTTTATCCAGCCAACACACAGGTAATACTATAATAGATATCTTAGAAATCTGTAAGAGCTCTCATGAGCATAGAACTACCTAAAACGATTTTTATTACTATTATTAAAAGGTGCTCATGTATATGCTTGTGAAGTTGTGATCTTAATTTTCCTGAAGATGTTGAGAAAGTACAATGCTCCAGTAGTTGTGATCTTAAAATTTTAATGAAGACATTTAAGAAGAACATGTAACAGAAATTGCACAGAAAAGATTGAAAGGGAATTCCTAATAGTGTGTTATCATATAGTAGGATTTTTTATTTTTTTTGGAATTAAATAGCAGGAAATTTAACTGTGCATATAAGGATGTCATGCACTCTTGAAACATGAGAACTAAGATAGCTCAGAATCTGAGTTATCCATCACATTTGATTGGCGGGAATCAAATATCTTAGCTAGTTAAAACCAGTTATTCAAAATTTTAACAATGAAAATAAAATTAAACACAGTACACATTTTTTTGAACTCTGAAGAAAAAAATGAGAAAACATGCATCGAGACTGTTCTGTGACTATAGTGTAATCATCAAAGACATGAGACATTTACATATTTATCTACTATTTATTTATAAATACAACTGCTGAACCAGGGTCAAATGAACATTTTAAAATCCGGAACATATTGCGAATGTGTGCTCCTACTAGGGACCAATAATGTAAAATGCTTGATACCAAACATCAATATAAAACAGAAGGTGTGATGACAGGTGGAACAATTCAAATTACCCAGGGTGAATGCAAGTTCACTGAATAGTTGTGTAGACAAGGGACACGAGGTGAATGTCCCTTACATAATTGCATTACATAAAGTAACATAGTTGCGTAGACATACACAGGGTGAATAGTTGCATTACATAAAGTAACATAGTTGCGTAGACAAGGGACACAGGGTGAATAGTTGCATTACATAAAGTAACATGTAAATTTCCATGATCACCAAGGGGGAAACTATGCAATACCAGTGTTTTTGCGAAGATTCATCAAAAGCAATTTCAGAAACACAAAGTATAAACATAAACGATAATGTTTTAAGGGGATGCTAGGTGCAGAAAAGTACATTGTGTTTAAACAATTCAAATTGGGGGAACAAATCAAAAACAGATAAATGCCTTCAAATGACTAAGAATACCAAACACCAGAGAGAAACTTCACAGATTAACATTGCCATGATTGACGTTGCAGTCATATCAATTATGAAACAGAAATTGGCAAATCAACTAAAAGTATCTAACCAACTTTATCTAATAATGAATCTGTGAAATTCATTTAAATCACGCTAACTACAAAAACACCAAACATAATAGCAGCATTGTAAACAATAACATCTACAGAATAAATCTTGAAATCGCGTGCTTACTTTCAATTGAAGGAAATCGAATGCAGAAAAGCTCATCCTTGAGTTCACCATCAGCAAAATCCCTAGCATGCCAAACACAAGATTTCTCATTCCCAGCATGCTCTTGCACAGACATAGTAGGTATAACTGCAACAATCAATTACCACAAAAAACTTCAATATCAAAATTGCGAAACAAGATTAAGATTCAGTGAAAAAATAAAGAAAAGAAATCACATACTGAGATGATTGGCACAGATCTTGAGGGTTTTGGATTGCCTCATGAGAAGCCTAACTTTACCAGTAACCTTATGCTTCAAGAACTTAACAGTACCAGCACCTCTCTCCTTCCACTGATTTCCATCTTTATCGAACCGATAAAGCTTCGATTTGCTGCGATCAAAGGAAAACAATGAGCGATGTAAAGTAAAACCCTAAAAACGAAAGAAAAAGGAAAAATAGGAAGTGAAAAGGACTTACAGATCTAGAATTGCAACTTCATCTTCTTCGCCTGTAGTGACGGCAACTTCTTCAAGCTTGACGATGGGAGCGACTTGTGCTCCGGTATCTTCGTCATCGCCGACGGCTGGTGCCTCCTCTTCTTCACGGTGCTCGGGATCGGCCATTTGAATCTAGAGAGAGACGGTTTGAATTGTAAAGCGGTTGTGCTAGGGTTTAGAAAAGTGTTGGAAATTTTGGGATGTAATGGGAGTGAGTGAGAGTGTGGGTCGGTGTCCAGTGTTGTATATAGGGATGTGAGTTGTAGGATCGTGCATTTCTTTTTTTTTTTTTCTTTTTCTTTTTCTCACCAATTTTTTTCCGTATCCGGCTCATTAAACCGTTTAATTTGATTATGTGATCAATTATAGCATTAAATGATCTAGTCCCCCTTTAATCATAGTTGTGGGAATCAAATGGTACCAAGTTCAGCGTTAGCAATTAATTTTTTCTCACCACTTTAAATTCGCTCGTACATACAGTTGTATGTTCTAAGTTCGAATCCATATCACTTTTGAGGGGGGTAGTTCCTATTATTAGTTATTACAATTTATTAAAGTTGTCAAGGGCCGGCTCAATCCGCCTCGGCTCGTTTGTTTCGAGGGCTGCTAATGGATAATAAAACTACATATCACATAAAGAAAAATGATTGTTGGTACGAGAAGTGAAAAATAAGAAATACAACAAGGCAAAATTAAGGGAGTAATTTTAATACCAACTCACCCATGATCTCCTCAAAAAGGGGAGTTACATTTTGACCCACCACTTATAACACTACATGTAAGCATTCTTGTTTTTCTTGATCAAATTCTCTCGTACCAAATAGCACTACTCTTCACATAAATTATTATCCATCAAATAAGGGGGGCCAGTCACATAATTACTAACTTTTATCATATAATTTCCAATTTGGATCCTCAGCAGCCTCTAGTACTGTGGTAACGAGGCACGCTTGTAATGCAAACTAGTATCCAGACCCGTGCCAAGCACGGGTAGAAATGCGTTTGTAAATTTGTTGAATTATAAATAATATATTTTAATATATTTTACTTTAAACAAAAATTTAAAATTTTAATTGCTAATGAAAAATAATTAATAAAAACTACGTAAATATTTATAATCTTTTATAATTTAATAATTAAAATAATATTCTGTGATAAAATTGTAAAATTTATGTAAAGTGTCATAGATTTTCTTACGGAAGATTCGTATAGTTCGTAGTTTTTTTATCATATTAAAAATGTATCATAGTTGTTGTTTCTATTATTCTCCGCTAAAAAAATTATAAAGTTGATGGAAAATAATTTTCTATGAAATATATGAAAGAGACTTTTAGGTTTCATAAAAAGGCTTGAGGTGGATATGAATTACAAAAAAAAAATGTCAGTGTATAGTAGAAATATAGACTACAATATAGTAATTAACAAAATAAAATTGATTCCCGTATTAATATTTAAGCAGAAATATAGGTTCTCGTTGAAATTTTAAAAAAATAGTCTCCCTATTAATATATGACTAAAAATACAGTTTCTGTAAAAATTATAATATAAATAGGTCTTCATATTAATACATATTAATATATGAGTAAAAATATAGATCTGAATAGAAATTATAAAAAAGAAAAAAGAGTTATTTGTATTAATGCATAAGTAGAAATATATGTTCCCATAGAAATTACAATAAAAAATAGGCCCATGTATTCATGTATGAGTTGAAATATAGGACACATAGAAATAAAATAAAATAAAAAAAGACTTTCATATTAATATATGAGTAAAAATATAAACTAAAACATAAATTACAAAATTAAAATAGACCCGTATTAATATATGAAAAAATATAATTTTATAGTAATTAAAAAAAATAGTCCTCGTATTAATATTTTTTGGGAAGAGTCCTCGTATTAATATGAGTACAAATTTAAATTTCGTAAAAATTACAAAAAAATAAAAGACGGGTTTTTATATTAATAGATATATAAGTTCTCGTAAAAATTACAAAAAAAAGTCTTTCGTATTAGTATGTGAGTAGAAATATATGTACCTAGACATTTTTAATCAAAAATAGGCATCTGTATTGATGTATGAGTAGAAATATAGAGTTCGTAGAAATAAAAAAAAATATGTCTTCGTATTAACATGAGTAGAAATATAAGCTATAATATAAATTAGAAAAATGAAATGGATCCCGTATTAATGAATAGAAATACAAAAATGAAATGGATCCCGTATTAATGTATGAATAGAAATACAAAAATGAAATGGATCCCGTATTTTTGTCCCTCGAAAATAAAATCAATCATTAACAAATACTTAAATTTAATTACAATTTTAGGGACAAAAAGTTTGAAAAAGAGATTCAACTGTACTTATTGAAAAACTATAACATAGTCGGCAACAATACATACAAATGCTTCAAAGCCCTGCAAAAAACCACTAAATGTTTGGGAATAAGAAGAGAATATCATTGATCCGTCAAGTTCAATTGCAACCATCTCAGTCTTAATTCATTCCTTTCATAGTCTTTCTACACATCTGCAAATAAAATATAAATGGTAAAATAAGCCCGTATAAATTACATAAAATATAAATATAGTCCCATATAAATTTAAAAATTAAGTCCCATATAAATTACATAAAAATAACTTAGGTCCGGAGTAACAAAAAAAATAGGCTCTTGTATTAAAAAAAAAGGGATGCGACATATTTATAGGCATAATTTCTTTGCTGTCATAATTAATGCATATTAATTTTTTTTTGGGGTCATAATGCATATTAAAATATTAATTACTATTGAAAACTAATTACTAATTATTCTCTGTATTATTACCATTGATGTATTAGTTTAAAGAATTGAAGATTTGTCATTATCTTAAAAAAATAAAGAAATGAGGATTTGGAAGCACAACTTTTAAAAGTTGAGCGCAATTTTTTGGACTTCGTTATTTTGTTTTGTTAAAAAAAATGTGTTTGTTATTTGTGATCAATTTTGTGTTGTAGTAAAATTAATACAATATATATTGTTTCTAAATTTGGCATGAATAATTGAGTGCCAATGAAATTTCTAAATAAAACTACACGTACCCAAAAAAAATGCAAACATAAACTTTAATTCCCCCCATCCCCTGTGTGTAATTTCTGTAAAAAAAAAAAAAATCATCACGATTGCTTATTTATACCAAATATGTGTTAATGTATTCTTGTAATATATTAATGAATATGGTATCAAGTCAATTTTATTACATATAAGAAAAGAGAAATCCAAAAATAGAAAAATACTATGAAGATCACAAATAGTAGAAATTCTACATTTCAATTTCATCATTGTTAATGAGAATTTAATATTCACATAAAAAAAATATTAAAAATTGAAACCAATTTGTTAAAAGCAAAGCACAAAAAGCTACGGGTAACACATGTGAGTTGATTTGACGTTATATATACAGCAATAAATAAATAAACATTACTCAAATAAATGAAATTAACTTGTTCTTTTGTATTATACATATTCTCACTAAATCAACTGCAACAAAAAAATATATATAAATAATGTTAAGAACTATCAAAGAAACATAGAAAAGGGGAAAATAAGAGAACGTACATAAGAAAATTCTCATGAATAAAAGATAGATGAAAATGTAACCGGAAAATTAATAGTAAAGGAAAAAAAACATATTAAAACTTATATATATTAGCAATGAAAAGTGAAAGGAAATAAATGAATCAAAAGAGGAAAAAAGACAATCAAGAATTTTACAATAAAAAATTAGAGCCATAGTAATAAGAGAATTGGTATTAGAAATATAATTAGAAGCAATTGAATCGTACTTTGGAGCCATTAAAAATATAATTAGAATTTGTAAATTTGTAAATAAGAGAATTGATATTAAGATTGGATGTGATGAATAGAAAATAACATTGTGTAGACTATTTATAGATGTAAAATAGGCCAAAATAAAGCATAAACCTAAGGAATATTCTATTAATTATTAAATGTGTGAAAGTCAAATTAGGTAGAGTATATTTTTTGTGATTAAGTATAAAGTTTTACTGAGAGTATTTGGGTCATTAATACGGATTCACAGTGCAGATTTTAATGGGGAGATTATGTTGAAAACAAAAATGAATATTGCCTTTCCTTTTGTAGGTATAATGACAACACATGAACATAAGTCAATTGCTTAGGTATAATGACTTTGGACAATAAATAAATACTCCCTCCGGTCCTATATATAAGAGAATTTTTACTTTTTAGATTCATTGTGAAATGAATGTATCTAGACTATAATATTGTCTAGATACATTCATTTTACAATGAACCTAAAAAGTAAAATTTCTCTTATATATAGGACCGGAGGGAGTAGCATTTAATGGAGAGAAATAACTGAATATGATATTTTTTTTAAAGCTTTTATCAAAATTCAAAATAGCTACTTTTTTAAGGTTGTGATCATAATTCATAATTCAAAATAGCTATTCTTTTAAGGTTTTGATCAAAATTCAAAATAGCTATTTTTTTAAGGATTTGCTTGAAATATTTTTTTTTATATTGTCTTTGCTTATGTGGTGTGATCTATACCAAGAAAAAAGTGTATTATTTGCCTTTGCGGTGTGATTTGTACAAAAAAAAAGTGAATTTATTGACTTGGCCTATGTGATATGTAGACAAATAAACGTGAATTTTTCTTGATAACCTTAGAGAATTAATAATTGCCGAGAATTAATTGCTTAGAGATTGCCTTAGAGAATTGATTGCATAATTTGAGCACCATGTTTTTATTATGCTTGTACTTTGATCCTTATTTTTTTTTTTAACTAAATCATTTAATTCATTAATTGCCAAAACAATATGGAAGAAGAATCATTGTGGGATTGCCACGTGTACCATTGGCTTTGAGGAAAGGCTCCCAAATAATATATATATAGATGCATTGTTTTGATTCTCGCAATCTGCATTTGCTAACTTTTATTTTATTTTTTTTGTAAAAAAAAAAAGCTTTAAAATTCTTTTAGCTTCACTTGATTTTGAATAAAAGTGTTAGCTCTCTATAGTAAAAAATTCAAACTTCATTGTTGCCCACTCAAACATTTTTATCTAGCTCTATCACTGTAAGTGAGTGTCTTGATTTCATAACATTTGTCTTTATCTTTTTTTCTTAGTATTTTTTTTTATCAATGTCTCCTTCAATAATATTTTTTCATTTTAGTAATTTGAGCAGATTCTAAAATTACTAAATCATCTTTGTCATCCCCCGACTCTATGTTAATGTTGGGTACCAGAGTAACAAAAATAATTATACACAGCGTAAATAAGAGACAAGAAAACAGGAACTAAACACACAATATTTACGTGGAAACCCCTCAACAAATAAGGGGAGAAAACCACGGGGCAAAATAGAGAACTTTCAACAAGTGGAAGAAATTACAAGACCTCTCTCTAAATACAAGAAGAGTACAATTACACCTTCTCTTGAATATAGGAGAATACTACCACTAGGAGAAACCTTATATGAGAAACTATATTTCCTCTCTATATTTTTCCTCTCACTCTCAACAATGACAAACACTTGTTGTTGTGTTGCTCTGATTTGGGATGAATGGAATGATGCATTGAGCTGGGTATTTATAGGAGTAAAAAACTACTATTCCAATGCATGTGTACGTTGCCTTTTACATACCGTAACTTAGACAAGTGAAAACCCATTAAATGCCTCCATACTATAGAAACACTATAGCCATCTTTCTTTGACAATATATGCACCGAAAAATCTACTTTGTAGATTTCCTACACAAGAGTCAAACTAAATGGCTTTACCATGTTGTTCATGCTTTCACAGTTAATAACTTCTAAAGTTAGATAAAAAATCATCTGACACTCAAACTTGAGATACCAAGTTTGTTGAGGCTTTGATGACATTTATAGTTCTTTCAACAAGGAATAAGAGGAAACAAGGATTATGTCATTTGAAATTCCAATTGTACCCTTAAAAATTATAAGAAATTTTGAATTTGGCTTTAAAAATGAGAATCATCGAGGATGCAATCTATTTTTCTAAATTATTTTTTACAAAACAAAAAACTATATTTTAGTGGGCCAACCCGCATGTCAGGTGGGCTAGCCCATAAAAAATATATGCCTGGTGGTCCGGCCTAGAAATATATAGTTATTTTTCCTGTGCTTTTTTTAGGCCCTACCCATCTTAAAATACAGAGACAATGTGTTGAGCCGGTAGCCTAGTCCATTTTAACATCTCTACAATTTATTGTACACAATTTTATATTTACAGTGTAAACACCTTTTGGTCTTTGAAAGTGTGATCTTGTTATTATCATACTCTCTTCGGACTTAAACATATGCAAATATGAAAATGTATTTGGTTTAAATTTAGGTCAAATACATATTGATTCTTGCTTATATTTAAGATTAGAATAAATAGTATTTAAATATATAGAAATTATAAAAGATTCTTAAGTGTATCCTTAATTATTTGTCAGTCCTAAAACATGTGTTTTGTTAATTATTTTAGTACTCATATATTTTTTATTATTCAATTTAGTCCATAAAATTGCAAATAAAGTGATATTCAGATATAATTTTGATAACGTTACAATGTCTAACACATTCATCGGGATAATTGGAGAAAAGATCATCTCCAATCAATTTACGGTGCAGTGAAAAATGAGCTCTTGATTTAAAATTAAAAAATTTTAAAAAATTAAAATGTGTTGTTTTAAGGGTGTAAATCACCACTACTCTCTCTTCTACGGTGGGATGCACAATTGAGAGAATCTTCTCTTGGATAATTGGGAGAGTAACTACAAATCGCATGAAATATGAAGGGGAGTATTATTGTACGCAGGGGCGGATCTATGTATATTGCATTGGGGGCTTATGCCCCCACAAAGAAACAATTTTTTTTTATAATAATATTACTATATATTTTTTATTGTAATTAAATATTAGTATAATTTTTTCAAGCCCCCATAAAATTGATTAGACCATTATCTTGCACTTATATATTTAGCACAAGTTCATCTTTTCTCTTTCTTATTATCTTAATTTCTACTTCTTAAATTTTTACTTTAGTCAATTTTATTTTTGTCTTCTATTTCTCTTCAACAATTGCAAATTTGTAGAAATTATTTTATTTTATTTATTTGTGTTTTAATTATAAAAAAACAGAATTATATATTCATTTAATTTTATTAGCAAAATAAATCAAACATTATCTATCCACAATGAATTTGTACAAACGATAAGAGATTTTGGTCATTTAAACAAGTTGTTCGGGGATCAATTTTTAACTCTTGTCTATGGAGAAAATTCGGATTGAAAAGAAGAAATTATCTAGTCTACCCCACAAATTCTTTGTCGATGATTATTAATCAATGCTAAACGACAGTGAAAATTTGTATCAATAACATGATAAAAGAAAAAAAATCAAAATTATCTAAAAAAAATTCATCAATTCTACGCTACTATTTTCAAGCCCCCACCAGAGAAAATTTCTGGATCCGCCACTGATTGTACGACGGGGGAGTAATTGATGATTTGAGTGTCCTTGGTATTAACACCCTCTCTTCCCTTTCTATCTCACTCTCTTGTAGTATTGGAATTCAAATATTCTATGTTTTGGCCCTGTGGTCTTTTTGACCCAGACCAAATTAAATGTGCCTTTGAAGCTTAGCTATGTTAACTGCTTAAATAACACCAACTTCTTTTCAAACAAGACTTTGAAAATCTTAGTTTTGTATTTTTTGCCAGAATCATTAGAAATGCTGATTGTAAAACAAATTGAATGTTGGCATATTGGGTTTTCATAATTTGGAGGATGCAAGTTTGGAACAAGCTAAGAAACAAAGTAGCAAAAACATATATAGTTATATACTAAGCTTAAAATAATCTTATAAAATCAATTAATAAGAATTTATAAGAAGAGCGGTTTCACACTTATGAACACTTTTTTAGGACACAAATGTAGAACTTTCAGCACATCTAACCACACCAAAAATGAATGTTGGACCCTCTTTCATTTTTGGGGGTGTGCTACGTGAGGCCCCAATTAAGAAAGCTTACTTCAGATGGGCCAAGCATGAAGCACGTCAGGCTTTGTACCATTAGACATTGCTATTATTTGAGGAGATCTACTTTTTGCCACCTACCAATTTCCCGAGCGCTTTACAACTTTTCCATTTCGCTCTTCTGCTACTTAGGTAGCGGAGTTGTAAGAATGAATTTTTTTGAGGAATTTTATAAATATCATCTGCTATTTAAGTGTGGATATTATAAAAACAAAATCTGGTAGAGTGTCTTTGGGGTGTATCCGCTATATGAGTAGCAGACAAAGATATTTTAGTAAATTCGTAGGGCGCGCGAGAAAATTGGTAGGGTGCAAAATAAAATTCCCTATTTGAGAACTGAGAGTTTGTTTTTCCACTTAGATTTTTTTTAAAAATCACACATGTTTGAAGTATAATTTTAGATAGTAAAAAAGAGTTGTGGCAAGAGCGAGTTATAAGTCTTAAATAGAAATGTGAATGTTAAGTACTTTATAAGTGAGAGAACCCATAAATTAAATGTCTAAAGATTTTAAGTAAAAATGTGGTGTCCAATACACTTGTGTGTTGCTATTGGCCCAATGTGGATGATCTTCCAAGCTCTCCTAATGACCCAACTGTGGTATTAGAGTTAATGGTTCGGCGAAAGATTCGGTCGACTCCTTGTATCAAAAGTCTTCTTGAAAAAATTGGTTTGGATTTTAAAATTTAGGATTTGGAGTTGGATTTTAAACTCCAGGGTTTAGAGTTAGAGTTTAGGATTCAATGTGAGTGTTTAAGTCTCACGCTTGAGGGGAGATTATTGTATTGTAAGCGTAATTCGACGTAGGATTCAACTGTGGTCACGATCCAACAAAAAGATTGTGTTTCATTTAGTCTAACAGTTCTTCCAATTATGTGTGTGAGTTTTTAATGACTATTGTTATTTTGTATATATATATATATAAAAGACAATAGTGTTCTCTCAATAATAATTTTTTTCGATGGCCTAGACATGAGTTTATAAAGTAGAGATAATCCTTATCTTACAAGTCGATTTTGTAAGTTGAGTTAGGTGTAACTCCCAATTTTAAAATGATATCAGAGTCTTTTCATAATCCAATTTATAAGATGAGAATTGCCCCATATTATAGACTCGTATTTAGGCTATCTCACATCTCATGTAATAGGTATATTTTTCTTTCATTTCTCTCTAGTACCTGCGAACAAAAAAGTTTGCACATCACCTAGTTTCCCTAATAGCTAGCTCACTTATTTTATGGTTTCACACTTTCATTTAATATAACAAAAACAAAATTTGCATATATAGTATAAAGTTTGTCTAATTGATTTGTTTACTTTTGAAACCTCACCTAATTAATTGCCTTGGACCGGCCCAATGCTTAACTCGTTTGCTGCACACATATTAAGATACTACATTGTTTGTTTTACACGTATATTTTATAAGTTAATCTACTTTGTCCTCTTCATTATAATTTCACTTTTGTATATTAAAAAAAGCACGAGGCTAGCTGCAAGGACCTGATGAGTGATGATAAGTTAATTGATAATAATAAAAGAATCTGATGAATTTGGCACCTCTCATTACCATTATATAATAAGGTTTGGGGCTCTATGAACTTAGGTATAATTAGACTGCATGCATAAATAATGACCATGGACATTCAAAATCAATCTCATTCTCATGTACAAATGGAAGCGACTACAAAATCATATCATATATATAATGTATTTTCATTTGACACTTAAAGTCAGTGTTTGAAAGTTTAGAAGAGGAGTTTGAAGGAGAAAAATAATGAATAAAACAGAAATTGAAGGAAAGAAAAAAAACACGAGAACAAAAATTGAAGAGGATCCGAATACAAAGGATACACCTCTCAACAAAGATCCGAATAGAAATAGATATATGATCAATCATTTATATGCGTCCAATGACTTAAAAGTTGTCGCAACGTGAAATTTTAAATGACGTTTTAGTGACCGACTTTTAATGAATGTTTGTTAGAAAACCTGTAAAGCACACAAGATGAGTGTTTCTTTTTTAACCGAATTTTTTACGTACGCAGAAGCTACTTGAACCGATTCATTACTAAAGGATTCTACTCCATCCTCTAGTTACACTTTGAAATTAGTCTATTACACTTTGTGTTCATTACTCTAACTCTACTTAGTATTATTTAAGATTCTTATACACTCATACTTAATGACCCAAACAAATTTGAACTTTTATATGCTAAACAAACCACCGGTTTTCCTAAAAACAAAGCAAATGAATAAAATAAAAGATACATGTTCCTGCGGAGTTCACTCTAGTATATGCAAAGTTATGGGTTTGTCTTTTTTGGTTGCTTTTAAGTCCAGCTTCTTATCTTAATGAATCACTAAATATATATCTAATCAGGAAATGCCACATAACTCAATCAACAAATTGACTTATACACCATACCATCATCGAACATAACAATGGAAATCAATTTATTTATTTATTTATTTTTGGACTGAAAGCAAACAATTTTTATACATACATATAAATAATCTATCTATATTATAGTACATAGCTATGGTGTAAATGATATATATATATATATAGGGGAGGGATCAAATTACACCGGTGTAACATTTGATTAATGTTACACCGGTCAATAGCGCTTTAACGAATTCAAATTTTACAAAATCTAGAATCTTACACCGGTGTAATATTACTCAAATGTTACACCGGTGTAATTTGATCTCTCCCCATATATGATATATATATATATATATATATATATATATATATATATATATATATATATATATATATATATATATATATATATATATATATATATATATATATATATATATCATATAAGTAGCGGCGCATTACAGTAAACTTAGAATCTTTTTCAAGTGGCTTTGCTCCTCAGACTACATAGTTTAAGGGTCAAATTATTTTCTTCCTAGTCTTTGATCATATTAGATGTGTGCAGTGTGTGTGTATATATATATATATATATATATATATATGTGATCAATTATGCTATACTATGTTACAGGATTGGCATGCACATTAATATACTTTGAATTTATGAATTATAGTTCATAACTTATAAACTTATTATTGAAAAAAATAAATTTGTTTAGTAATATTTTTTTCAATAAGCATATAGCTTGTTTAGCTAATTTTTACTAACTTATGGCTTATTTTAATAAGCTAATTCAATTAATTTATATCTTATTATATTTTTCTTTTAATTTTATTTCTCCTGTCTTACTTGAAAAAAAATTAAAATTAATAAAATATGTTTTTTTTTATCTCATTTCCTATTTATAAGTTAATTTTATTTAACACAGAATACTATAAATTCAATGAAGTAGTTTCTCCATTATAAATTGCTTATAAAATATAAACCCATCCTCTATAAGTTAACTTATCAACTATCCACCATTTTCTGTTCAACAGAGTCATTGAATTTCACACACTACTAATAAGAGATCTCTGCAATATTATGTCATAATAATGCAACCTAATTATATACATTTTACTCTAATGGTACAAAATAAAGTGTCTTATATTAATGATGACAGATAACTATCAATAGTGGATTAGTCTAATAAGTGGTAAGAAATTTGAGTTTGTTAGTCTAATAAGTGGTAAGAAATTTGAGTTTGTTAATCAAATGGTCTTTTAACCAAGGTCTCTGGTTCATACTCAAACTTGGACATGCAACATCTTTAAAACTAGTGATAGTTTGTTACTGATCATTCGAGTCCCACAAAACAAGAGAGATTAATCACTTTAGTTGCATGCATGGAGTACTCAGTTTACACCAAAAAATAAACCGACATAATAAGATGATTTTTCATAATTGTCTCATTAATATTTTGTTCATTACAAACCTATTGAGTTGATATAAATGTTACTTTTATTCTAACTAACCTCGATTAGGATTTTTGACCTTTTATTCGTCATGAAACTAGCTATTCTAACTGACCTCAATTAGGATTTTTGACCTTTTATTCGTCATGAAACTAGCTATTTGTCGAGTTGACAATAACATTTAATTTATTTTTGTTAAGATTGGAGTTAGACTGCCTCTCAAATGAATGACTCTAATAATCAAATGACAAAAATAATTAGATATTTTTAAAACATCATGTGTGCTAAATAGTGCCTCGGAACAATGGTTAAGAAAATTAAGTGAAAATAAAAGCAAAATTTTTAAGTAGAAAAGAGTTTTTTTTTATAATTTTTTTTTTTTTTTTTTAATTTTAAGATATGAATGTACTACTTTCAATATTATTCTCTCCGGTCTCAAATATAAATAAAAATTCTATTTTTAAATTCATTGAATGATTTATTATGTATTTAGCCTTACCAAATACATAAATCAAACCAAAAAAAGATATTTTTCTTGCTTATAATACGAAACAAGGGAGTACTTCGGAAACGATGTTTTAACATTTTCATAAAAAAATATACTCCCTCCGTCCCATATTATAAGAAAAAGAAAATCACTTTTGCTTGTCACAAATTATAAGCAAAAAAAATAAAAAATTATAAGCAAAAACAATTCACTTTCATCATTTTCAAAATTTACTTTTACTTACTCTCATAAAATTTAATACAAATTGCATTTAATTTACTCTCTATCTTCGTTTTCCCACAATCAATGACCAATAAAAATTCTTCTTACATCTTTCCATAAAATTTATTTCAAGAAAACACAAAAAATCATACTTCAAATTATCACATTTTACTTTTCTTAATAAATATGATATTTTTTTTTGCTTACAATATACTCCCTCCGGTCTTATATATAAGCAAATTTACAAAAAAGTTATTCCTTTAAGAAAAGTGTCTAAATGCATTTAAGTCATGCACTTTTCTAATTTTACTCATATCTTTTAACTTGGAAACTGTTAAAAATATATGAATGTGAAAAAAGTAGAGATATATTTGAAAAAGTGACATTTATTGTAATAATTAGAGGTTATTTTTACTTATATTTAAAACTTTCAAATTTTTTATTTTGTTGCTTATATATGAAAGCGGTGGGAGTAGAACAGAGTAAGTACTACCCAATACCCATAGTAATAGGAATATCATACTCTTAGCTACCATCCCTAAAGGTTCTCAATTCTAAAATTTTGTGACATTTATGAGAGATAAGCCTCGTGCAGCTGAATTGTAAGAAACAATCAAAAGATTCAAAACCTGAACCATAATAAAAACCCTAATCGTTACCCGTGCCCTAATTTAATCCAAATCTCAAACCCTCTCTCTTGTCATGTGACATGCATATTTCTTTTACTCCACTCCCAAAACAAACCCACCTCCTCTTCCTCGGTAACCAAATCACTCTAACCTTTCTTAATGCCACTTCATAAACAGTAATCACACTTAAAATTATAAAAAAGACAAGGCTTAATTGCAGTTTTGGTCCCTCTATTTTCAATTTTTTGCAGTTTTGGCCCCCTATTTTAAAACTCGACAGTTTTGGTCCCCCTATCATATTTTTAACTATAAATTAACGATATGATATGATTTAAACGGCGTGATATATGAGTCGATGTTGAAAAAATACCAACATCGATGTAATTGTAAGAAAAATCTTTCATAAAGTTCATTTAAAACATGTTGTATCATCATATTTTAGACAAAATATGTGTTAGGGGGACCAAAACTGTCGAATTTTAAAATAGGGGGACCAAAACTGCAAAATATTGAAAATAGGGGGACCAAAACTGCAATTAAACCAAAAGACAAAGTAAAATTAACCAAACTTACACTAAGACTAGTACCAATTTCGTCCATATGGTTATCTGAAATAGGATTATCCACTATTATAGCGGGGTGCTATAATAGATTGAGACCGTCCGATTTAAATGGATGATTGTGATTTGTGATTATTTTTATTTAATTATAAGACTTATAATATAAGACGGCCATTTTAATGCAATGATAAAAAATACATACACTTGTATATAAGACTTATAATTGAAAACAGCCATTTTAATGCAATGATAAAAAACACATACACTTGTATAATATAAGACTTATAATTGAATTTTAATTATTTATAAATAGAAAATTCAAGCTTAAATTTTGAACCATCCAATCTTAATATATTATTGGACCGAACACACTACAATCACTATTGGCTGACTGCATACAACCCAAATCTACATTAGACAAAACTTTTATAAATGATCAATTTATGCAAATTATGAAAAGATATTTGAAATTGTTTTGCTTACTCTAACCCTTTAGGCTTTAACTTTTCACAAATCTCCCAAGTTGCCTCACTCCTTATAGTATTATCATCAAAAGAAAGTACTCTTTATGTTTCCAAGAAGGCAATATGTGTGTACCTTACCTTGCCACCTCTGTGGACATATTTGCACATAAACACACAGCTCTGAATCTCTTGCAATGTCCCAATCGGAGACCTTACTAGCAATATATAGTTATGAATTTGTGATATATACCACATAGTATTGTTATATTGATTCAAGTAATAGTACTCATAGCACATTGATAGATTCATAAAATCAAATCTTGCTACGGTGATATTTGGACCCCCAAATAATGTCTACAAAGGACATTTTGTACTTCTACACATATTCCTGAATCCTAATGTCTGAAATTTACACCAAGGTTGCTCTTTCAAATGCTTCACAAATTACATTCTTTCTCTATCATTTTTTCCTCTTCAAATAGAAATCAACTGTACAGGCCCTCAGCAAAATCTAACAAAAACTGTATAGCCCTCTATTGCATTTAATACTTTATCTACTTGTATAATTCCTAAGAAAATATTTATATGGTCACAAATATTTGATCACTCTATTTGGTCACACTCACATAAAAATACATATCATTTACTAATTATTTTCTCTTTTTATATTTTATCAAATATGTGCGTATGCCCAAATAAAGTGATCAAATCTTTGTGACCACCCAAGACTTTATCGACTCGTAATAGATAAAGTCTTATATAGTGATAATATTTGGACACAATATTTAAACAAAAACATAAAAATATGAAAGTAGAAAGTGACAAAATTAAACAATGTACTCCTGTCGTTCTTAATTTTTGGTCCTTTTACTTTTTTATTTTCGTCCCGAAACTTTGGTTCTCTTAAAAAAACAAAGATACAATAACATAAAATCAGTAAAATAAAATAAAATAAAATAAATTACAAGAATGGGAGCCCACTTCTTCCTGCACTTGATTTTTACAAATTGCCAACACCATCCTTATTCATACATCCCCTCTATCACTATTGACCCAAATAATTAAGGTCAATTTGGTACATGTACATCATAACCAATACAGCCAAACCAATGAATTAAAAACTAGCCTAAGTTACTACTATAGGAGTATTTAAATAAATCACTAAATTAAAAAATCCTCAAAATATTGGATATATCAATAACAATGAGGTAAGGTTTTCAAATTTCAACAAAGTGCTTTGAAGTAAAGAAAAGCTCATCTACTACTACCTCACTACCACCATTAAGCTAAACCCTTTGGTTATTATTACCTCTAAGCATGGAAACCAATAATGTTTCATACACCAAATGCTCCATAGACATATAGCAACATCATCACAAGGTTGGTTTTGGCTCTATCATTTAGCAGCAGAGACAAAGGTATATTCTGGTATTAAGACTAAGACAAGAAATAGTAGAAAAACAGTATTTCTTTTTGACCATTCTCTTAGCTCTATTACTAACTTCCTTCATAAACATACTAGTACTTGACACTATCTCTTTTTGTTTCACATGGTTGTGTTTAAAACTTTTGTGTGAAACTTAAGCATCATGCATGTGCTTTAACTATACTATAGTACTCTTTTATCACCTTCACTCTTCACCTTCATCTTCAAAACTAATCTCAAACTCTAAGTAAAGTCACCATTTTCACAAACAAAAATGGAAAATATTAGTGTTAGTGTTACCTCTTTGTTCTTTTTCTTCATCTTTTTTAGCTTAACAAAGATGCAAGAAGTAACATCTCTTTCATCTGATGGACAAGCACTTCTTTCTCTTGCAACATCATCACCTTCTCTTCTTTCTTCATGGAACCCTTCAACCTCAACACCATGTTCATGGAAAGGTATAACTTGTTCACCACAATCTAGAGTAATTTCCCTTTCTATCCCTGATACTTTCCTTAACCTTACATCTTTACCACCTCAACTATCCTCTTTAACAATGCTTCAACTTCTTAACCTCTCTTCAACTAATCTCTCTGGCTCAATTCCACCTTCTTTTGGTCAACTCTCTCATCTTCAACTCCTTGACCTTTCCTCAAACTCTTTAACTGGTTCCATTCCTAATGAACTAGGAAACCTTTCATCTCTTCAGTTTCTTTTCTTGAACTCAAACAGATTAACAGGAACCATTCCTCAACAGCTTTCTAATCTTACTTCACTTGAAGTTCTTTGTCTTCAAGATAATCTTTTCAATGGTTCAATTCCTTCACAGTTAGGCTCTTTGAAATCTCTTCAGCAGTTTAGGATAGGTGGTAACCCTTTTCTCATAGGAGAACTACCTTCACAGTTAGGACTATTAACCAACCTCACAACATTTGGTGCAGCTGCAACTTCACTTTCAGGTTCCATTCCTTCAACATTTGGAAACTTGATCAATCTACAAACACTAGCACTTTATGATACTGAAATTTCTGGATCAATACCATCAGAACTTGGTTTATGTTCCGAGTTGAGAAATCTTTATTTACATATGAACAATCTCACTGGAGTTATTCCTCATGAATTAGGTAAGTTGCAAAAACTTACTAGTTTGCTTCTTTGGGGGAACTCATTATCTGGTAAAATCCCTTCTGAAATTTCAAACTGTTCATCATTAGTTATATTTGATGTATCTTCTAATGATCTATCTGGTGAAATACCTGGTGATTTTGGGAAGTTAGTTGTTCTTGAACAGCTTCATTTGTCTGATAATTCACTCACCGGCGAAATACCGTGGCAGTTGAGTAACTGCACTAGTCTTGCAACAGTTCAGCTTGATAAGAATCAGTTATCAGGTACAATTCCTTATCAGATTGGAAAATTGAAGGTTCTGCAAAGTTTTTTCTTGTGGGGGAATTTGGTTTCTGGAACTATACCTTCTTCATTTGGAAACTGTACTGAACTTTATGCACTTGATCTTTCAAGGAATAAGTTAACAGGTTCTATTCCAGAAGAGATTTTCAGTTTGCAGAAGCTGAGTAAGCTTCTGCTTCTTGGAAATTCATTAACAGGAAAGTTACCAGCAAATGTTGCAAATTGTCAGTCCTTGGTTAGGTTGAGAGTTGGAGAGAATCAGCTTTCAGGAGAGATTCCTAAAGAGATAGGAAAGTTGCAGAATCTGGTTTTTCTTGATTTGTATATGAATCATTTCTCCGGAAGATTACCGGTTGAGATTGCGAATATTACAGTTCTTGAGCTTTTAGATGTGCATAACAATTGCCTCGGAGGCGAAATTCCGTCGTTGATTGGAGAACTTGAAAATTTGGAGCAGCTTGATCTAAGTAGAAACAGTTTGAGAGGTGAAATCCCTTGGAGTTTCGGAAACTTGAGTTATTTGAATAAGCTTATTCTCAACAATAATTTGTTAACAGGTTCAATACCTAAATCTGTTAGAAATTTGCAGAAGCTAACTCTATTGGATTTGAGTTATAACAGCTTATCTGGTAGCATACCTTCAGAGATTGGTCATGTTACAAGCTTAACCATAAGTTTGGATTTGAGCTCAAATTCATTCACAGGTGAAATACCAGATTCTATGTCTGCTTTGACACAGTTACAATCACTTGATCTTTCAAGGAACATGCTTCATGGAGGAATTAAGGTTCTTGGTTCTTTAACTAGTCTCACTTCACTCAATATCTCCTACAACAACTTCTCAGGTCCTATTCCAGTAACTCCATTCTTCAAAACTATAACTTCTGGTTCATATCTTCAGAACCGGAATCTGTGTCAGTCATTTGATGGTACTACATGTTCTTCAAGTCTGATTCAAAAGAATGGTTTAAAATCTGCGAAAACCGTAGCAATGATCACGATTATTTTAGCTTCGGTTACAATAATTGTCATTGCGTCGTGGATTCTGGTAACTCGTAGTAATCATCGATACAACGTTGAGAAAGCTTTGAGGATATCAGGTTCCGCGTCAGGAGCCGAGGATTTCTCTTATCCTTGGACTTTCATACCATTTCAGAAACTGAATTTCAGCATAGATAATATCTTGGATTGTTTGAAAGACGAAAATGTGATCGGAAAAGGTTGTTCTGGTGTTGTGTATAAGGCTGAGATGCCGCACGGAGAAGTGATAGCAGTGAAGAAGCTTTGGAAAACAAACAAAGGAGATGAAATGGTGGATTCTTTTGCTGCTGAGATTCAGATTCTCGGCTACATTCGGCATAGAAACATTGTGAGGCTCATAGGTTATTGTTCTAATGGCAGTGTTAAGCTTCTTCTCTACAACTACATCCAAAATGGTAATCTAAGACAGCTTTTGGAAGGGAATAGGAACTTAGACTGGGAAACTAGATACAAGATTGCTGTTGGTTCAGCTCAGGGTCTAGCTTACCTTCATCATGATTGTGTCCCATCAATTCTTCACAGAGATGTTAAGTGCAATAACATACTTCTAGATTCCAAATATGAGGCTTATATTGCAGATTTCGGTCTCGCAAAGCTAATGAATTCGCCAAATTATCATCATGCAATGTCCAGAGTTGCCGGTTCCTATGGCTATATTGCCCCAGGCAAGTCTATTTCACATTCTTTACTTTTTCTTAACCTTATTTTTATGTCTACATACTTTGTTTTACTACCTCGATCCTCCGCAGCCCTACAGTCTGATCGGTCCAACTAAATATCAATTGTTGAATTAATACAACGACCGATGTTTGGTTGGACCAAGCTGCAGGACTGCAAAGGATTCAAAATGAATGTTGTTGTCCATTGGATTTGTCAATTTCAAATAATTGTAGTTATATAAAATCAAAAGTTTAAACCATATGCATACACTTAATTTAGGCTTAGGATAATTTTTGGTCGATGAGGTTTCAGCTCAGTGGTAAGAGTTTGGTCTTTAAATTGTATAAGTTTCTAACTATATCTTATGACCATTAATTAATGTAGAGTATGGCTACACCATGAACATAACAGAGAAGAGTGATGTATACAGTTATGGAGTGGTTTTGCTAGAGATACTAAGCGGAAGAAGTGCCGTTGAATCTCAACACGTTGGAGACGGACAACACATAGTTGAATGGGTGAAGAAGAAAATGGCAAGCTTTGAACCAGCTGTATCAATACTAGATACAAAGCTTCAAAGTCTACCAGATCAAATGGTGCAAGAGATGCTTCAAACACTCGGAATCGCTATGTTTTGTGTGAATTCTTCGCCGGTTGAACGTCCAACTATGAAGGAAGTTGTTGCATTACTGATGGAAGTTAAGTGTCAGCCTCATGAGGAGATGGGGAAAACATCTCAACCTTTAATCAAGCAGTCATCAACTCAATGCTGATTTTTTTTTCTTTCTTTGTTTTAATAATTAGTTGCAATGGTTGTTAGTTTAGTTATTGATTTTCATCTGTTGTTCTTTAGATGAAAACAAAGATATTTGGTAATGTAGAAACTTTGAGAGTAGTGTAGTAGGATTAAGGAAGGTAGAGAGGAATTGAAGTGATGTTCTATTCAAACGGCTATTGTTGTACAGTTTTAGTCACTTTTAGAAATTAATGTCACTAAGTTGTCCGGAAAGTCTCACCAAGGATTGTTTTCGATCATGATTTGAACTCGGATTCTTCTGAACGATTCGTTCATAGCTAAAACTCATTAACTACTTGAGTTCAATCATTTGGTTAACTGCAAATGACGAAAACCAATTGAGCCATGCGCATACATTGAGTTCACAAAATAGAAATAAGTGAAGAACATTTGGCAGCGATAGTCCAAAGTCTCTGACTTTATATTTAGGTATGAAAATGCAACTAAGATTAAAACTTTTGGAAGAGATTTTGTTGCTCAGAGAGATATGAGATTAGTGGTGTGTGTATCTCAATCTCAATTTGGATTTGTCTCATAAAAAATTTGGATTTGTCTCAATCTCAAAAATTTACTCTTTAAAGTGAAATTCTTAATGTAGAGAAGTCAATTCCATTTGTTTTGTTATTGTATTATAGGTACAGAGGTTTCCATTGAAGTTTAACGATAATTAATCTCCGTCGAAAAATATGTGGGCACACAAAATAAATTCTCTCATCTTAATCAAATTTTTTTGATACGCAAGATTCAATGATGGAATCTGCGACAATTTGCGTAAGAAGTTCAATCTCTTACCACTTGGACCAATACATTATCGGTCCAATACATTCAATTTATATATAACAAAAAGTAGAAACAGCTTTCTTATTTATTTAAGAATTAAAATAAAATAAAATTTATGTACAAGACTTGGTAATTTATTGTTCATGCTAGGTAGCAGGTTGAATGGTCCGGTTTTTCTGCCTTAACTTCTGCTGTTAATTTCTTCAAGAAAAATGGAACTTTAATATATTCTGAAAGTAGTATATTCATTCTTTGTACCCAAGAAGAAAAAAAATTAATTCTTAAACTTTGACATATTGAAGCTAGCCATATTGAAACTTTAACAAAATACATTTGCAAATCGTAGACCCGAATTTCCTGATTTGAGTTGTACCAGTGTCTTTGCAGGAATGTAAATATAAATATATTTATAAGTATTTTTAGAATGCTAAAGTTTTTCCGTTTTGAACCGAGCTACTAAACACACCCTCCAACTTAATTATAAGCAAAAAGTACATTTTTCAAATTCATTGAAAAATAATGTATAACTGCTGTGTGTGGTCTATTATATAAGTTAGTTATCTAATAAATATGAAAACTAGATTTTTTTGACCATTAGAAACTCACACATACAAATTGGAGGGACCCTCAAACCCTGGTTATAACATCGGTCACTAAAGATTTTGGCATTTTTGCCAATTGAACTATGATTTGTTGACTTAAAAAAATTTGGTCTAAATAAAATTTAAAAAGAAATACATATTTATCTATGCATGCATTATAAAACTAGTGTTACTTTACTTGAGTTTTTATTGTTCAGATTCTACGCATTCAAATGATTTATTTGTTGGAAAGAGTACAAGAGAGCCGAAAGGTGAAGGAGTGGCTGACACGAAGAATACAAAACCTATATGGCCTGAATGTTTCCTGGAACAACAATAATAGAAATGTGATGATGTAGACAGCAGAGTAAACTTAACAGATGTGGTTCAACCATGAACAACGATATTTATTTTTTCACCTTACATTATTCAATTACATTCATTGAATTCATTCAATTATTACTCAATTTTAGAAGCCATTATGAGCTTCTTTTAAGACAAATCGTTCGAAAGAACCCAAGTTTAATTTTTGATAGAAATAACTTTTTATTTACTTACAGTTGAACTATAAATTACCAGGCAAATCAGAGGGTTAATACAAAATCTTTTATCTCCAATAAGCGTCCCAAGATAGTGTAAATGGTTTTATGTTTATAAACAAATGTTTCAAATAAGTCTTATAATCAGGGATGAAAAGAGTAAGGTGTTGCAATTGTAACTATATATGGTGGACAAATGATAAATGAAATACAAGGATATTTTAGCCTTAATTTATTCTTTTGTATTAGAAATTTATATAGGTAATCATTATTAAGTGTACGCATTCCAAATAAGATACTTCTTAATATGAAACAAATAGATGTGGTTCTAACATTTTATGATGGACTCAGATTTCTTAAGTAAGATTTTCTTTAGGTTCAAGTCTTGTAGATGAAAAAATATAGTTAAAAAGAGCGAGTCACTAAATGCGATTAGTCAAATTCATCGACATTCATCAACATAGATTAATCATCAATAAAATTGATAGATACATCACACATATATGATATAGCATGGTTAAATAAAATACTAAGTGATGTGTACAATGGCCCTTACAGATAAAGGCAATAAGTGTGTGAAATTTGATGCATCATGATTCATGCATGCATCTTATGGAGGGTCAATTGTGGGGGCCGAGGAGACAAAAACATAAACAAGCCATGCTACTTACTACCCTCTCCTCCTCCCCTATGTCTCAGCAGACACTAGATTTGTTCCTATACCAGATTATGATTTTGCAGACATTGTTTGTCAAAAAGTATAATTGTCATGTTCATCAGTTTGATCTCTCGATTCACCTTTCTTGTCTTTTGTTTGTCACCTCCAACACTTCATAGGATAGGATAGCAATTTTTGTCCATAAAAATATAATATACTATTAAAGCATTGTTGGATATGCCTTAAAATCTCAGAATAAATCTTTTGCAGATTTTGTAGAAAAATATATTTTTTGAAAGATATCTAATTTGGATTCGATTTGTTTTTAAATTGGATATATTTAGAAACAATATGAGATTTGGTTTTATTTTAAAAGATTTGTTTTTAAAATAATAGGCATATATTTTTCTATAAATAGAGGTTGTTTATTCATAGAAAAATAAGGAGAGCAAACATGTAAGGGGTTTGTGATACACCTTGGGTAGACTAGGTCAAATTGAGTCTCTTGGCCACGGGAAGAGATTCGGGGATTTTGGGTAGAATTAGGATTAATTCTTGTAACCCAATTGAGAATTTCTTGTAAAGTGGCTTATTTGATTTAGTGGAACGGAGAGTTGCTCTCTCCCCCAGACGTAGGTTCATTAACACCGAACTGGGTAAACAATATTGATCGTGTTCTTTATCTTCCGTCGTTATTGCTTTGAATTATTGCATCATCATCTCAATCCCGCTTATTATTTGGTTGCTTGTTTCGCTTGCCCCACACATCATTTTATTATTGGTGTGAGTTTATCGTCGAATTCACAACAATTGGCGCCCACCGTGGGGCAAGGGGATCAGCCGATTTCGGAGATAGGGATGAGAGTGGTTGTGTTGAACCAAAGGGGTGTAACCATGGAGACCTTGTGGGAAACGTTTCAATTGTGGCTGAAGAAGTGCAAGACCTTGAAAGGATCTTCAGGGAGGCAATTGAAAGCAACCTTGATCAAACTTGGGAACTTGTATGACTGCTGGAGGTAGTCGGGTGCAAGGGGAGTTTGATGTTGCAGCTTGTGGAACCACCTAAAATTCTAAGGTTGGTTTGGAGGCAAGCAAAACTTCGAGAGTACGGAAGGCATTCCGGGCGTCGAAGGGTGGTGAGGCTTGTAGGGCTATCCTAAAATCCGTGGGATAGTCGGAGGCAAGCGATTCTTCAGGAGGACGGAAAAGGCACAATCCGGGGGCTGAAGAGGGTACGGTGGAGCTTGTAGGGCTGTCCTAAAATCCATGGATAGTCGGAGGCAAGCGTTTCTTCGAGAGTACGGAGCGGTACACTCCGGGGGTTGAAGAGGGGGTGGTGAAGCTTGTTAAGCTATCTAAAATCCGATGATAGTGGGGAGCAAGCGTTTCTTCAGGGGGTTACGGACTTGACCAGTCCGGAGTCTGAAGAGGGAGGCAGTGAATCTTGTGGCTACCAAAAATCCTATGGTAGTGGGAGGCAAGATCTTCATGAGAGCGGAAGGCATTCCGAGGATGAAGAAAAAGGAGGTAATGCTTGCGGGAAGCAAGTGGAGGCTAACACATAGGTCATGGACTTGGCCGGTGATCTTGGATGGAGGTTCAAGATGGAGAGAGCACGGTGGTTGATTGGATCACCATCGATTTAAAGGCAATGTGGAGAATTGTTGGATATGTCTTAAAATCTCAGAATAAATCTTTTGCAGATTTTGTGGAAAAATATATTTTTTGAAAGATATCTAATTTGGATTCGATTTATTTTTAAATTGGATATATTTAGAAACAATATGAGATTTGGTTTTATTTTAAAAGATTTGTTTTTAAAATAATAGGCATATATTTTTCTATAAATAGAGGTTGTTTATTCATAGAAAAATAAGGAGAGCAAACATGTAAGGGGTTTGTGATACACCTTGGGTAGACTAGGTCAAATTGAGTCTCTTGGCCACATGAAGAGATTCGGGGATTTTGGGTAGAATTATGATTAATTCTTGTAACCCAATTGGGAATTTCTTGTAAAGTGGCTTATTTGATTTAGTGGAACGGAGAGTTGCTCTCTCCCCCAGACGTAGGTTCATTAACACCGAACTGGGTAAACAATATTGATCGTGTTCTTTATCTTCCGTCGTTATTGCTTTGAATTATTGCATCATCATCTCAATCCCGCTTATTATTTGGTTGCTTGTTTCGCTTGCCCCACACATCATTTTATTATTGGTGTGAGTTTATCGTCGAATTCACAACAATCATTTTGTATTGTTTCCTAATTTCTTTATCCATGGGAAACAAATTGTGTGTAACAAAAAGAAAAAGACAAAAGAGAAAAGAGAAACACTAGTGTGACTATACTATTCAAGCAATTTGTTGATTTCTAATTTCAAAATTGAAGGAATGTTAATGCATTTAACTGTAATTTAGACTTAAGTTGTTTCTATATCTATATCAGTTATCTGTCATGTTCTTTTTCTATTTATCTGCTCATTTTCAGAACAATGAATATAGCCATTAAATTTCAAAAGACTACAGCTAATGATAAACTTATTCACATGTTAGCATTTCTCTAACACATAATACAGCACTGTCCCTCTTTGTGTGAGGTTTTTCATGACATCACATGTAAAGACCATTGTGGAGGACTCTTCACAAGTCTCCAGTGTTGTGGATGGGACTAATGCAACTTTTGACATGCCAGTCCATGGTTTGAATGAATAATTATAAAATAATGTTTCCATAGCTTTTAGAATCAGAAGCTACGATTTTTATCTTCAAGTATAATCAATTCTTAAGGCAAAATCAATTATACTTTGGAGAAATCAAACATGTAAGAATCAATTTTACACGTCTAAAATCAATTCAAGCTCCTCTGAAATTAAAACCAAACATACACACACTCATGTTCCCATAGGGTACACACTAGTCGGGTTAAAAAAGAAAAATAACTGAATAAACGTCTCATAGTAATTTGTAGGTCCTATTTAGTATTTATACATTACGAAGTGTCAAAAGTGTACTTACATAAGACACCAATATTTTTCATGCAATACAGCAGCACAAGGGGCTAAACCAACAACCAGAAGTAGAAATAGTGCAAGTGATTTGCATGTAAAGTAGTAACAATTTTACCAACATAGTGTGACACAAGTGGTAGATACTTGGACCTTTTAACCATTTGGTCTCGGGATTGATTCTTGACCAGTGCATATGTAAAAACATTCGTTGGGAGATGTCAACCCCTTAAATGGATCTCAGTTATCTCGAGGGAATTAGTCTTTGCAGTTGCACGAGGAGGATATCTTTTGATTTAACAAAAAAAACAAAACAGTTTTGACGAAAGCATTAACACATGCTATATGTTCCATGTATTCACTTTTGATGAGATATGACCTAAAAAATGTTAATAAGTGGTCAACATCTCTAGCTCTAGGATTGAGTTAGACCCAGTCCAAATTTTAAAACAGTATCCTAGTCTATCCAAGATCCGTTGAATCATCCACAATCTGGTCACTTAAATCATGTTCAAGATGTTCAATGCTAAATGTAAGGAGGTATGTTGAGAGTCGCATTCGATAAAATATGACTTGAAAAATGTTAATATCCCTTACCTTACAAGCCGTTTTTTAGATTTGAGCTAGACCTAATCCAAATTTTAATATTATTATCATAGTTTTTTATGATGCACAGAGCTAAGCAATTTTTTTTTTAATATTCACATCCTTATCCTTATTTATAGCTTTTGCAAGCAATGGCAGCCTCCATGGACCTAATTGAAAGGCGCAACCACCCATGCAAAGGATGAATAAATCCACGATGAATAAATCCACGATGAAAAAAATAAACTAAAAGCTTCCCATGAAGAGAGCCAGACTGTAAGTTTGAGGGGCATGGGAGGCTATACATTTGGATTTAAGGCAATTTCTGATTAAACCACCAGAGAGCATAGCAGCTCAGTGTGAAACTCACAACACTGCAGGAGTAGTGTAGCACAAAATATTGTTCTTGTTATGAGCAATATTGTGATTGAATCTGGTATCTATGATTCAGAAAATTATTGAATAAACACTAAATTTATTACTTTAGTCTCTGGAGAATGATTCTCAAAACAGAGAAAGTTTTAGTGCAACATTACAACATAGATACCAAACACTCACAATCTGAACAGAAATAGAATCAAAATGTTATGCTAATAAGCACAGCACCAGACCACGCAACTTCTGCACACAACACAGTTTGATCACTCCCAATGCTTGGATAATTTTAATAAATTTATTCATCACACTTAAGTATAACAAACTGAATACCAGATAAAGCACACACTGAAAACTTGCCGCTCAAAAAAAGTTTGGATATTTACAAATACATCAGTTTGATAGATTTGGTAAGGTGTATGTTAGGAGGGGCATGGAGGTGCAGCAGAGAAGCATTCTCACGAAAAAGAATGACTAGAGACAGGTGGCATGGGAGGAAAGAGAAAGTGAGTCTGATGGTTATATGAGGATAGAAGGTCCAGTATTGGGTAAGCTTGATTTAACATAGTTCACTCTACTTGGGAGATTTTAGGTGTCTCGAATTATCTAGCTTATCTTTACATTTTCTGCATTTTCCTTTCCAATTGTACATTGTAATTCTACCATAGAATCATCTTGATTCTATAGGTTAATCAATATAACAGTGTTGCTTCTTTCATCTATCCTACATTTTACTACTTATTTACCTTATATGCCAAATTGGTTCCTATCAGTAAACATGTGCAGTTTTCTTAACAAGTTAGAACAAAAGCACTGAGCACTTAATATGAGGTTTGTCCTATATTCACTGTAAATTAAATGTAGAATAAAACATGACAGGGTAAAACAATATGATACTTTGTTTACACAAAAGGGTGGAACTATAGGGAAACACTGCCTTAGATAGGACAAAATTCCAAATGCTTGATTCTGTGCTATACGTGCACATTACCCAGCCATTCATCCTAACAGCTAAGAGCCAATTAAAGTTGTTTACTGATAAAGAGTGCGGGGGTATCATTACAAAAAAAAAAAAAAATAATCGATTGTTACTTTTAATTTGTCCATTCCTATTGTCTTATAAACATACGAAGAAACTGCACTTACTCCCCTGATATAAGCTTAAATAACACACAGCTTATATAACTTTTAAACAAATACTAACGACCCTTATTTGTGAGGGAAATTGAAATCACCTCGCCTCCCCTTACTTTTGTTTAAATGACATGCCAAGTTTTCCCCTCTAAGTTTTTAGTTTCGTCAAATAGCGGCAATAACGGCCCTATAGTGCTATAGCTTAATGGAATTTGAACAAATTGCTATTGTCGCGCAATATGCTATATAGTACAAAGTATTTTCAAACAGTGGCACTATAGTATTGTGGCATAGCAAAAATTGTGTCAAACCAAAATAACAAGAGTAAAAATTCTTCAACATCCCTTTGGTTTTAAATGAACAAAAACATGATCTGTGAATTCTCAATCCCCACAGGTAAATCATCAAGAGGTGTCTTACATTACAATGTATTTATTCAAAATTCTAGCCTATAAAATAAATACCCTAACAATAATAATAATAATAATAATAATAATAATAATAATAATAATAATAATAATAATAATAATCTATAAGCTACATTCTCCAATTGACACCATTCATCAACTAACAAGTTAAGAAGCAGAAGTCACAAATACAATAATAAAAATTCTTATCTTACTCATCCAATTGTGAAAGTTCAGCTTTCAATTGTTCAATCTTGAGACCCATAGACCTCTGCAAAGCTCCTCTCTCCTTCTCTGGCAGCTTAGCCAACAACCCTTCAAACTTAGAAAACACTTCACCAGCGGCGGCACGAGCACACTCAGCTTCTTCATTGAAATACACAGTCTCTTTTGACTCCAACGCCATCTCTATCTCTTCCCTTGCTTCTGCAAACTTGAGGTTAATTTCGTCCACTTCCTTGTTATGATCCAACTCGCTTGACCCATTACTGAAATTTCTTAGATCATGCCGAATCGTGAAATGGGTAGTTATGATTTTGGAAAAAGAGTGGAAATTTGAAGTTGGGACGGTGTGAATCGTTGGAATAAAGGGGATTGGGGAAGTGGGTAGTGGTGAATGGCGAAAAGAGTGTTTGATTCTGGAGAATGCGGTGGAGAGAGAAAGATTCGCACGTCGATTCATTTGTGTTTGTGTTCCGTTTAGGAATAGAATCGAAGAAGGAGAATGCGGTTGCGGCGGCGATACAGAGACGCTTAAACCTTTGAAGACGAAGCAAGTAACGATCTCAGAGAAGTCGCTGTTTAGTATAAACCTGAGCTGAACGTAATTTTTAATTAAATAAAATAATCTTTCTTTCAATAATTTTATATTTTTTAACTCTCTTTTCCATAAACAAGTTTAATGCATTTTTTTCATAATATTACTCTCTCTTCGTGTCAAATTATAAGTCATTTTATATTACCAATGAATCATTGATTCAATGCTATTTTTTCATATGGTACTATTAAATATTTATTTTTCGTTCTTTTTTCAATTCTTCATTTTATCTTTCTCATACCATTAATGAAGAATAATTTTGTAAACTAATTCATAATTTATTTTTTCTACACAACAATCATTACATTTCTTAATTCATGTAATCTTGTCAAAACGATTTACATTGTGGTACGAATGGAGTAATAGTTTGGGTATGTTAACATGTGCCTAAAGACATGTGATAATGTATCATAATATAAAAAAATTTGCATTTAATAATGTAAGAAATTTAATGTTTAAAAGTAAAAATGCACGAGTTCATGTTAACATTATCCTAATAATTTCGATATAAAATGGACAATAAATAAATAATTAAAAACTTATTGACTAGCATATAAGTGAGTTATTTAAATGCTTCAAAAACAAAGTGAGTTGTCTGAACTAATACTAAAACTACTAGATTAGTTTGTCTAGTATAACACAATTGACCTTATGATTATTAAAAGAAATCAACAAATTCTTACATCTATAATGACTCCTTATAAAAAAATGATTCCAAAGTCCAAACTCCACATTATTCCTATTTTTGCCTTCAATGTCTTGAACAACTTGGATAGTTGGATGCAATACGTTTCAATTTGGAGCCCTTGCACGTTGTATTGTTGTAGTCACTGGAGTGTCTCTAACACAACTATTGCTTCTGTTTCTCTTATCTCTAGTTATCCTTCACTTGTCTTTGTGAACGCCTTCAAAACAAATATAGGGGCTTTTTGACCAAAGTGCCACCTTTTGAGACATAAATTCCCAAAATGCCACACTTTCAAAAAATTTCCCCAAATGTCACACTTTCTCAGCAGCTTTTGACTGAAAATTTTCTCTATTCATAGGCGCCACATGGTGTGGCGACTTTCTAATGCCAAATTTAAATTTTTTGTCCTATTTGAATGGCACGGAATCTCATGAGATTCTTTGTCTTTTTTGTTTTTTTTTTTCAAAACCCTCTTTTAATCAATACACTCTTCTAACTCAAACCCTCTTTAACACTATAACCCTCTTCTAAACCCCAAATAAATTTTTTTATAAAATTATAAAAACCGAAGAAAAATTTAAAAACTCTTATTTATTTAATATTTAATTATATAATAGAAGAAGACTCAACATTTGGACAATAAAATTTTAACAACTAAAAAAGAAGAAAAAACACTAGTTATTTTTCTTGTCCAAATGTTGAGTCTTCTTCTATTATATAATTAAATATTAAATAAATAAGAGTTTTTAAATTTTTTCTTCGGTTTTTATAATTTTATATTTTTATTAATTTTATAATAATTTTTTTATAATTTTATAAAAAAAATAATTATTTGGGGTTTAGAAGAGGGTTATAGGGTTAAAGAGTGTTTGAGTTAGAAGAGTGTATTGATTAAAAGAGGGTTTTGAAAAAAAAACAAAAAAGACAAAGAATCTCATGAGATTCCGTGTCATTCAAATAGGACAAAAAATTTAAATTTGGCATTAGAAAGTCGCCACACCATGTGGCGCCTATGAATAGAGAAAATTTTTCGTTAAAAGCTACTGAGAAAGTGTGGCATTTGCGGAAATATTTTTGAAAGTGTGGCATATTAGGAATTTAAGTCTCAAAAGTGGCACTTTGATCAAAAAGCCACAAATATAAGGTACACGGTTTATATGTACCATTAACTACCTAATTTGTTCCCAAACCCAAAGGAGTCATTCACTACCAACTTAAGGTACACAGTCTATATTTTTGAACACCACACACTCTTGGGTGGAGTAGATAGCTCAATTGATTTAAACTAAAAATTTGTTTGGTGCGCATGATATGATAATGACCGAATATGATATAAAATAAGATAAAGATAAGATGTGATATAAGCAGGATAACAATTATCTTATCATACATTTGGTACACACAAGATAATAAACATGATAACTATCATATCCTGTTTTTCATACACACATCATCTATTACTATATATAAAGAGGATACAAATTTTTGGGATGACTTTTTCATTATTCCTATTTTACCCTTAAAAAAAACTAAATATTTGTATATGTTGAAAAATAACTTCCACATGAAAATAGATTTTCTGTTTTGTTTTTCTGTTAATAACGAAGCACAACTTCCACATAAAAGTAGGTTTTCAGTTTTTTTATAGTAAAAAAACAATATATTTTTTTCTTTTTAATAACTAGCCACAACAAAAAAGGAGGTTACTTAGTTATCAATTAACTAAGTCCAATAAAAAAGGAGATTAAGTAGTTATTACAGAGAATTTCAATCACAAAAAAAAATATATCGATCACACAACGTGCCCGTTTGGCGGCTAGTAATAATATAATAAGATATATCATATTTAAGTTACCACCTTTCATTTAATAAGATATATCCTGTTTTTTATCACATCGAAGCAACTCACAATTAGCTGATCAACCTAGTTAGTCATAATTAAATGAATTTAAATTCTTTTCAATTATTTCTGGTACCTACTCGCAATCACCGCCAAAGGTAAAAAATAGAATTCCCACCCTCTACTCAGGGGCGGAGCCACATTGGGCTCGGGGGTGCATCTAGACCCTTTCATATTTTAAAAATTGAACCAATTATCCAACTTTGAATCCTCTCAAAAATTAACCTTGCACCCTCATCTTTTTTGTCTTTATCACTCAAATGTTTGTCTTAAATATTGTTATTTTAAGTTTAATCTCTCAAATGAACTTATTCTTTTTTAAATATTGCTATTTGAAGGAATTGGATTTTCAACTGTAACTGTGTCACATAGTCACAATACTCAACCGTCCAGTTTAAATCGACGGTTGAAAATGTTTTACTGTATAATTTGACTATGCAATCTAGACCATCTGATATCAAATCAACATCTAATATTCATTATCGCATGAAATTGCATGGAAATTCAACCGCGATGCAATCATGATCTCAATTTAAATGTTTATCCGAAGTGTGAGAAAGGTGTATCAGTTAGTTTGACACATTAAAATTTGTAAGTCACTTCACGTTGGTTTTGGTATTGGTCTTCGGCCTGTGACTTTATTTACGGAGGGGCGGTGGTGTGGTTTTCGGTATTATATTTGAGGGGATGTGATGGTGGGCACAAGTTATGGTGTATAAACATGGTTTATGCATCGTGTATAAATACCCCAGATTGCTTAGTGCACCCCCCAGATTTCAAGCGCACCCCCTAAATTTTTAGAGATGCGCTAAAAAATCTAGGGGGTGTGCTAGAAATTTGGGGGATGCGCTAAACAATCTAGGGAGTGCGCTAAGCAATCTATAGAGTGCATTAAGCAATTTTCATTATTTATGCATGGTGCATAAGAAAATTAGAGATCTAAAGTGGAATTTGAAATGAGACTTTTTAAAATGTAACAACACTATAATTAGAGGCATTTTTTAAGTCAACTAGGTGTTTATAAAATTAGCAAATCAGTAGCAAAATTGACAAGCAAAACTTATTTTTGTGTGACTTAAAATAATTACTATTGTCCTGTGAGTTTAACTCAGTTGGTGGAGATAATACTATATATATGTAGAGGGTTGAAGTTTGAATCCTGATCATCACACATTTTTCCACTTTAAATGTTTAATTTCTAGTCACTGGACTACTTAACTAAAAAAATAAAAATAAAATAATAACTTTGAGTATTATTATTTAATTGAGTCATTTAATATTATTATTAAATAAGTACCAATATTTGTTTTATTATAGACTACGATATATATTTATTGTTCACAAGTCTAGTTCAACCGACAAAAAAATGCTAAAATTGTTAGGTCAGACGCCATGATCGAAGTTCAAACCCCGACTCCCTCGATCATTTATGTGTGTGAATTTATAATGAATTTTCTTTTTCGTTTATGTATAAAAAAAGTTTTATATATATATATAAATATATATACTTAATACTTAAGATGGGTCGTTAGGGAGAATCTAAATTTTTGGTTCCTAGTGGGAATAATTTTTTACTAATCTTTATCTACATTGCGGTGGAACGCTGGATTACGAACCCCATTTTACTAGGAACTAGAGGGCTAAATACCAAAAACAAAATTACTTATTAATATAAATTCTTACGGTAATATTATCCGTATATCAAAATCAGTTTGACAAAATAATATTTTTTTCGACAAGTATATTTAATATTATTAATTATTTTTGACCAAAAATTTATTAATTATAAGCTTTTTGACCAAAAATATATTTAATATTATATTTGTTTTATGAAAAAAATATATTTAATATCATAACTTATTATAATTTTTTTTTAATTTATTTCTTCACTAAACTTAGTATAAAATTTATTATAGAATTATCCTTTGACTAAAATTTATTATATTTTTTTCGAGTCAACAATGACTAAAATTTATTATAGAATACACTACCAAAAAACAAAATATTTATTATAGCATTGTCTTTTGAATAAAATTAAATATCTTCTAAAAATGTCGTGGACGACCGATTATATATATAGAGCACAGAGTTGCTTGCATCTAATATATATCGTAAGAGTTGTGTTCCAACATGAGTACTAATGAAGATATTGTTGAGAATGTTGACAATGTTGATGATGTTAACAGTGATGAAAATTTGGTCTCCACTGTCATTCTTTTATCAACATACCAAGGGTCGAGCAATGATTTGGTAATGTAGTTATAAATTAATGCATGTAGTTAAGAAATTTTAATTATTACAATCAATATTTTTTTTTTTTTTTGACCAAAACAATCAAATTTTTATTACCAATACTTATTATAATTTCATTTTTGCAGTATCTACCAATTAAGTGGGTTAGGGGCAGCCTTATTCATGAAAAACCTACAGCTGTGACACTTATCGATGCGGTCCACGATGAATATCGATGCAAAATCCGTTGGAAATACCGGAAGAACGGATCAGTGGAAGCATTTCTGACTGGTGGTTGGAAGGAATTTTGTAAGGACAATCAGTATACTGCTGGAACTAGAGTTCTGTTGTCTGTTAATCCTAGAAACCCAAAAATCATATATGGGAGGGAGGCGTTACCTGGAGAAAATTGATCATGTTTGTTTTCACTGTTATAATTATAATGATAATGATATTATTGTATTATGAGTATTGTTGATTGTTATAATTTTATTTTGGACTGAATTTGTTGACCTTTATCAAATATATATATATATGAAAATAAATTATTAGTACTTGAATTCAGATTTTGATTGGAACAATTTTGAGTCACAGACTATACACACACATTTCTTTGGATAATAACATATTGTATTACCAAATGAATTACTCAGAGACAGAGTGATTTATAATTTAGATTAGAAGAACATTAATAAAGAGCGTAGTTGGACACTAGTTAAGGAACTAATGATCTGTTTGTTTAAGCTTTAAAAATACCATTTTTCTTTGTATTTTTAAAAATGGTTTTTATGATAACTTAATTAAAAATAGTAAAACTTATTATTTCAAATTCATCTTTTTATAAATTAAAAGAGTGATTTTGACATTCAATAACTTAAATATTCATGTTAGAGATTAGAACTTAATAAAAATTACTTTTTTAAAAAGATATATCTCAAAAATGATTTTTTATGAAAAGTTATTTAAAATGGCTTATTTTTTAGAGAATTTTTTGAAATTTTATGATCCAAAAAAAAGTGTAACAAAATGATGAAATACATATAAAACGACACTTTAAGAGAAGCTATTCAAACTGATTTTTCATTTGAAGCGTTTATAAAAAAAATCTTTTAACAGAAAAACAATAACTATAAAATAATAACTATAAAAATCCTTTTTAAGAAAATGCTAAAACAATGGGCCCTAAATGTGGTAAAAAAGTCTTATAAGCTAAGACTAACCGACACTCGTGAAAACACCGTTCAAGGCAGCATCATAGAAGTAACTCTCAAAACTCATTTGTTTCAACTCAATCAGTTCCTAATACCATCACCAACAATCCATTGTCGGTTTTGCCCGAAGAACTCATTGTCGAGATCCTCCTGAGAGTTCCTATACGATCATCACTCGTAAAATTTAGGTGTTTGTCAAATCAAGGAAAACCCTAATCTAAGATTCAAAATTCACAAAGAACCAATTTCGAATATCAGCCACAAAACCGTATCCACAATTGGTCTCTTGTGTCATCAATGAAGAAGACCACAAGATCCTCCTAGCTTACAATGTGGAGTCATTGTTGGAAAACCAACCAACATATTTAACTGATATCGAACTCGAAAGTACTACGCCGATAGACAACAATTACACGTGTAATGGATTGTTTTGTCTATTCGAAAACCATCAAAATTTTGTCATACTGTATAACCCTATATGAATTTTATATATGAAAGATCTATAACCAGTATGATGCTCTTGTGTCGTATCTAGAATATTCATATCGCCAAATTTGTAGTGTTCATAACACCAAAATTATTGATTGGATCTGTACTATATCGAAACTATTCATTCAACTTGATATAAATAAGCACCGCACCAAGACAATTTGAAGGGACTCTTATATTTGAAAAAAAAGAATAATTTACATACCTCTAGAAATTACAGAGGTTCATATATTTAAAATCAATTTATATTTTTTTTTTAAAAACTCGGTATCCGGCTCAAGGATCGACGTACTAATCTGAGGAGTTCAATCTCATAGTCTACTTGTTAGGGTCCCATTTAACGCCCGAGCAAAGCTCTCTATAGACTAGTCCGCCGAAATTGGCACAGAGAGTTTAATCGAATATCTGGGACTTTGAGAGAAGTAAACTCCAAGAATCCATTGACATTTTTTGGTTGTTTGTAAAAGTTTCTTATAATTAGGGATAAAGAGAGTATTATATAAAATAATGATTAATGTTATTTAAAGTAAATATGATACTATAATAAAAATGATAGCACATGTAGTTCAACTACACTTGCTCTTTCAAGAGAAATCTTTTGTTGGCATTGGCAACCTATCACAAACTTCTCTTTTTACATCAAGACTTTCAATATAAATCTTTTGTTTTGCATAATTAAGCACAAGAATTTTGGCAATTGAATAGAGAATGCAGGAGAAATTTACTACTTGAACCTAATTAAAGAGACCATAAAGAAAGTTATTAATTGTCCTAGCTAGTAGTAAATGTAACTTAGGTATATTTCAACCACATGCATACCAAATCCAATTATTGCAGTATACCATACTGGTATTCTTTGACATACCGCAACTATTTAACCCTTGAAATTTTTTGTGAAGTTCAATGGTTACACTATCTACTTGCAGATTTACATGTTCCATTCACTGCCCCTTCTACAATAGCATGGAATATTATATTGTGTACATGGTGTAAGTTATTTTGAAATTAAAGTCATTGTTGAATTTAGCTTATTATTGGCAAATACTGCAGTCTGCATTCTTGTATAAATTCTTTGACCTCTCATCTTAGGCCAATAGAATTGAGGTGTTAATCTGGCTAAAGTTTTTGTTACTCCAGCATGACCCCTTATTGGTGAACTATGATATTCATATAATTTGTTTTGCACCATATTATGTTCAGAAGAAATCACCAATCTCCCTTTCTAGTATAAAAGTCCTTCTCTGACAAAATATTGGCTACCATCAGCTGAATCTTGACATTGCTGCATTAATCTTTGTAAGTGAGGGTCAGTCAGAAGCTAATTCCCTTCTTAACTGCTCCAGAGATTAAGAGTAAAGATTTGACCTTGGATAAGGCATCAGTTGTTAATATGTCTTTCCTTGGTTTATACTCAATTTTAAAATTGATCCGTTGTTGCACACGGTCAAAAACGAGTAAACTATAGTTTAGGAAAGCGACACTCGAGTCGTATCGCATGGACTCTCAGTCATTTAAGCAAATATTAAAATTGATAAAACTGCCAATTATAGGGGGGTTTCGTTGGTTCAAATTGAAAGGTGATTAGAAATTCAACTAATAAAAAGATGATCAATCCACTAGTTATAGGCAAACTTTGTTATTATGTCTATCACAAATTCTTAATAATCATTTGTTCAAATGTCTATACCTGATTGATCATAAAACTAATTAAACAAGTGATAATCAGTTTATGCGAATTTCATTCGATTAAGCATCAGAATGTGTTCAACTAACCATGGGCAATGAACAAGCGTCACTAAGAACACGGTTAACATCATGACAGAATTCATTTCAATCAACCCTATTGCTAAGCGTCATAGCCTATATCAAAACATAAAATCGAAACAAATTGAGTAAGCATCAATAGAATCGGATTTTATACATAGTATAATAAGGAGACACAAAATTGATAAAGGAAGGAAGCAACAAACATAAAACAAATTTGCATTGAATCCGAACCTCAAGAATAAACGAAGAAAACGTAATTATTTGACTCCTTTACGCTTATAATCGGCTTCTAGCATCAACATGAAAATTGTAGCTTTTTCTCCTAGATTTTCAACGCATATTTGTGCGCCTTAATCTGATACTATTATTAAATCTTTCTATTTAACAAACAATAAAAAATCGATCTTATTATTAAATCTTTCTATTTAACAAACAATAAAAAATAGGTTTAAATATGATTTCAGTCCTGCAAACATGACTCATTTTGATTTTGGTCCCTGCAAAATTTTAAAAAAAGTCTCAGAACTACATTTTAAGCTTATTTGGCTGATTTATGCATACATGGCAGTTGATGACTGTATATAATAAGCTGACATGTCTTTTACTTTATATTAAATAAAATTTTCAATTAAATTATTATTTTCAATTTATATTAAAAACAAAATAAACTTATCAATCGTACAACATTCGCCCCGCAATTGTTCCTTCCAAGTAAACAAGCGCCTACGCCGCCGCCACACATTCCCTTTTAACCCCAACCGAGTCTATACATATTTTCCGTTGACCGACACATTGGACCGCCTAATCTAATTCGGGGGTCAATTTTAGCATCAAGTGGTATAATTCCTTTCCCGATCACAGTTGCTGGGAATCGAATCGTGGTCTTCCCTATCAAGTCCAACACCAATCACTATATTGGAACAACTAACGATTGATAAATATCTTTATCTAATCACAAATCAAACAATCTACCAAATTGAGACTTCAACGATATCCCACCCACCCAATTATTTTTCCAAAATAAAGTCCTCTCGGCTCTCCCCATCCCATATCCTCTTAAAAAAAATTATTCTTATTTCATAAGTAATCCAAGTTTGCTATTACAAAATATTTTTTATTTGTTTTTTGTTAAAAAAGTGCTTTTATTATTTTTGGTCAAAAAAGTGCTTTATTATGTATTGAATTGTTTACTTTTATCATAAATGTAATATCTCTAAAGTTAAATGTTTGAGTGAATCCGTATTCAATTTTTAAATAAAAACCATTCTTATTTCATAAGGAACCCAAGGTTGTTATTATAAAATATCTATTGTTGTCATACATGCAAAAACTTTAAATCACCTTTATTTTGACAAATATACTACGGAGTACCTCCTATCTTCGGTTTCTCTTATAAAAAATATTTGACTTTTTAAATTCAACAAAAAATTAATGTATTAAGCCTATATTATTGATCAAATACATCAAATATTCAATGAATCTAAAAAGTGTGTTATTGTTTATGAAAAAGAAGGGATGAAATTTTTTATAAATAGATCAATGGATATGCATACTTTCATTCATATCAACAAAACAAAATACAAAGTAGAGGTGGTGTTGGGTGCAACCATAGTATACCATACGAATTTAGCTCCAATGGGTGGTGATCGTCTTGTTAAGAAGACAAAACACAAACATCGATCAAAAACGCGCCACCTTCAGCTCAAAACCACCACCGACAACCCATCGCCACCACCTTTGCCAGAAGATCTCATCGGTCAGATCCTCCATAGACTTCCGGTCAAATCCCTCCTTCCTTTAAAGTGTGTTTCCAAATCATGGCAAACCCTAATCTCCGACCCTCAATTCACAAAAAAACAACTTCAATTCTCAATCGCAAAATCAAATTTGTGTCCAATATTTATCTCTTCCATTTGCACTACCGTTTCCTTAGAAGGACGCAAAATTGTTTCTTACAATGCCGAATCAGTGTTGGAAGCCAAATCCGCTGATTCAATCGCTACTAATTCCAAAAGCTTCGATTTTATGGATGATTATCTTATTTTTGGTTCATGCAATGGATTGTTGTGTGTTTTTCAACCTGGTGAAAATTCATTGATTTTGTGGAATCCTTGTATGAATTTGAAATCAGAAACATCTATAACATTTGTTTCTCCTTTTGGTGAGAATGGTTTCATATCATATCATGGATTTGGCTGTTATGATTATGATCAAGATCACGTTAAGTATAAACTTTTGATAGTTTCTTACAATGTGGATGATTTTAGTGAAACTGTGACCAGAATTTATACATCTGGTGAAGATTCGTGGAGAACGATTCAGGATTTCCCTTATGGTAGTTCTAGTGCTGATGAGAATAGGTATTTAGGGAAATTTGTGAGTGGAAATTTGAATTGGTTAGCTAAAAAAGAAGATGGTGATATTAAACAAGAGATTATTCTTTTGTTTGATATTGAGAAGGAGACTTTCGGGGAAGTGTTGTTGCCTCAACTTGATGGTGAAGATGTTAGAAACGATATATTAGACGTTGTGGGTAATTGTCTTTGTCTATGTTGTGATTATATCAAAACTCATTGGGTTGTGTGGTTGATGAAAGAATATGGAGTAGCTGAGTCTTGGACTAAATTGATGATCATCCATCACTTTAAGCCGATTTTGACTGAACCGAGGAGGGTTTATCGGTGGAATCTTAATATGTCGCCTTCTTTTGTTAACCCTTTGTTCAATTCAGAATATGATATTGTTATCGTGAAAACTATGCGTTCAAGACTTATGTTGCATAATATAATTAAAGGTAGCTCGTCTCTTCGCAGGCCTTGTAGATGGATTAGGTTTGATGATCTACAAATTTACCATGAGAGTCTGGTATTACCGCAATGGTAAATCGCATATGTGGGCCGGTCTCTAAAGTTTTACTTAAAGCACCTCTATCTTTTGCTTCAAAAAAAATTCCCCGCTATACTCGGACAACATCGAATGTGTAATGTATTGGTTTGATGTAGTCCAACCCTTGCCATCTCTTGTATTGTTATTTATTAGGAATATTGATTGTTGTATTGAAGTTACTGCCTTGTAGGAATTCAACTAAACTTGTTTAACTGTTATTCTAAAAGTCCCGGCAATGGTATCTGGCCTAGTTGAAATTCAGTATTCACAATATATTTTTATGCAAAATCTATTTAAGATGCCTATTATAGTTTTTTTTTTTTTTTACAAAGATGCCTATTATAGTTGTATTGCTTAAATGCTATTATAATTTGTCAAGAAACACAATGAATGAGAAACAAAATTAAGCTTGAAGATCATAACTCAATTATTACATGAAAATAGTAACTAGTTTGATATTTTATTTTATCTTTTGTTAAATAAATAACTAATAAATAACTATTTATATGATAAGTGCTAATTTTTTTTTAAACGGCAAAGGGATTTATTTATTAAACAAATAGCGAAACAAGAGGAAAAAGTACAAGACGTACTCACCCCATTCAAGGGAAAAGTACACAAAAGTACTCAAACCTAAGAGAAAGGCCTAAACAAAAGAGACGGCCAAAAGGAAAAAATAACACCACACCTTACAATCCCCTCCCAATACAATCTAGAGGGTTAACACACCACTCATAATACAAGCAAGGCGAATTCGATTTCCTAGCCAAAAGCCACTTCCAAGAAACACATTTGATTCTATCCAATACCTCCTCCAAGACAATAGGTTTATTAGCAAAAAATTTGTCATTCCTAACACGCCAAAGAACCCAAATAACCGCATGCCAAACCAACCTAATCCCCTTGAGAGATTTCTTACCACATTTAAGAGACGATAAAAAACCTTCAAAGAGAGAGCCAAAATTCCCCGGAAAAACCTCCACCACACCGAACCACCTATACACTTCTATCCAAATAGACCAAGCCAAGGGGCATAAAAGGAACAAATGATTTTCGGTTTCCACACCACCACCACAAACGGCACAAGAAGGGTGATCTTCCTCAAGGACAACCCCTCTAGTAAGCAAATTAGCTCTAGTGGAGATACTCGAGAGCAAGGCTTGCCAAGAAAAGACCAACACCTTGGAAGGAGCCCAACTATCCCAAACTCTATTCACCACACCACAAAGCAAAGGAGACAATGAAGAAGGGGGAACCAACCTCGAGTACAAGAAATCGTAATTAGCTTTGACGGAGTACTCGCCTCCAATACCATACCGAAAGCTCCATGAGGGTTTATCAAGCGAGAGAGGCACCACTTCCAAAACGAGGAGTAAATCCCGGTACATCTCCTCCTCCCACGCAAAAAAGGATCTCCGCCACTTTAATTGCCAAATCCAAGTCCCGGACACCCAAGTTCCCATATCTTGAATAGAAGCCTCCACTTGAAGGGAGATTCTAAAGAGCCTAGGAAACGCAACCGCAAGAGGACCAACGGAGCACCAATTATGATGCCAAAAGCTAGTGCCGCCCCCATCACCAATGTTAAAAATAAAATTCTCATCCAACCAATTGCCACTAACCCCTCTAGTCACACCTAACCCCACCATGTCACGCCACCATAAAGAAGCCTTCTTCATCCTATCGAGAGAAAAGGGAATCCTACCAACACTACCGTATTTAGCCGCCAAAACGAGTTTCCATTGCGGTTTGTCCTCCGCAAGCAAACGCCACCGCCACTTTGCCAATAAAGATAGATTAAAAATCTTTAAGTCCTTCACCCCTAGCCCTCCGTCCTTCTTAGGTCGACACACATCGCTCCATCTCACCCAAGGAATTTTACTCTCACCGGAAGCGGAGGTACCCCATAAAAAATTCCTTTGAAGACGGATAATAGCTTTCCTAACTCCGGAGGGAAGTTTCATATAGGAGAGGTAGAAAATTGGGATTGACGCCAAAACGGAATTAATCAACACCACACGACCCCCTAGGCTTACATATTTGTTCTTCCAAGAATGAAGACGATTTTCAATGGCATCCAAAACCGGCTTCCAAGTATTCACACACCTAGGATTTGCCCCCACCGGAAGGCCAAGATAAGTAAAAGGAAGAGAGCGTACCTTACAATGAAGAAACGAGGCCGCACCCTCCAAGAAGCTATTTTGGATGTTGACCCCGATAATATTGCTCTTAGAGAAATTCACTTTAAGGCCCGAAATAAGCTCAAACCAACGCAAAATAGCCTTCATAGACCAAAGATTTTCCACACACGCCTCCCCAATGAAGATGGTGTCATCCGCATATTGCAAATGAGAAATAAGAATATCGGAGTTCAACTTGAAACCTTTGAAAAAACATAAGGACACCGCCTTAGTCATTAGGGAACCCAAGCCTTCCGCAACAAGAAGGAAAAGAAAAGGAGCAAGCGGATCTCCTTGTTTGAGGCCTCTCGTGATATTGACTTGTTCCGTCGGAGAACCGTTCACCAACACCGAAAGGTTGCCACTACACACACACCTTTTCATCCACGCCCTCCACTTAGATCCAAAACCAAATCGGCCTAACATATAATCAAGAAAGTCCCAACTCACCGAGTCATACGCCTTTTCAAAATCCACTTTAAGAATCAAACATTCCTTGTTAGAACGCTTGGCATAATCAACAATCTCATTGAGCACCACTACCCCATCCGCCAAAAAACGACCTTTAATGAAAGCCGATTGACTTTTAGAGATAATAGAATCCATAACTTTCCCTAGTCTCACCGCAAGTACCTTGGCAAAAAGTTTGTATAGGCTCCCAAGAAGGGAAATAGGACGGAACTCCGAAATACTATGTGGATTGGACACCTTTGGGATCAAGGTAATAAAATAAGATGAGAAGCTATGGGGGAGCCGAGAACTAGAGTGAAAATCGTCAAAGAGAAGCAAGATATCCTTCTTGAGGAGACCCCAAAATTTCTTAAAAAAATTAAAATTAAAGCCATCCGGACCCGGGCTCTTATTCCCATCGGAATCCACAATCACGGCCGCAACTTCATCTTCTAAGAAACTACTCTCCAATCCCTCTCTTTGGACATCAATCAAATGAGCAAATTCGATCCCATCCAACTTTGGCCTCACCCAAGCCACCTCTTGAAAGTGATTTTGAAAGTAGTCAACCACCTCCGCTTTAACTTCTACCGGATGCGATAACCAAGACCTCCCCTTTTTTAAAGCAACAATAGAGTTGGACCTTTTTATACTTTTTACACAAGCATGGAAGAACCTAGAATTAGCATCCCCTTCTCTCAACCATCTAGACCTTGATTTTTGGAACTCCATACAATCCTTGCTCTTCAAAAGCATCCACAAGTTATCAAATTTCTCCTTCCGCAAAAGAAGATCGGCTTCCTCTAACCCATCAAACTCACACTTCAACTCCAAGGTCTCAATTTCTTCCGTGATCATCTCAATCTTGTGATCCACCTTGCCATACACATCCTTGTTCCATTGCCTAATGGTACCTTTTAGAAGCTTCAATTTTTCTTTTAGCACATATCCCTTACTACCCGAGACTTGAAAAGAATTCCAAGCTTCCTCCACAACTTTTGGAAAAGCCTTGTTATTCAACCAAAAATTATTGAATCTAAACGGCTTTGGGCCCCAATCATTCCCATCATACTTAACAATTATAGGGCAATGATCCGAGACATCCCGCTTCAAACCCCAAAGACTCACATTCCCCCAAATATCATTCCAATTATGAGACACCAACACCCTATCCAATCGACTCATGCATCTACCGTTAGGTTGCATCCAAGTAAACTTTCTCCCAAAAAGAGGGAGATCAATCAACCGAGAATTATCAATGAAAATGTTAAATAGCCGGGCATCACTCCTCCAATTCGGAAGAATATCAACCCCCTTCTTATCCTCTTTGTCCCTAATTGAATTAAAATCCCCCAAAATACAATAAGAATCGGCCGGGTAAGCACGCAAGGCCACCAAAATATCCACCCAAAGAGCCTTCTTAGAATGAAGATTACACGGCGCATAGACATTCACAATAAGACAAGTAGACTTATTAAGACCCCATTCTAGACACACACCAAGGTAGCCTTGTCCTTGAAAAGAGGACACACACTTGCCTTTCGCACCATCCCACAAGGTAAGAATGCCACCACTTCTCCCTAATGCCGGAGCAAATCTCCAACCCACCATATCTCCACCCCATAACCGGGCACAAAGATTTTGGTCCACAATCTCCAATTTAGTCTCTTGCACCGCCATAACATCCACTTTTTGTTTGTAAATAAGTTGACAAAGTTTTTGCTTCTTCACCCTCCCCCCCAATCCTCTCACATTCCAAGAACAAACTATCATTGATCCACCTCTTCATCCTCCAACACCTCAACAACTACTCCCTCCTTTTCCTCCAAATCAACTAATCTTTCAATCATTGAGATCCTTTCTTCATTTGTAGTGCACCCCAAATTCAGCCCAATATTAAATAAACGCTCCGCTTCAATACGGTACGCCTCACTTTCGGCATCGTGAACTCGATTAGAGTACCCTTCCGTTAAAACAACTTGTAAAGCCGATATCGGAATTGATAATCTTTTCCCCTTAAGCCGCAAATCAACACAGTCTTGAGAGCCATTACTAATTGAATCTTCTTGTTCTCCATTCTCCAAGATTGTCGCAATTTTCCGGCCCTTTTTCCTACCTTTCCTCGCCCCCTTGCCACCACGGACCGCTTTAGCAAAGCGCTCACACTTCGTCAAACCCCCAAACTCAGCAGCAGATTTTTTTTTCCCATCCCTCTCCTTCCGACCAGTCTTGAAATCTTTGACAAGGTTACTAACATTTCCACTAGGATAAGAAGAAGTTAGCAAGCTTTCTTGCCACGCAAGAAACCCTATTTGTTTGTCTTTTAATCTATTAACACAGCAAAGCTCTAAGTCCAAATGAGGGTAATTAGGCCCAACAGGCCCAAGAGAACAGCCTCCATTCAAAAGAGGAAAACACGATAAATCCACCCCTCCTTTATTAGAAAATTCCATTATACCCTTTCCTTTGTCTAATAAAAAATTTGGGCCCAAAGTGGAAGGCCCAATAGCCACTTGGGAAGTAGAAAGGGACCCCACTTCATTCTCCTCACACAACCCCTTCTTCTGTAACCTTCCTGACTCCTCTTCCTCACAAGTCAATACTCCCTCCTGACACCGCCGAACAACCTCTTGCTCCATCCCAACTTCCTCTAAAATTGGACCAAAGTACTGAACCCCTTCCATATTCTGACTTGTAATTTGAAATTCTTCCCCTTTGTTGTTAGATAAATCAACAATATTTGTCAGATTTATCTCACCAACATCCACCTTTTTCGGATCAGTCACCGTCACGAGATCGTCTAAACCTCTCTCCTCTGTCACAAGATCAGAAACGATCGGGAGTTTCAAACGGTTATTACACAATGGATCGAACAACCCGTCGTCACCTGAATCACCAACGGAACCACCGTCGTTCCAATCGACCGAACCAGTAGCCGCTGCATCTCTTTGCCACCCTTGATCGAGCTTCTAGACGAACAACCATCAGAAGAGTGAGATGAACCGGGATGATTCAACCTCAAATCAATATCGCCGACACGTTCCTCCACCATCCTAACCAAGAATCGCTCATCCTTCATCTTTAATTCTTCCACAACATCAATCGAACTCCAGGAATGTTGAACAATAAGCACACGCGCTACATCCAAACGTGTGTGATTTTTGGTTTGTGAATCCAATTTGATGAGATTCCCAACCTGTTTTACAACTTTGCTGAAGCAATCAACACCCCAAGCTTGAGGTGGAACACCAAAAATCCTGACCCAAACTCTCCTACCCACTGGAATAAGATCTGGATGCCAACATTTAATCTCCGAGAACCATCGATTCCACCACTCTCTATTTGCCGTTAATGCTTTCTTCACACCATCTTGTTGGGGACTTGACAGAAGGAAAATATCAACACCCAATGGAGCTGCTTGAATATGTTGAAAGCCCTCCATTGCTATCAACATTTGGAGTTTGTCAGGTTCCACCTCTTCCTTTAGAAATCCAACAAAACACTGATTTAATCTTTGAATGTTGCTTTGTACTGCCTCCACCTCTATCATGCCGTGATGTTGAACTTCTGGAACTATAGGGCTATTAAAAATGGTTTGCTTTCCACCAACATCGATAACAGTAGGTTGCTTCTTACCTCCCATAACAAGCACATGCTTAAAAGTAGACTCCACTTGTTCCCTCACCTCCTCCCCTTGTCTGATTGCAATCTCTGTACCAACAGGTTTGGTTGCCAAATCTTCACCCACATCTCCTCTCTTAAATCTTGAAATGTTAGCTCTGATTTTGAAAGTTCCAATCCAAGTCCCTTATATCTTCTCAAGGAGAGATTGCACATCATCAACATCAGCAAAACGTGCAAAGCCAAATCTCTTGCCCTGCCTATCTGTCTTTGCTGGAATGTAAACTTCACCCACCGTCCAATAGCGAGAAAACGACTTCCACAGATCTGTTGCATTGACATTATCAGGAAAATTAGTAATGTAGAAGGTCGTGGTATTGGCTGGATAATTTCGATAGCCAGTTGTATCAGGATGTTGAATTTTGGTTTTGAGTATCTTTCCTTTCCCCCAACCTCTCTCCACTCTCCTCTCTCCTCTCTCATAATGTATTTTTATATGATAAGCGCTAATACATTAAGCTAACGATGTTATTTATCCAAACATGGTGGTAATGGTATTATTATCTATCATGTTCACAAATTTGATGATAAAGTTTGCACTTTACTAAATTCCTTTTGTTTTCTAAGATTCTTACAACCACCTGATGTAGAAGAACTGCACAAAGAGACCATTGCATTTCTGGCCTTTTTTTTTCCTGCAATTATTTGTTCTTTTCCTTTGCTTTTTTTTTTTCTTTTTGGAATTTGCTTCTATTTTTTTCTCATAATGTAATTCAAGTCTTTCCAAAATATGACATAAGTGTGAATGTATTAAAAATTGCCATAGCCACAAACACATTAACAAATGCACTACTAAATTAATTTATAAAAAATCCAAAATATACAACCAAAACTTTAACAAAGATAAAACATTCATTAATAGCTCAACACATAAGTCTAAACATGCAAAAAAATAACAAAAGTTCAAGACATGTCTAATCAACTTGATCCTCTCCTTGCATATCATGACAAGGTTGTCCATGATCTCTGTAGAACCAAACAAAATCAAGCCAAAGAGTATGGAAAGAGATGAAAACTGCAGCACATTGAACATGATAATTGAAATTTCTACTTTCAGTCAAAACATGCAAGTAAACAATTCAATTGAAATTATATTTGACAAAAGATGAGGAATGCATTAAAAAAAAACCAAATAGGCTTTGGTTAATATTGCAGATGGAAGCATAAGCATAGACTGTGTTTGTTTACAGACTATAGAGAACAACCTGTCTATTCCACCCATAACAAAATCACACCCTTTAAAAGAAGGCATATAGTACCTAGATATAAATGGTATAAAAATGCTTAAACTGTCATGCCAGAACCATCCAACCCATGCAATGCTTATCCTAATAAACCATGCATATAATAACCTATAGCTATATAGCTAGCTAGTGAATTTGTTTATAACTTGTAGTTTAATTGCTTGAAGTGAAGGAAAAAAAGAATTAACAAGCTATTCAAGTACACCACCAACTGCAACTTTATTTCATACACATTTATATGAAATAGAATCATGCTTATAACTTAAGATGAGGACATCAAAGGAATGCATAGAAACTACAATCATGCAAAGTGTGAATGTGTAAAAGAAACTTAAGAAAAGCAAAGGAATGCATAAAAAAAAAACACTTTGAAAATTAGTTTCATTCACCTGTTCATTGTGTCCTTGAGGGAAGTAATAAACCAGACCGCCCACTTGATGCAAAGACACAAGAGGGCCAGCACAAGCATGCCATAACTCTGAATTTAAAGTCTTTGTTACCCTTAAACAAAAATTAACACAATAAAAAATCATTCAAATTTTCAAAACAAAGTCTCTATTTTTACTAAGAAAAATATGAAATCATATAATAATTATGATTGGCATAATTGGCATCAAGATGTACTTTGTGCGATAGGTGAATCTGTTCCATTATTACTGGCCATAATAGTAGAGTTGCAGCCAGTCCAGATGAAAACCTAAGTAAGAACACCAATATCCGTAAATATATTCATTCAGCGTAAAAGGAATGCCAAATTCAACAATTCAACCTCAGATGGTCATGCTAAAATTTTATTTTTATGAACTAGGAAAAGAAAAATAGATAATTGAAGGTTAAATCATAAAACAAGTGATATAGAAGAAGTACTTACAATGCAATATTGAAGAAAACAGTGAAACTAATGTTTTTAAAGAGAACCCCTTAAGGAACAGACTTTCCTTTGTAAGGGTAAAACAGAGAAAGATATCCAACCACACTTGATGCGATGAGAAATACAAGAGAAAGATAACCCAGTGCAACAGTTGGATCAACCGGAAACTTGCACGTCACACCATTCTTCACAGTACTGGTGTGCCCGCAGCAGGCTACAATTTATTCACACACACAGAGAAAATAAAATGTTTAGAAAAAAATGCACACCAAATTCACTTCTAGCAGTAGCTTTTAAATGCTGAGGAATAACACATACTTGGTTCCATATTAGCAACTTAGTAATAGTCTATATGCAAAACTTTAGAAAACATGAATAAAATGATTTGAAGTTATTAATTTTAGATTTAGTGTAGTAGTACCTTTGAGATCCCAAGGCTCATGTCTATTGAGATCAACTTCTCATAAGAAACTTTCCTCCTTAGATAAAAGTAAAGAAGCTCCTCATCAGTAGGGTGGAACCTGAATCCTGAAGTAACTGTTAATCCTCCACTTCCCTGCATCATTATGTCCTGTCTTTTATTCTGTTACTTGGAAGAACAGAGAATAAGAAGGATCTGTTTGGATTAAAATGATATACTATTTGATTTCATGTATAATTAAATGTTAATGAAACAATTTTATTGTCATAAATGAATATTAAGGGATATTATATATAGCAGGTGTGAATCTAAACTATACTATTAGTCCATGATGTAGAAATTCATTCAAAAATAGTGGCTAAAGATTGATAATCTCGAGATTATATATGGTCTTCAATTTCACTGTCAAACTTGTTATCTACACCCTATACTATTAGTCCAGTCATAAAGAGCTAAACAAACTTACACCATATGTTATCATAAAGCCATGATACATAGGAAAATAAACTTCTAATTTAGAGTTAAATTATATAATGAATACATAGGAAGATTTTTTTTACATGGTTTTCTTTCATATTAGCCATGATAAAAGCAAACTGTTACACCAAGTCTCACTCCTCTGCCATGATAAAAGCAAACTTACACCCTAAAGATTTTTTTTATTGTTATTACCAGTGTCCGGATGCAATCTATATTCCAAATGCTTGATATTATTGATTCATTGTAAAAAATCAGCCACCACATAATCAACTCTGCTATGAATCCACCATATATAATAGATTAGGGTGGGGTAGAAACCCTTTAACACAGTGTGTATGACAGAGTGTGTGTAGTGTAGAAACACTTAATTATTGTTAGGGTGTGTAATACATAGTCAGTGCAATGTATATGACAGAGTGTGTGTATATGACCTTTTAAAGAAATTCTCTAGCATAGTTATGCCTAACCAACATAGAACTAATTATAATTAACTTGTAAAACGGCCTTAAACAATATTAAACTAATTCTATCAAATTGTCAACATATATACATTCAAAGTGAACAATCTAAAATGGACTTTGAGCTTAATGTTTTCACTTTTGAAAGATGGAATGCCTTATGAGATAGAACTAAGTATCTTTCATATTTTTCCATCCTAAACTAACATTTGTTTCCACAGATTTAATTTGTCATGTCATGAAATTATAGAACCTGCGCTGTTTCAGAGTAGCAGAATCACCAGTCAAATACTAACATTATATAGACTAACAATTGAAGGAAATGGATCACATACTCACAACTCCAGAAAAACTCTATTTCATAACTTGTATTTATAATGTTATCAGCTAGAGAAGAGAATATAGTATAAGATGTAGAATTCAAAAAAAGTTTAATGTAACCATATATGTGCATTATCAACACCTAAATTTCATCCAAAAACACTCTAAAAATTTCATATCAAATTGATTTTGTCGCAATTCATACACATTCAAATTTCAAAGCAAATTGATTTTGCGACAATTCATGCACATTCAAATATCATATCAAATTGATTTTGGATTCAAAACATACAACAAACCAATAAATAAATTTCATATACCTAATTGGGGAAGATGAATCTGAATGTTGAAATTCAAGCTTGAGAGAATGAAGATGAATCTGGATGTTGAAATTCTAGCTTGAGAGATTGAAGATAAATCTGAATGTTGAACGAAGCTTAGATTGAATAACGAATTTGAAGACGAAGTTGAAGCTTGGGGTTTAGGGATTGAACGAATTTGAAGATGAATATAAAAGGAATTAGGGATTGAACGAATTTGAAGATGAATATAAAATGAATTAGGGATTGAACGAACCTGAAGCTTGAAGACGAATCTGAAGCTTGAGGATTTAGGGATTGAAGGAAGCTTGAAGATGAATCTGAAGCTTGAAGACAAGTTGAATCTGAAATTTGAAGATGAACGAAGCTTCGTGCGTGCAATGGGTTTTGCGCAAGAGATTTGTGAGATTGAATCTGAAAAACGAGGGAAGGCGTGTAATTTTGTAGTGGGTTTCTAGACTCCACGACGGTTGCTTCTTGAACGGCCGCAAAGGCTTCAAGTGAATCTAGCGGCGGCGGTTTCTTTAAACTGCCACAATTGATCTGTTGCAATTAGCCACATTTTTTGTAGTGACAGATTTACAAAGGATGAGAAAAATAAGGGTAGAAAAATAACATAAGAAAAACCTACAGAAAAGTAACTATTACAACTCAATGGTTTTGAAAACCAGGGCAAGTAGCAATAGTCTTTTAAGAAACAACATTGAATAGCAGTTCATATACTGTAATTTCATTTGTTAAATACTGTAATATCTCAGCAGAAATAGCAGTTCATATAGCATAATCTATCGATGCCGCAAATTGCAAATTGCAAGAAAAAACAGCAATTAGTATAGTTGATTGCTTTTAAAACCTAAAGGGTATAGATGGGTAAAGCTAATAAAAAAATGCATGGAAGACGAGATCTATATACTTAAGACACTTTATTGCTATGCATAATCATCATCCATAAACTAATTGATTAATTTCATTGATAATCATCCATAAAGTAAAAAATGAAGGAAATTTCAGTAGAGAACATAGAAGATTACCACCAATATTGAATCCAAAAACTACAGCTCGTGCAGAAGGAGCTGATATGGTTTTATCTGTTTTTGGTATTGCGGAATTTGGTAGGATATATTTTTTGTGTGGAGAAACTAAAATTCTTGTTCTCATTATAATTCATAGGTATATGGCTCTATATATAGAGCTACATAAAAACAAATAATATCTTTAAATAACAAATTAATCCTATAAATTCTGAACGAATCTTAAATATTCTAAACTGAAATATAAATCATAAACCCTAATATTATTTTATTTTAAATATAAATCTAAGCTATATTTAAATATAAAATCTTCCAAAAAAGATATTTAGACATTATTCTCAACAGGAGCATCTAAAGCATAAGTAAACCAAGCTAACGTATTGTTCACAAAATCGATAACAGTTGAGGCCATCATTATCTAAATATATCAATCAAATAAGCAATGAAGCTTTCAAAATCACTCATGTATGAACATTCCTGATAATCAAATTTCACTAAATTTTGAAATCGTAGATGATGTCAATCCTGCAAATATACCAAAATCAAACATAAACATTCCAATTCCAAATATAGAATCATGAATTGAAGAAGAAAAAGAGTCAGTAGTAGAAGTCTCAAAACAGAGCTGAACCTTAAAATAACCAACTCTATAGTTCAACGAAATTCAACTGGAAAAAAATGACTTGAAACGGTTGTCTCCCATCCGATTGGTGTCTTTACCAAGTTGACACGCTACCGCTAGAAGATTATCAAAACCACCAAGAAGATAATCATAGGTTGAACCCATTGAGTTTCCAACTAAAGGATCTTCCATTGAGGAAGCAACTAAATCCTATTCAACAAAGAAAAATTGATGAGTTATTTCAAGCCCTGCGATTTCATTGAAAAGAAATGATATGATAGTAAAAAAAAAATTACCTTATAATTATCATGATGCTGAAAAACATTTCTCACCATCCTCAGTAAATCTCTGAGCGAAAAAGGATCATAATCAATTAAACTTTGAGCAGACCTTTCTTGATGGAAGCGCGATTCAAGTTTACAGGGAATATGACCATACCAACCATATTTTAGATCGCAAAGAACCCATATATGCTGCAATAAGTATTGGTATTCATCGGAAGTGTTAGGCAGACCAATCATCATATTATTTACTTCACATAAAAAATTTGGTTTCTCGGTAGAATTTCAAAATATTGGATAGAATGGAAGTAACCCCACATCTGGCCTACAAAAACAAAAACAAGTCAAAAAAAAAAAAATTAAATTTAAACAATCAAAGAAGAATGATAATAATTCTAATAACAACATACATTTCGCTTGGTATAGGATTTAACAATTGTCTGACGAAATCTGCAGCTACTGGTGTAAGTTCTTTTGAAAGATTCAATAAATTCCTTTCAATATATTTTTCTCGGTAGAATTCCAAAATATTTGGATGGAATGGAAGTAACCCCACATATGGCCTACAAAAACAAGTCAAAAAAATAATAATTAAATTTAAACAATCAAAGAAGAATGATAATAATTCTAATAACAACATACCTTTTGCTTGGTATAGGATTTAACAATTGTCTCACGAAATCTGCAGCTAGTGGTGTAAGTTCTTTTGAAAGATTCAATAAATTCCTTTCAATATGTTTTTCTCGGTAGAATTCCAAAATATTGGATGGAATGGAAGTAGCCCCACTTCTGGCCTACAAAAACAAAAACAAGTCAAAAATAATAATAATAATTAAATTTAAACAATCAAAGAAGAATGATAATAATTCTAATAACAACATACCTTTCGCTTGGTATAGGATTTAACAATTGTCTGACAAAATCTGCAGCTACTAGTGTAAGTTCTTTTGAAAGATTCAATAAATTCCTTTCAATATGTTTTTCACACTCAGCTAAGTTACCAAGCTTTCCAAATGGATGCAGTCCTGTTAGGCAAACATGAGTAATTAAGCCTAATCCAAATGAATCTGATTTTTTATCTTCCAACTTTCCATTCAACCTTTCCGGGCATCTCCAACCCTGAGTGCCGGTATCACCTGCAACAAAAAAAATACAGAGGAATAAAAACTGAAATTGGACACTTTGGCACGTAAGTCATTCTTCCAACAATCAAATATTAAAATGTTCTCCGGATTTAAATCTGGATGTCGGACTCCAAGTGACTGTAAATATGCCACCGCCTCAATGATATCCCTAATATTTTTTAAACATAAATTAATATATTTAATGAATAAAATAAAGTATGGATAAACTGAATAATAATAAATTAATTTCTTACTTTATTAAGCTAGATAATATGGGAGATGGATAACCATCATCATCTTTCCGGAGTTTAAAATTCTTGGGCGGTTGTCAAAAAAGATCGATAATTTTGATTATCATGGCTACATTTGTTGGATTTATAAGCTTGTATCAATTGAAGTAGGTTGCAATTAGCTCGTTCTAATACGATATAATGATATTGGTCGTCTACGTGGTCATCCAAGCAACGTACAATATTACCCGTAATATCAAAATTTTGATAAGCTTCTGTTTCGGTAGTGGCGTTGTCACGGTGCTCGGGCGGAATGTGTTTTATTGCTGCAGTGCGGCCTCTGCATGTCCCTTCGAATATCGTTGTACCATTGAAATCGACGGCAATCAGATTGTCGGAAAGGTGAAACTTACATTCCATCTCTTTAACCTGGTGAAATAAAATAATATCATAAATAAAATTAAAAAACAGTAAACAACAACTTTCAATTATTATCAAAAATCTTGTGGTGTCTCTTTTCCAAAAAATAAAAAGTCTCAATGATATATGCAAATACAAACATGAAACAAACATCCAGATTGTAAAAAGAACCGAAAAAAATACAAACAAATAGAAAATTCAAATAAATCTAAAAAATACGAACAGATCTATAAGTTAACACTACAACAAGAAAAATTAAGTTTCAAAATTTAAAGTATAATATTGTTGTTGCATGTATTACGGAAAAGTAACCTATTTACAAAAATAAAATAAAATTTATCTAATGAGAAATACCAACCCTATATTCACAGGATAGGAAGGAAACACAAAATAGAGGAGTTTACTTTTCCGACACCGTGGCTGCAACTTCCGGCGAGGTGGTCACCGGCAAAAGTAGTCCGATCTTGATTTTTAGTTTGTGGTTTTTGTAGAGAAGATGGATGAGTCTTTTTATGATAATGATTTGTTTGAATGTAGTCTAGTCGAGATGGCGGCGGCGGGTCGGAGGAATCTTTAAAACTACACAAGTGGAAAACAACAAATAGCAAAAAATTACAAGTGTCAAGCTATAGGATAATCCACATAGGATTGTTGTTGGCAATAAATTCCAAAAACTTAGCTTCTTTTAGGCAATGTTTTTGAATTTGAAAAGGGAGGGAAAATGTTATGAACAAAAGGTTTAAAGGGCCAGATTTGTAACTATTTTGTGCAAAGCCCATTTTAAAAAGCCCAATTGTAAAACCAATCCAAAAGCACTTCAAACAAAAAACGTCCAGAAGAAAAAATATATCCAAAGAAAATGAAATCCCTAATCCATGAAACTCCTCTTTGTTCACAAATCTTCACGGGTAAATGAAGGTCAAGGCCGAAGGTAAATGAAGGTCAAATCATTTTCATTTGCAGAAAGAGCTTATGTTCTGTGACTTTCATTTTTCTGATACCTGATTCCCTTTTTTGGCTATCAAGGTAGATCAAAAACTATCCAAAAAAAATTCAATCCCTAATCCATGCAACTCCTGTCTGTTCACAAATTTTCACGGGTTTGAATTCAACACAAAGCCCTTCGTACTAATTCAAAGCAAATCCTAATCAGAAGCAACAAAGGTGTTGTCGTTTTCAGCATGTCTGTGGTTTTCTTCATTTGGGTACAAAACCTGTTGTGTCTTTCCCTGCAGCAAGCTCCTCTCCCCAATCTAGGTTTCAAATTCAAATTTCAAACTCTCCTCTAAACTTCTTTTATGGCCTCTATTTGCACACAAAATCTCTCTGGCCCTCTTCTTTCACCTTCATTCAACACTTCTTTCTCTTTCGTCCGTTTCTCTGCTTCATCTCCGACTAGGTAACAATTTTTCTCTCTTTGTTTTCACTTTGTTACAGATTAACTGCCATCACATTAATGATTAGTTAATGTGTTTTTTTTTCTTTCACAGATTCACTTCCATCACAATCTTCAGGTAACGATAATTTTGGATTTGTCAATATGCAAGCAATCCCCTTTTTATGGTTTATATGGTTTCTCTAATCTATTGATTACATTCATCTCATGTTATGAATTGTTTTATTCATCTCCTGTATTCAATTTTTTGTTCTTTGTTTCATATTGTTTCTATATTATTGATAACCATCTATACTACAATGATTTTCATGATTATTATTTGTATATTTGGATTCAGAACAAATATTGATAGAAACATCCTTTTAATTTCATTTCAAATTAGCAACTAATATAAAATATGCTATCAATTTGTTTTTAGCTATTGTTGCTTAGTTATCATATTTTGCAAGATTTGTTTCTATCTTTTACCTATTGTTTAGGAGTTGATTGTGGGATTTAGATGGTTTTCTACCCTCATGATTTGTTTTTGTTAAATTTCAGATTTTTTTTTAAGATTTGAATCAATTTGAATTTGTTTTATTTGGTAAAGGGATGATTTCAAATTCAAAATTGATTTCATATTCAAAATTGAACTCCACACATTCAATCTCTCACTCCCTTTCTTATTCCATTATTTGATTTCATATTCTGATATATTTTTTATGTTTTGTTCTTTTTTCAGGTTCACTAATTGGGGTTTGATTGAGTAAGTTTTTCAAACTTTAATTGATTGTCTCATATTATTGGATTTCATATTCTGATGTATTTTTTATGTTTTATTCTTTGTTCAGGTTCACTAATTGGGGTTTGATTGAGTAAGTTTTCTAAACTTTAATTGATTGTCTCATATTCAGTTGAATCATTCATGTATTGTTAGTTATTCATATGCATCTATATCATTCTCAAAGGTTATAGCTTAATTTTGTTGGTAATGATAAATATTTTCATGTTTATTGATCAAACTATAGTTTCTAATCTTCTTTGTACAACATTCTTAAACTACATAATTGGGGTTCACAAATTAGAGTTTCATTCAGTACGTAAATATCAACAGTCTTGTTTAATTCTCAAATTATTGTATACTTATCAATGTCTATTCCATGTTGTAGGCATATGAGAAGGGGCTGATGATTGCTTTTATTCCATTTACTTCAAAAGTAGATTTCTTATTGTGATAATAATCTATTGAGATTTAGTCAAAAAAAAAAAATCTATTGAGATCATTATATTTAATTTTGTGCTAATTTAGTGTTCAATTTCATGTTGTAGGCCCTTAAACCATGCCAATGGGTATATGCGATGAAAATGCTTATGGATTATTATCATAAGCCACTACTTTGCAGTTGAATAAAATCAAAATATGAATTTCATCAAATCGTTGGTGCTATTAAGAGGTATTGATGGATTTGGAGGTAGATCTATGTTCTCTCTCATTCAACTCATGGCTTTGGAGTATTGTTTTTCTTATGTTAGTTTTGACATGTCATTGATAATACATTTCATTGCAACATTCCTAGCTTTTATTTCACATTTCATTTCTTTTATGCGATTTTGCTTTAATTTGAGTAAGTGGATAGATGTATAGTGCTAATTAAATATGATAACCAGGCCCGGTTTTGAGGGGGTGCAGACAGTGCTGCATATCTGGGCCCCCAAAATTTTGGGGCCTCAATTTTTTTTTTTTTTGGTAGTAAGTAGGGGGTGCAGTAGTAAAATGGAGGCCCAAATAGCAAATTTATCTAACAAAAAAAAAACGTAAGAATGAAATCAGAAAAATAGAAACACGCGCTCCCTTCACTGAAACTGAAACGCTTTCTCTTCCTTCTACCTTGTCCTTCACCATCGATCGATCGAAATTCGGTACCACCACCCCGCGCCGCCGCTATCTCCGGTGACAACCGCAGTCATCGTTTATCCCTTTGTGTGTCACAAAATAACCTTCCCATCTCTCTTTCTCTGTCTGAAACAAAAGGGACAAACATAACCTAATTGGGAAAATCAAAATTCAAGGTTAGTTGATCAAATTTTTGCTTTTCTAATTATTAATTTCTTCTTCTTCCTGTAACTATGGTTGAATTGGGTTCTGCAACTATGGTTGTATATAAATCGGTAATATGCTTATTGCTTAGTTGAATTAATATGCTTATCTATAGGATTAGTAAACAAAATAACTATGGTTGTAACTAATATGCTTTCTCTCAAGTAGTGCTTATCTATAGCCAGGGTTAGTTGAATTGAGTTCTGTAACTATGGTTGTATATAAATAACATAACACTACAAATGTTAGTTCAAAAAATGCTAGAAGGGAGAACTTTTTTAAGTAGCTAGAACTCTATAATGGATTTTGATGATATTGATTAGAATATCACTTTTTTTTGTTAGTCACAAGGATGATAATTACTTTTGATGTAATTGATATGTTTACAATTTGAATATATTATGTTTTTTTAATAATTTTTTTTTTATTAGGGGTCCATTATTATTATTAGCACGGGACCTTGAAATATTCGGAGACGGCCCTGATGATAACACAAAACCCTCCTAATTTGGTGGAACTCAAAAATTGTATTGGATGGGGGTTTGGAGGGTTTATATGAATTCTTCAAATTTAATTAATATTGTTATAATATTCTTAAATTCATAATATTATTAATCATAAGTATTTATTTGTCATTCTCTATAAAAAATACTAAACCTGCTTGAACATTTTCATGTGAAAAACAAACCAAAGAGGATTTGTGCCCCATAGAAAGTGTACCTTTATTTTGTTAGAATTTTGTGTTTTAAACAAATGAAAAGGGATGGAGAGACTCAATTAAAACAATTAAAAACTTGAGAGACTAAAGGCAATCAAATTTTGTTAAGGGACACAAACTAGAAGAAATTTTAGGCAATATTATTTTTGTAATCTCTTAGCTTGATCTAAAGTAACGTTCTAGTCTTCTAAGCTTCTTTTTTTCTTCTTCATGATTTGATCTTACGTTCCAAAATACAAACACTTGTTATCCTTAATTACATAATTACATTATTTTTTACATCTTCCTCATTAAAAAAACCAAACTCTTATCTTCGTCCTCCAAAACCAAAAACTCCAGATCTTCAACCAAGGAAAATATTGTAAAAGCCAAATTTCATTGTGAACACCATCAATAGAGTAAAACTTTTAAAATAATAAAAACTAATTTCAACAATTTATACATTACATCGACTATAAAAACCTTTTTTTTACTGTGACTACAAAAGGTTACACTTAATTATAGTTTTGGTTCCCTTTATTTTGATTTATTCACAAAATTAATCCACCTATTTTAAAATCACTTTTTTGATCCCTCCATTAAATTGTTGTATTTAAAAATGATGATTTAACAAATAGAGGTTTTATAGTCGTTTAAATGATGCGACAAATTATAAAGGTATTCTGGATACAAATTATAAATGATTTAACTTTTAAGTATAAAAATTTGGTGGAATGACCGAAATTGAGTGATTTTAAAATAGGGGGATTAATTTCGTGAGTGAGTAAATATAGAGAACCAAAACTATAATAAAGTCATTATTTAACCCAAAAGAAAATATGATCTTGTATTATAAAAATATAGTCTTCTTGTAATTGAATTGAAATAAGTAAAAACATCAAAGACCTTAAACTGAAGTGATTTATAAACTCTCCTAAAACAAATTATTTGGAATAACAATAGTACCAAAATGGGAAGAAAAAAAACTTAATTGCATTTTTAGTCCCTTATTTTATCAAACTTACAAAAATAGTTCTCCTATTTTAAAATCATATTTCTCGGTCCTATATTTTCAAATTTGTTACAATTTTGGTCCTAACTCATATTTTTTGCCCTAATGAAGACTTTTGATGCCAAAAAAGGTGCACTTGATCTTAAATGAATATTTCATCTTTAGATTCAATGTTAAAGATAATAAATCACCTTTTAAAATGCCAAAAATCACAATTCAAGGAGGAAAAACATGGATTGAGACTAAGGTTCTGTTTGGTAAAATTAAATTATAAACTAGCTGATAGCTGAAAAGTTAACTTATAGAATTGATAAGCTAACTTTTAGCTGATAGTTGAAAAGCTAGTTGAATAAAATTAAAGTGTTTGTTAAATTTAGCTGTTGTAATTATAAAATGACATAAAAGTACATCTTTATTTTTTGAGTGGGTAGTTTTTTTTTTTTGAGAGGGCATTTTTTTATTAAAAAAATAAAAATATTTAAATTGGAATAAAAGACAAAAAAAAAACTATAAGTTATAAGCTCAAATGCTATTTGAAATAGCATATGGAAAAAAGCTATAAGCTACTAAAAAAAGTTTGTTACCAAACACTTCCAATTTTATGAAACAAGTTTATAAGCTAATATAATAAGTTATAAACTAGCTTATCCTTAAAATTACAACAAATATGAAAATAGAGGAACAAAAAATCTACTTACAATATATTAAAAGAAACTTACGTTAAAAAACCAAATTTGTCCTTGGCACTTTTAACGGTGTTCCAAGTTTTATGCCTTTAAATGTAATTTTAACTTTAATAAGATAAGTATAAAAATTAATTTACCATAAAAATAGCATTGAAAACTACATCTCTAAACTAATAAAAAAATTCCAAAATAAAAATAGGAAAAAAATAGATAAGTATGAAATAAATCAAATTGAACAAAAAAAGACATAAACATAAAAATAAAATATGTACAAAAAAATAAATAAATAAATAAATAAGCATGAAATACATAAAATTGAACAAAAAAAGGCATAAACATAAAAATAAAATATGTAGATAAAAAAAAATGAAATAATCTACTTACAATATATTAAAAGAAACTACTATTAAACTCTAAACTAATAAAAAAAATACAAAAAAAAATTGGAAAGAAAGATAAGCATAAGAGAAATCTTCTCATAAAAATAGCATAAGAAACCTAATCTCTAAAAAAAACATAAAATAAAAATAGAAAACAATTAAGATAAGCATTAAATAAATCTTCCCATAAAAATTTAATTAAAATAAATTTACACATAAAAATATGAACAAAAATTACTATAAAAGATACGTTTCAAAAATAGTAACTCTTTTTTTTTAATGAAAAAATAGTAACTGAATCTAACATATAAAAAATATAAATAGAATAACCTAATCAAAGAAGATACTTATTTATGAGCTTAAAGATAAAAGAACAAAAAAATAGAAACAGAAAAGCAATCGGCCCGTTTGATTTGACTTATTATGAGTTCATGAAAACAATTTATAAAGATATTACTTTTGTCTTCTTCAAAAAGGATATAACTTTTGTTAGTGAAAACTTATGAATTAACATGCGTAAAAAAAACTTATGAATTAACATAAAAGTTTATTTAAAATTATAACCATAAACTATTTTCATAAGCTTAAAAATAAGCCAAATTCAAACAGGTCCAATATATTAAAAGGTATTACTACTAAAAATTCTAATTTGTCCTCATCAATTCTTAAAAATATTTCAAATCTTCTATTTCGTAAAAAAAATTATATTTTTTAGTTTAATATATTTTTATTATAAAAAAACCTACTTTATTTTTGTTTACTCTTATATAAAAAATAGAGATGAAGTGCATTATTTATGAATATATATTATAATAATTACGGGATAAATATTTGTCATTATACTTAAAACATCATGGGACAAGTGTTGATCAATAATTTTGTCAAAAAAAGAAAGAAAGTGTTGATCACTAATATATAAAAAATCATACACGGGACAATTGTTCTAATAATTTTTTTTTAATCATACACAACACAATTGTTTTAATAAAAAAAATTAATCATACACGGGACAATTGCTTCAATAAAAAAATTTAATCATACACGAGACAATTGCTTTAATAAAATAAATAATCATACACGGGACAATTGCTTTAATAAAAAAAATTAATCATAAACGAGACAATTGTTTTAATAAAAAAAAATTAATCATTCAGGGACAATTGCTTTAATAAAAAAAATTAATCATACACGGGACATTTACTTTAATAAAAAAAAATTAATCATACACGAGACAATTAATTTAATAAAAAAAATAATCATACATCGGACAATTGCTTTAATAAAAAAAATTAATCATACACGGAACAATTGCTTTAATAAAAAAATTTAATCATATACGGGACAATTGCTTTAATAAAAAAAGAAATTGAATAGAAAATATTTTCTATTATTAATTATAATTTATTACACAAAAATCATACACGGGACAATTACTTTAATAAAAAAATGATTTAATTTAATATATTTTACAAAAAAACAGAATGACGTCACTTATATTTTAAGTCAATAGACCCGTGCATCGTACGAGTCTCAAAACTAGTTTGATTTTAAAATAGAAGGACTATTTCTGGTGAGTTTGATAAAATAGGGGACTAAATATGCAATTAAAAAATAAAAAGAGTGAAAGCAGTTAAAAAAGAAGAAAAAGAAAAGTGAATCATCAGTTTATTTAAAATTTAAATCGTAAAGGTGGGCCTTGTCGACAACACACATTACAATTTATACATCCACACACAATACCTATAAATATATATTCTACGATCACATTCACATTGCTAAGCATCATCAAACCCTAATTCTTCACATGGTTCGTTCGAGAATGCATCTCCGTAACCGTCAAAGCGACACCGTTTGCAAGAAACCGGTGTTTCTTTCTCCAACCAATGACAATCTATTTTCCCTCTTATCGGAAGAACTCATCGGCGAGATCTTCCTGAAGCTTCCAGTCAAATATATCTTTCAATTGAAGTGTGTCTGCAAATCATGGAAAACCCTGATCTCCGATCCCCAATTCGCAAAGACTCATCTTCGACTCAAACCAACTTTGATCGATCAACGATTCGTCTTTTCCGTTAAAACAAATCCCTACCAAATCGTATCTTACCCATTGAACTCATTATTTAATAAACCATCAACCCCTGTTAAACCAGATTGCTTCAGCGCATTGGAGAACACTTTTTGCATTATAGGTTCATGCAATGGGTTGTTGTGTTTGTTTAATATCTCTCAAGGTGTTGCTAGACTCTGCAACCCTTCTATTAAGTGGAAATCGAAAAAATCGCCGAAAGCTGTTTCGGGAAATTTGAAGGTTGTGTGTTATGGCTTTGGCTATGATCAAGTTAATGACAAGTATAAAGTGCTAATAGTTTTGCAAAATGAGCGTGGAAAATTGACTAAAGTTTATACTTTTGGTGAAGATTCATGGAAAACTATCCAGAGTTTCCCCTATAGTTCCACTAGACAGTTAGGGAAATTTGTTAGTGGCACTATTAATTGGGTAGTTAATAAAAGGGGTGCAAGTAGTAGCAGCAGTAGTAGTGGTAATCAAATGATGATACTTTCCTTTAATCTAGAGAAGGAGACATTCGCGGAATTGTTGCTGCCGCAAAATGATGTCCCCTATGGAAGCAAAACTACTTTGTATGTTATTAGTGATTGTCTTTGTGTGTGTTATGATGCTTTTCGCGGAAAAAATAATAATTGGTCTGTGTGGATGATGAAAGAGTATGGAGTTGCTGAGTCGTGGACTAAATTGAAGATCATCCCGCGGAATTATATAAGTCAACCTACTATTGTTGATCCCATGTTTGTTTCAGAACGTGGTACTTTTCTTCTAGGTACAACCAATTCTTCCTGTCTTGTCCCATATGTATATAACTTATATAATTGCGGATTGGACTGTCCCTTCATAAGTCGCGAAGGCATTGCGTTGGATCTACATATTTACCGTGAGAGTATGATATCACTATGATGGTAAATTGCATTTGTTTAATGTGGATTTTTCCACATTTTTGCTTACATGAATTCTTATTAAAATAAGTTTATCTTTTGCTATAGATTATATTTTGGACTATGTTCAAGCAACATTGAATTGTGTGGTGAATTGCCATCTCTTGTTTATCAGTACTATTTATGGTTGAATTGAAGTCAATTTTTGCAGTTTTTTATTCTATTTAGAAAGTATATTTAATTATTTATGCTGTATCGGAAGATACTTGTAAATATTATCGCATGCAGAAAAAAGCAGTAATGATAACTGTAGACTAAAAATAATTTCACTCTATGATTTACAACATTGTAATACCAAATAAAGATAAACTCATTCTAAGATCCATGATAATGATTTCTAGAAGTACAAAATTTGTAAACATTACCACACGAAATATGTTTGGAAGATGCTTTTCGTTATGAACAATTGTCTCGCTAACTTTACGAATAATGATTGGTCAACTCTAAGGGTCTGTTTGGTTCAATTGAGAAGGAGAGGAGGGGAGGGGAGGTGAGGGGAGGGATTTATTATGTTGACAAAATTACCCTTATTTTTTTATTAAAATTCAAAATTATCCTTGTTGGAATATTAAAAAAATATTAAGAGTAAAAAAGTAAATTACTTCACCAAAATTTAAAATATTCCCTCACCTCCCCTCCCCTCCCCTCCAAAAACTTCGAACCAAACGGACCCTAATGCGAACTTCCTCATGTTTTCTGTCAACTACTAAACTAGCCAATGAAATGACATATTCATTCGTGATTTTTGTGGGTTCGTGAGTGAGTTCTAACCGTAGTTCTAAATAGCAGAACTCGTTATGTTTCTACTGTTGGATATAAACCAACAAGTAGATCTGATTATACCTTCATCAGGCCTAGCAAACAATTAGATGTTAAACACTTAGTTACAGTGGAAAACTTAGAATGAAAATTGAAAAGAACTTTGTTGAGCAAACTATTTTTCTGATTGGATGTGATGTGGAGCATTAACATATTTTTTTTTACAGTGTGCATTAGGCATTATAGGCATATAGCATTGACAGATTGAATATTATCCATTTTTACAGTGTGTATTAGGCATTAGAGGCTTCATGAAACAATGAGCCTTGTGAAGGAAGGTTCTTGTGTCTGTCCTTGATTTTATTAAGAATTATGGAGTTTCTATAAAATCAATGAATGTGCGCTATAGTATAATAGTTGTGCTTGTTTTAAATGTTGATAGAACAATTGCTAAAGTATATGCATTTGGTAATAGTTCTTACAAAAATATTGAGAATTTGAGTTTCCTTGGTTATCCCACACTTAAATAGGAAAATGTGTGAGTTGCACTTTGAATTGGATGTGGTTAATAAAGCTAATGATTCACTCCCCAAGAATGGAAAAGGAAGCATTTCAAGAAGTGCTGCTACCTGATTTTAGTGATGAAAAACCTTGTGATGACCATATAGAATCAGCCTATATACTACTGGTCTTGAAAGCATGTCTATCATTCTGTGTTTGCTATGCTTATGAGGAAACCCCTTTGATTCTGTGGCTAATGAGGGAAAGTGGATTTAAGAGTCATGGATTATATTGATGGCAATCCCTCACTTGGAATGTCAGATTTTTGGGTGTGTGCCATATATAGAGCCATTGTTCATTTTAGCCAATAGTACATTTTTTAGAGTTGTTCTCATGACTCAAAAGTAGGTGATTAGAATATCCTAATCTTTTCAGAGTGAGAAGGTTTGGTAGGAACTATTTGTTTACATTGAGAGCCTTGGTTTCACCTTGTTTTTAGGAACTTAGAAAACATGCCTTATCAAGCTTGTGTTGTTTGCTCATGCTATTTTGTAGAAGCTCATCAATGTTTTGTAATCTGTTGTGATGCTTGTGTTAATCTATAATAATGCACACGTATCAAAGTCGTAGTTAGGCTTACTAGTAACACCAAATTTTCATCTGTTCTTCAAGACTTTCTTCTTTTTGTGAACTTTTCACGAATTAATTCGACTACTTGTTTTTGGTACAGCTTAATGTAGATTTTATTTTGCGCAAAAAGCCAAAAACTAAAAGAATTAATGCATGTATTGATGCTGACTTTTATAAGTTTCATTTTGTGTGAAACTAAAAGAAACCAAAGTAAACCACGATATTAGTTTCAAGTGGTTAATGAGCTCTTCCTAGGATGAATCGTTTGGGAGAATCCGAGTTCAATTTTTTGTGAGAACAATTTTTGGTTAGACTTTACTTACAAAATTGAAGTATAAAATTATTGAATTGATGTATTTGGTATATATTATATAAGATTAAATATATCAATCATTCAATGAATCTAAAATAATATTTCTAAAATCCATGATATTGATTCAGAAATGACAAAAATTGCAAACATTATCATATGTCTGGGGAAAGTTTATAAATGAATATGATTTTTTGAATGCCAATTGCGTCATATTTTCTGTCAACTACTAAATGACCAATCCAGAAAAGATTTTCATGAGCTCCAACCTTTCTATTAGTATTATTCAAAAAAAAGAAAATTAGACATTATAAGAGATCAAGTGGATGGCCTAGTAAACAAATTAGACATTTTACACATCGCTTACTACCCTGTCGAGTGTTGCCCGCGAATAGAGCTGTCAAATGGGCCGGCCCGGCCCAGCCCCGGCCCAGAGGGCCAAAACATATAAATGGTCTTAAGTGGCCCGGCCCAATAAGGCCCAAATAAATTCTGTTAAGCCCAGCCCAGTCCGTATAAAACTATAGCCGGCCCGATAGCCCGGCCCATTTTTACAGCTCTACCAGCGAAGCCTTGCTAGGGCTGAAGTGCTTGAGCTAGCAGCAAGTCCCGATATGACCGCCGATATTTGCTTTGCCAACCGTTGTGGCCTTACCCCCAATCTTCGGCCTATAGCTTCTCCTCCCAAGTTTGACGAGCTCGCTTACTTATATCAGCACCTGTTGTCGTTTATTTGAAAATACAAATTGAAGCTCCCAATAGTCTTTCCTTTTCATTTATCGACTATGGATTCCCTACTATTACTCCCTCCGTCCCATTTTAAATGACCTTTTTTTGACTTAGTGTACTATTCATTTGACATGCTTTGACCTTATTTTTCTACTAATATATACATGCAAATATTAGCATATGAGATGTTTGATTTGTCTCGACGAGTACTTTCAAAATATACCATTTTTATAATTTTTAATAATAGATAATTAGAGATATTAACGATTAAAGTTGTGCATTGGCAAACGTGTCAGTGGTCAAACATGTCATTTATTTTGGGACAGAAGGAGTACATTGGAAAACATTTACGGAAAATGAAAATTGAAAGATGAGATTTTGAGTAGAGCCAGACCAGATAGATTGAAAATTGAAAAGAACTTCGTTAGTCATGTTTGGCCTTTGATGTCCAAGTATTTTGTGAAGACACAAATTTGTGTTCAATCATGGTGATTTTTTGGGTGTAGTCAATCAAATTTGTAACATTTGGACATTTTGGCCTATATCATGTCTTTTTGTCAATGAAGTGCAAACTTTCACATGTTAGTGCAAGTGACATAACCTCCATCGTGTTGTTCAAACAAAGATAATTATAAAATGAAACTGTAAATATCCAAAGAACAAATTATAATTTCATAGCAGCCATGGAAAGACCCATCGACCATCTTATTCTATTTTTTCCTAGTTTCTATAGCTATGAATGATTCTTTCTGTAAATCAAAAGTGCCAGACAAACTCATGGTTACAAACGTGGTAAGTGTCACCTAACAAGTAAAACATCAACTGTAATATTCAGGTTTCAAGACACCAATATAAGGTAGATTTCTGTAGAATTCGTCAAAATCCATTCCATAACCAACAACAAAATTGTCTGGACACTGCATAACAGAAGCATGTAAAAAAATATCAGTATATCTCAAACTCACAATTTCTAGTAGACAGACCAAAATAGCATTTCAAGCCAGTTCCACAATCTAAACATTGTTTTTTTTAAGGCACAATCTAAACATTGTTATTATTGTATAATAATGAGATTTATGTGATTTGTGGAGAAATTTAAAATAATCATAACTACCGCATAATTACAGTCTACACTACAGTTCCATCACCCCCACCAATATTAATAATATACCAGAAGCAATAAACTCTTCTTTTAGCTTATGCAAATATCTAGTACACCGAAGAAAAAGTGCGAGGCATCGTGATTATGTAAAGTGTGAAGTTAAAACAAGTATGAAAATGGAAAATCAAAGTTGCATCTTAATTATGATACTTTAAGAAATTTCTTTGCCCATCACTCATACAATATGCTAAATTGTAACCCCTACCCATGGCACATATTAAATCAGCTTTGAGTTGTTATGTATTTAACCGAAGAAACAAAAAATTCACAACCTAAGGAGAATAACACAATATTGGAAGCATCATACCTCAAATCCTCGATAAAATTTTCCTTCACCCACCAACTGTACATTCACTTTCCTTCTTGCTGGTTTGTCAAGTAGAGTGCATACGGATACAGAGGATGCTCCTTTTGATTTCATGTGCGCAATGAGTTTACATAAAGTATGTCCTGTGTCTACAATGTCTTCAACCTAATTATCAATAGAAATTGTATTTTAGTAGTAATTTGAAAGAGACATAAATGCATATATAATAGGACGAATTTTTTTGTTTTTGTATTTTATGATAAAACAAAAGATACTTTATTGTTCATCATATTGAAAGTGAACGAAATACAAAACTCATGAATAATAAGTTAGTTTAATTTCATATCATAAATTAGGGGGAAGAAAAGTAGAGATGGTGAAAGGTGGAATAAATTTCATCTTGTTGCTGTAAAATTTCACCATATTTTTATTTTAAACAAGTCAATAAAAAAAAAAGGAATTGTAACTGTTTGTCTAATAAAAAAATTGATTTCAAGATTGTATAAAAAGTAAATTAGTATGTAAAAATAAAAACTCTTTCCAATTTGTTAATGATTATGATAGGATTATTATACAAAAATGGTTATTTGTCATTCACAATTATGGAATGATGCAATGAAGGGGACCATTTGTCTTATCTTTGAATTGGCCTAATTTGGTGAGTTTCTTTCCATCACTCTTTAAAGTTTAAGACATGATTCTCTCCCATTCTGATACATCAATTATTCAATTAATCAAAAAGGTGGAATTTTTCTTATAATCGAGGTCAGATGGAGTATTATTCTAATCATCAAAGTGACCAAATCTCAAAGTTAGACAGTCTATTTCCTCCGACTAACTACTTGGAAGTAACAACACATTTTTTAGAACAAAATAAGCTTATGTCATATCATTGGCAAAAACTTCTTCAATACATGCAAATATAACGACACAAATATGAAAATCGGCCATGGATGTAGCCACTCTAGCTAACTCATGAGCTACTACATTAACTAAGTCACCAAGTAAACTCAATGCCGCTCTAGCTAACTCATGAGCTACCACTATATCTCAATAAACTCAACAAACAAACAACTCAATTTTACATTTATTAAATAACCAATTTTATAGACCAAATACATCAATTAACATAAAAAATCGACTGTTTCTTATAAAAACAACCGATTCTCTCTTTACAAAAACTAATCGATCAAATTCTAACTTAATTTCCCCTACCTACTCACAAGTCACAAAATATACTAGGAGAAGAACAAGTCAAAATTAATATTGTAAAAAATGAAAAGAAAAAAAAAAAAAAAAAGTCAAAATTAAGTTGTAGAAAACATATTTACATTTTTTTTAAAATAACAGAACCCTTTCCTAAAACGGCATATAAAGTAAAGATAGGTAGAGTTAAAGAGGAAACAATACCAATATGACGTGGCGGCCATTAACGTCAACATTGAGGTCACGAGAAATGGTGGGAGCGCAATTAGAGACAGTTCCGGAGCCGTAGGATTTAGAAGTGACAAAATCAATAGTAATGGGAAGGTTAATTTTACGAACTAGGTCAGCGAGGAAGATGACTGCGCCGGTGAGAACGCCAATAAAGATGGGAGAAGGTGAAGGAGCGGGAAAGTCACGAACGATTTGGGCGGCTAGTTGGGAGATTCGGAGAGAGATTTGGTCTTCTGTCCAAAGGATTCGGTCTAAGTGGGAATGCATGGCTATGGCCATGATGGTGGTAGCCGCAAATATGCACAATAAGGGTTTTGGTGATAGCCGCAGAATGCGTTGCTCTCATTTAAGTTTAAATTTTATTTTTTGTTTTATAACTAGTGTCTTAACCCGTGCAATGCACGGTTTTTACATTTTTTCAACAACCAACGCATAAAATTAATGCAAGCTCTATACATAATAATAAAAAAAACAAAAACAGAAGTACAATAACTTTAAAAAAGTGACTAATATATATTTTTATTATGAATAAATTGTTGAAAATAATAGTTTTGTATATCTATGAGTGAAGGAGATTTTTAAAATGGTTAGCATATATTTTAATTCTTAATTTTAATATTAAAATTCATACAAACAAAAATACGCAGCTAATAAATAATTTAAAAAACTGATACATTGAACCAAGTACACAAATAAAATCGAATAAGTTTGAAATAGATACATCACAAAGACACAATTAACTTAAAATATCACAATTGCACATATTTAATCAAAACTGAAGAAGTAAATGATATCAATTCAATATCAGCTACCTAGGTTGTTTTTAATCATATATTAATTTTATTTCATATTTCAATAGGAGAATATAATCAAATCAACAAAGAATAAATACTAAACGATCTAAATTTTTCGGACTGTGGTGGTTCGATTTTATAGAAAAAAATAATAATGCATATTGGGAAAACTTAAATTTGTGTAATACACAAATAAAATAACACCAAAGGGAGTTAACTATCAAATTAAATATCTATACTATTATTTCAAGCAATAATTGCCAATTGAACACATTTTTCAATTTGGGCATACATTGGGCTATCTTTGTAAATTGTAATCATAGGCAGCATGGCTCACACCTTTGTAGTTACCAAGTTTAACTTCAACATAAGGATCAAGACTACCTGAGATATCCACGACAGGAAGTTCTTTTGCTTTCACAACATTGACATACAAAAAATGCATTTGTTCAACTAAATCATAAGTTGTTCATACCTTATTCCCTCCTTTATACCTCAACCTAGCTGCAAGTGGTGGAGCTGTTTCAACCAATGCATATTCTGGATTCTGTTTTGGGATTTGCATTAGCATAACATTTGGTGGTCCTCATTTTGCAAAATCAACTCTTGTTTGAGTTTCAACTGTTGGTTGCACAAAAGATTGAAACTTTGGAGCATGATGAACAGGAGGAAAAGCAGAAGCAGGAGGAGCAGGACCATGAGTATGAGCATGAGCATGAGCATGCGAAGGTTTCTCAGTTCCAATAGAATGAAAAGTTCTAACTTCTTTTTCTTTTTTCTTCTTATTCTTCTTCTTTTTCTCACTATCACTAAACATGTTTTCTTCATCTTCCATGTTACAATAGAAAGATAACTAAATATCTAATAAGCTTTAGCTAATATACATTATTGAGCTGCTGCAACAAAACTTAGTACGTTTCCAAAGATTTTGCTCCACTCCCTCTGCATAAACAGTGCTACTGCGTTTCCTTCTACCATGTGCAGAATTGAATTGAGCCTTTGTCTCTCTTAGAGTTGATTCAGCACTTGGGATTCCTAACACAACTGTATTGTGGTTGTCCTGATGGTTTGAATAACTCTGAACAATAGAGAAAAATTAGTCTATTGAAGAGATAATAAAGTATAAATAAACATAAGAAATAGATAGATAGTTAATTGAAGAGATAATAATATACTAACTTTTTTTTTGGAAACTCCCAGCATCAGGAATTACAAATTCATCCAGAGAAACATTGATCTTTTGCTCAATAACAACCTTTTTTTTTTTGAAATGGCTAATAATTTTATTGCAAAGAAGTACAAAGAGTACTTAAAGAATGAATACAATAAACCACCCCCAAGTACCAAAAAAGAGGACCTGGGAGCAGCCAAACAGAGGCACAAAAACACCACTGAGAGCACTTAAACACCAGTAAAAAGAAAGAAAAACCAGACAAAACAGCAGCACGGCAGAGTAGCTCGGACACACACCGCCTGTCGTGACCCCCCATCGCACCTCCAGCACACCTAAAGCAATATTACCGACACCTCAAAACCAATCCGGGGTCCCAACACCACTCATAAAATAAACAAATCTGGATCTTGTGCCGACTCATCCCCATCTCCATGCCAACAACTTAATCTTGTCAATCACCTCCTCCAGATCAATCACACCATTGGAGAAAATAACCTTGTTCCTCGAGCACCAAATCGTCCATATCGTAGCATGCCAAATCAAATAATATCCACTCCGAATCTTCTTGCTCAACAACAGCTTGAGATTGAATTTCCAGTGAAGAGATAGTTTCCCCAGCACAATAAATACTATTTTTCTTAATACTTGATATCTAGATACATTTAATTTTAAAAGAACCATGTTAAACACAAGAAGCATACCAATCATTAGATGAACATTAAAAGACTAAAATCAATGATATACCGGCTCAATGTTTTCATCGTTCGATAAATACTCATCGATGAATTTGTTAACAACTTCAACCTCATTGCACATAGAAATAACTTTAAAATGAGAAATCTTCTCATCTTCTTCGGAATAGTCCTTTTCAACCTTATACAAAATCGCATCTCCGAAGTAACATTCCATTTCTTCAGAATATCCTTTCAGTACAACAATAACATTGCACAAGTAACGATAAAATAAAATAAAATACACGAAATACTAACCAACCAGAAATTCATAGTCATGGTTATGACTACAAACTTCAGCTAAGGATGTGAGACTCAAACCATAATTAGTTATAGGAGAGTTCTTCACAGATTGAAGACGAGTCTTAATTTGAAACAGAAGTTTGTAAGGATGGAGGGTGGGTCTATAGTAACCCACCTCAGGTGCAACAGCAAAACAGGACATTTGATAAACCTCACCTTCTTCAATCTTAGAATCAAACATATATAGTAACTGCTTCCTAATAGAAGCATGGATCTTGACACTCTATATAAAAAAATTTAAATGTTATGGTACCTTACACTTAGTACAACAACGAACCAATTAGTAAAACACAGAAAATAAATTCAAATCATACCTTATCATCAATCAACACCATCTCAATAGAATTGATTTCAGAAGGATTGAGGAAAGAGGGAATCTTCCATAGCCTAATAACACGAACCTTGATACGAACAGACCCTTGGTTGGGAACGGTCTCAGCAACATCATCAAACTTCTTACAAACCTTGGCCATGGTGGTTAATTCCTAAGGACAGCCGATGAATTCTATCGATGAGTAGTGTTACTGAGAAAAGAGTGGAATACAAAACCATCACAACTGATACAATTTATAGCAATAGATTTAATATAAAATAATCTAGAAATTTGAAATTCAAAATCTAGACCAATCTTATGGGGGGATAATGGAATTGAATCCCTAACCCTAACTGAGATACACAAATAAATAGAAGAAATAACCAAAGGTAGAAGGCAATAAACACCTAACCCAGTAAAACCTTTTCCAGATACAATATTAACCAGATAAGCCTTCTACCATATAGCGGAATATAGACGGCCGGGTGGTGAGAGCGGCGTGTGAAAATAGAGAAAGCCTGGGAACATTTATAAAGAGCAGAGGAGGAAGAAATCAATGAATAAGAAGAGGAGGAAGGCAATAAAGACCTTACCCAAATACAACCTCTCCTGGAAACAGTTGGTTGTTTAACCAGATAAACCCTACACCCATAGAACAGGAGGAAATAAGGTTCTGCGAGTGGCGTGGGGACAAAGACAAACACTGCGATATCATAGAAAGAGCAGCGTATAAGTTAAGAAAACATTAAAATATGGACCAAACGAAACCCACTAATTCTGATAAACCTACAGTAGCAAAAAAGGGTTCTTTGTTGTCAAGATTATAGATAATAATAAATATTTAATTACTTTTTTTTGGGGGGTTAATCAATGTGGGCCAGAATAAATAGAGAATATTCTTGTCACGGTTTTTGTCAACATTATTAGGCTCGGGCAAAGTTATTATGCATAAACCCAAACCTTATGCATGGTGCATAAGCTAATGAAAACACAATGCTGTTACTCACACACCCCCCAATTTACTACGCACGCCCCCCACCCCACCCCCCTTGCTACGTGCGCCCCCCATATTGCTACGCGCGCCCCCCACCCCCCACCCCACCCCCCCACACTCATTTTTTTTGAATTTTTTTTTACAGTTTTTTTTTTTAATTGTAATTTTTACTTTTTTAAATATTTTTTATTCCTTTGAAGTACATATTATAACAATCTATTTTCGATGTTTATATAGTCTTATTTTGATTTAAAATTGCATACTAAAACATGTACTATAATTATGGCTAATTTTTTACAATTAATATAAAAACTATTTTTTTCCCGAAAAAAGATTGGAAACTTTTTTTCCGGAAAAATCAGAAACTTTTTTCCGAAAAAAAATCGAAAATTTTTGCCGAAAAAAGATCAAATACTTTTTCCAAAAAAACTGAGAACTTTTTTCTGAAAATTTTTTCCCGAAAAAAAATCGAAACTTTTTTTCAGAAAAATCGGAAACTTTTTTTCCAAAAAATAAAAATCGATTTTTTTTTTTAGAGAGTTAAATGGTTTCTGAAAACCATTTATGCAGTATTATTCTGGAAAATGGTTTTATGTGTTTACTGAAATGGTTTTATGTGTTTACTGAAACCAATATTTTGTGTTTTTATGGTTTTAAAAATTCTGGAAACCATTATGCTAGTTAAATGGTTTCAGGTAGTTATACAATGAAACCAATAGTATTGTTAAATGGTTTTATGTGTTTACTGAAACCAAAATTGTGTTTTTATAGTTTTAAAAATCCTGGAAACCATTATGCTAGCTAAATCGTTTCAGGTAGTTATATATTAAAACCATTTGTATTGTAAAATGGTTTTACACTAAATGGTTCAATGATTTTAAATACCGATTATTACTGAAACCATTACTAAAAAGTCTAGTATTTAAAATTGATTTTTTTTTTTGGAAAAAAAGTTTCCGATCTTTTTTCCGGAATAATTTTCGATTTGTTTTTTCCGAAAAAAAAGTTCCGATCTTTCAGGTAAAAAGTTTCGACAATATTTATGGTTTTAAAGATCCATTATGAAATTATTCCACCTCAAAAAAAAGGTTTGGGCATGATTTTAGTTTAAAAATAACTACGAAAATATTTAATCATACATAATAAAAAAAAAAAAACTATAAAAAAAAAAACTAAAAAAAAAAAAAAATTAAAAAAATGGGTTGGGGTGGGGGGGGGGGGTGGGGTGGGGGGGGTGGGGGTAGTCTTGTATATAAGAAAATTTTCAAAAAAGCTCTTCCTTTAAGAAAGTAGTTAAAATACATTAATCGAGGAGAAAAAACACATTATACCTTCTTGGAAAATGTAAAACATTGCATTTATTGGTTAAAATTGGAATAATGTCATAAAACTTAATAATTGAAGTAGACTTTTACTTATATTTAAGACTTTAAATTTTTTTGTTTTGTTTCTTATATATGAGACCGGAGGGAGTATTTTTTAAGAATTGATTCTAATAGATATTTTTATTGGAGCAAAATATAAAGAGTATCTAATAAGTACTAGTCTCTTTCCCGTGCGTCGCACGGGTTCGGCGGGCCGTGATATGTATGTCAATCATAGTTGTCGTCAATCATAAAAATTTATACAAAATTGTAATTTGTTATAGATTTTTTTAGAAAAAAATCACATTTTTTATAAAAATAATCACTTTTAAAAATATTATATCTGTTTGTTACAGATTTTTAAGAAAATCAGAATCTAAAAATAATCAGAAAACAGCTAAAAATGAGAAGCTGCTGAGAGTAGCTTCTCAAATAATTGATTTTTTTTAGAGGAGAGAGAAAACAAGTGTGGTTATTTTATAACTAAAAAAAATCACTTTTACAGGTTGTAACCAAACACGTTAAAGATTATTTTATTAAAAAAAGTGATTTTTATTACAATAAACAAACACAAAGTAAATTCTACTTTTCTATAAAATCTCTAAAAACTAATCTCTAAATTATTTAATATCAAAATCACTAATTTTTTAATCTGTAACAAACGGCCCCTAATTAAAAACGAAAGGGTTTTAAGTTATATGTGTAAAATCTTCTATGAAGGATTTGTGCCAATTTGCCAAATATTTCTATGAAGGTTTCTTGAGAGCATATTTGTGTAAAATGAAGGCAAAAAGTAAAGACTAACATGATAATTCCAATGAGCTAGGAGTATAACAAAGAGTTTCAAATCAAAAACACCATCCAATAGTTAAGCAATAGTTCAAAAAATTAGCAAAATATGCAGTAGGACCAATTCAACACAGAAGAAAACACTTGATTAACAACGTTTGTAAAGGTGATGCTTATAACAATCTTGGTTATTGTTGTAGGGAATGATATTAGAAACCAAACAGTTACTACAAAGTAGCAATAACATGAAACAAAATGGAGATTTCATAAACAATCTTGAAATTGTTAGTATTTTAACAGCAAATTCTTAAGAGCAACATAACAATCAACCTTAAATTAAGTAAGACAAACTAATTCAATATAGAGGATGGAAGATAATATTAAACATGATTATCATGGAGTTTTGAGGTACATAGAAGAAGGGTTTAGAAATTTAAAGCCATTAGAACAAACGTTGTAACATGATTATCATGGAGTTTTGAGGTACATAGAAGAAGGAGTTTTCTATCCCGCTTAGATAGAAAGGGTTTAGAAATATAAAGCCATTAGTGCTCGTCGGCTTGATAGAAAAGAACAAACAAACTTAAAAACCAAATCATATATATCACGGGTATGATATAAGGTAATTAATAAGTAAGTGATTTAAACATAAATATAAACATTTTAAAAATATAAGAAACTAAAGAGAATATTTGGGGCAAATTTTTATCGGCGATAAAAATTTCTGCGCTACCTATAAAGAGGTTTATAATTTCTGCGCAATTTTTCAGCACTACGTCAACCTCTAATTATCGATAGAGAAGTTTATAATTTTTGCATAAAAATTATCAACCTCTAAGTATTATAGAGAGGGTTATAATTTTCTACGATACTTCAACCTCCAAGTATTGATAGAGATACTCATAATGTTTACGCACTACTCATAGAGAGGTTAATAGTTTTTGCACAACAATTATAGAGAGTTTTTAAATTTTTGCGCGCTAGGTAAACCTCTAAGTATCGATAGAGAGATTTATAATTTTCACGTGCTACTTCTAGAAAGGTTTACAATTTTTATAATTTATGTACTCAAAGTGATAGAGAGATTCAAAGACACATCAAATTTTTAGTCACATCGAATTTTATAGTGGATTCTTCAAAGACCCGTGACATGTATAAAATTTATGCGCGATACTTATAAAGAGTTTTTTATTTTTTGCGCAATATTTCAATCTCCAAGTATTGATAGAGAGATTCGTAATTTTTACGCGCTACATATAGAAAGGTTTACAATTTTTATAATTTATTCACCCTACTTCAATTTTACAATGTTTAGGTATGCATCTCAAATAATATAAATCAAATTGGTCAAATTTTCTCATGATGAAATTAAAAATCATTCATATAATCATTAATAATATGATCAAGAAGTACATTGCATAATTATTACATCCAAAAGAGCAAACACAATTAAAAACCAAATCATAATAAGTACAATACAAAAGTGAACCACTCTTGTTGGATGCCTCAATCTCATCTACAAAATTCACGGAAAAAAAATCATGATCGATATTATACATTTGCCGATAATCACCGCACCGAATATTATAGCCGTTGCGCTGGAAATCGTAGAATCATATACTCTTAACTAATGGTTGTGATTCCAATCTTAAAATAAAATAAAAAACAGTTTTGAATCAAAGAGATTAAAAAGGGAGGTTTAAAACTCAAATACTCTAAAATATTTGAATATAGTTGTAAAAAGCAACACATGTCCCATTAAGTTAGTAATTAGTGAAGTAGAATAAGTGTCTGCTAACCATTGGTGAAGTAGGATTCACTGTTAACTTATTTGTCGAAAATTTAGAACTTAAATCTCAAGCTTGGTGAAGTTGTTTCAGTGGATTTCTCATTGGTGTCTGCTAACCTTTGGTGAACTAGGATTAGTTTGGTTCTAAACAATTCTATGATCAGTCCTACCCCAAAGCCCTCTCCCTCCTCCAAACTCTCAAACAAAACCTAAATGTCACCAATAAGAACCTCTATCACCGCATCGAGACTACACTGACCCTTTCTCCTTCCGGCACAAAAACTAACAACGTCTTCTAGTTCTAAACAGCACATTCAACAAACGAATGAAACCTTGAACAAGTTATAGTAATTTTATCAAAAAAATTCTAGTAATTTCATAAAGCAGCAAGAACATTCATGAACAAATGATTCAATCAAATGAAGACAGCCATTACTATATGTTGATGCCTCTAATCCACTAGGGTTTGATTTCCTGAACCCAAAAACAGATTCATAGACAGATAAAAATTATCACAATAAAAATTGGGAGAAGAGATGTCAACTAAAAGTCAAGTTCATATCATTCAGGTCTAAAAATAAAAATTATTATCCAAAGTTTAATGCTACCAATCTCAAATGAAATAAAATCATAAAAAAGCTAAAAATGAAAATGCCTACGAAAACATGTCCCAAATCTCTGCATATCAATCCACCAATAACTTATCGAGCAAAAAGAGAATCTGATTTTGATAAAATCAAAATTGTATACGACCCCAAAATAATATTAGCTACCTCTGCAGCTGAAATTACTTCATTCATTTAATGACAACGAACCAAGCTGATCACCAACTTCAGATCCCGATGCAGCATTATGAAGGACCTGCAATGCCTCAGAAACCTTTGTTTTCAGGTCATCGGGAGATTCAATAAGATGAATTACTTCTGATTGATCCATTTCAAGCAGCATCCCTGTCACCTTTGCAGTATGTTGGTTTGGTGTAAGCCGGTCCACAAGAGGATATAGATGTTCACCCAACATCTGTTAATTTCAATTGATGCATACCAAAAATTACATTTCTCACACATGAGTTATAAATTAATTGAGACAAAGGTAACTGCAAATTAAGTTATTTGCATATGTTATTGATATAGCTTCCAAGAAAAATACTAGAAAATAAGTAAAATGTAATTTTGTCCTCAGTTAGTAATGAGCCTCAATTTGATCCGTGTTTAAACCATGCATATGATTTTTTCATTTAAATTTTATCATTTGAATAATTTAAGTAAAGGGCTAAAATTGTGAGAGAAGTCAATTTTCAAAGATCAGAATACCAATTTACTCTATGGAAACAATATACAGTTCTTACATGTAAAAATACCAACAACGACTTATTACATACCATGCGCTGGTTTTCTGGAGTTGCAGAAGCTAAAGCTGAGGCAAGTGATGTAGACCCTGGACGCTGATTATCAATAGGTGCAGTAACTCCAGAACCATCAAATGTCAAAGGCAACATTGGACCAGCTAGACCTTGAGGAACTCCAGCCGGATCCATGCCATTTCGATTGTTAGCCATGTATCTAAAACCTTGGTTGGAGTTACGATGCATCATCTGCTTTCAATAGAAATGTTCTTTAATGCGATAACACAAATCATCATAAAAAAAATCTCAAATTAAATTTAAGGAATAATTACTTGGTTCTGGTGCACGTGTTGGAGATTTCCATTTCGACGAGCACCTATCCTTTGCCCATTTTGGCCCTGTCTTTGGAGTTGATACGGCATAACAAAATTTGGAGCAACACCAGGCCGAATTCCAGGCAAAATTTGCTGCTGGAAACCAAATCCAGCAGGCTGAGGTGGTATGAAACCAGGTGTGCCTTGACCAAAATACAGTTGCTGAGGGGCAAGTCTCGGTGCCCCTGGATGGTATCCAGCAATTCCTCCAGCCAACGGTGCCAATCCACCAGGAGCACGGATTTGAGCAAAATGAGCCTGCAGGAAAACTAATTTGTTAAGCCACCATTTGATTTTATGAATAAACTCCTAAACACAATCAAACGACCATGAACACCATTGAAAGTAAAGAAGCTCTTTAGGATGAAGGGGGTGATATGTCAAATTTTTATCTACCATGTGGATTTTGAAAGGAATGCAAAATAGTAAAACTCAAATAACTTGTACATAAAAAAGCACGCCATTTTAAAAAAATAGATATAATACATTACATTGATACTCTACAAAAAGCACATAAATAAATGGTGAAGGGCAGATGAATATTTCAACAAAGGCAATCAAAGCAAATCTACTTGATTATAAGTTACAGCTAGTCAGCTACTTAATAATGAAGAAGTATTGAAATCATATATGAACAATGATATTAAAGAAGAGCATCACCTGCAATTGGGCCTTCCTCTCTTCTTTGCGCTGAGCCACAGCAACAAACAGAGGCTTCCTTCCAACCAGCTTTCCATTCATTTCATTCAACTGGATAAAAGACAATAGAAAACTTAAGCGTCCATTATTGAAATGAAACATGTAGCTTAGCCACGTCTCTTTGAATACTTACTGCTTTATTTGCCTCCTCGGGAGTAGAAAAGGCCACGAAACCAGAACCCTTGCTATGACCATGGGAATCCAACATCACCTAATAAGTGCAGTACATAATAATTTGATTAATTCAAATAATAATATAACCAATAGTAAAACACTCAATTGGATGTATATATAAATTATAACTTATACTCATTCAAGAGAAATATAGAATAAGAATCATAGTTTAACATACCCTACAAGATGTTATGGTTCCAAATTCAGAAAATAAATCTTTCAACTTTTCATCAGTAAAATCATCATCAAGGTTTTTCAAGTACAAATTAGCCCCCTGTAGTTTCTCATATCTACTGATTCTTTCCTGCTCAAATTTAGCTTTCAACTCATGCTCTCTTTCTGCTTTCCTCTGAGCTCTCCCCACAAATAAAACCTTGGCATCATTGATGGTCCCATTTAACTTCTCAACTGCTGCAGCTGCTGAATCTGAACTCTGAAAATTGACAAAACCAAAGCATCTAGATTTACCATTCGCATCTTTCATGATTGTTGCACTAGTTATCACACCAAAGGGGCCAAACAACTTCTTCAGGTCTTCATCATTTAGCGTTTCAGAAAGATTTTTAACAAAGACATTAGTGAACTTGGGTGATCCATTTGTCCTAATCCTTTCCTGGTGGCGAACAAAAAATCCAACATAGACTTGTTTATCATTGATCAACATGCCATTCAGCTGTTTGATGGCACTCTTCGCAGCTTCTTCATGTTCAAACTGTACGAAACCGTACCCTTTTGACTGACCACTACTATCAAGAGCCACCTTACAAGACAGCACAGTGCCAAAGGCAGCAAAAGTGTCATGTAATGCCTTGTGATCAATGGATGTGTCCAAGTTCTTGATGAACACATTGCCAGATCCACTCTTCCGAACACTTGGATCTCTTTGAGAAAACATAATACGAATGGGTTTCCCATTTAGAGGAGTGAAGTTCAGAAGTTCCTTCGCATTGGCCGCTGAAAAATAAAAGAAACAACAACATAATCAACAATGCAAATCATTAAAGAAATAACAACCCAAACCTCTGACACAGTAGTCCATCCATAGTGGTTTAAAATATAAACTGTTATGAATGTAAAATAAGAATATACCAAAGTTCAGTTGAAGAAATATGCACACAAATTTTACGTTGTGACCATGATCAATCACAGAGAATTTCTACTTCTTTCATGAGAACTGATACAAAATCTAGGTAGTACACAATCATATATACAATGAGCAATCTATTGCCAATGAGCAATCTATTACCCCCAATATTAATATAGTGTTTAAATGAATGCATGAAAATGTACATCTCAACATTAATTAATAAATACGACTATAAAAACAAGGATTGCATCATCCTTCATCAATCATAATCGTTTATTATGGATTCATATTCATTTTTATTTTTATTTTATTTTAACCCTCTGGTTTCTATGGGAATTATTATGGATTCATTATCATGATTCATATTCATATTTAGTACAATTCATGATAGTAATCTCAGAAACATGTAATGAATCATATAAAGGTAAAACAAAACACCAGCAACTACCCAACAACACTTCATCATACCAATACATGAATACAAATAAAATTGATGATGATGATGATGATAATGATAATGATAACGAATCATATAAAGATGATCAATCAGTAATAATGAAAATGATTGAGTCAGTCTATAAACAAAGATGATTTCATCCTTCATCAATTATAATTGTTCATCATGGATTCATATTCAATACGATTCACAAAATCTCAGAATCATCTAATGAATCATATATATAAAGGTAAAACAAACCATCCGCAACTACCAAACACTGCTTCCTACAAGTACATGATGAATACAAATAAAATTGATGATAATGAATCATATAAAGATGATTAATCAGTAATAATGAAAATGATTGAGTCAGTCTACATGCAAAAATCAAATTAACAATAACAATTAACAAATATCATCAAATGTATTGAAAGTGAAACAAACCATCTTGAGCATTGGTGAAATTGACATAAGCGTAACCGAGAGAGGATCGTCTAGTCTGATCCCTACAAACCCTAATTGAGACAACCTGAGCAACTTGGCTGAACAGATCAAAAAGTTGTCCCTCATTCACACTCCCTTCCAGATCACCTACATAAAGCGAAGCATTCGCAAATGGCCCTCCAGTTGTCAATGCCGCCGTCGCCGGAGCCACAACAGTCGGAGACTGAGCCATAGGTGAAGAAATCACAGCTGCCATTCTCTTTTTCCCGCAAAAAAAAAAAGTGATCAGAGAACAAGAGAGAACGTACAGTAGACGCGCAGCTGTGATTTTTTTTTTGTGAGAATGAAAAATTAGGGAGACAATCAAATAATTGAGCCCTAGTTTTTTAGTACTAACATTTAAGATTTTTATTTTTATTTTTTTTATTTTTTTTCTTCCTTATTTGTTGCCTCCGAAAAGAGAGAACAGAGGGAGAGAGCAAAGAAGGAAAGGGACGATGGGTTGGGCTTTATATATGCCAACAATGCGTGCGTGGAAGTTCAATGTCGTTTTCGTCTTAATTTTCGCATCGAATGTTGAACCAAATTCGTGGCTTCTTCGGAATGAATGATGACATGGCACCCTTTATTTTATTGGAGAAGTGCTAGAGTTACCGAGAAGTGAGAACAGACTTTGAATGAGGTTGGAGAATTGAGAAAAGATGTGGGGAGTAAAGTTAAATTTTCATTTTGACCAAGTATATTTAATTTAAAAAGTACCTATCACAACACAAAGAGTATAAACTTGCAAGGAAAATACTAGTATGAATTTTCAGTTGGCTTCTTTAAAAAAAAAAAAATTGCCTTGACAAAATATAAAAGTGGATTCTATTTGTTACATTTGCATTTTACACCCTTCCTAGTATATGTACCATGATTTACCACTTGACAATGTTTGACATTCATTTTAAAAACTTGACATTCAAATCCAATGTGATTTTTTATTTTTTTTGGATAATTTGGAACTCTATATTTATTTAATGTAGTTTAAGATTTTTTGTGATGAAGTTAGAAGTATTTAAACTTTTAACTCAACTAGTTTTAGGTGAGAGTGAGAGTTAAAGAAGTTAAGACGTTAAATATTTAGGTTTAATAAGTTATAGTAGAGGTAAAAAAATACTAACCCTAACAACTAATTATTAACTTTGCTTTTTAAAAAAATAAAAAGGTTTTAAAGATTAATACTACTTTTATTTATAGTGACGAAGTCTCGAAATAAGCTCCAAATATTATGTTAAAAATTTAGATTACAAAATAGGTGAGGAGAAAGAGACTATAATTTTTTTATTTTATTTTTTTTGATAATAAGAGACTAAAATTTCAATAACATGAATTGCATAACTTAGCGAAAAATGACTTAATCCAAAAACTAATACTACTCTTTATTTATAGGGATACATAGACTCAAACATAAATCCAGAACAAATCATAATAAAAATAAACAATATAAATAAACTATAATTTAAAGAGATATTCTGAAATACTCTAGTATAATATAAAAGAATATATAGCTCTGTTTGATGGTCAAGATAAAAGATATGATAAGATAATTGTATCATATCTATCTCAATTGAAGAATTTGATTAGATAGAAGGATACAACAAGTTAATCTTGAAATTTATCATATCATGTATTTCTAGTTAAAAAAGTTATTTTCAATATGAGTTGAGTTAGAAACTAATTGGATATGATAAGAAAATAAAGAAGTTGAATATAGTTTTATTTTATCACTTAAATGTTGTCCATTGTTCATTTTTCCATCTATTGTGGGACCTTCTAAAATTCAAAGGTCAAAAATGAAAAAGGACTAAAGAAACATGTATCTTGAGGAAACTAAACACAATCCTCTAACTGTGGAAATATTTATGTAGGATTTCACGAGCTGACAAACACTTACTAAATGTTTGGTTGGAGAAGAACAAAAGAGAAAGGGGAAAGAATTTTTATAAATTTTGCTTATGATTAAAATGTTTTTGTAGCGAAAAGATAACTTAGACCAGTTAGGAGTAAAACATAAATTCATGAAGCTTTTTGAATTAGATAACTTTCAATGTTAATCATTTATAGGACTGTTTGATAAAATTTATTTAGTGTGTTGATTTCACCGAATGACACCACAATATGATGCTTCAACTAGGCATGAAAATATCATGCATGTCGCGGGTACTCGTCTGTCCCGTCCTGACTTTAACGGGAAAAATTCAAGTTAATTGGGTTTGAGTTTTCCTTGATTTTTAAATATGGGGTTGGGGCGGATAATATGAACATTGATATCCACCCTGAACTTGTCCCTGAAACCACTCCGCTTAAATCAAATCATATTTTACCTCTTTTAAGTCAGAAACTCTTAAAACCATTCTAGAATCTAAAGTTTTTTGAATATTTTTTAGGTTAGAACATCCGAACTTTATTCCCAGAGACAAAAATACTCTATGCCTTAATCTTTTTGGTCTTGGACACCAATATATTAAGAAATAATGCTTAGGATCACAGTTTCAATAAGATTCCTCATATACAATATTACTTGGAAAGGAAAATGAGCTTATCTTCTTCATAGTGGCAAGATTTTTTATATTTGACTGAATCAAGATTATGAAACTGTTGCTTATTATTTACTACAGATATGAGCCATTGCTGCTACTAATTCTTGAATCAAAGACCATTTTATTTTTCCTTTACTTTTAGCACTTGTTATAGGATATATAGTGCTGGTAAAAGAGGGTCATGTTCCATTGAAAAGAGTAAAGAAACAACAAAAATACACGATGTTTGGTAACAAAGTTTGAACGTCTCCTCTAAACGCAAACTTTTTCAAAACAGGACATGCCTCGCCCACCTTGTTAGTTATATGTTGTGCAGACCTCTTAGATGTTGATGATGATGGTTGATCTGTGCTGCAGAGATTTTTACCAGGACGCAAGTGCATAAGCCAAATGTAATTGTGACCTGTTGAACTAAGAAATTCATAAATATAAAGTAGAAATATAAAAGACTAAAAATGAGCATATAGCTTGTTTGATTTATTGCGAGGGTTGAAAAATTTACAAGTGTTATATTTATAGGTAAACAATAGTCCTAAATTTAGCCTTGCTCAGCTAATTACATAAGTAGTGTTGATTCCATCCATGCCTGCATTGCCTCCTTGAACGTGCCTCCATGTCAATAGTTGTTGCGTTTAGACTTGAGAAAGACTCGACTAACTTGCATTCGGCTATTTTTATATTCGTCTAATTAACCTTCACTTGGCAGAGGAGATTTCGGCTGACTCTAAATTCAACTATATGCCAATCTCGGCTAACAAGTTATTTATTTTTAGGTGTAAACACTGTTTTAAGAGATATCAGTAAGTGAGCCATGCAGAGTTGAGCATTGGTTGGAGGGTCAAGTTAACAACACTGATATGTCTTTGAGTAGATTTTAACCATTACCTAGAAGATGCATAATGATTGAAGCAATCAAGACCTTTAACCCATTGATTCTCCTTATTGAGGTTCTTTAGCAAATAAAAGTAACTTACCAAAGAAACATTTTATCTGAATAATTTGCACTGTTCTCAACATAGAATTAAATTATCTTGTTGGAAGAAAAAGACATGAAGGAAGAATAAACTTGAAAGATTATTCATATTTAACATTAATTAATGAGTCCAATCTTCATGGTTCAAACTTTGTTAGAAAAACAACTCTCATTCAAATGTAAATGTATACAAACAATTCAAACATAGAACACTTTATTTGATTCCGGAGTTCCACCTATTGTTCTGACTACAAAGCAGCTGCAATACTTCTATTAATCAAGGTTATGATTTACAAGACACAACTTCTGTTTATAATTAAATAATACGGTCCAATTTACAAAATTGCCTCTTAACAGCGAGCTTACATATCTTCAAAGTTCAAACAAGGTCACATGGAACAGTAAATTTTCATTCAACTTTTGCAAAAGGCACATTTTCTGTTGTCCAATGGTTTTTTGTTTGCCTTGATTAGTTATGTGATTGGTGTCGATTGTCTTTCTTGTTCTATAAGATATATATGGGAACTTCTGTTTTTCCAATGCATCCTCTCACCCGTAGTATCATATGATACTATATTAAATTTTTATAGTGTTTAAATCAACTTTACAAAATTGGCCTGTAAGTCAATAGGTGTTACTCTTTTTAAACTCATTTAAGACTTTTATCTCGGTCGAGAATGAATTTGAGTGCATTTTAAATTAGACAGATACCTGCTAGATTTGATTTCTAACTAAGTGAGTTGAGGCTATCAAACAAAATCTCCTTCTTTCTTTCTTCATTCCTTTTACTAATTAAGTATTGGCATCTGTTACTTTTTTTACCATATTAATAATCTAATAAGATAGAACTTATATTGTCTTTCTTACTTTAACTAACATCTTGATCAAACTTTTAAAATTTGGAGTATAGTAAGACTAAACTATACATCTGGTTTTATTATGAGCATATAATTAATGTTTAATTTTGTTATAGGGAAGAAAAACAATATCAAGAGAGAATGATTGCTTAATTCAACAGCTTAAAGGGAGAGTGCTTTTGCAAGAGATATCTTGAATTTTCTCACAAATACTGCATTGTTTCCTGATAATATCGGTTATGAAACCATCAAAAGGAACTCTTTATGATTCCTTGACAAATATAGATGGTTGCAATTCCAACCTGAAAATCTGTAATACAAGAGTATACATGTCCAATATTGATTTCACTTTTTTCATCTAAATTCAAAATAGAAAAGACGAAGACACGACAAAACTCCAAAAATTACTGGTTATAGTATGTGGATACCTTATGTTTTGAACTTATATGAAGTTTACTTATCTTTGTTTACTTTGGAGGGTACATGCAACGTGTTATGTTGTGAAAATGGATGTATGATGATTAATGAAGTGATGGAAGAATGGCATAGAGAGAGCTTAAACACCACAGATATAAAGGTATAAAGTTGGGTTTAATGCAGAATGTTTTAGCTAAGGCTACTCTATTTTATTTTTCAATCATCCAATTATGTTCTATGTAATCTTTTTTATTTTATGTAAAGTTCCATAATTGAATGAGTGAATGAATACCATTCAAGTCATTGATTGTTCCTTGTGTCACAAGTAAGTCACAACAGCATGTATACAGCCTAATAGTTGATATTAATACAATATGGCCATAAGATGCCAACTAAAGTTGATTCCAAAGATTTTAGTGTTTCAGGTGAATTACTGCATAACACATCATAAGATATGAGTAGACCTGCAGACATATTTTATTTGACAAATAGTTCCATTGACATTTCAAAGCTTGAATTATGAAAAAAAAAAAAAAAGGAAGATAGAAACTGATACATAATAGTAAGGAAGAAATATGGTTGAAAAGAGGAAAACATAAAAGACTTATCTAAAATTCAAAGTTCAAACATGAAAAGGACGAAAGAACATCCAAACAATCCTCTAACTGTTGAAACATGTATTTAAAAGGTGTTTTTAGAGTAATAACATCCAATCAAGTCCAGAACACAAACAAACTCAATTTTAATCAAAATTACACTCTTCATAAAAATATGCTCACCAAGACGCACACAAAGTCATCATTATATATCAACAGATTTATAAATTTTCCTTCATTATTCTACGTAGTTCAAGGGAAGTGTAATAATTATTCAATAATAACTGCTAAAATAAATAACCGTACAAAATATTTGAATAAATGTATAAAAATGAGCAACATAATAATTCAAGATCCTAAGAAGGCATCAACCTTTGCATTTGCTGCTCTAGATAAGAATTTCATGCAAATAGGTGGTTGCACTCCAGCAAGAGCAAGAAATGAGCTAGGAAGTGACCAAATGCCATCTCCACAAATCAAACCAGAAGCAACCGCCGATCCGAATGCATCAGCCTTAGCCCTATCAACCTTCTTCCAAATAAACAATATCAAGCTTCCAACACACATATCAATAGCAAAATAGCTTCCAATGTAGAAAGGTATAGCCATAGCCATAGGAACAGGAATAAACTTGGCATATTTCTCTTCGGCCAAATCACGAACAAGATTAATAATTATTGCTCCAACAAAAAACACGCAGCAAAGTACAAGACAATTTTTAGGCAGAGCAGAGACACCGTCCACACCTAGTATAGCTATGTTTCGATAAACAAGGGCAAAGGGTGCAGGGTATGCTGAACCGGGTTGACCGAGAGTACCGAAAGCGTGGTAGAATAGCCAGAAAACACACGGTGATATAATACATCCCATAGCAGTTCCAATAACTTGGCTCACAAACATGGATTTCGGGGAAGCCAGCGTCATGTAACCTGTTTTAAAGTCCTGCATAAGGTCTGAAGCGGTTGAAACAATATTCATCATGACACCACATGCTGCTAAACCAGCTATGACACCGCCGTTGGCTGCACCTGCCCAAGCACAAATAATAAAGATGGCTAATTTTCCGTAGGTGGATGCAAGGGACCAATCTGTCAGTCCACAACTGTAGGCATTGCAAAAGGCTAGTGCCGGTCCAATGATGTAAATGCAAAGTATGTGGTACCACTTTAGCTGGTGGAAAATGTAGGGGATAGTGACGGTTGAGATTATTGCAATTATGACATAGCCCGAGACAGCAAACCAGGAGGGAATTTGATCTTTGAGAAACATCTCGGTTCTACGCTTGTCATCGAACGAAAGTTTAGATGGAAGAGCATCATCGGATGGTGCTACACTGCTTTGTGTTTTTGAGATAACAAATTGGTTATACAAACCGTAAAGAGTGCGGCCAAGAACTTTGACAAAACTGTATAGACCATCACCAAGAATCATTGATATGGCTATGAAAACTTTGTAGCCTTGAAGACCATGTAAACTACTTTGTTTGAGATCGGAAGGGTACCAATCTCCTTTTTTATCTTCAATGAGAGGCCACATGACACCCCAAGAAAGAATTCCACCAATGAGTAGTGATATATTGATTATATATGGACATATCATCCCAACTCCGACATAGGTAGCTGAAAAATCAAAGTAGAACATCCTTTGATAGGCTTCTAGACCAAATGTGGGGAAGCTTGCAAATCCACAAGAATCGCCAGAAGTGAAAAACCATTGGAAGAAACCCCACAAGAAACTAAAGGAGAAGAACTTTCCAAGTGCTTGTACTTGCTTCTTTGCTAGTTTGGCGCCTTCGGTTGTATGGAAACTGTTGATAAGAGTAGCTGTTGCAGTACCACTTGGATATGTCAATCTGAAGTCAACAATCATAATCTTTCGGAGTGGAACCACGGAAAATATACCAAGAAAGCTAACAACAAATAGAAAAGCAATCATCCATCCTAAACCAGGAATCTTAACATCCATCATCATGTTGCCGCCGCTTTGTTTTGCAACAGTTGGACTCATTGCAAACAAGTAACTACCAAAACCGCCGCTAAATGCAATGCCACTTGCAGCAACAACACAAGTCTGAATAACAGTATTCTCCTGTCTTGTAAACGGTTGATTAAGCAAACCCGATTTCGAAAGCAATTTAGTCCATGTCTTGACAAAGAAGAACCCTAACAACCCGGCCGAAACATTGAGAGAAGGAATAATACCAGTTGTAAGATTAAGCTTCATCACGATGAACGTGAAAAGCACTGATAACAAGAAACTCACGATTATAGCCCTAACTGTAATTTGTTTCTGCCATGCTGGCACTGATACTCCTTCAAACCCTTTTTCAATTGAAGCCTCCTCCTCCAATTCTTGTTCCTCCTTCGACATCATCACTATCACTGTTTCATCGTTATCAGCCATTATTCTTATTGAATGTGTGGGATTTTAGATGAAAGAATGAGAAAAAATAATATGAAGTATGAATATTATTTGTTGATACTTAACATTGAGATACTTCATATTTATAAGCAAGTAATTTGTTCACATTGTAACCGAATCCCTTAGATTATAGAGATAAAACCAACAAACTTAATATATCTTATCTTTTATTATAGGGTTAATAGGTCTTTACCCCCTGCAAAGTAAGTGAATTTTGCGTTACCCCCTTGGAATTTTTTTTTTTGAGATTACCCCCTGCAAAATTTATTTTTTTGATTTACCCCCTTGGATACACTTTTTAAATTGGTTATTTTGTTCAACCGATTTAAAAAGTGTTGTTTTTAAATCGGTTATTATGTTTTTTTTCCTGCCACGTCAGCAAAAGGGGGGTAAATCAAAAAAATAAATTTTGCAAGGGGGTAATCTCAAAGAAAAAAATTCCAAGGGGGTAACGCAAAATTCGCCTGCTTTGCAGGGGGGTAAAAGCCTATTAACCCTTTATTATATAATACTCCGTATATAATAACTTGGTTTATCTTTTTATTATAACTTTTTTTTAAAGAATTTTATTATTACGTATAACTTAATATGTCTTTGTCAAAAAAAAAAACCTTAATATGTCTTTGTCAAAAAAAAAAAAAACTTAATATATCTTTTCTTTTCAACAAGCTAAATTTATTACTCGTATATCTTTTTATTTGGTATTGGTTATATCTTATCTTTTTAAATCTAATTTTTAAAATTGTTTAAGTTATTTGTTATATAACCAAGTGATTAATTCAAATCTACAACTGAATACCTTGTTGGTTATAGGGATTAGATATAACAAACTTAATCATAGAGATATTTCTTAACTAAATATAATTTAAATCATATACTTATATTATAAGATATTTTCTAACAGTATGTAACTTAAACCAGTAGAGGTCGAATCGATTAAATGTACTTGAGTTTGATCTTAACTAGAATAATCCTTAATCATATTTTACTTGTCTCACAAGTCACAGGTGAACTTTGAATTATTTGGTAACTGAATTCCTTAATTATAGGGATAAGAACCAAGAAACATTTTCTCAAAAGAATATGATTTAAATCATCTATATATCTTAACAAATAATATGTAATCTAAACTAATCCAGGATTATCTGGGAATTGGAACAAGTATAGAAACAAACTAATTAACTTCACCCAAATTAAACAGACTTATATTAAACAGAAAGACAACGATTAAGAGGCATAATTTATGTAATAGTAACCATAAAAAAATGCTAAGTACATTGCAATTTATTGAAAACATAGTATTATATTACATTAATAAGAAGGAACAACAAAGTGCAACTATATATAAGTCAACTATAAGATGAATACTGTGTTGCCTTTCTCATTGATTTGGTGAAATATCCTCATATTCTGTCATCAACAATTCAACATATATATACTTGTCGATGATTAGTAGAAGCATTGATCAATAATAACATATAATAAATGATAGTCTAGAGAAATAAACAATGAAATATATACATATGGCAGGGTAACTGATATTATGCATTCTAGCTAGGCAGCCGGATCTAGTTGATAACTTTCGGATTCTGAAATGCGATTCTTGTATTTGCAGATGAAATCCTCAGCTCTCCTGTTAATGTTAGGCTCAGCAACACCCCAGTTACCTTTGTCTTCATCGCTAGGCCATGTCTTGCGCCCATATTCATAATCATAGTACCCTCGTCTAGACTTATTCTTAGATGAGAAGATATTGAAAATTGAGAAGCAACCTGAAGAAGATTTTTTCTTATCACTTCCCATGATGATTATTGAACTTTGTTGGATAAGTTTTTAGCTAGAACTAGAAGTGATTAATGTCTTGGTTTTGAAATGATCTTGTAATATCTCATATTTATATATAACAAATGTCTTGGCTTATTCTTAGTTTTTAAACAGTGTAAAAATTAAGAATCTGATAAAGCAGTGGTAAGGAGCAAAATAAATGGTTCAAATCATGCTTAGTGGCAGGGTTGTACCAACTTTCTCGAGGCACTTTTTCTGTGGTCCGCTAGTTTCGTACTTAGAACCTTTAATTCTACGAATAACGCACGATTATTGGTTCGGCTCTTGTACTTTCTTCTCTTCTGAAGATTCATTTTGGTTATTGGCACTTTTCCACTTCTAATTCAACCACCTAAATTATGTAGACTATAATAGTTTTGCACATAGTTTAGAATTAGATTATAAATAAATATAATCACCCAGAAATACTCCTTTGTCCTTAATCTTTGGTCTTTTAAAGGGCACATATGGTTTCCTACTCTGCAGAGGATGTAGCAGTGACAGCAAGTTAGCAACCCATTGGAAGGAAAAAGAAGAGGAAGATAATGCTTTTTCTTAGCAAAGTGTTTGCTTTATTACACAATGGCTTATTTTGAGCTCAACTTATATGACATCATAGGATAGGCAACCCCACCTTTGATGTTGATGGATATTTAAATGTCAGAAACACATTATGAAGCTTTAATTTTATATTTAAGAATGATTGATCATTCTATTCTCAACCCAATCTTTCTTTCTTCAACTCTGGAGTCAGTTATGCATGTTTTAAGTAGTGTGCTTGATTTATGTTAAAATTTTGTTGCTTATGCTATTGCGTGTGAATGCTCTATCCATAAAGCAGCATAAAAATGTTGCAGTAACAAAAAGTTAAATGTTGATACCGATTAATTGTGAATTTAGCTATTTAGACTAACTAGTTTGTGAATGTTAGAATTAAACATATACAATCTTTAAACGATTTTGTCTCCATTGTATATACTATATACTTTCACATTACACAAATCAGGTAGTATTACCAAAGCACTAAGCATCTGGTCCAAGACCTCTGTCCTTTTTCTTGTGCAAGTCCAAAAGAGCCTTTGTCGGCGCTAGGTACTTACAGAGGCACTCAGGACATGGCCCAAGGCCTCTATCAGCATAATTAAAGTAGGAATCGATCTTAGAACCTAGTAGTAACTTGCAAAAGAGCACCATCCACTGCATCATGCCAATGACTCGAATAATATTCCCTACGAGGTATATATTATATACATCTATTGTAAAACCCGTTAAAAAGAGCATTCGCTTTAGGCCTACATATCTGTCAGACCAGCCCTGCAAGTAGAAAAGAGACTGTTAGAGTTTGCAAGAGCATACCACATGAACATGCGCACCTTTTGTATATTAGCAAGGTTGCTATGTTGCCTAAAATATAGATAAAGGTTACTATAGTCTATATTACTACAAGTAAAGGTTGAAACTTGGATGATATTTCTTTCTTCCATTATGTGTTAAAACTTAACCAGTGATCAAATTATCAGTCTCATTATGACAGAACACTAACCTAACAGTTAAATAGGCAATTCTGCCAGCCTAAACAAATGCTGCTTGTCTATTTAAATATAAGTGCTGCTTGCGTGTGACTTTGTTTCACAAAAATGAAGTGAGCAGGATCGTAACAGGATATCTGGAACAGCTTCCATACAACATAGATGCAAGCAGTGATGCTGAAAAGTTGGAAAAGTTAACCAACATTAGCCACAAAAAATAAGATGTTAGAGTTGTTAGAACGTGTAGTAAAGCATGCACCTTATGAATATGATAGAAAGATTAAAAGGACATGCACACAAGAAAATATTTTATTATTTTTCCAAATATTGTTCATCTAATTTCACTTTCCATTTAATAATTGTCTAATTCAATAATTGCCAAAACTAAAACAAAATGAAGATTTGAGTAATGAAAACTAATTCTATAAGTTATTGTTCACTTCAAAGTACAAGTCAAGAGATCCAGCTAAATTAATTAATAGGCGAATAGATACAACCGATTACAATTTAGGTGGTGATGGATCATGTTAATATTTTGATCCTTTAATTGAAGGCAAAGGTGGCATATAAGAGAGATGGGAGACAATTATAAGGATGGATATAGATAATATATCTCCATTAATTCAAAGCTATAATATAAATTCCCAAATCTTCATGTGAATCTTCATGATTAAAACACATTTTTCTCTATTAATTTAATTTTAATAACTAACAGCATATAGATCTATTTAGCCAAAGTAAGTAAACATAAAAATAGTGTGGACTAGCCTGCAAAAACATATCAATAGAACTCTTAGAATTGGGAGTTGGGCCTAACTAAACCCTACAAAACCGGCTTGTAAGGCAAGGATTGCATCTTAAGTAAGAAAGGCATACACAGAATAGAAGTTTCCTCTGATACACTTCTATGCATACTTTCCATTCAAATTGACATCAATTCAATTAATGTGAGCAAAAGATACCTTTCAAGGCAGATAAGTGACATCATCCATAGAATTGAGCTGATCCAATTTGCTTCCTTGTGAGCACAACCCAGGCCTGATGTGATGGACAAACATATGTCAAAAGAAAATCACCTAATATTTCCATGAAAAATTACAAGAGCAGTAAAGCACATAGGACTTGGCACAAGTGGTAAGTTTTCAGTATATGAAATCCGTCACTATATAAAATCTGTCAATTTAGTCTCTAAAGTATATGAAAATCCGTCAATTTAGCCCCTAATATCTTAATATATTAGGGACTAAGTTGACGGATTTTATATACTTTAGGGACTACTTATTGTATTTATATAGTTTATGGACTAAATTTGATAGAACTAAACTTCAAAATCACAGAACAAATAAAACAAGAGACAATAAGTAAGCTTTTACTTCTCAATCCAAGATCAGTCTTAGTTAGTGACTCAATCATTCATTTGTCTATATTCCAAATTAGAATTTCAAAAACTTTTGTTTGCAAAAGCTTATCACTAATTATTCTTCTTTCTTTACCTCTTCTGAACATAATTAACTGCATCTAAGCTGATTTTTGTATATTTATTTGCATTGCCGCTGAAGAATAATTGATTTGTCCCAAGAGGTGTCAACTGAGTAGCAAGAACACTTGATAACCTCAAGCGACGTAGTTCAAATTCCACCTGATAACTGTTATTAATAATAAGAATAATTTCCCCTTCCCAATTTTTTTTTACAAAAAAAAAAACATTGATTCCTAGACTACAGATTTTGGAAGCTTTTCATGGTAGGAAATGCAAGTTTCACTTCATCGAACTCCACCTTAGGCTGATCGAGTCTGTTTGGGAGTTTAAGAGGGGAGTGGAGGACTTAAAAACAAAATGAAAGATGAAGTGAAAAGTAAGAGCTTTGAAAAGCAAAGGCTTTGAGGGGTTTATTTTTCTTCATAATGCAAAATCTCTAATTTTGTGGAACTCAAAAATTGTATTGGATGAGGGTTTTGGAGGACAAATTCAATATTTGTTATAATACTCTAAATATTAAAAATATATTAATCATAAAAATTCATTTATTATTCTCTACACTCTCAAAAAAGTGAAAATTTTCTCTATTTTTTTTCTTACTCGTCCCAAAGCCCTTCCTTCCAAACTTCCATGCAGAGCCTAAATGTCACTAATCAAATCCTCTATCGCAACATCGAAAGTTTTCACAGCGACCCGACTGCACAAGCAATCCGAAGCCAATCAAAAACAACAGGTTGTGGTTAATAAAAACTTCAATACAGATTAACCTTATAGCACAAAACAACTAGAAATTGAATCCTTAGAAACATGTGAACCGGTGCCACTATCATTGATCCATTTCCTCTAATAAACACCGGTGGCGTGGATTGAGAACAGCTCTTGTGGGTTACGAGCCCACCGGAGTTTTGAGCTGGTGTCGCTGTGAATTTACACGGGTCGCGCGAACCACTAAGCTGCCGGATCTACATAGGGAGGTTTGGATTTTGGAGGCAATAAATAAACCCAATCATAATTGAGTTTATCTTTTTTGGTTTTTCTAAAATATTAAATATAGAAACAATCCTATAAATTCTTAATTGGTTTATATTTAATTTTAATACAATCCTATGGCAGAATGTAGCAGAGAGCCAAAACTCTGGCTGCCTTGCAGCACCGTCATATCGAAGTATAGCAGAAAATCCCGCAATATTAGCCGAAATTGGCCATGGTGGAGAGGCCACCAACCTCCACCGATACCCACCATGGCCAATATTTGATAACATTTTTAACAATACAGGTAAATTGCAAAGTCATAACTTGAAGCACCCAAAACTTATTAACAAAAAAACAACACTCAGAAGCAAGACAACATTCAAAAGGAAAAATATTAAGTTGGTCACAAGCATTTGGACCCTCTATTTGGGCACACACATTTGAGAAAAGAATTACATAATGTGTGCGCCCAAAAACTTGTGATCGTGAAAGACTTCCTCCATTCTAAAATACTCTTAAACACGGACGGCTTTTACTGTTTTATACATTGAGAACTAATAATTATTTAAAGCAGAAAAAACATCATGAACAAACGATTCAATCAAATGGAGACAACCTGGTGATACCTCTAATCCATCAGGGTTCGAATTTCCCAAACCAAAAACAGAGGCGTAGGCAGATAAAATTTATAACAGTAAAAATTGAGAAAAGAAATGTCAACTAAACGCTCAATTCATATCATTCAGGTCTAAGGAAAAATTATCGTCAAAGGTTTAATGAACTACATCCTCAACTACCAATCTCAAATGAAATAAAATCATGAGTTTTTCTCAAATGAAATATGTCCTGAATTTCTGCATATTAATCCACCAACCAATAATTTATCCAGCAAAAAGAAAATATGGTTCTGATAAAATCAAAATAATATACCACAGCAGGTGACATTACTTCATTCGTTCAATGACAACGAACCAAGTTGATCACCAGCTTTAGATTCCGATGCAGCGTCATGAAGGACTTGCAATGCCTCAGAAACCTTTGTTTTCAGGTCATCAGGAGATTCAATGAGATTAATCACTTCTGCCTGGTCCATTTCAAGCAACATCCCTGTCACCTTTGTTGTAAGTTCCTTTGCTGTAAGACGGTCCACAAGGGGATAAAGATGTTCGCCCAACATCTGTTAATTTCAATTAATGCATACCAAAAATTACATTTCTCACACAACAGTTATAAATTAATCGAGACAATCGTAAATAGAAAATAAGTAAAATGTAATTTAGTCCTTAGTTATTAATGAACCTCAATTTGATCCGTGTTTAAATTCTGCATGTGATTTATCATTTAAATTTTTAAAATAATTTTATGCTGGACCCTAATGCAAGTAGCAAAAGGAGTAAGAAGAAATGGTTGAATAATTTAAGTAAAGGTCGAATATTGCAAGAGAAGTAAATTTTCAAAGATCAGAATACCAATTTACTCTAAGGAAACAATATACAGACAGTTTCTACATGTAAAAATACCAACTACGACTTATACATACCATGAGCTGGTTTTCTGGAGTTGCAGAAGCTAAAGCTGAGGCAAGTGATGTAGACCCGGGATGCTGATTATCAATAGGTGCAGTAACTCCAGAACCATCAAATGTGATAGGCAACATTGGACCAGCTAGACTATGAGGAACTCCAGACGAATCCATGCCATTTCGATTGTTAGCCATGTGTCTAAAACCATGATTCGAGTTACGATGCATCATCTGCTTTCAATAGAAATGTTCTTTAATGCGATAACACAAATCATCATAAAAATCTCAAACTTTAAATTTAAGGAATAATTACTTTGTTCTGGTGCGCGTATTGGAGATTTCCATTTCGTTGAGCACCTTTCCTTTGCCATTTTCGACCCTGTCTCTGCAGTTGATACGGCACAACAAAATTTGGAGCAAAGCCAGGCTGCATTCCACCAGCAGGCTGAGGTGGTATGAAGTCATATGTGCCTTGACCCTGTTGAGAGGCAAGTCTCGATGCCTCTGGATAGTATGCATGAATTCCTGCAGCTGGCAGTGTCAATCCACCAGGGGCAACCATTTCAGCAAAATGAGCCTGCAGGAATATTAATTTGTTAAGCCATGCATTGATTTTATGAATAAACTCCTAAACACAATCAAACAACCATGAAAACCATTGAAAGTAAATAGCTATTTTAGTCTTTTTAGTTAGTCATTTTGGTCTTCAAATGTGATTTTGTTATCTATTTTGGTCCTCAAATGTATTTCTTGTTAGTCAAATTAGTCAATAAAATTACAAACAAAGAGACATTGGGGATGCATTTGCAATTGATATGCATCCACAGACTATAATGAAAACACCTCACATATTCAAAATTATTATTTACTCATAGATATAATATGCTATATTGATACTCCACAAAAAATACATATAAATTACAAAGCACAAATGAATATTTCAACAAAGGCAATCAAAGCAAATCCACTTAATAAGTTACAGCTAGTCAGCTACTTAATAATGAAGAAGTATTGAAAATTGAAATTATATATGAACAATGATATTAAAGAAGAGCATCACCTGCAATTGGGCCTTCCTCTCTTCTTTGCGCTGAGCCACAGCAACAAACAAAGGTTTTGTTCCAACAAACTTGCCATTCATTTCATTCATCTGGACAAAAGACAATAGAAAACTTAAGCATCCATTATGAAAATGAAACATGTAGCTTAGCCACGCCTCTTTGAATACGTACCGCTTTGTTTGCTTCCTCTGGAGTTGAAAATGCCACGAAACCAGAACCAGTACTACGACCACGAGAATCCAACATCACCTAACAAGTGCAGTACATAATTTCATTAATTCAAATAATAGCAATAAAACCAACAGTAAAAAAGGTCAATTGGAAGTATATATAATTTACACTCAAACAGGACACAACTGCACTTATCGCATACTAATAAATAGATCAAGAGAAATATAGAATAAGAATCATTTTAACATACCTTGCAAGATGTTATGGTTCCGTACTTAGAAAACATATCTTTCAAATTTTCATTAGTAAAATCATCATCAAGATTTTTCAAGTACAGGTTAGCCCTCTGTAATTTCTCGTATCTACTAAGTCTTTCCTGCTCTAATTTGGCTTTCAGCTTTTGTTCCCTTTCTGCTTTGCTCTCAGCTCTCCCCACAAATAGAACTTTGTCACCATTGACAGTAGTTCCATTTAACTTCTCAATTGCAGCAGCAGCAGAATCTGGACTCTTAAAGTTCACAAAACCGAAGCATCTTGATTTCCCATTTGTATCTTTCATGACTCTTGCACTTGTTATCGTGCCAAAATGGCTAAATAGCTGCTTCAATTCTTCATCAGTTAGTGTCTCAGAAAGATTTTTTATAAACACATTAGTAAACTTGGGTGATTGATTGGTCCTAGCTCTTTCCCGGTGGCAAACGAAAGATCCAACATAGACTTGTTTATCATTTAGCAACATGCCATTCAACTGTTCGATGGCATTCTTCGCAGATTCTTCGTTGTCAAACTGTATAAAACCATACCCTTTCGACTGACCATTGCCGTCAAGAGCCACTTTACACGACAGTATAGAGCCAAAGTAAGCAAAAATGTCGTGCAATGCCTTGTGATCAATCGATTTTTCCAGATTCTTAACAAACACATTGCCAGATCCACTTGTTCGAACACTTGGATCTCGTTGAGAAAACATAATACGAATGGGTTTCCCATTCAGCGGAGTGAAGTTCAAAAGTTCCTTCGCATTTGCCGCTGAAAAATAAGATAAACAACAACATAATCAACAATGCAAATCATTAATCATTAAAGAAATAACAACCCAAACGACTAACACAATAGTCCATCCATAGTGGTTTGAAATATTAATTGTGTTGTGAATGTAAAATGAGAATATAGCAATTATAGAAGAAATATGCACACAAATTTTTCGTAGTATCCATACCAATCAGAGAATTTATACTTCTTTCATGAGAACTGATACAGAATCTAAGTAATACTCAATCATACAATGAGCAATCTATTACCCCCAATATTAATGTCGTGTTTAAATGAATACATGAAAATGGATCAGTTATACATCTCAACATTAATTAATATATACAACTATAAACAACGATGACATCATCCTTCATCAATCAATTGTTCATTATGGATTCATATTCAGTACAATTCATGATAGGAATGTCAGAAACATGTAATGAATCATATCAATTATAATTGTTCGTTATGGATTCATATTCAGCACAATTCATGATCGGCACAATTCATGATACGAATCTCATAAACAACTAATGAATACAAATAAAATTGATGATAACATTAACAATATAAACATGATTAATCAGTAATAATGAAAATGATTATCAATCTACATGCAAAAACCAAATCAACAATAACAATTAACAAATATCAAGTGTGAATAAAAAGATGAAACAAAATTATTGAAAGTGAAACAAACCATCTTGAGCATTTGTGAAGTTAACATAAGCGTAACCGAGAGAGGATCGTCTAGTCTGATCCCTACAAACCCTAATTGATACAACCTGAGCAACTTGGCTGAACAGATCAAAAAGTTGTGTCTCATCAACACTCCCTTCTAGATCACCAACATAAAGCGATCTATTCCCAAATGGCCCTCCAGTTGTCAATGCCGCCGCCATCGCCGGAGCCACAACAGTCGCAGACTGAGTCACAGCTTCCATACTCTTTTTCCCCAAAAAAAACAAAAATTCGGACGATGAGAAAACAGTAGACGACGCGCAGCTGTGAAGAAAATTCAGGGAGAAAATCAAATGAGAAAACCCTAATTTTTATTGGAGTATTTAAGATGTTAATTTTTTTCATTTTTGTTAATTTTTTTTTCTTCCTTTTTGGGAGACAATGAAAAGATTGAACACAGCAGGGAGAGGCAAAGAAGGTAAGGGACGATGAGTTGGACATTATATGGCAACACTGCTTACGTGGAAGTCCAACACTGCAATGTCTATCCAATTTTTTGTCGCACTTATGACGTGACATTCTATAAGAGCATCCACAATGGAGTACCTCTTTTTTGAGTACTTAACTGGGTCCACATGTACACATCACTCATTTATCATTTTTTAATAATAGTATCTATTTAAGCACTCAATATCTCCAACCCAACATTTCTTTAAAAAGTTCTTATTTGGACCCACCAATAACTTCACATCATTATTTTAATAATAATTTATTATTTAATGGAGAACAATATCATCCAACCCAACTTGAGTGGAGAACAATGGAGTTTGATTTTCTTGATCTAACTCAGATGTTGTTTCTTGTTGTGTACCAATATTCATTGAAGTTCCTTCATTCAACATGGGGTTAGTAGGTGGTGGTTGAAACATAGGAAATTGATATGGATATGGTCTACAAAATGGAAAATTACCATGGTTATTTTGTGAGTTTGGAACAAGTGGAGAATTTTGAAAATTTGTAGGATTTTGAAAATTTGGATTAGTAGAAGATTGTGAATTTGACATGAAATTATAGAAATAATTTTGGTTTGGATCCATTATGAAATATGTTGCTGGTATGAGTAAGAAGAGATCAATGAAATATGTGTTGTAGCAGCAGTATATAAAACAAAGGCCAACGACAATGAAAAAACAGAGGCCAACGGCTCTCTGTGTTGTAGTTAATGTGTATTTATAAATTTTTATTAACTTAAATTGAATATATAAAAATAAATTGGTCCCATAAAAGATATATTTTAATGTAAATTGAAGTGACCAAGAAGGAGAGAGAAAGTGCTTATTTGAGACTCAGTACTTATTTGGTACCCAAATGTGTATTGCTCCAATGGTAGTATCTATTAGGTACTGGTACTTAAAAAAATAGGTACTACCATTGTGGATGCTCTAAGTTTTATGTTGTTTTATTTATCTATTTATTTAGGTTTAATTACAATTTTGATGTATTTTTACTCATTTACAAAATTAATTTTTTTATTTTAAAATTATCAAATTTTGGTCTCTTCTTCTATTAGATTTTTGTATTTAAAATTGATGATTTAATATATTTTAAAGAGCATTACTATTTGGCAAGTATGGTACATTAGAAAATTTCTAATGTACCGGTACATGGTTATCAAATTAATAAATAAAATGAATATTTTTTTAAGAGAAGTTATTTTTCTATCATTAAAAACATTATAATAATCAAATATCATTAACCAAAGTTGTCAAAAATATAAATTTTGATATTTTTTAAATTTTTATTCTTCATAATAGTCAATATTCAATTTTTTATTGAAAAAATGTTAAAATATTAGTGTAATCATTATAAACAATAAAATTGTATTTTTCCTTGTGCTATTATTATATCTAAAATACAATAATTAACTAATAGTATTTTTAATCCATTAAAATAATCGTTAATTTATTAATTTGCGATGTCATGTACCGGTACACTTGAATTATTCAAGTGTACCGTAGAAGCTCCCTTACTATTTAGTAAAAAATATTTACGCAAAAAAGAGAAGAATTCATAAAATTAAGGAATTTTATAAAGTAAAAATTGGCTAACAATACGTGGAAGAGATAATGATTATAATTTGTAAGTGTTAAATGTTGTAGCATAAGATTCTTATCTTTCTTGCATAAAAAATTCTTACAAATAGTATTTTCCTATTTAAAATTGTGTGACATACAATCTGATAATGTTGAATGATCAAAAGTGATGAAATTACAAAGATTCATTAGGTTGGACTGTATATTGAGCTAAGAACAACCATACAAGTGACTTTTGGCACCACTTATTTACCCAAAATCTTAAGAACATCTCCAATGGTGCAACCTTCACATAAGTATTTTGTGGGTCCCATTAAAGTCGCGTCATTTTGAAGCAACTCGCTCATTTTTTACTCCAATGGTGCAACTCTAAAAAACTCGTATTAGGTTTCACAATTTTACCTCATATATTAATATTTTATGCATGTTGAACTTTATTACAAATTAAAAAAAAAAAAAAAAACATAAATTAGTAGTTTATTTAAAATAACCACAAAGTTATGTTGCTTTATGATGCTTTGCATCTCCAGCTGGCACACCAAAGTCTTTTGCTTTTCAACATGATGACAAAAAAATGCTTGCTTTTTCAATTCCAGCTGGCGGACGAAACTGATATATAGGACCGCTGGAGATGTTCTAAGACATTAGGTTTATGTGTCATTTCATTTGTATATTGTTTAACATCAACTTTTTCCACTAATACTAATGTGAGACTTAACTCACACCTGATAGATCTTAACTCTCATCCACGATTCATCGCCACTCTTTTATTGCTCCCCCATCAAGTTTAAATTGAGCCCAAGGCCAATATATGTTGAGATCTTTTAAGTGTAAGTTAAGTCTGAATTTTTCTCTCCCTCCAATGTTTCTTTTATACCTTCCAATATCACGCTTTTGTCCCTGGTCAAAAATTTCGGATGATTTTTTTCGCTTGTGTTCAGGTTTGGAATTATTATTTATTTAAAAAAATGTGTTTTATACACAGAAACGCATTTTCGTTCCTCTTCTTCTCCTTCCAACTTCTCACATTCGATGTTCTTCACTCCAAGTACAAATTTGTTCCTCTCATCTCCTTTGTCATACAAGTAAGATTTATGTTAGTTAAGTGTAGTTTAGGTTTATGTTTAAAAAATAACCATGCAGTAGATACAAAACCTACAAAAATTTGCTGGTAAGGGACATTTCATAACGTATTTTCCGATTTTTTCCAGGTGAAATTTCAGAAAATATTTTCCAATATAAACGTATGTCAGAGCCTCATAGGGTGCTTTATGTTTGTGAACCTACAACCTACTAATGCAAATAACCATGCCTCAAAGAGTGTAGAAAGTGTTTGTCAATCCTTTAATGTTGATTTTAGTCCATTACTCAAAGGAATTTTTTAAGAAAAAAAACCGAACCTGAACAGAGCGGAATTTTTTTTCCGAAACTTAGGTTCAGGGGCAAAAACGAAAGTTCGGGGGGGGGAGAAAAATCCGTTAAGTCTCACATTGGTTATAAGTGTTGATGTTGAGCAACATATAAATGAAATGACTTGTACTTAAAGTTTTGAATGAATGTGTGTTGCCAAACGTCACTTGTGTGGTTGAGCTTATCCCAACGTGTCGATACAACGAGGCTCCCTCTCACGGCCCAACGGACATGGATCCACTGTTGTAACTGCTTCACGCAGTAAAAGGTTTCGACCACAAACTTTTGATCGGGCGGTTCCAGTACAAGAAATCATATTTTATATTATTTAATCTCAACCATCCGTTTTGATCGGACAGTCATAAACAGTTACTTCATCCATGCAGTAATTGTGTGAAATCCAAACCCCGACCCAACACTATCAAACTTGCAAGGAAAATATTTGCCATGAGCATCAAGGCGGGTTCGGTCTAAAAGAGTAGTATTAGCATCTTTGCAGGTATAACTCGGTTGATACAGATATTATATTATATATGCAAGAACTTGTATTTGAAAAAAAAAAAAAAAAGTTGACAAGATATATAGGAACCTCAAATTGATGTAGCATTTTATGTATAATATAATAGGGATTAGGGACAACAAATCAGCTAGAAAAAGCTTATATATTGGGTTGTTTCCTGACTAATATTATTATTAATGTCAGCTAATATTAAAATGGATGTTGTTCGCCAGTGCTATCTATTCTAATTGTTGGTTGAATCGATTAGTGTATGATAACTAGATTTTTATGTTACAATTTTGTGTGTTTATCATAATTCATAATCTATTGATGATTGTGTAAAATTGACGATCATTCTTGTGTCTTGACCATTAAATTATCAATTCCAAAGGTCAAAGATTTTTTTAAAAAAATGACTTAAATTTCTTGATTCAAGCTAACGATTTGAACTAAGATATTTGTGAAATTGAATTGAGTTCAAGCTAAAAAAGGATCATATCAAACTCATGTCGAGTTTCAAGATGAATCATTTCTTATCAAGCCAAATTGAGTCACGTTTAACCGTTAATACATGATGATATATATCATTATTCAATAGTGGCATTAAGCTGGTTGGAATTGAAAGGATCCGGATTCGGTAAAGCCGAAAATCAATGCAGTCACGCAATCGGATTCGGTACAGCCGAAAATCAATGCAGTTAATCCGTTTTCAATTGAAACATCTTGAACAAGTTCTACACTGTCCAGTATTATAAAGGATGAGGGATACCAATGCTATCAGCTTTTAATTATTTGCTACAAGATGCATTGATCAAAACACTTTAAAAAAACTTTGTTGTCTATTTAAAAACTGCTATGATGTTAATGTGTTTGTGAATCATCTATCAATGAAACGGATAACTTGTTCTCTAAGGTTTTTATATATTTGAATCACCTAGTTTATAACAATGGAGTAACTTTAAAACAGAAGAAACTAGTTGAAAAACCAAGTGTTATAAATCCTATAAAACTATCATAAACCAACTGTTATGAGGGTGGTTTCCGCACATTAAACTGAAAAGAATATATAGTATGTTCATTTTGTCAAAAAAAATATAGTATGTTCATAATTTTGTTAACAATTAAAGATTAATGATACACCGTACACGGTTAAAATTACAAGTGGCGTTAACAAATTAATAGATACTTAACAGTTATCATTAACTGTAACGATTATCTCTGATTCCGACGATTAAATGTTATGATTAAATTCAATTACAGGATAAATAAAAGCATACACAACATTGTCCAGCTGCCAGCAAGTGTTTGCAGAGACAGTCTCCAGACATCAATTTCATCGGTAGGTTAATTTTCTGTCTTCTGTAGTTACAATATCTGTTCAGGGTCTATCTGGTCCCTTTTTACTTCCTGTAATTATCAATAATGCGATATGTTAAGCTCAATACGAAGCAGAAATACTTAAAGCACTTTTTTTTCCAATGTAGTACTTTTTATGAGGTGAATTTCATGCGAGTCTAAAAAAAAAGTGTTCAAATTTTTTAGAGACACATAAAACACAACCAATAACAAAGAGATTGTAAAACAGTGTATAAGAACATACCACTTGTAGATTTGTACAACACGCCTTTTGTTTATTAACACCATTGCTATGTTGCCTCGTCAGAAAGCCCTTTATATTTGTTTTCTGCCCTACCATCAATAATCATTGCCGATTCTAAATAAACTATTAAGTAAGAGAGAATATTTATTTGTTTGTAAAGGATTCTTATTAAGAACATTAAGACAGAACACACTTAATCATTCTGTCAGTCAAAAAACCATGTTGCTGTGTATTATGTATACTTGCCTGTCACTATGATGTACTAAAATAAGGTAAGCAGGATCTTGGCAAGATATCTGGAACAGCTCCAATACTACGTAGACGCAACTAGTAATGCTGAAAATTTGTAAAAGTAAATTACTGTCAGCTATAAAATTTTGTGAAAGTTTTTCAACTCCTAACACACATATAATATAAGGAAATTCAATTTGAAAAATGCATGTTGCTCAAAAGATCGTGTTAGGGATACCACTGGCATTCCCAACCTAACTATTCGGCATTTATAATGTTGTAGAACAGATCTTTAACCAAATTGGTAGGAGACTTATGCTTTGGAGAACCTGTGTCACATCTCTAAATAGACTACTTTGATTTCTAGTTTTGCTAATGCAGCTACTCTTTGTCGTTAATTGTCATTTAATGGTTAGGGAAGATCCTCAAAGTAACATCAAGAATTTGAAAGAGAAAACTATGACACAAGGATTAAAATTTTATACGATAACATCGCCTGTTAATTGGTATAAACCATTGCTCTACTTGTGTAAGAAAAGATTTAATCGGTTCTAACTCAGCAAAAATACCATAAATCTCTAGAAATTCCAAACACCAATATGTGGTACAGTGACATCAATATAGTGACATCAGTATAGTAATATATAAATGATACATTATTTTCTCATGACAGACCAAAATGTGAAGTACAAAAATCAAAGAACAGTTGAGAATTAAACAAATTGCTCAATGGAAATTGAACCTCTATCATAAAACAAAAATAATTTAACATTCCAAATAAAAGTATTTTTGAATAATAGATAATTTTTTTGGGTACAAGAATAATAGATAATTATAATCAACAATCAATAGGCACGTGTGGACTAACCTGCCAAAACATATCAATAGAATCACCCAAAAGACCGCATAAATCCAACTAGATTCTTTGTAGGCAACCCAGACCTGGTAATGTATGAATAGTTAGGATACTTACAAGTGTACTGAATACTGATATTAAAACTTTCACATATGTATACAGTCATTGATCATAACCTTGTTTTAACAAATATTTTGACTTTGATTATCTTCAGATCATTTAGTGGTCATCGGTAAGTAATCAAATAGTTCAGTCTCACAAGTATTGACAATTGTTATGAATTAAGTCTTTTTGTTATAGCCCCATAATATATTGCACTTGGAAACACAATACATTTATAATGTTAAAAAAGTGTCGTAACATCTATTTTTGGACAAACGAAAACAATTTTAAGCGACTTCTTGAATATTAATCCTCCGAGTTAATGAAATAAATTTATATATATTGTACTATTTAGACCTACTAAAATTATAAATAAAAAATATGTACACTTACTGCTAGAGCTACAACATTGATGTAGAAGTCAACTAGTGTTGCATTCATCCACCTGCAAACATTTTGGAGCTTATTTAGTTCACTTAAATATAAGCGACAGTGACAATTAGAAAGCTGTGCAGAAAATTAATCATATGAGTGTGACAAAGTTGGAAATATAAAATTGAATGACACACATAAAGTACATGTTTTGCTTTGGGGAATATTTCATTTACAAAAATGAAGAATGAAAAACAGTTTATAGGTCACAACTTTCAAAATCAATGTTGTCCACACTGTACTCTATTCATAAGCTTTCAAATGTTTACCAACGATAGTTTACATATAATACAATTTTATAAAGGGAGCAACTATTTATAGATGCTTTATTATGATCTCATTTGGATTTACTAAGATCAAGTCGGGTGGTTGCAAGAGTTAGATTATGATTCAAAAGCTGGTGAAATATATAAATTCAGAAGACAGTACATAGAACATGGAACGTGAGGGATAATGATGTTATGTATCTTTTCCAACTGAACCAGAAAAGCGAAGTTAAGTACTGTTGTGGGAGAGGATTATTCCTTTTAACAAGAAGAAAATGTATGCTCCATTCATGCTTATATCAGAAGGGTTCAACATGTGTATGTTGCCAACAAGCATAACATCATGAATAGCGATAACAATAACAAATATGAAGCACTTACGGAGTCAATAGTTCTGAACGGAAAGGAGAACCATCAGTAACAAGAGTGTATACCAAGGTTCCAAGCATGACAACACCCAAAATGCTGAAAAGGATTCTTAGAGACACAACACTAGAACACTTTGTTTTTGGATTTGTGTCACTCCTAGATAGAAAACATCGCATTATATTAGAACTGATGGTGAAAATCAAGACATTAAACATAAAATCATACAGAAAACTAAAGTACTAAACCATGAAAATGGATTCTCTAGAGTGCACCCTGCACTTTTTCTTCATATATCTTTACAGAACTACTCAAAATAGCAGAATAGTTGACATAGCACTGATAAACAACAATTTATAACATAAAATTTAGCGGCAAGAAGAAAATAAGTTCATCATGTAATGACTTAAAATTGACAGATGTCACAAATTCCAAACTTATTAAATCCTTCAAACATTATATTGCCTTCATGGTTGCAAGACCTTGTATCATTTATTTGCTTCATTGATATGAAGACTTCTCAAACTGTCGCTCAAAGTCAAGAAATCTAACCATCCTCTTGCAGAACAAGGGAAGAAAACTAAACTAACATGCTCAGAATAATCATCAAGAAAATTCATCAGTCTCCATAATAACTAATAAAAAAGAAGCAGAAGCTGGATGCCAATAGGAGTGACAGCAATACAATTAAACCTAAGCAAGAAAACTGGAATTTCTTTAAACGGATGCCAAATGTAGAGAGAAATGTACTCTATAGTTGTTTTTTTGTAGACATACTTGTGTGGATGTCGCAATAGAACATAATACATAGGATCCTGTGAAGATTCTTGAGATGACAGCTTCAAAAATTGCACAACAATATAGGCGGATGTAGCAATGCTGAAACGATAAAAAAAAAATCCACAAAGAAATGGAAAAATAAATCAGCACTTGAGATTCCTTTAAATGATCGTAGACAAGATAAGATACAACCTAGAAACTTCAATTTGAACTTTTATAATAGGAATATTTTCTTTTCTATAATATGGTTAAAATCAGAGTATCCTGTCAGCTTTCACTATAAGTGCAACAAGTGACTGGAAGAAAAGAAAGAAACTTAAAGTATGCATTACATAAACTCAGTTCAAATATGAATTATACAGCATTATCAGATCCGAATATCCACTTGGAAATTGGAATGAATCATGCACATATATACAACACTTAGAGCATCTGTATTTAAAATTTAAAATAAGAAACCATGATATCCCATATCTATCGGTACTGTGTTGTGTAAATTGTATAGCACGGACAGCTATGTTGAAACTAAACGAAAAGAAAAATCATCACATTGATTTGATTGAAAATTTAAATTAAGTGAAAACCATATCTCATACCTATCTGTACTATGTCGTGTAAACTGCATAACATAAATTGGAAAAATATCAAAGGGAAGAAGAATAGATCCTCTTGCTGAAAAGAGATTCCTCTCATAGCTTAGATTACAGATAGGCTTTATATCACACTTTCCTTGATTAAGCAATAATGAAAACACTAATGATTATCAAATCATGACAGAAAACAATACCTTCCAAGGGAGATAAGTATAACTATCCATAGAATTGAGCTGACCCAATTTGCCTCCTTGTAAACAACCCAGGCCTGATGTGACAGAAAAACATAAGTTAGAGCTGATGAAACTTATGTTGGAAAGTGATTCAGACACATTACCAATTATACAGCGTTCCATTAAGCATTGGTCAAGTTTTAACGGAAATTTGATTTTAAATTTGAAAAAATGGATAGAAGCAGGTTCAGCAGAAGAAAATTGACAGGTTACATTACATGTTATATAAGTGCTTACGACAAAACTCGAACACGTTGACACTCATAAGTAATACCATTACGACAAAACTAGGGAACAATTCGTGACTGTGGATATCTGTGAAATGTTTCAAATAAAGAAATAGGTAGCACTTGAGTGGTAAAATCTGCCGTAGACTCTGATGTAGTTGGTGTTGCAATGCAAAGAAAGGCATATCCTCAAGATGCATTTAGGAATATCGTTCGTGTACACGCACGCCACTATCTTATTCATTCGCCGCCGATCTGCAACCTGCCGAGACTTTGTTGCCGTTTGGGTCATCCAATTCTATACAAGTTAAAGGTGTTGGTTCCTCAACTTTCATTATTCTTTTCATAGTTCAATCATCCATGGATGAATATCATTGCCATGCATGCCCAAATTTTCACCCAATGATTTTAACACACAAAATATTTCATCATGTCCCAATCACAAGTACTACAATGTAGAGTTTGGGTGCACAAATATGCACGTTTTGAGTGGCTAGAAAGTTTCAAACTATTTGTGACACTGCCACACATTTTCAAATGTCTTGCAGGATAAAATAATGCAAGAAGCTACTATTGTATCATGGCTTTCTCAAATGGATGTTCCTCAAGATGCATTTAGGTTTGTAGTGGCAAAAATCTTGGAATGTGCTCGTGATATGGTTAGGACACACAAGAATCCAAAGATCCTTCCCATTTGAGTCAATCTTATCGTTACAAGGGCTAGTAAAGATGAAAGTGACGAAGATGACAATGATTAAATTATGAAGAGGATGACGATGATGAAGATAATAGGTCTTGCGAAAAAATTGTGTCTTGAGGAAATGGAGGCAGCAAAAGTTGAGAAAAAGAAAACAGACTATTTGTTTTGAAAATTTTAAGTTTAATGTTGGTATTCCTATACCATGTTTCATATAGAATGTATTCGGGTTAGAGATGGGCAATTCTTGTCCTTTGTGTAGGTTTCAATTGTCCGCTTATTAAACCAAGTGAATGAAAGAAAGGTATCATTTTTTATTAGAATATTATTGTTATTATTAGAATATTCTTGTTATTATTAGTCATGATTGTATAGCAAACAAATATAGAAACCTACATTGTATATATATATATATATATATATATATATATATATATATATATATATATATATATATATATCATTGCAAAATCAATAGAAAGGCAAGGCAATTATTCGATATTTTGCAATGATATATATACAATGTAGGTTTCTATATTTATTTGCTATACAATCATGACTAATAATAACAATAATATTCTAATATTTTTGTTACTAGGTTTTATATGCTATTTTTTATAAACCACAAATGTAATCGTATACTTCTTTGTTAAAAATAACATCTAACAAAACCTAGTAACAAAAAATACACCTTTCTTTCACTTGGTTTAATCAGTGGGCAATTGAAACCTACACAAAAGGCAAGAATTGTCGATCTATAACCAATCACGAATACATTTTATACGAAACATGTGCAAACATGAACATCAAGATTAAACTTAAAATTTTCAAAACAAATAGCACATTTTTTCTCTTTTACAACTTTCGCCGTCTCCAATTCTCAACGCACGACTTTTCTGCAGGAACCTACCCATTATTGTCATCTTCGTCATCACTTTAATCATCGTCATCTTCACCGTTTTCATCTTCATTAAAGCCTTGTAATGATAAGATTGACTCTAATGGGAAGAACCCTTTGATTCTTAAGTTTACTAATCATATCACAAGCACATTCTAAGATTTTTGCCACTACAAACCTAAAAACATCTTGAGGAACATTCATTTGAGAAAGTCATAACACAATGATAGTTTCTTCCATTATTTTATCCTTCAAGACATTTGAAAATGTATGGCACTGTGTCACAAATGGTTTGAAACTTTCTATCCACTCAAAACGTTCATATTTGTGCACCCAAACTCTACATTGTAGTACTTGTAATTGGGACATGATGAAATATTTTGTGTTAAAATCGGTCGTGAAAAATTTGGGCATGCATGACAATGATATTAATAATGGATGATTGGACTATGAAAAAAATAATAATGAAAGTTAAAGAACCAGTATTTTAACTTATCCAGGATTGGATGACCCAAACGGCAATAAAGTCCCGAGGGTGGCAGATCGACAGCGGCCGAACAAGATGGTGGTGCTCGTGTCACAAAGGAAGCCATGGCAGTTTCTCTGGCGGTAACTCCCTCTGGTGACTGAAAATAGGATCATTGTACAACCAAGAACCAAACTGAAAATAAGTTAGGACTAGCCTAGCTAGATGGTGGCTAAACCCTAAGACAAAGAACTAGGATATTTAGCATTGCTCTGGTGCTACCAACTTGAATAGTTTAGAGACTTATCTCTCAAGAAAGGAAAAATAGTAAATAAGGAAACTATATCAATGCTAATAATTAGAGAATCATCAACAAGCCTATCACTAATAATCCCTCATTCTTTACATCTTTTAATTCCATCTATAAGCTGATTTTTGTACAATTGAATCACCAAATAGTAAATATTTTGAACTTGTGAAAATGATTATAGAGTTAATTAATTAACTTACACTCAAAATTGCAACGTTGATATAGAAATCAACCAAAGTTGCTGCCATCCACCTGAATCAAATAAAAAAGCATCATTTCTATTGTTTATGATCGTTCTATTATATTAATATTAATATTAAAGTGAAAGTAAAAATAACAATGAACAAAGAAAACAGAGCAACATAGTGAGTGAGAGAGAGAGAGATTACGGAGTGAGAAGGTCTTTGCGAAAGGGGAAACCATCGGTTATGAGAGTGTAAAGAAGGAGAGCAAGCATGAGAGTTCCCAGCACACTGAACAGAGTTTTCAAACCGTTTGCCAATGAAATCGTCGCCATTTGGTAGTTTGAGACGCAGAGAGTTTTGCAATAGCAGGGAAGAAAAGAAGAAGAAGGGAGTGTTTGGGAAATAAATAGATAACATGGGGACACCAGAGAACCACGTTGCAACTTGCTTGCTTACAAGAAAAATCAAAGTTGCGTCACCTTCAAATTATGAATTCACACTCATATTCATTTATAAGGTTTTTTTGTCAAAAAAAAAAAAGTTTATTGTTTTCATTTTTAATGTAGAAAACGGCTTTTGTTTTGTTGATTAAAAACAATTTTCTTGAATGTCATGTGGTCCTTACAACTGAACACAACGAGTAAAATGTCAGATGGTCCTTGAATGAAGTTTGTTCAGACGGCTAGATAGTGCCGCCAAATTCAAATTGAACATACAACTGAGACAACTTTCATCCACGTTAAGAATGACACAAGAATAATTATTATTGTTCTACCGGATATATCTATCAACTAATATGTTGTTAGAAACGGAGAAGCGATCTCTTAAGGTTTCGACAATAGCTCGGATTTTGAAGGAGGGCCGACTTAAGAATCAAGTCTCATTGTTCAGGCAAATCAGGTTGCGGTGTCTCCAAGGCCACCAGACACAAGCCGAAAAAATGAGAGCATGTGAACTTGTGGCACCCAGCTTGAGCCAATCGTTCACATCCAGATTTGAGAAGAAATCCAGATTTTAAAAACAATGTTATTCCAGAGGCTGCGAGAGACCTCACAGTCCCGAATGCAATGAATGATTCATCTTGGAGGTCACAACGGGTGCTAGTGGCAGAAGGACTAATCTTGAGGTGATTGAGTAAAGAGATGATAGACACAAAATTGTGACAGCGAACCAAAAGATGAATTTGATCGTTTTAGGAAGTTAAAGTTTTCATATCCAAGACCAAGAATGTAAAGGATTGTGAGTTATTATTGGGTCTCTCATGGAGAGTAACCAGTTATAGTCACTTTTAGTAATGTAGGTGTCATTTTTGTTGTTGGACCAAATAAAGGCGTCTTCGCTGAAATCATTGAATTTGAAGGAAGTGTTGTTAAAGAAATCAGAAACCAACGGAGAGAGTTGAGTGTAAAGACTCTAGGTATGAAGATTTCCCGTTGAAAGCACGTCTTTTGCCGACAGCTGCAGATCATGTATATTGACATAGGGGACGAGTGATCCAGGGTTGCCAAGAGCGATCCAAGAGGTGAACCAAAAGGAAGAAAATCTTGAACTTGCACGCTGCGAGAAACCGTCTTTAAGGATGTCTTTTGCGCGAATAAGAAAAGACCAAGTTGAAGAGTTACTAGAAAAGATGTTGGAGATGAGGAAATTTGGCCTAGCGATATATTACTGTAGTCAAATATACATCTCAAATTATGGAGAAAATATACATGTTTGTTTATACATCCCAAACTATGGTCAATAATATTTAAAATTAGAATTAATTGTGTTTCGTAGATAGTTAATGAATTGCAACACTTGCGATTGGGAGGGAATCGGAACCACTTGTACCAGAACCGACCCCCGATGCAACACTTGCGATCGAGGGGAGTCGGAATCACTTGTACCAAAACTGACCCCGAACTAGATTAAATTTGTGGTGAAATCCAAAAAAATAATGTGTTAACTATCTAATTTATTGTTAAATTTGATGTAAAATTTGTATAACACAGCTCTCCTTGAAAATGGGAGGAGCCTTAAGTTGTGATTTATGTATTAGTTGGTAAAAAAATCTCATAATATATCCAAAAAGAAAATAAATTAAATTGATCACATCGTTCGTTGAATGTGATATTGTTCACCTAATTTATTAATGGGTGATAGAGGCCTAAGAAGTCAATATCATTCCAACAATAATTCATCATGGTGGAAATGAACTGGACCAACCAGTCCAACATTACCTGTAACATTCGAAATTTATACTAATAGTAGTAATTCTTACTTGCAAAAAAATTCAACTATGTGACACAATGCTAAGTATGATGCACAAATTAATGTCTGCTAAGTATCATTCAAACAGAATATAAACATTCCATGTCACATCTCAATTTGAACACCAAAGAAAACAAAAATCACTTTAAGCCTATCTACTTCGTGGTAAATCAAACCGAATATGTTTTTCCAACAGATTCAACAGTCTCAAGTTCATCCTTCCCAAAACAAGACTACTATCAAAATGGGAACATCAAGGGTACACAATTTACCCAAACAATCATGGCATACAGTGTACACTATATGACCAAAAAGAATTTGAAGAATTTGAAACACAACATTGAGGTGGAGTGCCAGAAATTTTTCAGTATTTCCATTTCAGCATGCACATCCACCACCCCTCTGCTCATTCTCTGGAACCGCCTCCGGAATCCCTTGAAAATATCTGCAATTCAAATTGAAATAATGCTTTCAGAAGTCAGAAAAGCAGTTATCTGCACACAACTCAATCTGAAACTTAAAAAGGTGACGTAGCCTAAATATGAATACAATTTCTGTACGAGTAAAAATTGTCTTTATGACAGCTAGTTTAGGTTGTTACTAGTTTAGTTGACTTGTGCAATTTCCTCAAATGCAGTTTTAATAGAAGTCTTCCTTACAATTCTTTTCAATTGCAGTTTTTTTAAGATGATTGGATTTCTCCATTATAGTTTTTGTGGGAAAAAATGGGTTAAACACCTCAAAATTTGTAATATCATTGAAAGATCAATGTCTCTCGCCCTCGGAGGTGTATATTTCAAGGCTTCCCATCTGGCATTTGCCGGCCTTTTACCTTTTCCTTTGCACTATAATCTTTGAACCAATAACTCTATCTTTTTCATAGATTTCTGATAGGTACCAGAACTCAGAATAGAAGAAAACCAAGAAAATGTATTGATTACTCTATTGTTGAAAATGAACTCTCTTTACAAGATAATGTTGAAAATGGCAATAGAATGGAGCTATGCTCCTTGCAAGATGATCAATAACAAAACAGTAAAAGATAAAGCTAATTCTGAGAGAAGTAACTTCTCTACTCAGTCCAAAACCAACAAATTTCTAACTTTCAAATGCCCTCTTCGGTTATGCTTCCCTTCTTTATACAATCCTCCCTCTATCCTTCCATGATTCTAGAATCCTCACTCCCACTCACTCTATGCCACTTGCCCCATTCTGTTATCTCTACCCCCAGTACTAATTGGCTTATTACTAATAGTGGGCCTATCACTAGGGGGGAGGTAAGGCAAGTCAACCCACCAAAGCTTTCTTCTTTTTTTGCCCAATATTAGGCATACACACCTAACCTGGTATTTTTATTAATAGAGGTTTAGTCCAACAACCCTCCTTTGGCTAGGTTGGCATAGATTTCATGCATCACAACGAACGATGATGGGCATAGTAGAAATAGTGTGCAACGGTAGCAACTCAAAACCAGTAGTAAACAATGAAATATGTTGTGATTCTTGTGAAAATTCTAAAAGAGGGTAATTTAGATGGAAATATTCTTTATGTCAATGTAGGTTTTTATGTGGCTGATCAAGTTTTTGTTAGATTGTGAAATGTCCTCAATGGACATCTACACTTAATTGACTTTTCCGAAAACGGACAAGAGCCATCTCTTACTTTCCATGAAACAAGGTCAGTTATGATTTCTGAAATCTCTATGAACCTATTAGTGACTTGTGATATTATTGTATGTTTGTCATGAGTAGTTATCAATGACTTGTAGAAACCATTAATGTTTGGAAGATAGGTGCAGGTTTAGGAATATCAGCGGCTCGCAGTGTTGTCAATGGCGGAGAGCCAAACACCTGCCATACCGGCAGACATGCCGTGCCGCCAATCCGCAACATCCGAGTATGGCACTGTGGTGTCGCCATCCTTCACAAAATTGGCCATGGCAGAAAGCCAAAAACCTGCCACCGATATCTGCCATGGCTGATATTTGACAACATTGGTGGCTCGATCTTGTATGTGTGAGAAATTAGCAATGACTTATACAAACCATTATTGTTTGAAAGATAGGTGCAGGTTTAGGAATTTCTCCATAAGATGCAGACAGCGACTCCATATGACGGTATTCAACTATTCATAAAGAAATTAAAATTTTCAAATTTAAGCGTTCCTAAAGTTCGTAAGGGCAGTAGCAATCTTCAGTGTCTTTGAAGGTGATATGGACAAGAGAGTACCACAAAAAATCTTACATGTGTAATGTAAGAAACTAATTAAAGAAATTTACTTTATAGTTTATAGTTTATACAACTCTTAGTGATATCTCCAAAATAATCCGTGCATTGGCTAATATTCAGAAGGGGAAAAAAAGGGAAAGAGAGAATTATTTTACATTAAATCAAAAACTTGGATAAAAAACAGAAGCATGTGCCCGGCAATGCATAAAAGTGAACCTTCTTCCATTTCTAGCACTTCATTGACAGTTAAACAGAGAGTGTAAGTAGATGGGCCTATAGCATGCTACTCACTTAAACCCCACATGGAACTAGGCCTATAGTTGATGGATGTGTTAGGCCCAAATTTGTCGAGGGAAGAGAAAACGCTGAACTGATGGGTCATGGGCATAAGGTTTAGAAGAGTTAGAAACTAAGCCAGCAAGGATAAGAAGCTGAGGTGAAAAGTCAATTATAGGCATGTAGTTATGGCCTTATGGGGAAGTGGAGACCAGTTGCATAGGAAAGTGAGGAGAGATAAGTTAGTTTTTACCATTTTGAGTGTTTTCCGCTTGTGAGCTGAACAGGGATCTTCAATGAGGAGCATTGTTCTAGTTATAATTGTTTTTCTTGGTATTTTCAGTAGAATAACACACTTATCTTCATATTTCGTTTCTGAATTTAAAATAGGATGGTACAGATATTTAAACAAATTAAAGGTTCATATATACAGTCATAAAATACCGTTTTACTAAAAACATTATAATTATAAGTTGTAACAACTTGTAAATTCATAATCATAGTACTACTTCTCCTAACTATTATAGTACCACAACTTAAATTCATATCATATATGTGCATGAAAACTTACATGTCCTGTTCATGCTCATTGGACAGGGCAGTCTTTGCAATACACAAGAATGCGGCATCAACATTGTAATCTTCTTTTGCAGATGTCTCAAAGTAGGGAATATTCCCTTTTGAAGCACACCAGTCCTTTGCTTTCTTCTCAGAAACCTGCATGTAAGATAATTAGACATTTATGGATATAAAATAAGGAAACTTGGAAGTGTGATGATATCTGCCTACCACTCGACTACTGCCACCATCAATATCAATCTTGTTTCCGAGCAATATAAATGGAAATGTCCTTGCATCAGAAGGGTTTGCCTGTGTCACAATGAGAACATAAATCTTAATCCAAAAGCTTAGCTAGCAAAGTCTAATACTGGTATGTTTTATATAAAAATGAGATAAAACCAGTAAGTTGGAAGGTTAATCAATAAATGTATTGCATGTATTATAAGTACAGACACTAGGAACTAATCTAATCAGTAAGAAATAGAGAGCATTATCACAAGGTTATAAGAAGGTGAAAGAATGGAAGTCAAATAAAATGACAGAAACAAGTATTTTTATTAGAAAGAAATAGGGATAAACCCCTATTTAGAAGATGGAACACTGCATAAGTTTAAATGTTTACACCTGCCAATGCACAAATGGCACAAAAGACCGAAACTTTGGCGGTTATACCCTCCTTCGCAATCCTACTTATTTATAGTTAACATGTCTTTGTCTTATATCTCTAATGATTGCATCCCTCTCAAGTCTCAACTACAGTAAAACTAATCAACTCTTAACCAACTAACTAACTCTAACCCCTCAACTAACATGGACCTATCATATAACAATTAACGGTCCTAAAAAATTTGCATTTATTTTCATTCACTGATGCCAAGATTCTGAAATTTTGTAAGTCAGAATTTTGTAATGGCTACGGCATGATGACCAAATTAAACTTGGATGAGTTCTCATAACCATAAACTAAAGAGTACCGAGAAAAAATTGTGAGCAGGACCAAACATGCAAACTATCACCAAAACCACAAAATGTAACAAAAGCATTGTTTATTGTTTATAAAGAAGAGAAGAATTACCTGTTTGAGAAACTCCTCATGCCAGTTGTCAAGAGAATCAAACGACCTCATAACGTTCACATCGTACGCAAGAACACAGCAATCCGCCCCTCTATAAAACGCAACTCCAAGACTTTGGAATCTCTCTTGCCCAGCAGTGTCCCATATCTACCAACCATACCATACAACTCACTCAATTAAACAAAACTTTCACAACATTCCCAAAACATAAAAAACAAAAGCATACAGAAATACCATTGAAATAAGAAACCCACTTGTAGAGTGACGAGTCTGTCGTCAATTTGGAGTTCTTTAGTGACAAAATCAGCACCAATTGTTGCCTTATATTGTTGACTAAACTTGTTGTGCACATATCTAATTTAGTTAAGGGTCCTCAAAGTCTAAATCCTAATAAGGAAATAATAACTATAAAAACATATCATTAATTAAATTGACCTAAAACACAAAACTTTACACAAGTCAAACCAGGTTGCTTCAACCCAAAAAACAAAAACAAAAAAAGTCAAAACTTTCTTCATAAGTTACAATAATAAAAAGTTCAAAAACAGCATAAGTTGATTAAGGGAGATCCAAACTAACTAATTAGTAATTAGCACATAAATATGAACATTAACAACAAAAAATACTAGTAACTTAAACAAAAATTAACCGAGTTAAAAATCAAAACTTGAGGAGATGGGTATGAAGGAAAAAGTGAATTGATAAAAACCCGTGAACGATTAACCATGAAATTACAAAATCGTAGCATGATGATGAGGATACTGATTCATCAACGAGGTTTTTCCAACCCTGAAAAATTGACAATGAAGGAAAAAGGGTGAACTGAAATTGTTAAGATTTGAAAGGAAAAAAAAAAGGTGTTGCATCGATTTGAAAGGAAAGGAGGGAAAAACGTACCCGCTATCGCCGAGAACAATGACCTTGAGCAAGGTTCGTCTGCGCAATGACATAGCTGGTTACCGTGGAATTGAGCTTAATTGTTGAAGCTTCTTCTTCTTCTTCTTATTGATTATTGTGTATTGGGTGAACGAATTATGTCAACTTCGAGCTCAAAAGGGGAAAAAGGTCGCCATTATTATTCCATCGCTTTCTTTCAATTATTCTCTCTCAAACTAACTATTTTTAGCTGATCATAAGTTAATTTATATTTGGATTAATTTACTTCTGACCTTATGGAAAATAGATTACCTAAATAAATAAGTTTTATGTTAACTTATAGATTTTTACTAATAAAATTTTTTATTTTTTTTTTACAAATAAAAATTATATTTTTATAAGCTATTTTTTTTATAAACTACCTTAATAAATTTATAGTAAATTACTGTATAATAATATATAAAAACTTATTTATTTACATATATTGTTTTACATACGTTCAAAAATAAATTAATTTAAACGGGCTTAAATATAAAAAAGAGTTAACTTTTTGGATACATTGAGAAATCAATTTATCTAATCATAATATAGTTTAGATACATTAATTTTTTAATGTATCGAAAAAGTGAAGGAAAAAAAATTGACAAATAAAGTTTTTCTTATATTAAGGGGTGGATGGAGTAGTTAATAAGCTAATTTATACTGTATTTGATAAGTTAATCGATTGAGTTTATAATTTTTGGTAAATAGATATAAAAATGACATAAAAATATATGTTTAGTTAATATTTAAATTTTTAAAATATAAAATAATAGAGATATAGGATCTATTTGGATTTGACTTATTTTTAAGCTTATGAAAATAACTTATCCAAATAAGTAAATTTTTATGTCAACTCATAAGATTTTACTAATAAAAATTGTGTCTTTATAACCTCTTTTTTCATAAATTACCTTAAAAAATTTATAATAATACATAAAAATTTACTAGTATTTATTTACATAAGTTATTTTGCATAATTTCAAAAATAAGCTATAAGTCATAAGTTTTAAGGTATAAACTCATAAAAAAAAAGTTACCAAAGAAGTATTTTTTGAAATGATACTCCATCCAAATTCATATATAAGCTATAGTTTATTTGTTAGGTTTATTTAATATCTATATATAATATGAATAAGATATATTGATGGTTTAATGAACATAAAATATGAATAGTTTGATTAAATAAAATACAGGAGTAAAAGAGAGTTTGTACCAAAATAATAGATATTGTAGATAATAATTAGCCAAAGGGATCCTAATAAAACTACGAAGATTCTAAAAGGTGGAAATAAAATGAGGAGAAAGTAGGGTCAAAGGCTAATCAAATGATCTAAAGTAGCGTCATCTGTGCAAGAGGACATATGTGGAAAGGGCTAAAGCAGGGGCAACAAGGTTTCTAGTAGGACATGGGTGCGGAATTACGGTCATGGCATTTTGATACTAATAATTTCGATATTTTTATTAATTGAATTAGTATTTGTGGGTGATTTTATTCTAACAATAAATTTAGCCATGAATGAAATAAAGTTGAAATATTTAGAACAAAATTGTGTGGTTAATAGTAACATGATTGAGTACTATTTCAAATGGTCAAAGATATCTAACGTATTATATTAATATACATAATATCATTAAAATATTATATACATAATATTATTAAGCGGGTGAGATAAAAACTTGAATTTAGTACGGTTATAATATGAGTAGTCACATGTGGTCTTAATCATTTGTAAGAGATAAATTATTTTTTGGCACGAGATAAGAAAACATAATTCTAACCAAAATAATTAAAAACGTCCAACATTGTGTGAACTTCAAGAAAATTTAACTTCAGCGAATCCTGAACCGCGAGATGGATATTATGGTATTAGATTACTTTTTGGGTAATTATCGTAGACGGTTGCACTTCTTTCCTTCTGAATTGCTTACACTAGAAAGTATATTATTGGAAGATACCGATTTGCACTGTTAGAAAATATCTTCCGATAAAATTTGCACTGTTAGAAAGGACATGCGAAATTCTTATTAATTTAAAAAAATAAAAACAAAGAGCAAGCATCATTATTATATTTGTGTTCACCAAATCATTATCGTTCACGCCTGTATTGCAAATTTGTAGCCTATCCATTATTGCTACTCTAATTAGATGAAGTTAATACTACCTCAGATCCTTAATATAAAAAAAAAGTTTATTTTTTAGATGCATTAAAAAATTGATATATTTAGACTATATGTAGACTAGATACATCAATTTTTTAATATATCTAAAACGTTAACTGAGTAATTCATAACAATTCTTACAATAAATGACTTATTACAATAACAAAACAATTCTGAAACTCTCTCCATTATTATTCTTCATACCAATGAAATAATAATTGTTTGAAATACATAAGGAACAATAAAAAAAAAACTATTAAAATGACAATAGATAGAAATGAACTACCATATCAGAAAAAGAAAAAAAAATCCTTTTAAGAATTTAAAGACATTAACTCCTCAATTTGAAAAAGTACAAATTAAATTTGACTTTTTTATTAAGGGTGAATATCTATTTTTATCCTTACAATTTTTGAACATCCAATTCAGTCTCTGATAAAAGTAAAATTCAAAATAGTCTTTGATATTTTCATAGTGGTGACAAATCAAACCCTCTACTATAACAATTCACGGAGTAATTTGTCATGAGTATGAAAAAATCATGAACTAGTTTGAGTTATATTTTTATTGAGAAGTAAAATTGAAATATTAGAAAATTATAAGAGATCAAAATTAGTTTTCACTCTCTTCTTATTCTTTTTGCAGGATTCTCTTGAAATTTTGCACCAATCAGAGCATGTTTTTTGCACATTGGACACTTAGGGTTAGATGTAAAATCCACCATGTGCATGAGGCAATTGGTACATCCCATTAAAATCTTTGATGGCAGCTCATCTTTTGATGTACCACCAAGATCAAAACCCAATATTGAGGACATATATGATGGCATTTGAGTTGAAAATCTAGGAGCATTTTCTAAGTTGTTAGAGTTCTTCTTTGGTTGTGCTAACTTCAATGTTAAATCAACATTTGGATAACACTTGTATTCAGTCGCTTTTGAAGTAGTCAATCTTCTGTTTCTCATTTCCATTGATGTTAATTCGCCCTTTGAATGTACAACCAAAAAAGCATGCAGAGAAAAAATTATAATCAAGATTCATCATATAATTATTGAATTTTAAAATGAGAGAACATATTAGATGATAGTCTGTAACCATGTTAAAAATAATAATTGAAAAAAATTCATGATAAAATACAAAATTCAAATAAATCAAACTCAACAGAGGGGTTTCAATGGAGCAAGGTGGAGAGTACATATGTTTCCACACTCCACACCACTACACAGATTGCCCACCGTCTTCATCCCCATTCTCTACCATAGGGATTTTTCCTCCCCCATTTCCATATATTCGGATCTCCACGAGTCCACGTCTCAACGGAGTTCCATTAGCAATAACAAATAACTAAATTTATGTTTTTTTTTTGCACAAAAAATTATGTTTTTTTAATCTATTGATTATTTTAAATAAACTAACAATAAAACAAAAAAATATTAAGGAACTATTGTAAATATTACATATAAAAGAAATTTTTAAAAGTATTATGTAAAAATACAAATAAATATAACATGTATGAAATATTTGTATATACAAATATAAAATGTATTTTATTTATTTGCCCACGCACCGGGTCCCAGCCGGATGGAGTTATGATCCCCCGCTCATCCCTACACTTGATTCAGATTTGCTACAGTTGCAAATCACACAGTTTTCACACTGTTTAAGGTCCGAGCCATTAATTACAGATCAAACGGTTCAGATTAATTCTGGCGTAAAATCAGTTAAAACGATCTCGACCACGCGATTTATATCGGACGGCTCTGATTTAAAACAGCATGACAACTGTGTTAAATTCGACCGCATGAAATCCGTTTCCTCCCCACACTACCATTATGGGGACTTTCTCATCGCCTCCACAAGGATAATTTCCCGCCTTCGAGGCCCCAAACGGGATAATTTCAACGGAAATCCAAATTTATAGATACAAATTGACATCCCTATATAAGATAAAAATATATTAAAAGGATAAAAAAATTACCTTTGAATTATATTCATCTTGAAGTTCAGTTTGTGCCGGTTGATTAAGATCAAAAGAGGAGTGAAATTCTTTCTCAATAGACATTTTTTTTTGTAATTTGCCGGACAGTGTTTTCTTTACCCTAAACTCGAATGAATGGTACTCAAAACGTTATTTGTGCGCACGTATATATAATGAAAAATATCTGGGATAAATTTCAACATAGTCATTTTCAATTATTAATTTTAAATGTGAAATATAATAAATAAATTCACACTCAATATTTTAAAATTAATAGAATTACCGTACAATTAATGTACCAAAATGATTAATGTAGAGAAATAATAAATTTTATTTTATATATGAGTCATGATCAAATGACACCAAATGTCAAACTTAATAATATGGCACCTCCGATAATTTTTTACCAGATAATTATATTACAAAATTGACCCCGTTGGATTGAAAGATATGATAACATAGATTATGTCTATAAAATATAACATTAATCGGAAATCATTTGATACGTCAATGAAATACATCAAAATAAATTCATTTTTTGAAAGTTCGTAAGACATTTATTTTGATGTATCTCATTGACGTATCAAATTATTTCCGATTGATGTTATATTTGATAGACATGATCTATGTTATAGTATCTTTGAATCCAACGATAAATTTAGTAATATAATTATCCGACAAAGAATTATCGTGGATGTCATATTACTAAGTTTGACACATTAGTGTCAATTTGATCCTGACTCTTTCTAGTATATATATATATAGTGAGGATAAAATGTGAAGCTAATATAAGATTTTTTAACAAATAATAACATGAGTATAGAAAAGGTAAAATAAAAAATAGTATGAAGTAAATAACATAAATGATAGTCAATTTAAAAATGTAAACTATTTTCACAAATGGAATGCATAATAAAATTTTAGATAAGTTTTATGATCACAACCATTTATTTGTGAAATAAAAAGGGTTAAATATGTTTTTGGTCCCTTTAAATATATAAAATTTCATTTTTAATTCCTATAAATTTTTTCTTCGAACTTTACTCTAAATTTTTTATTTTCAATTTTCATCCCTACTTTTTTTCAAAAGTTCTCATATGACGTTCTAAATGTTTTTTTTTCAAATCATATCATTATTAACACCTTAAAATACAATTAGTTAAAATACCACAACTTTTTTTAATATAATTTTCTAATCTTTTATTGTCATCATTGAGATGATCTTCTTTAATTAATTAATCTCCTTTTAAAAATATTTTGAATTGATTTTGTATATTATTTTCAAGTATTATTATTTTTATTTGGACACAGGTTCACAAGTTTCATTTTATAGTTATATTTTTTATTTACAATTGCAAACCGTGTACCACGTATGCAAACCGTCTGCCACATAGGACAAAACTGGCGGAAATGACCAATTTGAAACCTAAAATAAACGTAAGGGACAAAATTGAAATTTTTTAAACGTAAGAGACCAAGTTAAAATCTAAAATAAACGTAAGAGACCAAATATGTAGTTTAGCCTAAAAAATATAACTACCAGTCAACATTCATAATTACTTTTATGAATGCTACTCCATTATAATTGTACTAATTATCAAAACTATTCTGTAATCATTAAAATATAACTAAGTTAGTCAAAAAAAATTAACCTATAATTAATGGTTATTTTTATTTAAAAATACTCTGAATATGTATTTTTCAATGTAATAGTAAAACTAATTAATATTAAAATATCTAATAAAAATACACATATGCAATAATACAAACCAAAAAAATGGTCAAAAATGGTTTAGGTCAGCTAAAACAATTAAATCATATATAATTTTAGTATATTTATAAAAAATCATATTTTTATAATATTTGTAGTCAAACGAAACAAATAAGAATTTGGTCAAAAAATCAATAACTTGGTCAAAAAATCAATAAAAGTTATTTCATATTTATAAAACCAATTGAGATATGTTATATTCTTTGCTTGATTTTAACCTCCTAAGTTTCATAATTGCTCCATTTTAGTCCTCTTGTTTCAATTGCTCGATTTTGGCCTCAAAAGTTTATCTCATTTTGCATTTGCTAGTCATCTGTTGACTTTTTTAACTAAAAATTGCTTAAGTGACATTTTAACAAAAATTAAATATTTTTAAAATAAATAAAATATGTTTTTAAAAGTTAAAAATGTTATAAAATAATGATATATGCTTTTATAAACAAATTTCATCTTTTTAAATTCATTGCATAACTAATGTATATGAACTTTATTATAGTTCAAATACATTAATTGTATAATGAACCTAAAAAAGTGAAATTTCATGAGTACCCTATAACAAAAGAACTAATTGATTGATTTATAGTGTTTGATAAAATTATCGGTTGAATTAAATTATAAATATAAAATGAAATAAAAGAAAATACGTTTAATTAATATTTATTTTATTTTTCTAAGTAAAATGACACCAGAAAAATTAGAAAAAAAACAAACGAGATAAACTAATTGAATTAATAAAAATAAACTATAAATAAGTTTGTGAGAAAAAATATTACAAAACAATTTTTTTTTCTAAAATATAAACTTATAAGCTACTCCCTCCGTCCCTAAATATAAGCAAAAATGAGTCAAAGGAACTTAATGCATTTGGTTAAAGATTTGGATCAAATACATCCATTTTTATTGACCAACATTTGCTTATATTTTGGAACGAAGGAAGTATAAGTTATAAGATATATGTTATAAGCTTGGACAAAATAACATAAAAAGAGTTAAATATTTTTTTACTCCCTATAAAATTATCAAATTTTATGTTTTTGTCTATAAAAGATGTTGATAAAAGCAATTTTAGTCTAGTTATTTTTCAAAAATTTTAAATTTATTTGATTATCCTTAAATCGTTAAATTTTTTATTAATTTTTTTCCCTTACATCTTTAGAATATTATACAAAGTTTATTTACAAAACTTTATCAATAAATTCAAGAAGTTTTCAATTTATATATATTTAAGATAATTAAAGCTTAGCCCAGCTCAATTGGTTCGAACTTTGACCATTCTATTTATCAACTTTAAAGATTAAATTTCTAGCTACTAAGGTACTTGACAAAAAAGAATTTTTTTTGAATAACCAAAAAACGAGAATAATTAAATATGACTTTTTTAAATTTCAAAAATAAAAATGAAAGTAATAAAAATCATCAAATAAAAAAAGATTAAGAATCGAAAAAAAAAACTTAATTACATATGTGGTCTCTTATGTTTAATTTATGTTCCAATTTGATTCCTTATTTTTAAAAAGTTTCAAGTTAGTTATTTTAGTCAAATTTTGGTCTAAATTGCCCATATAGCTAACAAACTTATATATTGCAAGTTTTAGAATTAACTCAAAATTTAACAGAAATTTAGACGAAATTAATTCAAAATTTATTAAAAAGTACGAAGATATGTTGATATCAGTAACATAAAATTTCATTAAAAAAAAATCAGTAATATAAGAGATTAAATTATTTTTTTTACGGTAGAATATAGAAGGTCAACTTTTGAAGACCAACTTAAAATTTAAAATAAAGATAATAACCAGCAATTAAGAAAACTAGAGAAAAAAAAAAACGAAGAAGAAGAATATTCCCTCTAGTCCTATATATAAAAACACATTTACTTTTTAGATTCATTGTAACATTAATGTATCTAAACAACATATAGTCTAAATACATCAATTTTACGATGTATCTAAAAACTCAAATTTTTTTTGTATATAGGACCGAAGGGAGTAATTGAGATTATAGATAGAAAGCAATGATTATGAAACAAGAGATGAACTGTGAATTGTGTTTGAAGAAAAACAAGCATATTAATAAATTGAGTCTGAGAGTAAAGTAAGAGTTAAGCCATGGAGGAAGAAAACAAAGCATTAATGGAAGAAGAAAAAGAAAGAGAAAGCAATGAATCATCACAATCAGCAAAGAACAAGGTAGAGATCCATCTTTTCCGGCAGGGTGAAGGACCCATTGCAGTTTTCCAATCAAACCTTACCGGATTCGAACAGAATCAGTTAAATGTCCGTGAAATTCTCCATAAACACTCCCTCAAATCAATCTTCGCTTTCAACCCTAGTTCCGGCCGCGCCGCCCCCATCCGCCTCAACCCTAAAACGGGGAATTCAGTTCTTCCTTACCGAAACGGCGCCGTTCTGTACATCGACAGCGAACCCAAGGTATCTATATCTCAATCTTCTCTAATTATGATTAGTTAAGAGAAATGGTAATGATTTTGATTTTGATTTGGTTTAGGAATCGTTGCTGAAACCGGTGTATAGGATCTTGGTTGGGGTGGCATTGATAGCTATTATGATAATGTTAGTTTCTGGAGATATTGATATTGGTACTTCAGAATGGGTTCAGAAATTGAATGTTTCAGGTGTGAATTTTCCTCCTTTGATATTGGCTTGTGTAGTTGTTGTTTTCTCCCGCATGAGACACAGGACCAGAAATTTTCTCAAAAGACTTGGTCTCTAATTCATTATCCATCAAGCATTCATGAGGAACGTGACCGAGCAATTGTTTACCTTCAACTACAAGTAATGTTGTTTAGTTTTTCTTGTTAACTATGGTTGGTATGTGTTAGTATTTAGTCGCAGATAACAATTACTCGCATAAATAGATAAAGATCATAGGACACATGTTGAGTGATAGAATGTTCTTACAAATTTGGTGTATCAGTGTCAAATTGAAATTGACAGAAATAGTTTTAAATGATATTACAACAAAAGATTCTTAGTATTATTCTGAATTTATTTATATAGTGGATTCAAGATGTTGCAAATCGATATATCCCAAATTACTTGGTTAGAGATGTGTATGTTTGGTTTCACTTCTGGAGCAGCCAGAATTGATTCTGGACGTGTAGAATTGATTCTGACTTGTTTGGTTTCTCAAAAGTAGAATTGATTCTGCCTCCAGAATTGATTCTACTTGAAGCTAGAAATCGTAGCTTCTAATTCTAGAATTGATTTTTACACTCAAAATTTGTGTTCAACTCACTTTTACATGAATATATCCAAACATAAACCACTTTAACTTAAAATCAATTTTGGTCAGAATCAATTTTACAGAATCAATTCTGTCAAAATCAATTCTCGTCACCGCAGAACCAAACATACACTAAGAGTAGAGCTAGATGCATTGATGCCATACAAAATCATGGGCAAGTTTGTTTTTCAATGAAGCAATCAAAAGTGTCACGACCATGCAAGCATGTTTAGATGAAGCCCAACACGTGTGGGCATTAAGGAAGAAGAAGAACAACTCTGAGCTGCTTTTTTAATTAAGAGAATGTTATGATAATCATTGAATTTATTTTGATATGTCCCATAATAATATAAATATTTTGAATTTTTTTTATCTGGCTCGTTTCTTTTTAGAATAACTTCTGAATAAGTGATTAGTTATGTTCTTTAAGATAATCTATTGTAAACAAAAAATGCTGAGTATATAGCGATAGTGAAGTGAGAAATGGGAAAGTATTTCGCCACAGTGAAGTGAGGGTGGACAATTTAGTGGATGAGGTAAAAATTGTAGCATGGAATTGGTTGAAAATTAAAGCGAACAATCTCAATTACAGTATCTCGCAATGGTGCTTGAATCCACGAGCTTGCCTTAGTCTGATTTAGTAATGCTATTTGAATTTAGAATCATAAGAATTGACTGGTTGGATAAGTTATGTGTTGCATAGTTCATTGTTACAGTCTGTAATTCTTGCACACCTGCTGCATGTGCATGAACAGTCAGGATATTAATACATAGGGAAATAATAAGTTTGTCGTGCGGTTGGAAAGAATATTCCATTCGGTTTTGGATTTTGCTATGCAGTAAGTTGAAAAGAATCTATCAGATTATGGAAGCAGGTGCATCTCATTTTCATATCTCCCACCAAGTGCTGCCGTGCTGGTTGTCTTGCTATGAAATAGCTTGGTTTTGGTTCATTGAATATGGTGTTGAGGAACTAATAGAGGCTAGTGGCTTTTGGGGCTCTTTAATTGTTCCTGGTTGTGGTTCAGGAAGTGTTCATGTTTATGTTGTGCTGGAGGAAAGCATGCAAAGAAGATTGATATTTGATGCTTATTTTTATTGAAGGGATCAATTATTGCCTAGTTGTATTTGAATTACAGGTAGCGATGTGTATTAGCGTTTGATGTATTAAACTGTGAATGACACATTGCTTTTCTGATATGGCACACCTTGTGAGTTGTGATGTGACTGGTTGTGGTTGTTTATGGTTTCATCAATTAAGAAAAGTTTTGTTTTTCTAATTATTTTTCTTAGTAACAACTACCAATGTTTTTAATTAGAGAGTATGTTGCTAAAACAACTCATTGTAAATTAACCGTAAAAAGAAATTAAGTGTTTTATCCTTCTTTTGGTTTAAGGGTTGGTCAACAATTTTTTATGTCAAACAAGGAGGAAATCTTCAAATGAAAACAACTACCTTGATTGGGGCCCAAAGCCTTTCAAGTTCAATAATTGCTGGTTAGATCATCCTGCCTTCATTCCTTTTGTAACAGAATTCTGGGAAAAAACAGTAATTAAAGGTAAAAAAGCTTTTGTTTTGAAAGAATAGTTGAAAAAACTTAAGGAAAGCCTCAAGGTGTGGAATCGGGAAGTTTTTGGCCTTATTGATCTCAATATTAATAAAACGGTGAAGGAGCTAAATGAGGTAGAAGATTTATTGGCTGAAGGCCTCGGTGATGCAGATCAGAATCTTTCTTCGGACTTGACCAAACAGTTTTGGGAGCAAATCCATCGCAAAGAAAGTTTGTTACATCAAAAATCAAGGTCCAAGTGGATTCAAGAAGGTGATTCTAACTCTCGCTTTTTTCATGCTAGCATTAAAGGTAGAAGACGTAGGAACACCATTGCAATGCTAAAGAAAGGAGATGAATGGATACAGGGAGTGGATAGTATCAAATGTGAAGTAAAAGATCATTTCTCGAAGCACTTCGCTGAGGAATGGACCAACCGACCTTTTCTACAAGGTATTGATTTCCCTATGCTTTCAGCAGATGATAATACTCTTCTTCTAGCCCCCTTTGAGGAAGAAGAGGTTCGTGATACTATTTGGAGTTGTGATGGTAATAAAAGTCCGGGCCCAGACGGATTTAACCTTAATTTCTTTAAGGCGTGATGGAATATTGTGAAATCTGATGTTATGGCTTTTTTGCTAGAATTTCATGCCAACTCTTTTTTGCCTAAAGCGGTGACAGCTTCCTTTTTGACTTTAGTTCCTAAGAAGGATCATCCTCTTGATCTTTTTGATTACCGACCCATTTGTTTAATTGGTAGTCTCTATAAGATTTTGTCAAAGATTCTGGCAAATAGAATAAAGAGAGTGATGAGTAAATTGATTTCTAAGTGCCAATCAGCATTTCTCCCTCAAAGACAGATTCTTGATGGTGTGGTAGTTCTTAATGAGATTATGGACTTAGCTAAAAGAAGGAAAAATGATTGTCTGTTGTTTAAAGTAGATTTTGAAAGAGCTTACGATTCGGTCAATTGGGGTTTCCTAGAAAAAATGATGATAAAAATGGGATTCTCTGAAGGTTGGTTAAAGTGGATGAGAGCTTGTATCTTTGAAAGCTCGATGTCTATTTTAGTTAACGGCAGCCCAACCGAGGATTTTAAGGTTGGTAGAGGCCTTCGTCAGGGTGATCCGCTATCGCCCTTTCTTTTCTTGATAGTTGCTGAAGGTTTAGCAGGATTGGTGAGAAGGGCAGCCGAGATTGGAAGATTTAAGGGATACCAGGTTAATCCCTCCTTACAGTTCCAAATTTTACAATTTGCTGATGATACTATCTTGATGGGTGAAGGTATTTGGAGCAATTTGTGGTCTATCAAAGTGATCTTAAGAAGTTTTGAATTGGTTTCAGGAATGCGAATCAACTTTGTGAAAAGCAAACTCTATGGTATAAATGTTGATACTAATTTCCTCGAAGCGGGTTCTTCTTTTTTAAATTGCCGAGCAGATATTCTACCGTTTAAATTTTTAGGAATTCCAGTGGGATCCAATCCTAGAAGAAGAGAGAATTGGAATATTGAGATATAATTAGTTGCTCTAATTAGTGGTTAGTTAGTTTAGTTAGTTAGCGTATATATAGCCTTTGCTATAGTCATTTGTATTCAACTTTTGTCATATTGTAATATTTTAGTTTGATCAATACAAAGAGTTTATAGCTTTTCTCTCATTTCTTCCATGGATGCCATGTTTCATAACATGGTATCAGAGCAAATATGGTATCCACCTTGAAGATTTTTTCCGCTGCACTTTTCTTGAGAAAATCTAATTTTCTCATTCCTCAGTTTCTTTTCTCATTCATCTTCATTTTCTTTCTTGCTTTTTCTCGAGAAAATCTTGTTTTCTCAATTTTCCTTCCGTTTACGGATTTCAATCTTGATTCAGTTTAAAATTCTTTGATCTTGATTCTCTTCACCGTTTCAGTTCTCCCCTAAGCTCTGTTGCGCTTAATCGATTTTTGCCTCTTTCGATTTCTTGTTCGAATTTGAGTTAGTTACTGTTCAAGGTTTTATGTTTCATTGCAATTTATTGATTTCACTCAGAATCGTCGTTTCTGTGTCATCATCTCAGATCCGAAACGCATCTTCTTCACAGCATGCGCTTCCGTTTTATCGCAACTTCTGTTTTCCATCATTACCCCCAAATTCTAGGGTTTGCGATCGCATTTTCAGTTCACTGAATCATTCATTTCTGATCCCGATCTCATCATGACTATGTCTGGTACTGTGATATTTGATGATTGCTTAGTATGATGCATTGTAGATCTAGAGGACGCGATTTGTTTAAGGTGACTGAGGTTTCAATTTGACGATTCTTGGAAGAATTCGGGTCGATTGTTATTCTCTTGGAGTGTTATTTTCTGCGCTAACATGCAAAGGTTTGGAGTTTAGATTCGGTTTAGTTTGCACTTGGTTGAGGTTTGGCTCTGTTTTCTCCATCACCTTCACTGCTTTGAGGTTTGACATAAATTTCTTCTTGACAATTCTGTTGTGTATTAGTTGCTTCTGGTTATACTTCTTTTGGAAGCTAAATTGGAGTTGGTAGAAAGCATAAGGTTCTGTTATTGTTGCTCCGATCACAACTTGGTGATGACTATTTTTTTTTCATATTTGATTCTCTTATCCATTGTGTTCTGTTGCCATGCTCTGAACATTGACTGCATATTGAAAATTGATGGATGTAATGTGAAGGTCTTGTTATAGTTTTTTTTGTGTGGCTCGTTCAAGAATAGTGATATAATTAGTTGAAGGTCTTGTTATAGTTTGAGCTTAAACTTTGTAGTGTTGGTCTATGGATTTTGGTGATCTGTGACTTTCAGTTTGGACAAACATCCAAGTGTTTTAGGTGATTTCTCCTCAGTAGACAAGAAATTGGAAGTGGTCTGTGATATTAAAAAAAAAAGCTTCTGAACCTTTGAGTGGTGATCATTATTTGAAGAATGTAATTTGGTTTCAAGCATTTAATTTGAGGAGACATAGCCGTGCACTTTGTTCTCTGTTTTACTCAATTTGATTGGATGTTGTAAATGTGGATAAAGCCTATTGAGTAGAAGCTTGGTCATGAAGCTCATGGATTTAGCTTGTGTGGCTTACTCGTACTTTGGATCTTGTTGTTACTTGTCTATTTGGTGAAGCCCTGCTACAGTACTGATTGTGAAGTACTTTTGGTTGGAAGTTACTACTCCTCAATGTTCCTTGTATGAAGATCAATGTGCACATTTGGTTTCTTGCTTTATTTTCTATTGAAGATATAGCTCTTCATGGCTTCAGATTTGCTTTGCAGAACCTCAGTTTGTTCTTACTGATGGGTACTTCGTTTCTTTGTTCATTAGCCTTATTGGCTTTGGTTGACTTATGATTGATTGGTTGGGTTTTGATGTGCTATTTCATCTTGAGCACGACATTGGTTTGTTGCTTCACTCTCTAGCCATCAACCAAGCTACTTGGTCATCTTTCTCGTTGATTTGTTGGTCCTCTGATGTGCTAATTACCTTTAGCACAACTTGAGTTTTGTTGCTTCACTTCGTAGCCATCGGACCTTCCGACATTCCTTGTTGTGCTTCTATCTTGAGTGATTGAGTGCTCTTGATGGTTAAGCTTTGTGCCTTAATTGGCCTTGTTGATTTGCTTCTACCTATGGTGGTTAAGCATTGATTTGTTGCTTCCTCCGAGTAGTTTAGCCTTGAGTTATGGTTTCTACTTGGTGGTTAAGCATTTGCCCTTAGTTGGGTTGGATGGGCTGTGTTTCTTCCGATTCACCATGTGCGTGTGATCTCTGCAATTGTGATTTGCGATGAACCCTAAATCCCAAATCTACAATAATCTCCGCAATTGAACCCTAATCGACGATATTCTCTTCCAATCGAACCACACTCATTCTCTCCAATTGCTTCCAGATAAAAAAAAACATAAAATATTTTTAGAAAATAAACAGCCTCTTATCTTTACACTAATAATTTGTATACCCTTATCTCGTTGGAATTGGAAAAAAGAAATCTAAAAGAAGGAATGTGAATGGTCTTCTTCACATGTTTTTTTTTCCATCTCTTTCAAACACATATGAAAAGCACTTTGTTGCAAAGAATAAAAAAAAAGTGTATATTTTTACGATTTTTAATATGTTTTTCGTCTGCGTAAAAAAAAATACAGACTAAATTAACCGTTTATTAATCCAGTTTTAAAAATAACCAGTTTAAAACTGGATTTAAAAATTAACCGTCTTTAAACCGGTTTTATAAAAATATCCGGTTATGTATCCGTATTCAAATTTATAACTGGTTATATAACCGGTTTATAAAAAATAATGGTTATGGTCATGTATCCAAATCCATATATCTTGTTTTGGTTTGGATATAATTTGGTTTGGCAAAATAACCGATCATGCACACCCCTATTGGCTAGTATGCCACTTTACTTCTTTTCTTTCTATAAGGCTCCTAGTTGTATTCTAAAGCAATTAGTGAGGATCCAGAGAAACTTTTTATGGGGAGGAGGTTTAGAGGAGAAGAAATTATGTTGGGTGAAATGGGATCACATTAGCTGCCCGAAATCCCAGGGAGGTTTAGGCGTTAAAAATCTTGCTCTATTTAACTCGGCGCTTCTTTGCAAGTGGAAATGGAGGTTTATTGAAGAACGAAACGCGTTGTGGAGTGAGCTGTTGAGCTTTAGATATGGGCATCTTCCTACAAATATGTTAGAGGAACTTTACCTCAAACTAGAACCAATGAATCTATTTGGTGGAAGGATGTTTTGGGCATAGGAAGGTCACTGGATGAGGATTGGTTTAGAAAGAATGTGAGTTGTGGTTTAGGCGACGGCAGTAATATTGGATTTTGGAAGTTTAGGTGGATGGGAAATCAACCCTTTTGCGACTTGTATCCTAATTTATATGCGAAAGAGGTCTCTAAGGATGTTCTAGTTTCACACCGAGTGCGGCGAAACGACGAAAACATTGAATGGAGTTGGATGTGGAGCGATAATCTCACTCACAATGAGGTTGGGCAGCTTCTCGAATTGCAAGATTTGTTAGTGGAGATTCACTTAGGGTCCGTTTGGTTCGGGAGTTTTGGAGGGGAGAGGAGGTGATATTTTAAATTTTTATCTTTGGTTCAACTTTTTAAAGAGGGGAGGGAAGGGAAGGAGAGAAGTAATTTATTTTTTTACCCTTAACCTTATAAACTCAAAATAAGGATTAAATTATAATGGATATATTACGTCAAAAAAAATATCTAATGGATATATACAAAAAAAAAAATCTAATGGGTAGAAAACCTAATTTTTTTGTTGTAAAAAAAAAAATAAAACCTAGAATTTAATATTCCAACAAAGATAATTTAGAATTTTAATAAAAAAGTGAGGGTAATTTTGTCAACATAATAAATTATGTTTTACCTAGCCTCCCCTCCTTAGAGCCTGGGAGGATGGATAGGTGGCGTTGGATTCCTGGCCCCATTGGTCTTTTTACTGTTAATTCTTGTTACAAGATGCTCATTCAATATTCCAATATGGCTTCTTTGGACCCAAATGTGTTGGAAGCTATCCAAAATCTTTGGAAGAATGATGTCCCAACTAAAGTTAATATTTTTGGTTGGAGATTATTACTAGACAAACTACCTTCAAGAGCAGCCCTCCATCATAGAGGTATTTTACATAACTTAAATGAGTTGCCGTGTACTTTTTGCTTCCACTTGGTAGAGGATAGTTTCCATGTTTTTTTCAACTGCCCTTTTGCTACAAAGGTATGGCAGGCTATTTCTCAATGGATAGGACAGTACATAAATCCGTTGCAGGTCTGTTGGAATCATTTTCAAGCCTTTGGTGAATTGGTTAAAACTAAAAATGGTAGCCGGGTTCGACACTTGATTTGGTTGGCTACTACGTGGTGTATTTGGAAGCTAAGAAATCAAATTGTTTTTAATGGGGCTACTCCGGATGTTACACAATTAGTTGAGGAAATTAAACGTTTTTCTTGGTCTTGGTTTAGGGGACGTTCCGGCCGTAAGACTTTTCTTTCTTATTATGAATGGTGTGTAGATCATCTTATTTGTTTTCAAAGCATATAATAAGTTGCTTTGCATTGTAAGGGATTGAGTACCCCTTGTACTCCCTTATAATAATATTTGCTTATAAAAAAAAACTACAAATAAAATGGAAATAAAATACTACTTCTATGCATCAATAACGAAATAGACAAAATAAAATGGTAATAGATGTATTCATTATTATAATTTGTTGTGTAGGTATCATGTTTTTGTCTTTGACTTTTGAGTATAGTAACTTCGAGTGAAATAGCAACTTCGTCCCTGAATTTGCACGCGTCAATCAAATTTCTCTCTGAATTATTTATAATATCTAAAAAGTCTATGAATTTGTGAAAGTTGCATTAAATCAGTCCCTCCGTCAACTTGATCGTTAATGGTGTTGGCGCGTCACGTCACGGGTCCTTCCACGTCATGAGTCTAGGGACCAAATTGATTGATTTTAAAATTTGGATGTCAAAAAATTTCATTGTTTTCATGAAACGACTATGTGAAATTGATCCTTGAATTTCCACACTTAATATCAAATAGGTCCTTAAATTCTATTCTTATAATCAAATTTGTCCATGTATTTACAAGTTGATATCAAATTAGTCCTCAAAGTTACGCCATTACAGAATAAAGACAACAAATGAACTTCAAGTCCATATTAGCATGCTGAAATCTTTGACTTTTTTAAACTCACTTGATATATCTCGACATCTCCCATCAAGTGCGAGTCTCTTCGCGTCCACGATCTATCACTATTTACTTATTCCTCCCCTGTCAAGTTGAATTAGGTTATTATACCTCTGTTGGACCGTGAAGGAGAGCTCCGTTGGATTGAATCAACACACTAAGCAAAAAAAACCACACAAGTGACTTTGAAACTACACTTTCACCCAAAACTTTGAGGCATCAAATTCACAGGTCATCTCATTTATATGTTGTTCAACCCCAACTCTTTCAATCAATGTATATCTTAACCCACACTTGATATATCTTGATGATATCATCCAACTAAATGAATCTCGTTATCGAAGTTTTCCTCTTAAATAATTCTTATCGTTATGTCAATTTTAGAACAAATAGATGAAAGAAATCAATTTATTTGCATATAAATTATCTATTACAATATATAAAAAGGATACAAATTTTTAGGATGACTTTTTCATTATACCTATTTTACCCTTAAAAAAAACTACCAAAACAAAAAACTAAATATTTGTATATGTTGAAAAATAACTTCCACATAAAAATAGATTTTCAAATTTTTTTAGTAAATAATTTTTTTTTTCTCTTAATAACTAAGCACAACTTCCACATAAAAGTATGTTTTCAGTTTTTTTATAGTAAAAAAAAAAAAATATAGATTTTTTTTCTTCTTAATAACTAGCCACAATAAAAAATGATGTTAAGTAGTTATCAATCAACTAAGTCCAATAAAAAAGGAGATTAAGTAGTTATTTATATTTGCACAATAGAGAATTTCGATCGCAGCAAATAAAAAAAAATATATATCGATCACACGAACGTGCCCGTTTGGCGGCTAGTTATAATAATAAAAACAAAATTCTCTTTCTTAACCCTTCAAATTTTTTTATTTAATAATAATAATAATAATAATAATTTATAATAAAAAAAATTTGGATTGGAATTTATTTGGGTTTGAAAACACCAATGAGCCTTGAAGAAAAAACCTTTCTTTCCCCAATGACACCGAGTTGGAGAGGCTTCACTTCACACGATTGTTTCAATTTCTAAACATCGGTGATAAAAGCTTAACCAAACTCGTCACTCTACGAACATGGCGGCGCAACTGAGCGCCGTTGACTACGTCACCAGCTTACAAGCCAGGATCAAGGTTCAGTACTTTCTTTCAACCAATTTTCTCATGCTAAGCTTTATACGTGCTTTGAATTTTGTATATAAAATTATAAATATATTGAACTTCATTCAAAACCCTCATATCCAGCTCAAATATTGCACTCATTTTATTATACATCATAGTATAGTAATGTAGGGATTCAAAAATACTATGCATTATCTTACATTACTTTACATACCTCCGTGAATATGCCTGCAATTAATGTATTATTATTGTTTGTTGTCTGTTTATGTCTGTAATTTCATCATTTGCTCAAGATTCTACTGTTACTGTTTGTGTGCGCACTATGAAACAAAGACACCGACACTTCGACACATAATAATTTGACAAAAGGACATAATTCAATGTAATCACATATGTTATGCGTGTCCGTGTATGACACCATAACACACATAATATGAGGAGTGTCGGTGCTTCATAGTTGTGTGTGTTTTATTTTATTTGATTCATACTGATTTATGTGATTCATACTGCCAGGAATTAGAAGATGAGAATGCAAATCTTTTATCTCGACTTGCTCATTGCCATTGCTCTCAGGTTAGCTACTCGATTGTTTCATAGTTCTTTAGATTGTTTCGCTCTATGTTTGTTTTATCTTCTTCGTCATGGAGCATAGTGATAGTTTTCACCAAGGAATAACTAAGCAAAGTAAAGAAAAGCGAAAGGATGAAAAAGGGTTTTGTCTGCATTTTTTTGCACAATAAATATATGTAAATGTTTGGTGCAGGTTGATAAAAAATTATACGGTCCCAATGATAAAACCACGAAAGTTACAGAACAGAAAGAATCCAACATGAAATCAGAAGAGAATATAAAGAAAAAGCCAGGTTTATTTTTCTCAAAATTTTCTTTAGGGTATGTAGATGTTATGAGAAAATACTGTTTTTATTTTGAACACACAAGGCCATGAGAACTTTCTGCCTCTCTCTAAGGAATAGATATAAGCTTTCTGTTCTTCAGTGGAAAGTTCATGTTGTCTTTGATTGATTGATTTCTTTCTTTATTTCAGTGATTTTTTTGATTAGTATGCTTACCTTGTTTATGTTTTTCAGCTACATTGGTGTTTTTTGTTTTTTATGTGCCCTCTGTTCTGTGTACATGAATCTCCCATTTTGTTCCTTCTTATGAAATTCAAATGACGAGGGAAAAATTGTTAAAAACATGATGAGGGAACATAATTTATTTTTAATCTCATGAGATATATCAGTTTAGCAGAACAAATTGTCATATTTAAATTAGCTTTTACATTGTGATACAGGCTATAACACAAAGTTTATGAGTCACCATAACAAGAGATATGTAGCTTTAAAAGTTATGTACTTTGGAAAAAGGTATATACTGTCACTATTTTATCTTGCTTTGTTTTCTGTCTTAACCAATTGCCCCATAAGACTGAGTTATGCTGAGTCTGAGTTTAAGTTTCTCACCCCAGACTATGTATTTCCTCACCTATTGGTAAAACACTTTTATCATTGCATTTTGTCTTAACAATATCAACTGAGGTGCTATCTATACTAAATTGGATATTTCATATAAATTACTTGTTTGACACACACACAAAATATGATACAACTATGATATTTCGAGATCATATTTCGATCTATCAATCTTAGGTTATGTTTTAACAAGTGTTCATATAAGTTCAAAGCTTGCTTTGGAGGTTACATTTGATAGATCCTTCTTAATCTCAAATTCCCATGATACTTTAATTTATTGAGTTAAAAGTTTTTTGTGTTTTTTTAACCTACATATTATTTTCCTGTTTGTTTCTTTATTCTTTTGGTATTTATTGAATTATCTCTATATGAATTCTACGTGATAGTTAAGGTCTTCTGACTACCTGTTAAATACAGGTTCTATGGTTTTTCTGCAGAGGCACAAATGGAACCAAGTGTTGAGGTTTGCTTTTTCCCAAAGTCGCACTAGCCGATAATTCTCAAAATTTGCATATATTTGTCATGAGTACCACTCAGCATATAATTTTCCATAATCGTAGAAAAATGATTGTCTTTGCTGAATGAAGTAGTCTGGTTGTCAACTGAAAAAAGTTATTGTAAACATTTTATGTGATACCCCAGTTTTATTTATCATGTATTATTTTTCTCGCAGTCTGAAATTTTTAAAGCTCTTGAGAGAACAAGGCTATTGGTTGGTGATAAGAAGGAGTCGCAATATTCGCGATGTGGTAGAACAGACAAAGGGGTATCCTCTGTTGGAAATGTAAGCTAGCAATAACTGATACATAGTATGATTATAAACACTGATATTACAAATTGAGCCATACCATTTTAGTACTCCCATTAACATTATTGCACTGCTGAAGTCACATGGCAAATGGCAAGGCAGGATGAGGTACTTCTGCAGAGTGCCTCAACATGTTTGGTTTACAGTTGAATTTCATCTAAAAAAAAGCAATGAAGCCCGAAAGACAGTGATAATTTAGCATCAAATTTCTAATCACGATTACAACACTTTTACTGTTGATTGGCAGAGCATCATATGATTTGTTATTTAATTGGTTCTTATGATGAAAACATTTTGAACAGGTGATAGCTCTTTTTCTAAGATCAAAGCTCAAAACATCTGGAGTAAATAATGGAAATTCTGGAGAAACTATTTTAGAAGAGCAACTCGGTTAGCAAACAATCTTTTTTGAAAAGAAAAGAAAATGAAATTTAAGCTTTTGATTTGTTGCTTCCGATTTTCATTGTATGTATTGACTTAATCTTGTTTGATTTTTATTTTTTGGCAAAATCCTGGTTTTTCCTTGTCTTATACTGGCTGGTATTGATTTCCATGTTTGCACACTTATGCATTAAATCAATGAAATGAGTTATGGTTGTGAATTAGACATGTGCTGGTGAATATGATCTAATTATTAAATTATTCGTTTCCTAATTTTTTCCTCACAATTTACATAATCCAAGTCATATTTGTATTACTCTAAAAACACTATGCTTAGTATACTTAAACATTTATGCTTTGAGGCTCTAAAAATGATTTCATAGTGATAAATTTTCATCCTTTTTGGGTTAGCGATTTTTCCCTTTATTTATAAGGTACATCAAAATAATTAGTTGTGTAATACCACTATAAAGATATCAACTATCTCGTGTAGATATCAAAAGGATTACTTGCTAAGTAGATTGATTTCCATAAGTTTGGGGCATGGGCAGGTTATAGGGTATTGATTGCTAACCTTGTGATTGTTCACTATGTCCTTAATATAACATTTAAATCTGTGTGGAAAATCATGCATATTTTATTTCTTACTTTTCTTAAATCCTACAATTTTTTGCATAGATGGGGAACTTGATTATGTGAGGGTGATAAATCGAGAACTTCCAAATGACATTCGAGTTCTGGGCTGGTGTCCTGTTCCTGTTGATTTCCATGCGAGGTTTGTATACATTCTTTAAAACTTGACTTTCTAATATGTTGATCAAGTTATATAGAGAATAGTGACAATAATGGGCAACACTAGACAGGGGATCTTGACATGGTTATGTAACAAAATACTTTTGGCTGCAATGGGTCACTGTAACAAGATCTAGGCTTTTCCCCCCCATAAATTTGAAACAACCTGTCCAGATTATATAAATTTCAAATACATAAATACCTATATATGCTGACTGATCTAGTTTTGCAAGAGGGACCACAATATTACGTGTATTCTTACAATTAGAGTAGCCATCTTTTGCTTGTGGTATTCCAATTTGTGTTGAATGTATAAACAGCTAAACAAGTATGAACTGAAGGTCCTTCTATTGATTGGTAGAGAGCAAGTGATTTAATGGCAAATATTTCAAGCTCTAACATAAAGTAAAGAAGTTAAGTATAAAATAGCTTTTTTATTTTATGAAATTCTCTATCTACAGAATAAGTACCGTCAATTTAATAGGTGATTGATTAAATTCATATTCTAGAAAGAAGTCATTGAAGGTGCGAGTGTGCCAATTTTAGTATCTACTGTCAACATATAGTAACTCATACATGTAAGGTTAAGATTTTCAAGCTTGTTGAAAAGGTAATTTTTTTGAAAACTTAAATTGATGTTCCAAGCTCCAGATAAAGATATAGGAAGCTCGGAAAATTCTACTTTTTTCCTTTGACGGGCATTTATGATACAGAGAAGAATATTAAAGAATAGAATCAATAATATTAGTAGATAATAGTTTCAGTTGTTACAACAGCTTTGATATGCTAAACAATACTTTTCCAGGTTAAGGGTCCATGGTTTATTGAATGTTGAGGAAGGGTTGTGATTCAAGCCGAATTGTTGTCCTTGCTGACACTAACCTTCACATCGCAAAGATCTTGCAATAAATTTAATTAATTTTTGTAATTAATAAAACGAAGATTGATAGCTTAAATTATTCTATTTTGCTATCATGTTTCTCATTTATGTTACTAATACAGGTTCAGCTGTTTAGGCAGGGAGTATAGATATTTCTTTTGGAAAGAAAATTTGAATATCATGGTACGAAAAACCATTTTCCGTTACAGTTTATACTTTATATAAATTCTTGAATCTTTCTTTCTCTTTCTTCTCTATTTCCGATCATGTGAAAAATTCTTTAACCTTGTAATCACTTTTCATTGGTTGTTGTCCCATTAGGCTATGGAGAGTGCTGGAACAAAACTTGTGGGAGAACATGACTTTAGAAATTTCTGTAAAATGGATGCAGCAAATGTGCACACCTACGTGCGGCGTATCACAATGTTTGAGATTTATGCAACAGATGTGAGGTTAAGATTGGTAGACAATTTTTCTTACCCATATATTTCTGTTTCGCTGAGTCCATTGTTGATGGCAAAATTATGTTGGAAACGAATAGTTGAAATTGGACTGCAGTAGCTTATCATAATGTTCTATGTAACATGTACTTTCTGAGGTTATGATTGATTGAAAAATTTCCCACACTTTTTTCGTGTTTGCACTTGCTTCTGTATGTGCCCTGGGAATGATACTTCATAATTGTGTGTTTTACAATGCTTGAGTCTGATTTCTAATTCTACTATCCTCATGGGACGCGAAGGAACCAAATGCTCTGTTGGCCCGAACCCAGGTTCCATTGTTCATAGCTAGTAAATGTGTGGTCTTTCTTTGCTGCATAAATTATTTGGATGATCTTTTCCATTGCTTCTGGGCAGCAGTACCCACCCACCAGAAAAAAATGGACAGAAACAAAAAAAATAAATCGCGAGGAAGAGACAAATCAAATGAGTCAATGACAGTATAAAGGGGGAAAATATACACAAGATTTCTTTTGACAAAACAGCTAAAAAAACAAGGTTATTAAGTTGCACCAGGAGTTTTGCTCTGCATGGACTGACCCAATACAGGAAGTCGCAGCAGGACGATTCGAACTTGAGACCTTGAGAGGAGCACACTCCAAGGTCCCAGACCTTCACCACTAGGCCAACCCATGTGGGTTGCATGCTTAACATTGAATTTTCAATCTAAGATGCGTAGCGAAATGAAATTATCGTAGTTTCCCCTTTTGTATTCCAAAGAGGGAAAATCTCACTACTTGTTTGAAATACAGAATTTTGGGTTGTTATAGAATCCTTTGTTAAAAAAAATTGCATAATTGAATCTGCTCGACAAAAATATAAATAAATCAATTTACTATTCTCTAGCTTTTGGGTATCTGAACAGGTTTTCCATTTTCCTGCAGGTATGATGGTAATCAACTTTGGGTGATTAAATTCAGAGGTCGAGCTTTTCTATGGCATCAGGTTCGCTGCATGGTTGCTGTTCTGTTCTTGATTGGCAAAGGTCTTGAATCTCCAGATGTGCGTACCTAACACCCTCATATAATCATTTGGAAAATTTGTTTATCTGTTGTGTTGCCTTTCATTCTTTCAAGGTAAGAGTGTGCCACAGATACAGTCTTTTGAACTGTGAAGACTCGATGCATTGTCTGGCACGTTTGGCAAGTTTATTTCCCAAAGCCATTTTTATTAAAGAAAGAGTCTGGCACTTTGGCAAGTTTATTTCCCAAAGCCATTTTTATTAAAGAAAGAAACTGATGTTAAGATTTTTTAAGTTAAATAATAGGTGTTTTGTTGGCCTTAGAGAGGTAACCCTCACTGAATGTCCGTGTTCCCTGTTTGCTGCAACATGCTAATTTTTGTTACTGTTGTAGAGTATAATTACTTTTATCATCTTGAATCCTAATGTCGGAATTGAAGTTTTGTTACTCCTCTTAAGTTGCTGCAATCAGATGTCAAACACTTCATCATTTGCACAAACAACCATAGGAAGAGTTCTTTTTCTGTTGAAAGTATTTCCAACTTGCATTCATATTTCTGTGTTTTAGCAAATTCCAAATTTCCAAAGGGACAGACTTTTTTAAATGTTAAAGGATTGCATTGCCTTCTTTCCTATGAGGGTGTTCCACAGTCTCTTATTTATTTATTTTCTATTTCATATTAGCATCATGCTGTAAGATTCAATCCTAGGGCAATTCATCTCTATATTGATTTGTTATTCTGTAGATTGAGTTAATAAATTTTACGCTTCAATTTCTAGGTGATTGACATGCTACTGGACACTAACAGGATTCCCAGGAAACCTCAGTACATTATGGCTTCAGAAGTTCCTTTGGTTCTTCAGTCCTGTGACTTTGAAAATATCAAGTTTATGTGTTCAACAGGTATTTCTGAAATTCAAATTACAGTGACTGATTTTCTTCCCTTGCTTATTGCGGTTTTCTAACTACAAAAGTTTGATAACTTGAATTTATTTATGTGATTGCATATCTAGATTCGGGAAAAACGCTACATGCACACTTGGTTAATGAATGCCAAAGTTACCAGCTTCAAGCTGCAATCTTTCAAGAAGCTATTCTTAATTGTGTCCCTCAATTACATGGTGCTGCAAATATGTTTAGCTGAATTAATTTCCAGTCACATTGCTTACTTTAGTTTAGACTGATTTAATGTACTGATAACAATTCCTTTCCAGATCAATGCTTGACACCAGTTCGAGGATCTAAGAAGAAAGCCTCCTATATCCCTCTCATGTCGCGACCAACTGAGCGTGAGTTCTGACACCTGAATTATTTCTAACCTGTTTACAAGTACAAGCACTCTAATGCATGTTATACATGTAAATGTAATGTGAATGCTTTGTTTTCTTCTAAGCTCTACACGGAATTATTTTCAAATGATATACTTCCTGGTCTCAGTATCCCTCATTATTTTACTGATGGACTTCTTATTCTTGTTAAATTGAATCCACAGCATCTTATGAAGAACGACGAGCCAAACTCAACTCATGTACATGATGATTTCATTGGTCATCTCCATTTTATAGACCTTCTATAGAGGTTGTATTATTAAATGGTAACTTTTCTATTTTATTTGGGGTTTGGTTTTTGATGAGGTATTCAAGCCCCACGAGATGACAATTGTGAGCAGTGATTCATGGTATAATAGACTTGGTGATAGAATGAATGCATATAGCAAGACCATTGCAATGCAGATGAAGATGAGAGCTTAAGTGTGTGGTTGTAGTTGTAACAGTTAGAAATTTCCCTCTAAATGCTAGATCAAATTATTATTATTATTATTATTATTATTATTATTATTATTATTATTATTATTATTATTATTATTATTTTTTATTTTTTATTTTTTATTTTTTATTTTTTTTTATTATTATTGCTTAAACGAATGAAATGTTTTTTGGGTCTACAAAAGCAATTTTTCATGTTAAAGTATCAAATATTTTAATGAGCTATGAAGCACGGACACCTTTATGATTAGGCGTGTTGCGGTGTCCGACACTCGTATGAATGAATACATTTTTTTGGACACCTATTTGAACTATCCGACACGTGTCATACGGGTGTCTGTTTTTTACTTCTCATTCTTTTGTTCAAATGTTTTTAATATATTTTTTTGTTCAAATTTGATGGGATCAACTCTGTCAAATAACCGATTATCCCAAAAGCTTAAACTGTTAGGATAGGCCACATCAATGGTTTTATATTGTTTCTAATATTTAAAAACAGACAAAAGTAATTACCCAAAACTTTGCTTGTTCATGCGGCCATGCCTCCAACGTGGGGTGTGCCTTTAAACCAACTCATCAATCAGCATGTGGGAAAAAGTGGAATCACCTAAACAACTCAAACCTTTTTATCTGTGATGGTGGAATAATGATGGTTCTATGTTTGTTATCAAATGTTTGAATAACATGGTTACCTAACTATTCATGATCCATGCCAAAAATATAATCAATTAGTATGAAGAATAATTGGTTAATGGAACCCACCTCAAAATGGGTATATCAGATAATAACACTTTATTTTAGTCGGAAAAAAATTATAAACTTTGGTAGTAAAAAAAGTGACTTTCAAAGTGAATACCAAGAAAAACAATATATTAAGAATACTTCAAAAAAGTGCTCTATTAAAAGCACTATTGTTACATGAGGCACCTACTCTAACAAAAACAACTCGTTATTATATTTTAGAACTATAACAAAATGTACTTTAGAGATGCTTTTAAGCGAGTGTTTGGGTAAGTGGCAGTGGTGGAAGGTTATGAAATCACGGCAAAAATTTACATTGAAGCTAAAGCTACAAATGATAGCTGTTAATTTTTACGGTGTGAAAATATGCAATTGTGCAATGATAGTGAGAAAACGTGCATCCAACATCAAAGTTTCTTATATTGTTACTCTTAAGTCTTAATAAGTAGTAAAATCCATCTTTTCAAGACAAGTACTCAAGTCATCATCATTTATTTAAGAAAAATGCTGAGTATGACCCTTTATTTAATTTTATGTTTGATTATATAAAAATCGAGAAATTCTTGAGTAAAACCTCACGTAACCATTAATAATTAGACACAACTAATCAAATAATTATTACATGGATTAAAAGTAATAATTTATAAGAAAAACAAAACAAAAGTAAGGCACAATTAATTTTCTTTTGCTCTCAACCTCATCGTTTACTGTTTAACATCGTCAACCTAACCCAATCTACACCTATAAAAAAAAAGAGCCTTCACATCTGCATAACACGAATCCGTTCTTGCTAAAAATAACGATCCAGCACGATCAAACAAGCAAAAATCAAATCCCAAATGGTTGTTCTGCTGGAAAGTTGTCACATCGAAGTTACATTTCAAGGAGGCAATAGGAGGTGGACTTCATGATGCCATGATTAGTTGCTTCTGCTGAATGGAGTCAAAACCTGTTGTCATATCAAGATTGCGTGCATGCTGCCGTGAACGCAATAGGCTGGTTTCTTGATGAACTGTTTCCCCATCGTTGCATGATGCCAAATACCGAAACCGTCATAGCAAGACAAATTCACTATCAAAATTTTATGCGAGAACTTCTCTGTCTTTGAATTGCATCGCAAAGCTTCACAGCATCTATATTATCTTTGACATTATGCACTCGAACAATATTTGCCCCACACAACACGCCAGCTGTGACGGAAGCAATGGTAGCAGGATCCCTCTCAACTGCAGAAGGGCGAGAGCAAATATCACCTAAAAATCTCTTTCTTGAAGGTCCGATTAGTATAGGAGCATGGGAGATGGCCAAACTTCTTTTTGAAATCTCTGCTCTGATATCAGGTATTCCTGTGAGGACCTCTAAATTGTCTTCAGTTTTCTTTGAGAATCCAATTCCAGGGTCCATAATAATCCTCCATGCTGGGATTCCCGAAATTTCGGCCTCTTTAATACGTGAGTATAATTCCGAGGATATATCCTTGCACACATTATCATATTTCAGGTTTTCACTATTCTGCATTGTGCACGGATCACCCCTCATATGCATTGCAACATAAGGAACATCAAGATCTGCCATGACCTTAAACATATTTGTATCTAACTTCCCGGCAGATATATCGTTTATAAGATGAGCCCCTCTGCGCACTGCTTCTAATGCAACTTCTGAGTAGAAAGTATCCACCGATATGAGTTTTCCTTCTACCTCAGGCATTGACAATACAGCTTCCAGGACAGGGATTAATCTACCTAATTCTTCTTCGACAGAGATCCTCGATGCCATTGGCCGAGTAGACTGAGCACCAATATCAATTATGTCAGCACCCTCAGATATCATTAACCGAGCCTGTGAAACAGCAGACTCCACAGACTGTAAATTCCCCCCATCACTAAAACTATCTGGAGTCAAATTAAGGATCCCCATGACCAATGTTCTTCGCGACCAATCAAGCAAGCCATTTGCAATAGGCATTACCCTATACATACCTTCCTCTCCAATAAGGGATTCGCCGCCTAATTTTTCCCATACTGAAGCTAGTCCACCAGAATGGCCTGAAAATGAATGCCAGCTAGCAACTGTATCATTGTCAATAGCTGTTCCCAGTAAATCCATCAAAGGGGCCATAACAAACGGCCTTTCCCAAATTCTTTCATGTGGTACTGTGAGAATATCTGATCTGACTCTAAATTTACCGTAGAATAAAATGTCCAAGTCAATTGGCCTTGGACCATACCTTATGCCATCAGCACGGCCCAAGTCCTTCTCGATTCCTTTGAGTACAGACAATAATGCATGTGGCCCAAGTTTAGTAACAGCTCTTACAGCAGAGTTGAGGAAGCGAGGTTGGTCAGTAACATACGCCGGTGCTGTCTCATACAGACTTGCATGTCTTGTGATATGTATGCCTGATTTTCTCATCAATGTCAAGGCTTCCTTGAAGTTATGTAGTCTATCACCTACGTTACTTCCCAAAGCAATCACCACTTCCTCATCTTGAGTGTGAAGTTCAACAGAGGAGTTTGGAGTTGTGTGAAGAGAGGAAAAACCCAGCACTGCAATAAATAAAAAATGATGTTTGTAATATGCTTTGATTGAGAATATGTCAAAACTGATTTACTCAAATAAACTTTCTTCTAGATTGATTATATCCTTTCATTTGGAAATCTTGGCAGACCGAAAATCAGGTTTATGTACTATCTGTGGCTTAGAAAGCTAAAATAATTTATTTCTAAATCATATAAAATATAAATATATAAGACATTGTAAGAAAACCAAGAAAAAATAAAAGGCATTTTTTCCCCATATCAGTAGATTACAATGTTTGGGTTTAAGAACCTTATCTATAAGATTACAATGTTTGAGTTATTATCTATAAGATAATATATTACTCTGACTTTAATACCTAATTAAATCAACTTAATGCTCCAACTAAACCTAAATACATTGAGCAAGCCCTGCCACTTACACAGACATAAAACTGTTTACTATCAACACAGCCAAAGGCCCACAAACTTCAGTTCATGTTAGTTTCTTTCCGAAATTATATCATAGAAATTTCAGGATTGTACACAAAATAGCAGCTTCCTTAAGTTCATTACATTACCTTTAAGGTAGTTTCTGGCAGCATAGAGCTGATTCCTGCGTGCCCCCAGATACTTAAGCATACTCATCTGAGAACAGCTTTCCAAAATGTATATTAAGCCAATATACTAACCCTCTTCAGCTGATGCACTGATGATATCTTGCAATGCCATACCCATTAGTCACAACTGTAATAATCAGAAAGAATTCACATTTCACCAAAAAATCAAACTTCTATAGGAATTTAATGCAATAGCAATAAAAAACAATAACCCATTATTCCAATTTAGTGAATCTGTAATTGCAGACAAAAAAAATTAATAATAATAGTCAACAAATTTGCATAAGAAAAGCTTGACTTATTTATAGTATGATCCAACACCAACAAGGAAAAAAAAGTCAAACACTAATACAAAAGCCTCTGAGGCATATTATCAAACACATAGCATAATAAGAAGTGCAAAGTGATAGCCATATGCATATAAAATAACTTACCGATTTGATGATTAATCTGTAAATCATGGGCTCTCTGAATTGGCCCGGAAGTTCGAACAGAGAAAAAATAATTCAAAAGACAATCATGTATAGAGAGAGAGAGAGGACAGAGCCGTCAGTGCGATGACTCGGTGAACATCGCATGTAGTAAGCGCATGTCCTCACAACATAGCATGTAACTATGTAATGTAACTGGTGTAAATCCTGTGCGATGACCGGGTGTAATTATCAATTTTAAGAAAATAGTGTGTTTTTCTAGTGCAAACAAAACATCGACCCGTCTGTTTCATCTGCAAAATGAAAGTACTGGACAGAACAGTACATGACACTACAAGGCAGAAGCACAGGACAAATATTTACGATATTAAACAAATTTTGTCTTGTATGATATTTGATGGAAAAAATGTTATTTTGGTGATTTAGAAAAGTTGTGCTGAGGACAAAAAATTGTCCCATGGTTCAGTGGGGGACAAGAATATCTGATTTTTTCCAGTCCCTTGACCCCCAATTTGTCTAGTACCAGTGACAGTTTTCAAATCAAACACAGTACAACAGAAGTTGTCCTGTCCAGTCCCTTGTTTTTTAGCAGATCGATTTTAAAAATACCAAATATTTATTACAAAGGTTAATATTTACAATTTTTTAAGAACTTGTCTCTTAGATTGTCTATTAGAGCATTTTCAATGATGATATCACTTTGAGTATAATACAATATTAAAAAATGGTCTCTACATACTATAATGTCATGTAATACTTATGCAGTTTAGACATATTTTGCTCCAATAGTGATATCATTTTAGGTATTATACATTATTAAGTAGTAGCCCATTCTATTTAATTTGATATGAAAAAAAAATGTAATATTAAATTGGTGATACGATACTTTAAATAAGGCACCGTACCATCAATTTTGATATCATCTATGTCACGTCATGAAACTCCAATAATAAAAAAAATAAGGTACGAATCATTAGTCTATGAAACTCTTTTTGATAAGGTACCATAACTTCAATTGTGTTTTACTCCAATGAAGACACATATTAAGTACGGGTACTTAAAAAATAAATATCTTTAATTTTAAATCTACTAATGGCTCTCGAAAACTCTTCCAAGTCTCTTAATTCTATTCAAAATCACACATTCAGTCTATTGAAACATGTTCAACCCCTCACCGGAACCATTTCACTTTATTAAAACATACCCAACCCCCTGTTCATTCTAAATCTGCCGAACTGCGCTCTCGAAAGCTCTTCCAAATCTCTTAACTCTATTCCAAATCACACATTCACCGAAACCCCATTCCAACTTTATTCACTATTGAAACATACTCAACCCTCTCTTCATTCTAAATCTACCGATGACTGCTCAACTGCGCTCTCGAAAACTCTTCCAAATCTCTTGACTCTATTCCAAATCAGACATTCACTGAAACCTTATTCCAACTTTATTCACTCTATTGAAACATACTCAACCCCTTGTTCATTCTAAATTTGTCGATAACTGTTCAACTGCGCTTTCAAAAGAAGACGATTTTGGTGTCAAGTGAGGACCTTGGAACTATCTCAGGAACTAGGACCATACATGACGTGTTTAGAATGCTTCATGTATTGATGCAAGTGTATAGGATGCCTCCTCGAGACTTTTATTAACGTTAACAATTAATATGATTAATGAAGTAAAAAATGAAATATTAAATTATATTTTTGTCTAAGTCGGAGATCAATATAAATGTAATAGTATAGGGATCAAAATAATAATTTCTCTATTAAAATAGCAAACTCTATATTATTGGAAATTTCTAAAAGATAATTTCAATCTTTTTTTGTTCAAATTTGATGGATCACTCTTTTAAAAACAGACAAAAGTAATCACCTAAAACTCTGCTTGATCATGCCTCCAACATGGGGTGTGCCTTTAAACCAACTCCCAATCAGCATGTGGGAAAAAGTGGAATCACCTAGACAACTCAAACCTTTATCTGGTGAAATAATGATGGTCCTATGCTTGTTATCAAATGTTTGGATAGCATGGTTACCTAACTATTCATGATCCATGCCAAAAGTAATTGGTCAATGGAACCCACCTCCATCCAAAACTTCAAATTTGGTATTAGATTGACTATAGTTATATAACACTCCATCACCAATGGAAATAAATCATTTTTATATATATAGAAAATACATCTTTTATAATAAGACTCTTAGTCAAAAATATAATAAATAGTTGTATTAGATAATGACACTTCATTTCAATCGGAAAAAATAGTAGATTTTTTGCAGTAAAAGAGTAACTTTTAAAGAGGAAACTGAGAAAAACAATGATATTAAGAACACTTCAATATGTTGTAAAAACCGGACCTACTCAAATAATAAACAACATATAAATTTAAGTAGTCAAACAAATATAAATAAGAATAAAATAAATAAAGATCGCATGAACTTATCTTTCGGTGAGTGTAGTAATTGATGTGTGCTACCGCGTAGTAAACAACCACCGTGTCACAAATGGAGATGACCTTGAGAATAGTATCATACCTGAGGCGTACTGATCGCACTGTCCTTAAGGATTTATCCGCCTCATAAGCGCAAATCCCCCAGGATTCAACATGTCCCTCCCGAATATAAAATCATATACGAGGTAACAGAACTAGCAAGAATCAATTCTTTGAAACAAGTTGATATTAAACTCAGAGACTCAAAATATAATGGGGGAGAAAATAATGAAACAATGGAAATTCATTTTGAGAGTGAGATAAATTTGTTCTGCCTCCTTTTTTTTCTTAGCCTGATGCTCTACTAATTAGTGTGTATATATATGTGGTCATATGGAGTCATTGAAACTGAACGTTTAGGTCCTATATTTATGGCAGCAAACTAGGGGTGAGCATGAACCCGCAACCCGACTCGAAACCGACATAACCGCCAACATATGGAAGCACTCGGTCGGATGCGGGTCGGGTCTCGGGTCAACAATTGTAAAAAATCGGTCATGAACGGTTGTATACGGGCGGGTGCGGGTCTCTAAAATTTATCTCTTCATAACCGAAACCGACCGAACAATTACTAAAATATAAATTAATTTTTTTTTCAGTTTTGACCACCTCTTAATCTCTTATACTCTTCGCTTTGTTAATTTTTCTATCTTTGATAGAGAAGAAAAATGTTATATTTTACAAGTTTATGCTTGTAATAGGTTGATAAAATAGATGTGAAAGATAATATTCTAGATTTATATTAATTTTTACTTCTCATCTACTATCTATTATTGTCGTTGGATTAACAAATTTGAAACAAAATAATTGCATCTCATCATTTTTATTGTATCATTTGTTCTAGTGTGTACGAAATATTAAACTATTTGAAGAATAATATTTTTTTGATCAATGAAATTTTAGATGTAACAACAAAGTTTCAATGTAACCCGTTAAAACCGACCCGCTATACACGTCACCCGTATGACCCGAACCCGAACAAACCGAAGATGTAGACGGTCGAAATTGGGTCCAAATTAATAGGCCGCGGTTTTTATCGGTTTTACGATTTTCGGCCCGAATCCGACCGAACCCGACCGATGAGCACCCCTACAGCAAACAAGTGGTGGTTTCCTATCTATAAGGAAGATAAAAACATGCAGTGAATTAAAGGGAATTGTAACGGTGCATGACCAAGTAAAACAACACATGTATAATAACCTTTGAAATATATATAATAATTATTATAATGATAATAATAATTATACAACACAATATGCTCTATTAAGAATACTATTGTTACATTGACACATACTCTAACATAAAAACTAGTTATCTTATTATAGAACCATAACAATAACATACTTTTAGAGATGATTTTAAGCTAGTGTTTGGATAAGTGGTGGGAAGATTCTTAAATCACGACTAAAATCCATGTTGAAGTTAAAGTTACAAAAAGTAGTTTTTAATTTTTACGGTGTAAAGTTGTACATGATAGTAAAAAACATATATCCAACATAAAAAAATCTTATACTAGTTACTATTATTCTATTAACAAGTATAAGTAATGAAAATCATTTGCGTAAAAAAAAGTAATAAAAATCATAAAATCAAGGCAAAATTACATCAATGGTCCTTTATCTTATTTTTTTGTAACGCTTTGGTCATTTATCTTTTTTTTTGTAATATTTTGGTCATTTATCTTACTTATTTATATCACTTTAATCCTTTATCTATTTTTTTTCCCATTTAAGTCCTTTATCTTTTATAATATGCACATATAAATCCATTTTCTCATTTTTTTTATTGTAAAACATAAAGATTATTTTATTTTATTTTTAAAAATATGTTTTTATTAAAATAATTTAAAAAAATGTAGAATAAGATGAACATTTACATCATCTTCATCTTCTTCCTTTGAATCTTCATCATTTTTCTTGAATCAAAAAAGTTTCTAATCAAATATATCTATAATATCATGAATCTACGTTATGTTCACCTCAAATCTTCTACTAAACACAAAAATCAAAATCCCAAATTCTTAATATACCCTAAAACCCCAAATTCAAACATACCCTAGATTGTCAAATAGCTCTTGAACCTATTCGTTCCTGAAACAGCAAAGGTTATTGGTAAGCACTAAGCAACAACAACAATGGAAGAATGAATGGTTGTCCTTGGCTCCCTGGGAGTGAATTTGTTGCTGCTATTTTGGATCTCCATGCTTGTACGCTACTGTGTAGCATTCTGCATTTGGTTGGGTTTTTCACACTTGTTTTTCTTTTAGCCTTTGATTTGTAGCTTTGTGTGTGGGTTTGTTGTACAGATGCTTTCACCTTTGTATTGTTTTCTCTATTCTATGTGGCTATTGTGTACGTCTTGTACATTTTGGTGCCTTAATAAAAATTTTGATGTTAAAAAAAAATGGAAGAATGAATGGTTAGAGTTTATTGAGAATTTGGGGTTTTGATTTTTGTGTTTAGTAGAAGATTTGAGGTGAACGTAATATAGATTCATGATATTTGAGGTATATTTGAGTAGAAACTTTTTTATTTAGGGTAAAATGGTGTTTACCCCCCTGCAAAGTAGACGACTTCTGTTCAATTTTGCTGCATCTGTTTCTATATTTTGCTGCATCTGTTCTAATCAATTTTCAATTTTTATTTGGGATTAGGGTTCTTGAAAATATGGGAGGTAGCAAGTGTTCTTCGTATGCAAATTCAAGTGGTGGTGGCAACAACTTCAATTTACCCAGATGTGGGTGTAACACTCCTATGAAATTGTTGATTTCAAACACCGGTCTTAATCCCAAGAGAAAATTTTGGAAGTGTAGAAATTGGGTAAGTTAATATATTTTGTCAATTTTGTTGCTTATTGATTTGAAAAGTTGTTGATTAATCTGTTGTTTCAGTTGGATGGCTGTGATAATTTGGTTTGGGATGATGAACTTGATGAGGTTGAAGCTGCAAATCCAAAATCAAGGTCTGCAATAACAAGTTGCAAAAATTGTGAAAGGATGAAAGAGTTTGGAACTGAGTTTGGAAGGGAGCTTGGAAGGGAGCTTGGTAGGCAAATTGGGAAGGAAATTGGGAAAAAGTTTAGTCAATTTGTAATAGGTGTTATCATGGTGTTTGTTGTGTTGTTTGCTATGATACTCAAATCCATGTAATAGCTTTATGATTAATGAGTTTAATTTCTTATTAGATTATGTTCTAATGTAATTTAGATTAAGTTCCAATTATTGTATGAAAACTTTATCATCTAATGAAATTGTTCCAATGTTCCAATTATTAGATTATGTTCTAATGTATTACTAATTGTTGAATCAACACTTTATCATGTATTGAAATTATTTGTTCAAGTTATTTGTTTGGAACTTAATCAAGCAATGAAATGACAATCAGCAGTTGTATTTAATTTGTGTGGACAAAACAAATGGTGGTTAAAATAAGTGATATTACCAAGCACATAATGTGCAATTGTCATTACATCAAAATAAGCACATACATAGTGCAATTGTAATTACTACAAAATAAGCACATACATAGTGCACATAATCCAAAACAGAAATTGGTTTAACATAAATTACACATTTTTGACAGACATTATTTTTTCTTGCTCAAATTTTTCCATGATTTCATTTTCCTATTACATGTTCCCAGCCTTACAGGATCTTCTTGTGTCAATACATCACCATTAGTGTCCTTGATCTCTATAGGCTGTGTTTGACTTGAACCAATACCAGTCAGTGGTTTTTTGAAGCAGTTCATCTTAATCCTCTCACTTGTTCTCTTCTTTTGTCCATGGTACAAAGGTTGATGATGTTCAACTTTAAGCTTCTTTGGTTTGACAGTCAGCTTCTTCTCAATTGCTTGCTTCTTCTCAATTGCTTTCTCAGTTGGTTTGACTTGGCTAACTTCTGGTATTGAGGCCATAACTTCATCAGGGATGTCACCAAATAGGTCTTGGCTTGCTTCAGCATCAACAACTTGGCTTGCATCAACAACTTGACACAAAAATTAAAACATGTTAAAATATAGTGTATCAAATACAATAGGGTATTTATAACATCAACTCATATTTACCTTTCTCTTCAAAGCATTTGGATCTTGTGGTTTTTTGCATGACCCAGTATTATGGCCAGGCTCTCCACATGTAGTACAATGGTATTTACCCTTCCTAGGTTTTCTCACACCATCTTCATCAAACTCCCTTATCCTCAATTTTTTGGGTCTACCAGGACCTCTTTTATACAGAGGTGGTAATATCTTTTCCTCAACAACACCATCAGGTGGTTTAGGCCACATATCAACCCCATTGATTGCACTAATGGCAAAGCCATAACAAGCTGCATATTTTTTCTCAGGAATAACAATCATCAACAAAATCTGCTGAATCCTTTCCTTGATAACTTATTGCACAAACAGCATGCCTACATGGTATACCCACTAAATCCCAGAAATTGCAAGTACATGTTCTTTTTGCAGTGTTAACAATATATTGTTGGCCATTATATTCATGTGCAATCTGAAATTCTTCATGAATAACCCATGTACAATGCCAATAACCAGTCATATTAATCTCTTTTTCTAACCTCCTTTGAGGCATTGGCATGATCCTATGTGGCCAATTAGCTAACTTAGTAACAGAAGCAGAAGTTCTATTCATTAAATAATTCCTAATCCATTCACAAAGGGTTAAAATGGGTTTGTCTCTAGCAACTAAAATGGTGGCATTAAATGATTCTGACAAATTGTTCATTAACACATCACATTTACTATAATAACTAAATGCATGCTTACACCACATTTTAGTTGGAACACCCATAAGCCAGTCCCATGCCTTCTTATCATGTGCTTTCAGCTCACTCATTTTTGCCTCCCATGCTTGATAATATGTGGCTTTTGCAGCTCCCATCATCAGATCCCTTATGAGTGTGCCACCACCAAACTTTTTCTTGAAATTTGCATAGAGATGTCTGAGGCAAAGTCTATGCTCAACTCTCTGAAACATCTCCTCAAAAACAGTAACCAAACCCTGCACAATAAACAAACTTTTTCAAATCAGAATGTAATCTAACAAACTAACCTTAAGTGAATGTAATAATAATAAAGAAATAAATAAATTTGAATGATTGCTAACTAACCTTTTGTTGATCAGAAATAAAAACATATCTATTGTCTTGTCCAATATCTTTCATCAACAGCTCAATAAACCACTTCCAGCTCTCCTTTGTTTCAGTTTCCACCACCCCAAAAGCAAATGGAAAATATTGGTCATTAGGGTCCCTACCAACAGCAATCAACATCTGCCCTCCATACTTAGTCTTCAAATGACAGCCATCCACACCAATAAAGGGTCTACACCCATTGATAAAACCTTTTTTGCTCTCATTCAAGCAGAAATAAAATGACCCAAATCTAGGGGGAAGTGTGGGAACAGGTCTCTCAGCAATACCAATCTTAACAGTGTTTTCCTTGCATACCCTAATGAGCTCATCTGCATATCTCATCAGAAGACTATATTGTCTATCTGAATCTCCTTCAATTACCTCAGTAGCATATTGTTTTGCCTTCCATGCTGTGTTCTTATTTATTCCTACTGCAAAATGGGTCCTCATGTGTTGTGTTATATCCCTAAGCCTCACTTTTGGGAAGGTTTGCATTAACTTCACAACCTCCTTTGAAACCCACTTTGAATTGGCTGTTTTGTTGTATAGAGTCCTAATACATGAGTGGGTGAGATATTTCTGTTTTGTCTTAATAGAATAAGTGGGGTCCTGCCCCACCCTAGAACACAACATATAAAACCCACATTTTCTTGTACACTGCACTCTTACCCTAGTACCCTCATTTTTCACCCAATCAATTGGCAGCCCTTTTAATGCATGTCAGTCACGTATGGCCTCCCTAAAGTCTTTAAGGGAATTAAATTCCAAACCAGTTTTCCATTTATACCCCTTGTGCATATCACTCTTTCTATATCTCTCCACTTTAGGACCCCTCTCATCATCACTTGCATCAGGGTCATCACTATCTAATTCTTCACTCTCATATTCATTATTTTCAAATTTATTCTCACCACCACAACCAATAGAACTAACAACCATTTTCATGTTTTCTTCAAAGGTTTTCTCATCATGTGGATTTTTTACAAACCCATCATCAAGTCCTGTAGCTCTTTCATCCTCACTATCATCAAGTCCTTCAACATCATCACTATCATAATCAATAAATCCACTCCCTTCACTCTCATCATCCCTATGCTCAACATAAAGTTGGCCATCACCTACACCACCAGCAAAAGCAGTTGCAACCTCCAAATAATCATCATCACCATTAAGTTGCCAAAACCCCTCATCCTCATTAATATATCTACTCCACACTTTAAAACTGTTTTGGTCATAACCCCAACCCATTACTAAGCTATTCACACGAGACTTAGTAAAATTATCCATATCTTCCCCATCCACCAAAGTTTGTTTCCCACCTCTGTAAAATATTTTGTTGTTTTCCTCACAAAATTCACCCCCATGGTTGAAAACAACAGAGAATACATAGGAAAAGCTGAAAATCGAAAAAATAATTTTTTTTAGCATCAGACACGTGTCACAATCCCATCTAAATCCCCACACATACAAGCATAGATAAGCTACAGACAATCCAAAATTTTCTAACAAGACTAAACAACAAACATTGAATAATTCAATCAGTCCCTACCACATAAAAGAATCAGAATCTATCATGTGCTAAAGTACTACAAGTTGCAGATAAAAGCATACAACTTTTTCATTTTTCAAAAATAGAAACAACTTACCTTTCATCACCATTGACTGGTTCGTCAATCTTCTTCTTCGTCGCATATTCCTTCACCGTTGCCTGCTTCGTTTTCGTCTTCACCGTTGTCTGCTTCTCTTTTGCCTTCGATTTCGTCTTCGTCTTCTTCGTCGCCATTGAAATCGCAAAAGCTCGTTCTCTCTTCTCTTGTTAGGGCAAGAGTGAATAGTGACTGAAACACACTTGTTTTTTCTGTTTTTAAATAAATTTCAGTAAAACAAATAAATATAAACAATTTTAAAAAAACATTAATTTAATAGATTTTAGTAAAAAAAAAAAATGGCAGAAGCCACGTGGCAAATTTTTTTTTTTTAATGTTGAATTTCCTACGTGGCAGCTGACACGTGTAGCCACATGGAGATTCTTGCACAGTCAGCTGCCACATAGTGTCTTGGAGGGGGGAATCTAAACGAAATTTTTGACAGGGGGGTAATGCAGAAGTCGCCTACTTTGCAGGGGGGTAAACACCATTTTACCCTTTTATTTAAGAAAAATGATAAAGATCCAAAGGAATAAGATGAAGATTCAAATGAAGAAGATGAAGATGATGCATATGTTTATCTTATTCTAATTTTTTTAATAAAAATATATTTTAAAAAATAAAAAAAGATTATCTTTATGTTTTTTAATTAAAAAAATGAGAAAAAGGATTTATATGTGCACATCATAAAAGATAAAGGACCTAAATAGGAAAAAAATTAAATAAAGGATTAAAGTGTTACAAATAAATAAGATAAAGGACCAAAATGTTACAAAAAAAGATAAAGGACTAAAGTGTTACAAAAAAATAAGATAAATGACCATTGATGTAATTTTGCCTAAAATCAACCTTTTCAAAATAAGTTCTTGAGTCATCATCATTTAATCATGTAATTTTATGTTTGATTTATATAAAAACCATCTTAATCTTAATTTTAAATATGTAGGAATCCAATGATCTAAATAGAGTATCTTAACAAGTTCCATTTTCAAACATTTAGGAATCCAATGATCTTCAAACTTGAGATTAATAATTTTAGAGAAATACTAAACAGTACACCCGATGTACTAATTAAACAAATTATTATAGAAATTATTTTTTTGAAAGTTGTGCATTTGATGTTTTGAAAGTGTAAAAAATTATCTTATCACTGTTACTTTTGTTTTTTACTTATTTTTTTAGCATACTTAACAAATGCATCGGAGATATACTGTTTATCATGATCTATATTTTTAATGTATTGAATACAAGTGAGTTACATTCATTGGATCCCAATTTCCATTTTTAACACCCAATCATATTTTTAGCAAACTAATTTCTCACTTGTCAAGTAAAATACTATTAACGAGAAAAACAAAATCTTTCTATACTATAATTTAGATTTTAGAGACATAAAAAATTCCTTTATTTTTTGACCAATAAATAAAATAAAATTTCAACACGATGATTAGAGATAGAAGGTGGAGGGAAATTCGGATAAAACACCGATCAGAGAAAGAGAAAGGTAAACAAAAATCTCTTCGGAGTTCGGACACACTTTCTCTCTCCCTCTCTCTGAATCGTTCGAAATGGAAGCTGCGATGGGACTGATGCGGAGGATTCCGCCCAAACACACAGAAACAGCTCTCTCCGCGCTTCTCAGTCTTATGCCTAACCACTCTTCCGATCTCCTCTCTCAAGTCGATCAACCCCTTCAGGTCTCTCTCTCTAGATTTCATTGTTCATCGTTTCAATTGCATTGGTTTTGCCTACTCACAAATTAGGGTAAAAAATTAAACATAATGTGGTTGATTCAAGTAGGTCTGAATTTCATTAGTTTAAAGAATGAAATTACGGGAAAAAAATTAGTGTATTTTTTAAAAGGGGTTAAATATTTTTTGTTTTAAAAAAAATCATTTTTATTTATTGTTGTGAAATTGTTGGTGATGAAACAGGTTATGTGTGATGTGGACTGTGGGAAGGAGTTCATACTGTGTGAATATAACAGAGATGCCGACTCTTACAGGTTAATTATCTCTATTTGTTGTTGTTTATTGTTGATGTAATGTAATATGCATTTTGTTTAAGCCTATATAGTTGATGATGTTCATATATGGTTGATGTAATGTAAAATAAGACATGAACTTTATGAAGTTTAATTTCGTTGGTATTTTAATGGAATTATCACTTAGTAGCACATTTAGTATGAGTTTAACAGTTAATATACTAATAGGAAACTATGTTTGGTACAGTTTTAACTTTATAACATGAGTTATGATAAACTCGCAAGTTATACCGGGAAGCTTTGGAATTTAGTAGATATTAAGACAAGAGACTTTCATCACATGAAATTGATTTAGTTTTTTATTGGGGAGATCAGTTAATGGAAGTTGTATATTTATTATTTGCTACGAAGACTAATAGATCTAGGAATAAAAAGAGAGCTGCACAGGGTTTTCCGTTGATTTGGAAAAGAGATATGCAGTACCTAGAGGTGTTTTGTGAAAGGCTCTAGAGACGAATAGAGTTCAGATTGCTTTTCTTTAGCAGTATAAGACATGTATGAAGAAGGGGTCATGACTAATGTGAGAACACTAGGTGGAATAGTATAAGATTTTCCTTTAACTATGTGTGCATCATGGGTCGGGTTTGAGCTCTTCTCTTTTTATTTTGATTCTAGACATGCTTATTGAACATATTCAACAGATGGTGTCTGAAAAAAAAAGTTTTGAATAATAAAGTCTTTGTTGCAAGAGAATAAATTAATGAAAAGTTAGAGATATGGAGACAATACTTGGAAACATATAGTCACAACAGAGTATATAGAATGCAAATTTAACAAGAGACACAAATCCTATCTTAGTGGTGAAAATTAGAGAATAAACAATACCACAAGTCTCATGTTAGTGGCACCTTACCATCTTGGATCCATCATAGAAAATGACTGAGATAGAGGGAGATGTCAACCATAGGACCCAAGCAGATTGGATGAAATGGGGAATGTTTCATGTACGATTTGTTATACAAAGTTACCACTCAAATTTGAAGGGAAATTTTTCCATGCCATTATAAGAACTGTGAACTGCGATTCTGTGTTAGACTAAATGTTGGGTAGTAAAAAGTCAAGAAAGCAGACCAGGCATCGTAGAGAATAGAGATAAAAATGTTATGATAGATGAGTGATTACACAAGATAATTTTGGAAAATTTAGATAAGTTAGCTCTTATGGTAAAAATTATGGTTGATTCTTGTCTTAACTCTTAGGTGATTAGGCATGTATGTACATAAAGACGCATAGAAGTATCACTAAGGAGGATTGACCAAATGGATGATAGTCTAATAGGTAAAGGTTGAGGCAGACTAAGACAAATTATAGGCCAAACAGTTAAGATAGATTTACAAACAATCATGAGAGATAAACGATGTACATTTGAACTTAATACATGGCAGAGCTGTGGTGCTGTCTGATTTATGTAGCTAATACCAACACTTAGTGGAAGAAGGTTTAGTTGCTGCTGTTTATTTTTATACGTGGTAAAGATATAGCAAGTTGGTAGTGCCCGCTAGAAGCATGAAAATATCTTAGAGAGGTAGTTAAGCAATACTTTTTGCTTGAAAATATATGGTTAATTCTATGATTTTAAATTTAAAATAAACTTTAATCCATTTACTGATATTTTGACTAACATGGAAGTATATTATAAAAATATTAAAAATGTTTTATGAAAAACTTGATCTCAAGTAAGACTGATACAAAAATATATTGCCAGGTTATAGCTTGGTTCCTATAGACAAATTCATTTATTTGATAGGCAAATTGTCTGTGGTTAATTTGTTAGAGGGAGGAGGATTTATTAGTATCCGGGATCAAACCCTAGACCTCCTATATAATACTCCTTATGTGTCTCAACTCATATATTAGGCTACTCCGTCTGGGACCCTATGAAAATCCATTATTTATTTCTTATGAGGGTCCCATTTAATTCCCTCTTGTAATGTGTTTAGTATTTAAGGAATGAAAAGGTTAAACTTCTTATTTCATCGTATCTTTCTGCAGATCACCTTGGTCAAATAAATATCATCCACCATTAGAAGATGGGTCGCTTCCTTCTTCAAAGTTGAGGAAGCTTGAAACTGAAGCAAATGAAATATTTGCTATATATCGTGACCAGTGAGGTTCTTTACTTACTTTATCTTTTGAGCTTTGCTTATGTGCTTTTATAGATGTCTAAGTCTAACTAGGACACCTTTCTACCAAGTGTCTTTTTGCCAAATTGGTTATTTTTCATAGAAAATCACCTGATGATGGATCGTCCTATGTTTTCTTCTTCCTTTATTTATGAATATATTTATTTAGCTATTTAGTTTTAAGACAATATGCAGCCATTAATGGAAAAAGTTATAGGTATTATGAAGGTGGCATTTCATCAGTTTATATGTGGGAAGATGAAAATGAAGGTTTCGTAGCTTGCTTTTTGATAAAGAAAGGTAAATGTGTTATTTGAGTATATTAGAATGGATAACACTTCTGATCTTTTTGACCTTTTCTCTAATCATGTGACTGTTTCCAATTTCATGATTCTAGATGGCTCAAAGACAGGGCAAGGTCGACGGGGATATCTAGAGGAAGGAGCATGGGATGCCATACATGTTATAGAGGTAAATGCCTTTGTTTTGAAGGCCAGGCATTGACAAAAGCTGCAGTATAACACACTTTAGTTCTAGTTTTCAGCTTCTTTTCTTGCATTGATTTCCGAAATTCTTATCACTCTCTTCAATGTCAATTTAGGTGGGACCAGAGGAAGAAGAAAACACCAGTTATCGGCTAACCAGCACAGTTATGTTGACTTTGACTACAAATAATGAGTCATCGGGAACCTTCAGTTTGTCTGGATCAATTAGACGTCAGGTGCTTTCTATGAGAATTCTCTTATCTTGGAACTTATATCATTTAATTGGCAATATATGTGAAGTTCGATTTTCTTTCTCAAGAAGGCACATCATTCATGAACAATGCAACTTAATTGAATTCTATGGTTGTTGTTTGTCATATCCACATAAATTGCACCAATCTTCAAATGGGCTGTAAACCTAAAAGTGGGTAACTATAAAATTGGGGTATATTAGGTTGATCAATCACTTGATAAGTTCCTCTAAACACAGCCTTAAACCTTCAATTGGATTTAGGTGTGAAAGCTTTGAATCTTACTCAATGAAGGAAAAATGATCCACATGATTTCTAACCATTGACTTAAATCTTAAATACTCCTTACTACTCATAATGGTGGGCTAATTGCTAAGCATTAATCAAATCTCCCTGCATTTGAGAATTTCAAGCAGGTTTTCAACTTTGCCATAAGCAGGTCACTAATATTTATTCACACGAGTTATCAGTTAACGACACAGTTTTTAGTATTGCATGTATAGCTGGCATAACAAAAGGTGTAACTTCCAAATAACCTTGTGAAAGTAAAGATGCCAACATTTTAATAAAAGTGATGTATGATAACAATTGCAGATGTTTTTGTCGTCACAACTGCAATGTACATTCATACCAAAGATAGAGTGGTAAAGAGAAACTGAAAACCTGGTTTATCTATACAGAAGTCTCACAATAAGTTTGTTCTGTAACCCCCTACTAATCCTAATTCAATAACAATTTAATAGTCTAATTAAAGTTGAACATTATGCACCATTAATTGATCTGTGTAAAGTGTAAACATTAGGTTAATTGTTTCCTCTGTACAATTTTATTTGAGAGATGTGTCTGAAATTGATATCAGTAACTTAAAGAATGATTGAGGACAGAGGAGATGTGCATTAAGTACCAAAAAGTTAGCTTTAAGTGAAATGGGCATCTTTTGACAATTAAATATGTACTTGAAAGAACAACCAGATAACATATTGGCTAATTACAAATCTGAAAGCATCTTACCGATAATTTAGGGTCAGTTTATGACAGTATTTAGAAAATCCATCTACCATTGATTCCTTAATATATATATGACTACTTTATTATGCAGGTATATGCATGACATGCAATCCATCTACCATTGAATCCTTAATATATGATTATTATGTATATGCATGATGTGATTTGCTGCCCCTTGCTTGTGTCAACTTTATGTTTAGTTTTTTTATTTTTAACAAAAAAAACTCTAATAATCTTTTCCTGATATATTAGATGAGTATGAAGCTATCGGTTGCTGATGGACATCTTTGTAACATGGGAAGGATGATTGAAGAAATGGAGAGTAAGCTGAGGAACTCACTTGATCAGGTACTTTGGATTGGGTTGTAGCTCGGATTGTCTTCTCGGATGATATTAAATTTAGTAATTGGTTCCTTCATAGATGTATTTTATTACATATTACAGGTATACTTTGGGAAGACAAGAGAAATGGTTTGCACACTAAGACCACCAGCTGAAGTGGCGCAGTTGAGAATGCCCGAGAGCTGATCGCATTACACCATTTGGCGGAGACAAATTTTACTCTATTTTCTTCGTATGTTTTAGCATATTGGCTGGTAATTTGTGTTACAGTATTTGAAGTAGGAAGATTCATATGGATTGATTGGTGCGGATGATCTTTGTTTTACTGAGGTAGTTATGCTTCTTGTTTGAATGTAAACTGTGTGTTCTGTAGTGGATAGCAATATAGCACCATATTTGTTGTTTACTTGTGATATTGGAATGATGATTCAACTGTGTAACTTGGAATACATGAACCTAAGTTTCATTTACTTTGCAAAAACATTATGTTTTCATTTTTAAAAATGTGTTATTCTAATTTGCTAATGAGAAGATGTGAGACTCTTAAAATGTATTTTTTAATTAACATTAAGGGATTTAAAATACTTTTCTTTCATTTAGATATTAGTATGACAACACACATTACATTTTCATGGATCAAAATAGTTGTTTACTCTTTTATTTTATTTGCTAATCTTTAATTACAATAAAAGTAAAATTACAGAAAATTGATAAAATATACTCCCTCCGTCTTCTTTTGTACGCACATTTTGCTTTTTCCACATAAGAAAAATTGGTAATTAATATGTTGATATTGTGTCGGTTTTCTTAAAACAGCCTCTGTGTTTTACTGTGTCTAACTTTAACTTTTTATCTATTAATATAAATTAGTAATATTAATAAATGGTCTATTTTATAAAAAATAATAATAAATAAACAGTAATTTGTATATTAGCTAATATTTAAAGACGACGTTTTTGAAAGAGGACTTATAATTAAAGATAGAGAAATGTTTTAGGAACACGATATCATATAACAACCTTATGTACCGTTTTCTTCTAAAAAAAAAAACCTTATGTACCGTTTAGCCTATTTATACTGTGAATAATACTTTTTTTTGTGACTTTTTTAAAATTATTTTTAAAAAATATATAGAGGAGGATTTTTTTTTTAACATAAAAGTTGATTTTTTTTAACCAATTCTAATATTTCATTAACCACAAAAGTTGATTTTGCTAACCACTTTTTTAATATATATCTCATCAATCAATTTGATTACTTCATTAATCAAAAAAATGTAAATCATTAACCACTTATTTTATAGTATGTATTGTCATTTTTTAACATATATTTTGTTAACCAATTTGACCACGCATTAAACAAGAAAATATAAGTTATTAACCATTTATTTAACATTGTTTCGAAAAATGACAGTATATAATGTAAAATAAGTGGTTAGTGATTTGCATTTTCTGTGTTAATGAAGTAATCAAAGTAGTTAATGAAATACATGTTAAAAATGTGGTTATTACAAAAATTCCTCTATATTAAAAAAATATTTTTGACAAATAAAAGTATGACTGAATAATAGCAAACCTGAACTAAGAAACCTCACATTCTAACTCCAAGTATTTATTACAGATTGTAGAAAACAAAAATCACTATAATTAGGGGTAGATTAGTAAAGAAATAATTAATGTCATTGGAAATTTGAAAAATGTCTTATAAAAAAGGGTCAAAAGGATGTTATATTTAGAGACAGAGGTATATAATCCACACTCGAACTTATTAAATGTAATACAAGTAGCAATGGAAATAGCAACTATGGTAGCTAAAAAACCTGATACTCTTTTAGCAACTTACACCTTAAAAAAAATGTTATTGTAAGTACATCATAATCATAATAATGAAAATCTCATTAACCACCACATCATTGTTATGCTACACAAGGTGGGTTGGCAAAACCTATTGTAATAAGATGATAATCTTAAAACATTGTCAAGCCACCAAGAAAACCAGTTAAGCTCCAATCAACTCGAGAAGTGTCCGCAGTAAAGCCTCTGGTTCCATGGAAAAACGGAAAAACAGCGACATAAAACAATTACAATGTAACTAGTCCTTTCTAGGCTTTGCCTCAAAACCCCCTTCGGCTCGCTTTACAAGATTGAAAGGCATGTATGTTCCAAGAAGTTTGTCCCATATAGGAAAGAACGGTTGAGAATAATTGTACTTCAGTCCTTGTAGTTGATGATGAATGTCATGATACGCTGTGTTATTCTGGAAAAATAAATGGAAGATATTGCCAGGCAACCACAGTCCGCAGTGATCGTCGACGGTTTTCACAACAGCAAAGCAGAAGAATACAACGGCTGTTCTCGCAGTCATCCCCGAGACAAGAAATGAGATGGCTCCACCAACGGTGTCAAGTAGAAGACCCTCAATAGGGTGATTGTACAGAGCTCCTATTGCATAAGGAACAACCAGTCTATGATGCTGGGAGTGGATATGGCGGTATAGAAACTTGTTCTGATGCATGTACCGATGCACAAAGTACTGCCATGTATCCATCACAAACATCGCAATAACAATCTGAATAATTTGCTTGGTCATAGAAGGCTGCACTGTAACCCCTGATGCATTTGATGTTGTCGTCAACTGCAGAATCATACCAAGAATATTATGAGTCATTCGACTACACCAAGATAATATATATCTAAGGAAATTATTTGGTTTATAACATGACGAGTTAATTTATTGCAGCATCTGAAATCTTCAAAGTGTTCAATTCAGTACTAGAAGCACTAACCGGGTCTATTGATATAACTGCTCCTATGTATAAAGATTTTCAATTCACTAGTTTGTGCCTCTTAACTGCTCCTAATATAACTTCTGTGGTATGGTAGGTTCATCAGTTTGCCAAATCGAACACAAAAAGTCTCACGTTTTAGATAACAACGAAATGCTATCATCTCAACTGACACAAATGTAGTTCTACAACTGCTTAATAAACCGGTGACAGAAGTACAGATTTATGAATTATAGCCAAATCAAAATTCAGGGTTCATTTAAAATTTAGTAAATAATAGACTGACCTTGTTCACTTAGACAACTTCGTGACCAAGAGAGGGCCAAAAAAAATTAGGGGTACCAAAATTGCGATAAAGTTCACAGATAAGCGCAGAATCCAGCATTAACTAAATAAAAGAAGAGTATATAGCTCAACAAACCAGATCTAGTTTATTACCGAGTACTATGGTCTATGGTTGGAACGTTTATCCCCCTAACCCTGTTATGTGACATTTGTACTAAAATGACTTCTCTGTGGCACACTATTAAAATGACTGTTTCGAGGGAATTTCTAATACGCAAAGAGATTGGACAGGTTTATTATATTTTAAGCCATTTTGGCTTGCTTCTATCATTTAAGAGTTTCCTATCTTGACTCCAGAATCGAGATGTAATTTCTCTCCGTTCTTCCTAATAATAATATTATTCTTTTTTATGATGGGCAAGACAGTGATATATAAGTTCAGGTCAAAATTTAGGCTAGAGTGAACATAACTTCAAAGAATGGATGCAGAATATAGAATTTCAACTTGAAGCTATGCAAATTCATGCAAAAAGAAGATGGATTGTACTGAATTTTAGTAAAAGTTTATTGTTGTGAGGCAGATAAATCAAACTATTACATTTTGTGGGAAATGACTATAACCAAATTCCTAACAGTGTGTTAATAAATCCATTTAGCTTTAACAGCACACCTAAAAGATTGTGTCTATCGGAATATGAAAGCAACTAAAACCACAATCCTTGATGAAGTATAAATCACTCTGCAGTTGCACCGCACAATCAGAAGAGTCACATGGCACTTCTTTTCTATTACTCTTAGCTCTCAATTTGGGCATTATGTTAGTGTACATTAAGCAACACCACGACTCATGGAAAAGCCAACCAAATAGAGACAGAACAACTGTTTCATCTTACAAATGCTTTTAACTAAAGGCGTGCTTTTAACTATGAAACAGAATAAGATTTTCATTTATAATAAACTCGATTAGCTACAAATGCGAACAAATATTGCTACTAAAGATTAACTAAGATGTGGAAATGACTCACCAAGATGAGTGCAACAATTGCCTGAACAAGCTGCTGAAGCAAAACACCTTTCACAACTGCTTTAAAAGGCACCAAATTCTTCTTTTCCTCGTCTCTCGTAGTATGCAACCGATAATTATCTAAAGGCGGAAGCAAGTGATAAAATCCAGCATATATCCAATAAACCACAATAGGGGCAAAAGTCCCCATCACTTCATCACTCACATATTCTTCCCAGAAAACCATTATATAAGCTTAAAAGTGAAAACAGCTCAATTTTAAGCAAAAATAATCCAACTCAAAAAATTAAAAGCAGCAAGTCAAAGCTGCATTACAGATAAATATCTCAACTTGAACAAGTTCCTTCAAAACCCTGAAAAGGAAAAAGTCAACATAGTTAAGATTCTTAAGCACACAGAATAAGAAAGAAAAATAACTGAAAAAGACAAACACAGCTTCCACCATTTGTTTGCAACTACATAATTCTTAAAATTTGTAAAAAAAAACAAATCAAAAAAGAACCAACAAACATAGTTCTCACAACCTAAAAACTTCAAATTTTGTAAATTTCACAAAATTATCAGAAACCAAACAAAGTCAAAGAATGGAACTTTACAACAATGTAGAAGAAACCCAAAAGAGAAAATGGTAAAATTACTTACCCCAGATGATGAAAATAGTTTGAACAATGAAACCCTTTTGAGCTAAAATAAGCAGAATTGTCGATCAGATCTAGAGCTGAAATCCTAATGGATAAACTCTGGTGACAGTTGTGAGATTCCAAAATCTTCAAAAGTTTGAATTTTTATTTCGAACTTGAATTATTGGTTTTGTTTTGTAATTGGGTTTTTTTGCCCTAATAATATTCTCTCACTTCTTCTCACTCAAACAAACGTGTTTGAGAGACAAGAAAATGATTGATACATTTTCTTATTGGTCCCCACATCCATGTCATGTTTTCTGTTTGTTCATGGAATTGGAAGAGAAACAAATTGTGATGGACACGTGCTGTAATCTTATGATTAGGATCACACTCTTCTTCAATCTTTGCCGTTCGAAAATATTCAATTGTCCATAATTTTATTTTTATTTTTATTTTTTTCTACATGTTCATAATTTTTTTAAGGGAACGTAATGTGTAACTCGTTGTTAGTTCGGTCCCTCACTAAGAAAAAAAAAACAACTAAATAGTCCTTGAATCTACATTAGTCTCTATTGTTAAGTTTGGCTGTTAACTCAACAAAAAAATTGACGTGATATTTTTTTGACACATAGCAGCTTGCTGAGTTGGCACGAGGAAGGGAAACAATCAATTTGGTTTCTGAAGCTCACTATCATTATTGTCCCTGACTCAAGAAAAAAATACACAAAATAGTCATTGACCCTGCAATCCATCAGCCACTTTGCTCCCTAGCATTAAAAATGGTTTTTAACTTTATAAAAAATTTGATGTGACATTTGTTAGGGACACGTGATATGAATTAACACATTTGTGTGACAAATGGATGGATGGTGTGGTTATGGATAGGGATGTCAATGGGGCAGGGAATGTGGTCGGGGAATCCGCGGTGGCGGAGGGACCTTCCCTGTTCTCCGCCCCGAATTATCGACGGGGGAATTTCTCCCTTCATCTCTATCTCCGCGGGAAAAAACATATGTGACTTTGGATCTCCGTACAGATTATCCCCACGGATAATCCGTTACCAGATGCAAATTGACATCCCTAGTTAGGACTACAATGACAATACTTTTTTTCCTTTCATTTCTTCATCTTCTTCCTTTCATTCTTCTGCATCTTATTCACACATTTATAAATAAAACCCATAATTTTAAACCCATATTTTAAAGAAAAAATCATTAACACCTATTCATTCACCTAAAAGTAATCTATAAACTAGTATCTAATTTCCCCTATAGAATTTGCATAACAACAAAATTTGAAAGAATGAGTGAAACGGGTTGTTGTTAGGTTATTGAATGTATGAAGAAGATGAATAAGAATGGGATGAAGAAGATAAAGAAATTATGATGAAAGGCGCCTTTTTTGTAACAGACCGAGCCTTCGGCGATCCCGATACTGCTATCTCACGGTCTTCTCCATCCCCTCACTAGTGGAGTTTTATCCTTCTGTGGGAATGGGATAAGTACATGTTCAATTCATTATCAATACCAAATGGGTAGCATTTAAAAAAAAAAAATCATTTATTTAAATTGTAAATAATTTTTTTTGTTTAAATTGTAAATAAAAAAATCATCATTTGTTTAAATTGTAAAATCAACATATGTTTAAGCGGAGTAAGTCAACGGAGACTTACTCCTAGAATCAACGGTGAATTTTGTAAACTTTGTATTCGTTAAAGCGTTATTGAGCGGTGAAACAATACTCAAATATTACACTGGTGTAATTTGATCCCTCCCATATGTATATATCAAATACATTAATAATTGAGTGAACGTATAGAAGGTAAACATCTACTGTATAAGACCGAAGAGAGTACGCATTTAGGTGTCCAGAGTAGGAAATTCTCCCTCGCAACAATTCCCGAGGATATCCTGTGTAAATCTACACCATTGAAATCTACTTCAATTAACTTTAACCACATCTAACCAAAAGCGTTGAGACGAGATGATGCAGATTTCTTTTTGTTTAACCAAAATCCTAAATTTGATCACTAGCTTTAACATATAACAATATTAAAACTCTTATGAATTGGTCTCTACACAAATAATGCTTGATTTTTTAAAAAAATTAACCATGTGTGGGACATAGACTTAATTGCAATTTTGTCCCCTATTTTTACCATTTTATAGAATTGGTCCCCTATTATAAAATTTAATAGTTTTGGTCACACTATTGTATTTTTAACTATGAATTTGCGACGTAATATAATTTAAACGACGTGTTGTATCATTATATCTTAGATAAAATATTTGATAGAAGGATCGAAACTATTAAATTTTAAAATAAAAGATCAAAAGTACAATTAAACCTAGAAGACAAAGAACAGTGTCTTAAAATAAAAGAGCAATTATAAGTTAATTAGTTTAATGATGATTGAAGCTGGACTTTTGTCAGTAGGGTTACAGTTCGATCCATGCAACTGTGATCGGGTGAGGCCGTAACCACTTGATGTTAGAACTTACTCCTGAATTAGATTAGGCGGTTCAATGGGCCGGATATTGGTGTTGAAAACAAAAAATAAATAAATTATTTTCATTATGACTCTGTTTGAGAAGCCAAATAAATTAGTTTATAACTTATAAGCTAAAAGCCCTATTTAGTAACATTTTTTTTATTATGAACTTATAGCTTATTTTACTAGCTTATAACTTATTTTTCAGATGCTATTTCAATTAGCTTTTGAGCTTAATTATAACATATAGCTTATTGTGTTTTCTTTCAATTCCACCCTTATTATTTTAACTAAAACTCAATTTTACACTTTATACTTTATTTTAATTTCAAATAAATTAATTTTTTTATCTAACATTTTAATCTTTGTTGAAAAATACATACTAAGATAACACTTGTGAATAATTGTTATGCTTCCTGATATGTTGATATTATTATCCTTTCAAAAGGAAATTATATTATATATTCAATTTTTTCTCACCGCATATATTTTTGTAGATATATTTTATGAACTAGTAATAAATAAATATTAACAATAAGATATATATATATATATATATTTATATATATATATATATATATATATTGCCCCCATTCTCTAAAATTTTTAGATTCTCGTGTGAAGTTAATTTTTAAATATATTTTATATGTAAATAATAAAACTACTATTGCAAAGGAATTATATTTAATATTTTACAAATTTAAATTAATATCTTTATTTTTTCAATTTTTAATAATTATTTTACTTTAAAATATTGCAATTTTAGTAGAATTTTTATTTTTAAAATTATATAAATTACAAAATTACCTTTGTGAGAAAATCGTATATATATTTAAAAATTAATTATTTTATTTTTAATTTACTATCAAATTATTTTATTATTTATATTTTATTAATTTTCATGTTTTACTTTAAAATATATTTTATCAAATAAATGGGTAAACTATTTTCTTATCACATCCTGCCCGTAACCCAGCTCAAATCTAGGATAAGAATTTTCACTAGAGAGACATGATATGATAAGTTATAGGATTAACTTATCATATCATGTTGGTTCACCAAACATTGGATTAAATTTAAGACATGATATGATACAATTATCTTATCCTGTGCACCAAACGGGTCCTCAAGATATATATTCTCTGTCTCATATATGAGCAATTTTTTATTTTTTCCATTCATCCAATTCTTAATATATCTGATCCATAATATAAACAAAATACATTAATAATTGAGTGAACATAGAAAGTAAACATTTACTTATGTATATAAGACCGGAAGAAGTACACATTTAGGCGTTCAAAGTTGGAAATTCTTCACCATTGAAATCTACACCATTGAAATCTACTTCAATTAACTTTAACCACATCTAAGTAAAAGTGCCGAGACGAGATGGTGTAAATTTCTTTTTGTTTAACCAAAATTCAGAATTTGATCGTTGACTTTAACATATAACAACATTAAAACTCTTACGAATTGGTCTCTGCGCAAATAATATCAGATTTAAAATAAATAAAAAATTAACCACATGTGGAACATAGACTTAATTGCAATTGTGTCCTCTATTTTTACCATTTTCTAGAATTGGTCCGCTATTATAAAATTTAATAGTTTTAGTAAATTGGCGACGTAATATAATTTAAACGATCTGGTATCATAATTTAGATAAAATATTTGATAGAAGAATCAAAACTATCAAATTTTAAAATAAAAGATCAAATGTGCATTTAAACCTAAATCATAAAGAACAATGTCTTAAAATAAAAAGATCAATTGTTAATTTACCTAGTGATGATTGACGCTGAACTTGATAGCGAGAACCACAATTCGATTCCCGCAATTGTGATTAGGTGAGGTTTTAACAACATGATGTTAGAATTAACCCCGAACCAGATTAGACAATTGAGTAGACCAGATACCGTGCCGAAAACCAACCAACCATAAACATATTTTATTGATTTTTTAAAAAAAACGGTGAAATTTCATCGCGTATATCCGGATTGATTCACATTCACACACAAACACAATATAGCCCAATCACATACACCCAATCTCACATGTAACCCAATTCTCAAACATTAAACCCAACCAATCACACTCCAACACTCTATCATCCAAAAGCTTGAAGCCCACGCTATCAAATCACACCAACAACCTCACACACTCACTCCCTCACTCTATCATTCTTCCTCCAACCAAGGAAGGTTCCAATCACTTCCCTTTGCTTCCTTCTTTGACCATAACACTATCCCTAAAATTTCACCTTTACAAACCCCCCACTCAATTTTTTTCATTTTATTTTTCTCTCTTCCATTTGGGGATCTTTTTGTTCCACAAATCTAATCCTCGAATCCTCTCATACCCAGAGGTTCGATCGTCTTAAATTAGTTCTGGGTTTTTTGTTACATCACTTATTCATTCCAAAAGTTTGGATTTTTGATTTTTATTATCTCTTTTGGGTTGGGAATTTTGATTTCTCTAATTAGGGTTTTGATTTGAATCGTTGAATTTTTTTGTGGGTTTTTTGTTTTGATTGTAAAAGATTAAATTTTTAGTGTTGGGTAATCGAGGATTGTTCTTTTTGTGTTCTTCTTCTATTCCGATCGATATGGGTGCGGTTTCGGAATCTGCTTTCAGTGAGGTGATGTCATCCATGCCTGGTTTTCGCTTCCATCCTACAGATGAGGAGTTGGTGATGTACTATCTAAAAAGGAAGATTTGTGGGAAGAAGTTGAAGTTCAACGTTATTTGTGAAACCGATGTGTACAAATGGGATCCTGAGGATTTGCCTGGTATTTGATCTTGCTCTTACTCTTGTTTTAACATCCTTTTATGTTTTTTTTTTCTTATGGTGATTGTGATTTGTGATTGTTCTGTCGTTGACATAAGTTTAATTATTATGTAGGGGTTTGTTTGTATGTTTGTTTGTTTGTTGGTTTTGTTTATGTTTATGTCTGATCGGTTAGAAGGTGTTGATTTTGGATATGCCCGGTTATTAGAAGTCAGGGTAGGGTACTTAGCAATTCAGGACGTGACCTATGCTTATTTGATACTTTTGAATGTGTTCCTCAGGTTAGAGCCTCAAGAGTTGACTTAGGTTTGTTTCGACAACGATTTGGTTGTGTTTTTTGGGTTGTTTTGTTTTGTTGATCGGAGTACTTCATGTTATGATTGGTGTGTTTATTTGATGGGTAGTGCTGTGCTGTGGATCTGTTTGATTGGTTAGAATGTGTCTATTTGGATATATGTCTGTTTAGATCTCCTTGTTGTAAATATTAGGTAGAGTACTTAGCAGTTCAGGATATGACCTGTGTTTATTTGATACTTCTAATGTGTTTTTCAGGTTAGAGCCCCAAGAGTTGACTTAGGTTTGTTTCAACAATGATTTGGTGTGTCATTGGGGGTGGGGGGCAGTGTTATTTGGGTTCTTTTGTTTCGTTGATCGGAGTAATTCATGTTATGATCGGTGTTTATTTGTTGGGTAGTGTTGTGGATCTGTTTTTTTTTTTTATATTGTAGAATGTTTGCAGGAATTTTTTGTCTTAGCTTTGACCTGGATTACCCTTTTCCCTTCCCTTTGTGGGGTTCATTGACACAATCAATTTTATATATATTTTGTGGGTATGTTGAGATCTCTTGATTGGTATTGGTTTATGTGTATTTTAGACTAATTGACATTTCAATCGGTGTTTATATATGGTTAATTGCAACTTTATAAGTTATCCCTTTCAAATAATGGGGTTTTTAGAATTTTAATATTCTATGTTATGTGGTTGTAGTATTGTTTCAATTTGATTGATAAAACTTGTACACTTGTTATATCTTTTGGTTTATTTGCTCATATCTTGTCATATTTTTGCAGATCAATCTTTCCTGAAAACTGGAGATAGGCAATGGTTCTTTTTCTGTCACAGAGATAGGAAGTATCCTAATGGTGGAAGGTCTAACCGAGCAACTAGACATGGATACTGGAAAGCAACAGGAAAAGATAGAAATGTGATATTTAATTCTCGGTCAGTTGGAGTTAAAAAGACACTAGTTTTCTATTTCGGCAGAGCTCCTAATGGTGAACGAACTGACTGGGTTATGCATGAATACACCGTGGATGAAGAAGAGCTTAAGAGATGCCATGATGTTAAGGTATAGCCTTCAACTGACTCTTTTGCTTTTAAATTATTGTTTCTGTTACCTGTGTTGGTTACAGAAATAGTATTGTGTACTGACACTAAGATTTTGATATAACTTTGTTATCAGGAATATTATGCTCTTTACAAGGTGTTCAAGAAAAGTGGACCTGGTCCTAAGAATGGCGAACAATATGGTGCACCATTTAGAGAAGAAGACTGGGCAGATGACAATGTTGTAGATTTTAATGTTAAATCAGCTCAGCTGGGGGCTCCAAGGGCTGTTGTTAACACTTTTACTGATCAGCCACAGCCGTTGGCTGTTATTAACGCTTCTACCGATCAGCTCCAGCCGTTGTCAGATGATGAAATTGACAAAATCTTTAAAGGGGTTTTTGATATTGAACCTGTCGTTGACCAGCAACATGTTAATGGTTATCCCGACTTTCCTCAGGTGTGTGATCTGCCTGAAGTTCATATTCTTATTTAGTTTTGCCTTCTTTATTTCTTTTTGTTTTTTGGGTTATGTATGTAATCATTTATTTTGATTTTTTGTCCCTCTATTTCTTCTTTACATATAACTTTTCATAGCCACTAACAGAGGGTTTTCCATAAATCATATAGGTTGTTGCTGAAGAAACACAAAGTATGGTCATGGGTCAATTCTCTGAGGCCATGATATTCCCTGACGCAAGTGGGAAATTGCAATCTAGCGGTCAGCATTATGATGTACAGCAGCGCGACTTTGACTTCAATCACTCAGCTTCTTCTCACTTATCTGAAGCACCTGAGGTCACTTCTGCTCCCAACATTCAAAGTGATGAGGGACTTGTCTTTTACGAGGACGGCTTCTTGGAAATTAATGATCTAGTTGATACTGAACCAGCATTTTCAAATACGGAAAAGTTTAATATTGATCTCATTGATAACCTCCAATTTGAAGATGGGTTAAGTGAATTTGATCTGTACCAAGATGCAGAGATGTTTCTTTGTGGCAACGAAACTGTTTCACATGCACATATGAATAATTTTGGCAGCAGTATTGAAAATCAGAGTTACCAGTTGCTATCCAATCCAGAGGTCGTCAATCAAACTGTTGATGAATTCTGGATGCATGTCGAAAGAAACACACGGAGTACAACAGAAGACTACGCTGGTTCTTTCTCTCAAACAAATCCAGGTATAGTCAGCACAAGATACAATGTTGCTCAAGTGCCAAAAAATGATTTTACTTTTGATTTCGATGGAGATTCAAGCTTCCCATCTCATTTCTGCTGACCTCTTCACGGTTTACTACTCCTGGTTGGCACGCCAAGTTACGCGTGGCAGAAACCTTTTTGGAGTTTAAATTTTGTGATGTTTTTTGTTCTTTTTTATAAATCAAAACTAAAATTTATGACATTCTATTCCTGTTGGGAAAATTGAGATTTGAGCCAGTTTCAAGTGGCTCTTTCTTCTGCTTAGAAAATGTCATAGGATACCCCTAATACGTCATAGTTTTTGGTCATGTTTAGGTGTTGTGTATGACTCTGTCAGCTTTCCTACTGAAAGCACTGAAAATCAAAGAAGCACTGTGGAAGATGTTTCTACTACAACTACAAGTAGATTCTCCTCTGCTCTCTGGGCCTTTGTTGATTCAATACCTACCACACCAGCATCAGCAGCCGAAAATCCTTTGGTGAATCGGGCTTTGAATAGAATGACTAGCTTCAGCAGGGTGAAGATCAATCCCACCAACATTGCTGCAGGTATTGATACTACAACTATGAAGATACCAGGCAGAAAGGGATTCTCATTCCTTTTCTTCCCGATTCTTATTGCTTTATGTGCTTTCTTGTGTTATTCTATTGGAAATTTAAGACTATTAGGGAGATGCATCTCCCCTTGACTATGTAAATCCAAAGTTTTGCTGCTATATATATATAGATTATGTCTGAGATCTCCTCAGAATTACTCAGCAGTGCTCTTCTAACATGTCATGAAAATAAAAATATTTTATTCGTTGTAACTTGTAAATATTAACTCAAGGCAAGAGAAGCCAAATTCAGCCGTAATTCAAGAGTACTCTTGTGTGGGAATTGGAAACACAAAATCTCATTAGCCCCTAGACTTGTATAACCTTATTTTGTTTGCTATCTTAATATCATGTTTTGATTATCTTTGATTGTACAGGAATACTATCAAATTTTGTGAAAATCTATACTAATTTTGTATTCATCTCGTTGTAGTAACTTCTTTAGCATTAGTATTATATTGTTGTTGTCATCACTTTCTGATAAATAAATATGTTGTTTCCTAAGCATTGATTGATGTAAAAGTAATGAGTGAAAACTATGTTATTGTGGTTATTATGTTTGCCCCGAAAATCCAAATGAGGATTATTTGAAAGACAATGAAGACGGTGCCTATGGGAGAAAGAAATTAGGTTTGCTCCGCGTAGACAGTTATCGTTGGATTGGATGTCCTTGTAGTTTTGCTTGCAATAATATGTAATGTATACTTACCAATAAAATTATGCTGCTAGTGTTATCTTCTGGATCCTGCAATTCCTGGCCTTGTATTGGTAGCACGATGGAAAAAGATTTTTCTCCCACCGGAGAGGGAGCAGTGATAATCTGCCCTGTTAAAATTTTATCCTCATATTTTTTTTTTCCAATGAGAACAAATACTAATACTTCAAGGGAATGCTTTTACTTTTATACCTGTTTGCAAAAGCTGGACAATGTTGGGAGCTGTAGTAAGACACTTTTGAACTGCCTCGCACTCCATTATTTTTGCCTTCCATTTTTGGCGAATATAAAACTTTTGATTCTTTTCCGTGAGTATAACTTAGTTGGTAGGGACACATTATATCATATGTATTATGCATGACTGATGTTCAAATCCTTATATTCTCACTTGTTTACTTTAAAAGGTGAAATTCTAATCATTAGGTTACTTGACGAAAAAGATTGATTCAAGTTGTTGAAACTTTTTTGACTACATATTTATATAGTATTAGGTGTGATTGATAAGGTAGTAGAGATTAAAGTTAATATTTTTAATGATGTAATAATATATGATTGATTAACGTATTTTATGTTTGAGAATTAAACAAATAACATTATTCATATATTATTATTAAGCTAGGAGCCTAGGATGAAATAGTATAACGAAAGTGGTTATACTTATACTTTGTGCAAAGTGGCAAAATAAGATTTGAATATTAGTTGGAAGACTTATTCATGTTTAGTGATCGACAGTTGACAAATAGGGGTTGCTTTTCATAGATACAGAATATATGAAAAATTAGAATAAGAATTTGTTTATTATTGATGTTATTTTTTTATGAAAAAATATTGATGTTTATTTTAAGATTATAGTACATGAATTTTTTCTATTTTTACCACCAGTTTAATCTGGTTCAGGGGTCAGTTCTGGTATCAAGTGGTTTCAGCCCTCCTGATCGCAGTTGTGGGGGATCGAACCGTGATCATCCCTACCAAGTACAACGTCAAATCACCACCGAACCAACTAACGATTGATACAATACATGTATAGTAAAACAGAAAATTAAATTATTTTCTTATGTATTGTTAGTGTGAAGTTATTTATACAAGCATCTAATTATTTTTTTGTTAAGTAACTTAGTGGTTTGAAAAATACATTTTTAAAATAAATAAGTGGAGTGTTCGAAATTTGAATTTCAGCTTGTTTTTATAAAATATAATATTTTTACCAACTGAGATAAAGGGATAACGTACAATTATTATTGCATTATTTTTATAAGTGTTAATGAGGAGTAATTAATTGTTGTAGTTAAATATGATATATCCACAAATCTTAGTTCAATTGGCAGAAATATTGAAATTGTTTGATCAAATATCGTTTGTGTGTGAATTTTTAATGACTCGTCATTTCATCTATATAAAAAAAATGATATTCATGGTTGATCAAATCTTCATTTTAGTTCTTTTTCTCGAAAAAATGTTTGAAATAATTTACGTAGATATTATTGTTTTTTCAATTCTTATAGTATAATTACATTTTAAACTAATATTTATAATATATCTACTTCGTGTTCAATTAGGTCTCTTTTTTTTTTTTTTTTAAATTTACAAATGTTCAATGTTTTTACATGATAAATATTTAAATGAAAAAAAAAATGTGGATAATGCTATACATTTTTTTTACTTCATCATCAAATCTTACATCTGAAATTATTTTTAGTATTGTATTTTAGAGTTTTTCTTTTTTGCAATATTGTATGGTACTAATTCTTAATATGTTAATAGTACGTGCTTGGTAAAAGAAAATGTTAGTAATACGTATCTACATTTTTATTCAGACAAAGGAGCAAGAATCTTTGATACGTCATACACTCTAGGGAAAATAGATATGTTAATGAAGGATAAAGTGGACTATTGATGGAGCAACCTCTTCAAGTTCAAGGATTGCCATTTAGGTGGCACTTTTTAATTTCTTGGTCAATTCTTAATATCTAATGAAGATTGTATGACTTGTTCAAATAATTAATTAAGCACCAAATAAATGTTCAAATCCTATGTATGTGAATTATATATATGTCAGTACTCACTACTCAGTCAAGTCATGCATATGAAAAAATAGTTTTTGGTTGAAAGCTTAATTGTTGAGGAAAATCTACTCCATTAAGTTAACTTAGGATGGGGAAAAGAGGAGTATCCGTAATTATAATAATTAAAAGTATAAATAATTGAGTTTCTGCGAGCATAGTTCGGGTGATAGAAATATTGCATCTCATTTTATAACATTTGTTTTGACTAAATAAATTATGGGTGTGTTTATTTTGGATTCTTTTTAAGATTGTAAACAAACACAAACTGACTTTAGATTTTCTTCAAAATTTCTACATAAAAATCTCTAGATTTTTTTAAAAAAACTAACTTTTTTAAATCTTAAACAAACACACCCTATTTATATATTACTAGCCGCCAAACGATTGTGTGATCGATATTTTTTTTTAATTGATAACTACTTAACCTCTTTTTTTGTTGATAAATATTTTTTTTAACTATAAAAAAACTGAAAACATACTTTTATGTGGAAGTTGTGCTTAGTTATTAAGAGAAAAAAAATTATTTACTAAAATAAACTGAAAATCTATTTTTAAGTGGAAGTTATTTTTCAACATATACAAATATTTAGTTTTTTTTTGTTAAGGGTAAAATAGGTATGATAAAAAAGTCATCCCAAAAATTTGTATCATTTTTATATATAGTAATAGATAACCGTATTTTTTTAAAAGTATATAAATATAAATATAATCATATAAGATATTGTTTGATTTGTTTCGATGAATATTTTTAAAATATCAAATTTCTATAATTTTTACCAATAAACAATTAAACAAATTTGTAATCAAAATTATACGTTAGTATACATGCAATGGTCAATAGATTCTTATATTTGGGGATGAAGGGAGTAATACGTAGGATGAGGTTTGAATTTACATACATTTATTTAATTTAAAAGATGAAATTTCAACTATTGTACTATTTGATAAAGTAATAATATAATGATTGGATTAGGAAAGAAAGAGAACGACTAAACAATCATAATACCTCTGTACCATTTTATTAGAGTTATTTTGATTAAATGGTACTATTCATTTATCATGCTTTGACCACACTTTTTTAATAATATTAGTTTTGAGACCCGTGCATCGCACGGGTCTATTAACTTTTATTAATAAAATATTGTTAAAATATAAATTAAGTCATTGTGTTCTTTTTTGTAAAATTTATTAAATTAATAATTTTTTTATTAAAGTTATTGTCCCGTGTATGATTTTTGTGTAATAAATTAAAATTAATAATAAAAAATATATATTATTCAATTCCTTTTTTTATTAAAGTAACTGTCCCGTGTATGATTAAATTTTGTTGATTAAAGCAATTGTCCCGTGTATGAATTTTTTATTCAATTCCTTTTATGTATCAGTGATAAATATTTTGTCTTGTGTTTTTTTTTTATATTTATTATTGATGAGAATTCATTCTTCTGCTGTTTAAAAAAAACTATTTGTGAAAGTTCATGTACATTGATTTTTTTTATATATTTAAGATTGATATTATACTAAAGTATAAAATTAATTTATAATAAAATATTATTAAAATATAAGCGACGTCATTGTGCTCATTCTTGTAAAATTTATTAAATTAATATTTCTTGATTAAAACAATTGTCCTGTGTATGATTTTTGTGTAATAATTAAAATTAATAAATATTTATTATTCAATTCCTCTTTTTTATTAAATCAATTGTCTCATGTATGATTAAAAAAATTATTAAAGCAATTGTCCTGTGTTAATTCGTAAGCTTTTTTGACGCATGTTAATTCATAAATTTTCACTAACAAAAATTATATCTTTATAAACTTTTTTCGTAAACTACCTTATAAAACATATAATAAGTCAAACCAAATGGGTTCATTTTGTGTAATAAATTAAAATTAATAAATATTTATTATTCAATTCCTTTTTTTATTAAAACAATTGTCCCGTGTATGATTAAAAAAATTTATTAAAGCAATTGTCCCGTGTAAATTCGTAAGTTTTTTTACGCATGTTAATTCATATGTTTTCGCTAACAAAAATTTTATCTTATAAACTTTTTTCATAAACTACCTTATGAAACTTATAATAAGTCAATCGAAATGGGTTCATTGTGTTTTTATTTCCATTTTTATGTTCTTTTATTTTTAAGTTCATAAATAAGTATCTTCTTTTATTAGGTTCTCCTATTTTTATTTTTTATATATAAGTTGTTATATGTTTGATTGAGTTATCATTCATCATTAAAAAAACAATTACTATTTTTTCATTAAAAAAAAAAGTTTGCACTATTTTTATGTGTATCTTTTATATTGATTTTTGTTCATATTTTTATGCGTAAATTTTTTTTAATTAATTTTTTTTGTTAAATATATTTGATTAAGATCTTTTTTTAGAAGTGGTTTCCGATGCTATTTTTATGGGAAGATTTATTTATGCTTATCTTTATTTTTTCTTCCTATTTTTGTTTTGTATTTTTTTTTAGTTTAGAGTTAAAATTACTTTTAAGGGCATAAACTCTGAAATATTATTAAACTTGATTGGACAAATTTGGTATTTTAGTAGTAGTTCCTTTTAATATATTGTATGTAGATATAGATCAGATCAAATTTTTGGAATAGTTAATGATAGAGGTGTTCAAATCAAAATTGATCCAAATAAATATAAAAAATCCCTAAAACCAAATATTGTTACATGTGATTGAATACTCTTTTGTAAAAACCGCTCAGATCGGATCAAATTTTTGATTGAATTTTTAAAATAAAACCAAACTATATAATAATACTTATTTCTTTTTTATTATGTGGCACCGGATGATTTTATATATTTTGCAAACTGCACCACAAACACTCCATATTATTGGCCAAGGTTATTATGCATAAGGCCCCCCTTATGCATGGTGCATAAGCACCAGAATTTCTCGCGCGCCCCCCAGAAGTTTCTCGCGCGCGCCCCCCAGCCCCCCCAATGACTCGCTATTCACACACCCCTTTCTGCTGATGGCACACGCATTCTGTTTTTATTTTCAGCCTACTGGGCCTGAAAGCCCAGTTCCTTTTTTTTTTTTTGTTGGTTTTGTTTTTTACCCAGTTTTACACTTACACCTAGTTTTTTATGTTTGCACCCAAATTTTCCAGCGCACCCCCCGAGTTGCTTTGTGCACCCAGATTACTTTACGCACCCTCCATATTACTTTACGCACCCTCCATATTACTTTGCGCACCCCCACGAATTTTTACCCATATTACTTTGTTACAAAATCATTGGTTATTTATGCAATGTTATTTTGAAAATCATTATGTTATTTTGAAAATCATTTTATTGGAAACCATAAGAGAGCTACTGCTTCATTGATTATTTATGCAATGTTATTTTGAAAATCATTATGTTATTTTGAAAATCATTTTATTGTAAACCATAAGAGAGCTATTGTGGTTTCACATACAACACTAGTGAAACCATTAAGTCACACTTATAGTTTCAGTTATAATATTTATGTTAAATTAAATATGAATATTTTATTGGAAACCATAAGAGAGCTACTTTGGTTTCACATACAACACTAGTGAAACCATTAAGCCACTAAATATGGATATTTTATTAGAAACCATAAGAGGGCTACTTTGGTTTCAAGATGTTATACACTGAAACCATTAGTCTAGTAAAATGGTTTCATAGCGTTATACACTGAAACCATTATTCTAGTTAAATGGTTTCACAGCGTTATACATTGAAACCATTAGTCTTGTTATTTGGTTTCAAGATGTTATACATGAACCATTGATTATTATGTTGGGCTTCGAGGGGGTGTATGACGAAAAAAATGGATTCTTATAATATATACTTCAAAGGAACAAAAGTTATTATTTAATTGGAAATGGGGGGCGCGCTAGAAATTTGGGTGGGGGTGCGCTAGAAGTTTGGAGGAGGGAAAAAAATTGGGGGCGCGCTAGAAATTTGGGTGGGGGTGCGCTAGAAGTTTGGAGGAGGGAAAAAAATTGGGGGCGCACTAGAAATTTGGGGAGGAAAAAAAATTGGGGGGCTCACAAGAAAATCTAGGGAGAAAAAGGAAAAAAAAAACAACGGGGGGTGCGCTAAAAATTTGGGGGGGGTGCACAAGTAATGAGGTAGTATATGGGGGGCGCGCGAAGCAACTGGGGGGTGCGCTAAGCAACTGTCTTTGGGCTGTGCACAGTAACCGGATTTAAGTGGACTGAGTGGGGGGGTGTATAACGGAATGGAAGGGGTGCAAATAACAGGTTTATGCACGCTGCATATAAAATGCTTATGCAGGATAACCGGTCCCCATATTATTGGCAAAAAATGTACTACTTGCTTTGCGTTGATAATGTAAAAAAACTAGTAATATGAGAGAGAGAGATAGAGAGAGATTTATAATGGTTCCCCTCAAAAGTTAGGAGTATTTTAGTCTCCTTGCACTTTCAAGTAGGCATGACAATGGCAATGGGGTGAAGCGGGAGCGGATTTTGTCCTCCCCAAACCACAACATGTAGGCATTATTTTCTCTTAAAATAAATCACAACATGTAAGAAAAAAATTAGTTATATCGTAATATATTTTTTGTCAAAAAGATTTGTTTTATAAAAAAAGATTTGTTTTTATCTTTTATAACTGATACTATCGTCTATTGGTCATTTATTCACATAAATAAATAGTGAAAATCGATCTGACAAACAATAATAGAATAAAATAAAATAAAGATCGGAACGGAGATTGTAAAGAGGAAGAAGAAGATGGAGCAAGAGCTTCACCTTCTTCTCCGCTTGATTGATTTCATGGCTTCTTCTCGGTCTCAACATCATTGTGTCTTTGGTATGCATCTTTTGTTTCCAGATTGTTCTTTTTATATTCAAAATTTTCAACTTTTGTTGATTGGGTTACCGCAATTTTTGCAGTAGGGAATATACCGTATGATGCAACAGAGGAATATGGGCGTCAATTTTATGCTATTAATTAAATATAATAATTTATTGGAAAATGCTAACGAGTGCCCCATGGGCGGGGCACTCTTTAAGCACTTTAAATAGCAAGTTTTAGTAAACTTTTTATGGGAATATGTGAAGTCAACATATTGTAAATTGAAATGGTTTACTTTTTGAATAAATAGTAATTTTTTTAAATAGAAACCTTAAAGAGTACCCTAGGGGCACTCGTTAGCATGACCCTAATTTATTTTATAGATAATAGATACATCAATGTAATAGGACTTTCATCAAAAAAATAAATTAATAGGAGTTAAAATTTACTATCACTTTGTATTTGAATCATATGTAACTTTCTTTTTCACATGACATGCATGACTTTAAGAGTCATATTTAATACATGAAAAATGAGAGATATATGTACTCTTTACAAGATATAGTTATTGGATTTCATTGTGATTGAAATGCATGACCCTTCTATAAGAAAAAATAAAAATACATGACGTACTCTGGTCATTTTTTTTTTTTTTTTTTGTTTACAATGGAGTAGAGGATCGAACCCAGGACCTTTTACATACTACCCAAACCCCTCACCACTAGACCAAACCTAGTGGCTTTACTCTGGTCATATTTAACTCATGGAAATAAAACAAAATCATTTGTATTTGATTTATCTAATATTCAAAATTGATTTTTAATTTTTAATTAATAATATAGTAATTGTTTTTAATATTTTCTTTAATTTAATATTTGTAACACTTCAAATTCTTAATTAAAAATAAAACTCGTAAAATAAATTGTGAGAAACTCTCTAAAGCATGCCACATAGACAAAATAGAGGTTTAGGAATATTCTAAGCTTCACTTATAGATATATATTGATTGATGATTGATTGGTGATTCATACGGCTTCCTAGATTATATATCTTTCATTTGTTACTCTCGACAACCATTAGATAACAAAAAAAAATACAGTGTAAAGAGAGGGGACAAGACTAAAATCCTTTACATCAATCCACAAACCTAAAACTTGACATCTTAATCTTGTTCCTATATATGCTATTAGATAACAAAGGGGGTTGTGTGGAGTACAAATAAAGATCAGTAAGATTAAGACCTAGATTAACCAAGTTATTTGTAATATGAGTCACTAGAAGCTGCATGTTAGAAACAAAATTTTGGCAATTAAGCCACTCGTTTCTTATGGACCGAGAAATGATTGAAAAAGTCTTGAAGTCCAATACCACATGAGAGGAATCCGTTTCAATCCACAAGTTTTGCCAATTATTTTCACTTGCTATTTCAATTGCCATCATCACATCTGATAGCTCTGCAATCAGAGAGGATGTGTGACCTAAATTTTATACAAAGCAAGCTACCATGTCTGCATTGTGATTTCTAAACACACCACCACAAGTTGGTGCTACATTAATTGTTAGCTGCACCATCACTATGTTGCGTTTTAGCCAATATATAGAAGGAGGATGCCAAATGACTTCAACAATGGAAGGAGCCCTGAGGGGATGGATTGAAACTTTACACTTCTTGAGAATGTTGAAATCTATTATAGAGCTTCTAAAGATATGCTTAGTCTTGTTTCCAGATAATGAGACACTAGAACAAATGCGTGAAATAACATTTTTCCAGTGGATATATTGTTGGAGTAATTTGAGAATAGAGAACGAAAGTGAATTGAATAGAAAGATTAGAGAAAAAGAAAGTTGTTATTCATCCACTAGGGGCAAAGGTATTTATATACAAAAGGAGGCTTGCTTCACTACCAAGCAATTGTAACTAACTACCTAGGATGAAATCAAAAATCTAACTAACTAACTAACAAAGTCTCAGCGTTCAGAACCTGCATGTTCAGAACCTGCGTGATCAGAGCCTGAGTGGTCAGACTCTGAATGTTCAGAACCTGATAACATAAGCTTCTCAGCTTCTGAACCTCTTGACCTGTTTAGAGCTTCTGAGCCTAGAGCTCAGCTTCTGACTCCCTGAGCTTCTGGAGCTCAGCTTCTGAGGACCTGAGAAATTGGATTACAAACATCACACCTCCTAATTCATGTTCTCCAACGATCCCATTCCTATAAGCTTCTTCAGGCACAATTGTCACACCACCAGATGCTGCAACATCTCTGTGTACAACATTACCACTCCAGTTCTTAGCTTTATCAAACTCCTCATCTCTACATGTAACCATCTTGTTTCTTGTTGGAGAATACAGTTTATAAGCCCCAGCTGAGTGATAATCAAGGAAAATCATTGCTTGATTTCTGCCTTCTAATTTCCTTCTACAATGTGTTGGCACATGCCTTAAACATAGTGACCCAAACACCTTAAAGTGACCTACACTAGGCCTCACACCAATCCATGGTCTCACACCAGTCCATGCTTCATTTGGTGTCTTGTCCAGAACCTTCTTTGATGACTTGGCTGTGCAACTCTCTTTGCACAGTTGCTTCTGAACTTTAATCTGAGGAAGATCTTTCACTATCTTTTTCAAATTTAACAAGTTCAAACTTCTGAAATGAAAATGGTCATACCTCTGATGCCAAATCCAGTTCTGACTTTCATTCACAGTTGGAACAGAACACTGATGTTCCAACTTGTTGGTCGACATTCTGAAGGTTTTGTTGTTGGACATTGGAGCTTCCAGGATCTCTCTATCCTTTGCATCAAACAACTTCAGCTCCTCATCTTGCATTTTCACTGAGTAGTTCTTCTCTAGTAATTGACCCATGCTTGTCAAATTACTCTCCATTGAGGGAACATACAACTCATCCGTGATAATAGCTTCTTGTCCATCCTTTCTCTTCACCAAGATACTTTCTATCCCTTCAGAGACCACTTGACTGCTACCAGCAGTTACAGATTTGCATTCATCTCCAATGACTTTGAATTGAGTCTTGTAGGTCCTATTCTTGCTCTGAGCTGTCTTGAGGAACAGTCTCTTCTTTGAGTCAAAGAGTTGTAGTGTCTCATCTTCAATCACTACCTTGAAACCCTTTGAAATCAATTTCCCTACACTCAACAGATTGCACTGTATTCCAGGCACATAGAGAACCTTTTCAATCACAGCTTTCTTGCCAGTTGACATCTGAACCCTAACATTCCCTATACCTTCAGCTTTGATGGATTCATTGTTGGCAAGCTTGATCTTTGTACTGAGACACTCATCAAAGTCAATCAAAATGCTTCTGTTACCAGTCATATGGCTAGAACATCCTGAGTCAAAGTACCACACATCTGACTTGTCTGTGTCAGAATCTGTGACTGCCATCAGAAGCGCGTTATCAGAATCACTACCACCTTCATCTGCATATTGGGCTTCCTCTTTATCTGAATCTTCATTCTCAGGACAGTTCCTTGCATAATGACCAAACTTATCACAACAATAGCACTGAACTTCTTTCATATTTACCTTTTTCTTTGAATTCTTGCTTGAATTCTCAGAATCTTCTTTCTTCCTTTTTCACTTATCTTTTCCTTTCTTGTTCTGAGTCTTGGCCTGTAATGCTTGTTCCACAGCCTTGTTAGAACTCCTCTGCTTCACCCTCAGCTCATGAGCTTCTAACGATGCTTGTAGTTCTTCAATCCTCATAGTTGCCAAATCCTTTGATTCTTCAATAGCAACCACTATGTGATCAAATTTCTCAGTCAAAGTCCTCAAGATCTTCTCAATCTTGGACCTATCAGTCATGACTTCACCACATGACTTCATCAGATTCGTTAAGGCCAACATTCTTGCCAAATACTCAAATTGTTTCTTGTTCATTCATCTGCATCATCTCATATTGTCTCCTCAAAGCCTGCAACTTGATACCCTTCAATTTCTCATCACCATCATAGATTTTCTTGAGAGTATCCCATGCTCCTTTCGAGGTTTCTTCTTCTATAATCTTCTCAAAGATATTAGAATCCACGCATTGATGAATGATGAACAAGCCTTTAGCATCTTTCTTTTTCAATTCTTTGTGTTGAGTTCTTGCTGCATCATCAGCATTTGCAGCCAATTCTCCTACTCCATCAGCTACAATTTCAAGAACATCTTGAAACCTGAAGATCACTTTCATTTGTGCACACCAACGATCATAGTTATCACCTTTGAAAACTGGAAGATTTGCTGGAAATTGCGAGGAGGTTGTACTATTGTTCGTCATGATTCTTGATCAAGGAATCAATCAAAATGATGAATACGAACCGGGCTCTGTTATACCAATTTGTTGGAGTAATTTGAGAATAGAGAACGAAAATGAATTGAATAGAAAGATTAGAGAAAAAGAAAGTTGTTATTCATCCACTAGGGGCAACTGTATTTATATACAAAAGGAGGCTTGCTTCACTACCAAGCAATTGTAACTAACTACCTAGGATGAAATCAAAAATCTAACTAACTAACTAACAAAGTCTCAGCGTTCAGAACCTGCATGTTCAGAACCTGCGTGATCAGAGCCTGAGTGGTCAGACTCTGAATGTTCAGAACCTGAGAACATAAGCTTCTCAGCTTCTGAACCTCTTGACCCGTTTAGAGCTTCTGAGCCTAGAGCTCAGCTTCTGACTCCCTGAGCTTCTGGAGCTCAGCTTCTGGAGCTCAGCTTCTGAGGACCTGAGAACTTGGATTACAAACATCATATATTTGTTATTTTAATCGAGCTTGATTCCTAACAAATCAAATGGTGCTAATAATATTGACTAATAATGCAGCATGAATCACCACGTTTCATTGATATCACCACGTTACATTGATGTTTCCAATTTCTATCACAAAGTAACCATACATCTTTAATTGAGTTAAAGTGCAGGTTCATGTCAATTATCTCAACAAGCCAAGTCCAAATATTGACAACAAAAAGGACAATCAAAGAAATTGTGAAATGAAGTTTCTGATTGTTTTAAACAAAGATCGCAGAAAGAAGGCAAAACATATCCTCTCAACATTAATTTTTCATTAGTAGGCAACTTACCTAGCATCGGCCTCCAAGCAATTAGAAAATTTGAAGGAGGGATCTTCAAACTCCAAATAGTCTTAGCCGACTGTAACTCTGAGAAAAGTGATGAAAATTATATGAGTGTAATTTTTATTCACCAGACTATCTGACTAAAAAAAAAAAATTATATTTATAAAATGTAAAGATTATATTATTTCCATTAAAAATTTAAAATGCTTATTTTTTATGAATTTCATTATATTTTTTTTTTTTTGGTTTTCACCACCAATTATATCTAGATCGGGGGTTCATTATATGCTTTTGTCTAAACATCAAAACAAAAAAGTAAGATTTGTGCAATTTATTAAGAATAAATTATAAATTTGACCAAAAATAAAATTTAACTTTATAAAATGGAAAAAGCATTATTATTATTATTATTATAATATGTTGTTTTTTGACAAAATAATAACAATAATAATAAGGATAAAATCATTTATATGCAAGTTGGTATATATATTTTTGTATTAAGTTGATATTATTTATTTTAATTTTAATATTTGTCATTTTTTATAAAAAACTTTCGATATTTCTATCACAACTTTCAATATTTTTCTGTCATTTTATTAATTAGCAAATCTTTATCATCTTTTCTATTTATGTTGTGATTGAGCTATAAAAATCTATTTGTAAAAAACAAAATCATAATAGCCATCTTTCTTGCGTAAAAGATTGTTTTATAAAAAGATTTGATTTTTTTCTTTCTAAAAGATTTGTTAAAAAAAAAAAGATTTGTTTTACATTATATATTCGCATAAACGGTGAAAATCAGTGACAAACAAAACAATAATAACAATAACAGTGAATAAAAGAAAATCGCTCGAGAAGATCGGAATCGGTCGCAAGGAGAAGAAGAAATGGAGCAACAGAGCTTCACCTTCTTCTCCGCTTGATTGATTTATGGCTTCGTCTCAGTCTCAGCATCGTTGTGTGTTTGGTATGTATCTTCTTCTCTATTTTCTAGATTCTTTCAAATTTGTGTTACCTAAATTTTATTCATTGGTTACCTCAATTTTTTTTAGTTGGGAACATACCGTATGATGCAACAGAGGAACAGCTTATTGAAATTTGCCAAGAGGTCGGTCCTGTAGTTTCTTTCAGGTAAAATTTCAAATTTTTCACGAAAAAAGCCAATTTTTATTTATTTTTGTTTTTTTTACAACAATTTATGTTTTCTTCAACCTTGCAATTAGGGTAATTTCTTATAGACAGTATATAATAGTAATATACTACTAGTAGTGGCTTTTTTCTCGCTGAAATTTACATCAATTTGATTTGTTTGTGTTTAAAAACAGCATTTTTATGTGTTTGTAGCTGTGGATAAGTTGTATTTTGAGAGAAAAATTTGATTTTTATTTTGGGTTTAAAAGTGTGTTGTTTTTTTATCGACAGATTAGTTATTGACAGAGAAACTGGGAAACCAAAAGGTTATGGGTTCTGTGAGTATAAGGATGAAGAGACGGCTTTAAGTGCTCGTAGGAATCTTCAGGGCTATGAAATTAATGGGCGTCAATTACGTGTTGATTTTGCTGAAAATGATAAAGGGACTGATAGAAATAAAGATCAGGTATATTGTCGTAACTTTTCGAAGTAGCAACAAAATAACTTTCCTAAATATTTGTTGTGTTTTCTTTTAGGATTTCTTTTTTGGAAGTTGGGGGTGGGGAGAAAAGGGAAGGGTTTTGGAGGGAAATAGAGGGGAGGGGAAGTAGAATGGGATGTAAGACTCACGTCCCGCCTTTTGAAAAGTTTTTAAAATTTCTGAACCATTTATGTTGTTTCAAAACGCTCCAAAACAAGGAAAGTGTATAATATAGTAATGCTTTTTCTTCCCTCCGTTCCACTCCTAAAACTCACTCCCGAAGAAACCCTAAAGAAAGTGTAGCGAATCAGCTTAAGAGAAGTCTAATCCTAACTATGCATACACCATGCCCTGAAGCTCATGTATTATGCAACACACATTATCGCGAGTGTATTCAGAACAACCTCTCATAAAAAGTGTCTCATTTGCACTTTTTCTCCGTCTCAATAATTGTCACTTTAGAATGACACTTTTTCTCTGTCGCAATAATTGCCGCTTTAGAATACCGATGCAAGATTTATTATGTTTTCTCACCAGTATACCCTTATTTATTAAATTTCATTCGACTTAACTACTCCACTAGGCACTAACTACAATTAATAAGAGCGTTTTAGAACATGACACTAATTTTTACCATTACAGTCAACACAACTAATCATTTTCTTAAAAACCACCCACAACCAAAGTACGACACTTTTTATGAGACGAAGGTAGTATTTATAATTAGATAAGGTTTTACAGATAATGTCAGTTCCATCATGGATTCTATGTTGTCAATAGCGCGCTAAAGTGGTGTAGCATGGCGATGTGGCCCTCTACTGCTACGCCATAGGCCCGCGAAGTGCCATTGAGAGTAGCGGCCGCTATTAGTGGTTGGATAGTGGCGCTATGACGGTATCATAGTGGGTTGTGCCCACTATTGCAATTTTGGGGGAAAAATTCTCAAAAGACCTAATTTTCAAAATCAATTTTAATTTGTTGAGGGTATATTGGTACTTTTGCACCCTTTTAATGACCTAATATTGTAACTCGGGTGTTCAATTGTGGCCCATTGTTGTTCTCGTTGCTCTGTTTTTTGCTTGTCTTTTATTGGTGGGATGTCATATTGAGTACTTTTAGAACTTGATTTAGATGGAATGTTATTTAGATTACATTTGGAACTTGATTTTGATGGAATTTCATTTTGATTACATTTAGAGCTATTTTAAGTCTTCACAATAGTGGCCACCCCGCTATCCTCTATAGCATTTTTGGGGTTTGCCTTATCTGAGATTGACAACATAGCATGGATTAAAATGTTTTATTTTTCTTTTACTGCAGGGTCGCAGGGGACCAGGAATGACATCAACTGTTGGTCAGTTCTTTATGATCTCTCTATTGTTATATGCTGTGATAAATTACCTTGTGCATTTAATAACTGTGTTTTTTGGTCCTGTGTTTTTATTTTCTCCTTTTGTTTTTTTTTACTGTTAAAGATCCTCAGAAACAGGCAGGCATCCCGGCTGTCCAAGGCGATTCTGCTCAAGCAGCTCAACATCAACCTATTGGTCTTCATATTGCCATAACAGCTGCAGCTGTCATGACTGCAGCTCTAGGTGGCGCTCAGACTAGTATCCAGTCAAATCAAAATGGTTTGCAGAACCAGTCAGCATTGGCAAATGATCCTTTAACTTTGCATCTGGCCAAAATGTCCAGGAGTCAGCTGACTGAGATAATCTCCGAGCTTAAGGTAAATACTGGGAAAAGCTAACTTCTTTTTCATAGTTAACCTTTTCTTTCTTGACTCATTTGTTCTTGTTATGATGGCAGGGAATGGCTACACATAACAAGGAGATGTCTCGCCAGCTTTTGCTTTCAAGGCCACAGTTGCCTAAGGCTCTTTTTCAGGTATAAACTTTTCTCCCATATCAATTCCTTTATGTATTTCTGCAAGCAAGACATTCTTAGATAACAAGCTTGTCTCTATTTACATATTCTTGCACGTTTTAGATTTAAAGGTTGCTCTCTTCTAGGATTTATATGTAATGCCTTGACCACACTCAATTGTTCCGGGATCTTAGTATGGTTTGCAATAATTGGTGTCTCGATCGTGTTATCATTCATCTGTTTTTGAAATAGGTTTCCTGTAGTGCCTTGTGCAACTAAATAATCCCTTTATTGTTTTTTCATTCTGGGATGTGGAGCATTTGGTTGGAAAGCATTGCGAGATTCCCATACAACTTGTTATGTTATGGGACATGATGGGTTTGGGCATTGGTGTTTGTGCAAACATTTCAGCTAACTTTTTGTCTAAAGAAAATGAATGGATATTCATTGTGTGAGATGTCATTTTCAGTCTTTGAATTTGGTGTGAGTGTTGTATTCTATGTCTTTATTTTGACAAATCAAAGCATAGCTGATCTCTCTGTCTTAAGTTAGATTTTGTTGGTATGGTCTATCTAACAAACAATAGTTGTTACTTTTTTGTAGTATAGCATTGAGGGTATATTCTTGCTTCTAATTTGAAAGTTCTGACCTTCATATACTACTATATGATTTAGTTTCATTGGATCTTTATCTAGAGTTTAATTTTTTGAATTATTTCTTCGACCATTAAATATTCATAATTTGTTGTACTTGCAGGCTCAGATAATGCTAGGGATGGTCACCCCTCAAATGGTTTGTTTCGCTGCCTTTTTTCTTGATTCCATTTTTATGGCTTTTTTTGTCATCCATGACTTAAGATTTGATTTAGGGTCTTCCCAACTACCGAAGTTCAACTGAACCTGTTAATTTGTGGATTAGCATTTGCATGTTTTATGTTTTTAATACTGCCTGCGAAGAATAGGTATGCATAGGTCAATAAGGATAGAGGCAGGGGCAGACCCACTTAGAGGGTTATGTAGGCATCAGACATCACCATATTTTGGGAAAACTTCACTGTTAGGGTTTTGTAGTGCTGAAGGTCCATGTTTAATAATTACGCAATAATAAGTTAAGTAAAGCTCAGATAACTAAACAAGTTAAGGAAAATGGCACAAATAGCCTATTCACAGACATGCTGAAATACCTATGTAAATACTATGATGCCTTTGGATTGAATAGCAAGTTACAATTTACAAAGCTTAAAATTACTACCTTAAGGTCTACGTAATTAACTAACGTATCAATATACAAAGTTAATAACCTTAAAAGTATAATGATGTAAAGGTCTACGTAATATCGAGTTAATATTAGATTTATATCAGACTATATTTTCTTCTTGAGCTTATTCTGCCCATATTTTTCAGCTATCTCTATCAAGTTTAGATTTTTAACTTTATTTTTAATGATAACTCTTGCAGTTACAAATGCCAAACCTTAGACAAGTTTCGGATCAAACCTCACAGTCTTTAATGAATGAAGGCCTCCTTGGCCAGGCTCAGCAAACACTGGTTCAAACTGTGGCTGCTCTACCTCCTTATGGACAGAGCAAATTGCAGTCTGGCTTGACACCTTACATTCAAGAAGGCCAAGTCAACAATCTACCTCATAACCCTTTGGCTCCTAATCAATTAACCACAAATCCAAAGCCTCCAATGCAGCCTCGAATTCCCCTTCAACATCACCCAAGCAACCATTTTGTACAGCTCGGAACAGGACAGTCTAATTTAATGCATCCTTCTGTATGCCCCCCGCCTTTGGGGAATTTGTCTGTTAGGCCTCCAATTCAACCAGCAAATTCAACAGCTTTGAACCAGCAAACACATGCCTCATTCCTACAGCATCCAGTACGTGTTGGAAACTCAACTGTCTCACATAATATTCAAATGGTTCGTCCAGATGCCAGCTTTCAGGTACCAAATTTTGCCTATGTTATTTTGTCTTCATATGTTGCCTAGATGCAAGTGTTTTTGAAGAAACTAAACTATGAATAAAATGTTAAGTTGAGATTATAATGTACCATAAGTTTAGCTCCACTAGTATTGTTTTGTGCATGATGGCTATAGCATAGACATAGTATAAGAGAGAATGCGAAAACCAGACATGAGAAGCACACATAAGAGCAATTCCAATGTGGCTTCTTAGAAGTTCTTATAGGGTTCACCATTAGAGTATTCTGCATGTCATTCAGGGTGGAAAATGGGTTCTTGTACAAACACACACTGTCTTGACAATGTTTAAGAATAAAAAATTTCAAGAAACTAATGATTGAGTATCTACTACATGTAGAAGCCGATCTTTTCTTCATTCTACACATCTGCTTAACTGGTTTCAACTTTTTTTGTATGATTATATTTTAAAAGTAAAGTTCCTAACTTAATTTATTAAACAGGCAGGCCCCTCCATGTCATCTGGTATTTCTCAGTTATTTAGTAAGGATGTTAGTAGTAAATATTCAAACATGTCTTCGGGAGTAGAGATTACAGGCATGGTTCGTGATATTCCAGAATCTTTTACTCGACCATCAAAGCTCACTAAATTGAATGATGGAAGGGGATCCTCTCTCTCTGCTGGGACTTCAGACATGCCTGTCTCCAATGGATCATCCCATATGCCTGGAAGTAGTTCAATACCTGTACCTGCAGTTCCTAGAGCAGAAGTGCGGCATTCTGATCAACAATCTTCACAGGTACGTCAATTAACTTGGTGATTCATAGATGGCAAATTACAGTGAATAATTTTCCCAATCACGAATTTATTAGATGATTTATATTGCTTTGTTTAGTTTGAACCTGGAAATTATTGTTCATTTTGAGTTTCTGTATTCAGAATAGCCTTCATATGATTGCCAAAAGCTAGTCTTACCTTATATTACCTCAGTATTTCCTTGAGTTGCTTGCTTCTCAAATACTACCCCTGTTTCTAAAGTGTTCTTTAAGATTATTGCACACAAATTGAGAACATCAATGTCATCATTGACATTAATTACATTTTTTGACAGCATTAAAATAATTTTTAACTTTCTGCTATAGATATAATATATGTATCTCCACAATTTTCTCTATTACTATTAAATACTTATGTGCAATGGTTGGCTAACTAATAATTGTTATTTTGGTCTTTGAAAACATCAAAATAAATAGGAAAATTTCCCCACAAAATACCGACCTTAAAAAGAATAGAGATTGTAAATTCTAACGTGGGAATGAATTCTCTCATGAAATTTTTTCTCATGTTGAATCCCAACACCGCATCTAATATGTTGAATGAGAGTTAATGTGTTTAAAATGGGAAATAGGAGGATTGAATGGTGCAGATTAAAAACACGACCCCTCATGTTTATTTTCCAAATGTGAGAGGATTCACTCCCCGTCTAATGCTGTTATTCTGATTAGTTTTTTTTTTTTTGGCTCAGTCACAGCTTCCATCTGATGTGGAGTCTGCTTTATTACAACAAGTGTTGAATCTAACACCAGAACAATTGAGTTCCCTGCCACCAGATCAGCAACAACAGGTCATTCAGCTCCAACAAGCTCTTAAACGAGATCAGATGCAGCACTCATAACAACACATGCACAATTCAAAAACTCAGCAGCTATTTATTTCAGGCGAAGATGGTCCGTTTTGCCAAATCAATTTCCTGAAGATGGTTTTATAGAAACCAAGTGTGCTGCTTGTATATTAGCATTTGATGTAGATTAGGTTCATAATATGGATATTCTTTTGATCAGTGTTTAACTTTTTTTAGCAATTCGTTTTCTAGTTTCATGTCCAAACACTTATTGTTGCGGTGAGGAGCTCCAAATGAGCTGTGTATGAAATCATTGGAAGAGATATGCTGTACAATAATCATAATCTTAATAATAATAATTATGCTGATTAAAATTTTGCTATCCTTTGTTTTGGTGTTGTATGCTGATTAAAATTATACTGAATATTATACTGAATAGTCTCTTGCACGCTTAAAGTTAACACTCAAGATGCGAAACAGTAAACACAACAGAATCTAATCTCAATTTTGAACACTACATTTTTGTTTCTTTCATTACAAACTAAACGTATTCTCTTTACATTGGCATGATAATGGCACACGGTCCTTACCGCCTATTCACAGTTCCATAATCTTCAAACCCAAGACCAAACCTAAGCAAGTATAATATATGCGTTTTCACCCCAAAGTAAATTACTGGAGAAGCTACAACTTCAAGCTTTAGATCAGTGTGTATGCAGTGGAACTGCGTCCCAAAGCAAGTTTCTGTAGAATCTATAACTTTGAGCTTTAAACACACCGCACACCCGCATGCTATACACGGTGGTTCCAAATAGGTGCTAGGACTTGCGCCAACGAGATAGATCCATGAGGAGTGCAAGTGTAAATAAAATTATTTGTATATAGATAGTGTTAGACATCAGAATTTAACTTTGTATACATCCAAAAAGATTGACAGGATAGAAAACTATGTCATTCACAAACACACCAAATGTGTAAACTAATTAACTTGTTGGGAAAGAAGAACAAGTAATCCTTGTGGACCTACTAATATTTCGTTAAGAAAACTAAGCAATCCAAACCAAACCACTGGAGTAACATCTACACCAGCAAGAGGTGGAATCACTTTGCGAGTCGGAACAAGAAGTGGTTCAGTAGGAGCATAGGCTAATACGTAAGGAAACTTTCCCACGGGAAGTTTTGGATACCATGACATGACAATTCTCACGATAAATAGAAAACCAAACGCTGAGAGAAAGGGACCTAGAAATCCAATAGCTAATTTTGCAGTAGCAGGATCAATATCAGCAAGAATCAACCCTGTCATGAAATTTGTGGAAGTGTGCAAAGTTTCTGGTATGTTAAGCTTGAGGCTATTCAAGTTTACATCCAAATCATCAAGACATTTCTGTGTAGCAGCTGCATTCAACATTGAGAATGTTGCACCGGCAGAAGCTCCAACTTCCGTGTAACATGAATAACATCGCATGATTCGTGAACTTTCGTCGACATTTCTTCTAGTAGGATGCTTCAAACTTTTCTGCAACAATTAAAAATGCCAAACAAGACTGAGATAAGTTGATATAACATGATAATTTGCAGTGTGGAAGAAAATGCTTATGTTTCAAGGGTCAATAAATGGAAAATTGTCAACTTCTAAGTATAAGCATAAAAGCCACTAAAGAAAAGTTCATCAGTAGAAGATGAATGTCAAAAGTAGGAAAAAGTAGATATCAAAATGAATAACTTAAAAACTGAGATCTCTGAATTCTAAAAAGATGCCAAGAAAACAACCTTGTCCTACAAAAGTACATGAGAAAGGATTTAAGGAATCATGAAATCTTGAACACACTAGCATCAAACAATAGCTACTAGCCATAGAAACCACCACATCCTTCAATTAAGTGACAATGGGTGGATATTCCAACATCTAGCTTTCTGAAACAAAGTCCTAAGAAACTACTAATTGCGGTTGACAGACATGGTTGAACCTTATGCTCACACCCGTTGTGACTTAAATTCAAGTCTGGGATTCTGTAATCGGTACGTTATACATGATGTTTGTAATCCAAGTTCTCATGTCCTCAAGAGGCTCTGAGGATCAGGAGCTCAAAAAGTCAGAAGCTGAGCTTTAGGCTCAGAGGCTCTAACAGGTCAAGAGGTTCAGAAGCTGAGAAGCTCATGCTCTCAGGCTCTGAGCACACAGGTTCTGAACATGTAGGTTCTGAACGCTGAGACTCTGTTAGTTAGTTAGTTAGAGATATTTTTGTTTTGTCTTAGGTAGTTAGTTACAATTGCTTGGTAGTGAAGCAAACCTCCTTTGTATATAAATACCTTTGCCCCTAGTGGATGAATAACAACTTTCATTTTTCTCTAATCTTTCTATTCAATTCATTTTCGTTCTCTATTCTCAAATTACTCCAACAAATTGGTATAACAGAGCCCGGTTCGTATTCATCGTTTTTCGTTTTGATTCCTTGATCAAGAATCATGACAAACAATGGTACAACCTCCACGCAATTCCCAGCAAATCTTCCAGTTTTCAAAGGCGAAAACTATGATCGTTGGTGTGCACAAATGAAAGTGATTTTTAGATTTCAAGATGTTCTTGAAATTGTAACTAATGGAGTAGAAGAATTGGCTGCAGATGCTGATGAAGCAGCAAGAACTCGACACAAAGAATTGAAAAAGAAAGATGCTAAAGGCTTGTTCATCATTCATCAATGCGTTGATTCTAATATCTTTGAGAAGATAATAGAAGAAGAAACCTCAAAGGGAGCTTGGGATACATTGAAGAAAATCTATGGTGGTGATGAGAAATTGAAGGGTATCAAGCTTCAAGCTTTGAGAAGGCAATATGAGATGATGCAGATGAATGAACAAGAAACGATCTCTGAGTATTTGGCGAGAATGCTGGCCTTGACAAATTTGATGAAGTCTTGTGGAGAGGCAATGACTGATAAGGTCAAGATTGAGAAAATCTTGAGGACCTTGACTGAGAAATTTGATCACATAGTGGTTGCTATTGAAGAATCAAAGGATTTGGCAACTATGAAGATTGAAGAGCTGCAAGCATCCTTAGAAGCTCATGAGCTAAGGGTGAAGCAGAGGAGTTCGAACAAGGCAGTGGAACAAGCATTACAGGCCAAGACTCAGAACAAGAAAGGAAAAGATAAGTGGAAGAAAAAGAAAGAGGATTCAGAGAATTCAACCAAGAATTCAAAGAATCAGAATGTAGATTCCACTAAAGATTCAAGTCAGAACAAGAAGAGTTCCAAGAAGAAGATTGATAAGAAAGAAATTCAATGTTACAACTGTCAAAAATTTGGGCATTATGCAAGAGAATGTCGCTCTAAGAAGGTAGCCAGAGAAGACAAAGATGAAGCCCAATATGCTAATGGAGGTGGTAGTGATTCTGATGACTCACTCCTAATGGCAATCACAAATTCTGAGGCAGACAAGTCAAATTTGTGGTATCTTGATACAGGGTGTAGCAATCATATGACTGGTAACAAGAAGTGGTTCTTGAAGCTTGATTATTCAGTGAAGAGAAACATCAAGTTTGCAGACAACAGTCAAGTTACTAGTGCTGGCGTGGGAACTGTTCTTGTGAAAAGAAAAGATGGTCAAGAATCAACCATCAATGAGGTATTGTATGTTCCTTCTATGGCAAGTAATTTGATAAGCTTAGGTCAATTACTTGAGAAAGGTTATACAATGAAGATGGCTAATAGAGAGTTGAGAATTTATGATGCTAAGAGTAGATTAATTTTGAAAGCTCCACTGTCGAACAATAGGACTTTCAAAATCGAAATCAATGTAATTGATCATCACTGCCTCGCTTCAATTACAAACTCTGAAGGAGATTGGATGTGGCATCATAGATTTGGGCACTTGAACTTCAAAAGTTTGAGCTTGTTGAAGTCAAAAGAGATGGTACATGGCTTGCCTCTGATAAGAACACCTAGTACAGTGTGTGAAGAGTGTTGTGCAGCCAAGCAAACCAGAAATTCATTTAAAAATGAATTGCCCATGAGATCAACTCAGAAGTTAGAAATGGTGTACTCAGATGTTTGTGGACCTTTTGAAGTAAAGTCCATTGGAGGTAATAGCTATTTCTTAACTTTCATAGATGACTATACCAGACATGTGTGGCTCTATCTTATTGAAAAGAAGAGTGAAGTATTCACTAAGTTCAAGAAATTTAAGACACTAGTTGAAAAGCAAAGTGGCTGTAGTGTTAAGAAATTGAGAACAGATGGAGGTGGTGAATACACTTCACTAGAATTTGCAAAATTCTGTGAAGAAGAAGGTATAGTGCATGAAGTTACTGCTCCTTACACTCCTCAACACAATGGTGTTGCTGAAAGGAAGAACAGGAGTATAATGAACATGGCCAGAAGCATGTTGAAGGGAAAGAACATGCCTCATAAATTCTGGGGAGAAGCAACCTCAACAGCAGTGCATATAATCAATAGAAGTCCAACCAAGAAGCTGAAGAACAAAACTCCCTATGAAGCTTGGACAGGTCTCAAACCAAGTGTAAGTCATTTCAGAATATTTGGCTCACTTTGTTTTAGACATGTTCCTGATCAAGTGAGAAGAAAACTTGATGATAGAAGTCAACAAATGATTCTATTGGGATATCACCCCACTGGTGCTTACAAGCTTTATGCTCCAAAAGAGAATAAAGTTGTGATAAGCAGAGACATAAAGTTTGATGAATCAAAGGGTTGGGACTGGATTGAAAGTACTAGTGCTGAGAACACCAGTTCATTGCTCAATAGAAAGCTTGTGCTTGAGGAAATAGATGATCAACCAGAAGCTGATCAACCAGAAGATGATGCAGCTGGTAATCACACTCATATTCCTAATGATCAACCTAATCAGCCTCTGAGAAGATCTACAAGAGATAGAGTGCAGTCAGTTAGGTTGAATGAGTATGATGTATTTCCAGATCAAGCAATAACAGAAGATGGTGAACTGATCAATGAAGCTATGATAGCTGAATTGGAACCAGTTACATTAGAACAAGCTCTAAATGACTCTAAATGGAAGGCAGCCATGAAAGAAGAGTTAAAGTCTATTGAGAAAAACAACACTTGGGAGTTAATGCACAAAACAGTCAACAAGAGGCCAATTGATGTGAAATGGGTCTTCAAGTTGAAGATGAAACCTAATGGTGAAATTGCTAAGTACAAAGCAAGACTAGTGGCAAAAGGGTTTCTTCAAAAGCAAGGACTTGACTTTAATGAAGTGTTTGCACCTGTGGCTAGGATAGAGACCATTAGATTAGTAGTTGCAATAGCCACTTACAAGAATTGGTCTATGCATCAGCTAGATGTGAAATCTGCCTTCTTAAATGGTCCTCTAGATGAAGAGGTTTATGTGAAGCAGCCACCAGGTTTTGAGATTAAAGGTCAAGAGAACAAAGTGTTCAAACTGAAGAAAGCCCTCTATGGCTTGAAACAAGCTCCAAGAGCTTGGAATAAGAGAATTGATAGCTTCCTAATTGATTTGAAATTCACTAGATGCACAACAGAACATGGTGTATATGTGAAGAGTTCAAATTATGAAGAAATGATAATACTATGTCTGTATGTTGATGATTTGTTGATCATTGGATCACACAAAGCTGTGTTAGAGAAGTTCAAAACAGACATAATGAAAGAGTTTGAGATGACTGACTTAGGTGAGCTATCATATTTTCTTGGCATGGAGTTTGCTAAGACAAGCAGAGGCTGTTTCTTGCATCAGAAGAAGTATGTTGCTGACATATTGAAGAGGTTTCATATGAGCAATTGCAACCCAGCAATTACTCCTATGGAAACTGGTGTGAAGCTGAGCAAGAATTCAGATGATGAGTTGGTTGATTCAACCTTGTACAAGCAGATAATTGGTTCATTGAGATACTTGTGCAACACTAGAATTGACCTATGTCATAGTGTTGGCCTGTTGAGCAGATTCATGGATCAGCCAAGGATGTGTCACTTGACTGCTGCAAAGAGAGTGCTCAGATATGTAAAGGGTACTAATGATCATGGCATTTTGATTCCAAACCAAAGGAACAGTAGTAAGAAGTTAGAGGCTTATGGCTACTCAGACTCTGACTGGGGAGGAGATCAAGATGACAGAAAGAGCACTGCAGGTTATTTGTTCATGATTGGCAATGCACCAATTTCCTGGTGTTCTAAGAAACAAGGAATAGTTGCATTATCATCATGTGAAGCTGAGTATGTTGCAGCTTCATTTGCAGCTTGTCAGGCAAATTGGATTGAGATGTTACTTTCAGAACTTAAGGCATTGGAAGTAACAAAGATGAAGGTGCTTGTGGATAACAAGTCAGCAATCGACTTGGCTAATAATCCTGTGAGTCATGGCAGGAGCAAGCATATTGAAAGAAGGTTTCACTTTTTGAGAGATCAAGTGAACAAGGAGAAGCTTGAGTTGGAATATTGCAACACTGAGATTCAACTTGCAGATATTCTAACTAAACCTATGGCTAAGGCTAGGTTTGATGCTTTGAAGAAACTGATAGGAATGAGATCGTTGGAGAACATGAATTAGGAGGTGTGATGTTTGTAATCCAAGTTCTCATGTCCTCAAGAGGCTCTGAGGATCAGGAGCTCAAAAAGTCAGAAGCTGAGCTTTAGGCTCAGAGGCTCTAACAGGTCAAGAGGTTCAGAAGCTGAGAAGCTCATGCTCTCAGGCTCTGAGCACACAGGTTCTGAACATGTAGGTTCTGAACGCTGAGACTCTGTTAGTTAGTTAGTTAGAGATATTTTTGTTTTGTCTTAGGTAGTTAGTTACAATTGCTTGGTAGTGAAGCAAGCCTCCTTTTGTATATAAATACCTTTGCCCCTAGTGGATGAATAACAACTTTCATTTTTCTCTAATCTTTCTATTCAATTCATTTTCGTTCTCTATTCTCAAATTACTCCAACAATACATACAATCCATCGTAAATCCTCAAAAGAGACTGGTGGTTCTCTCTAAAACCTTGCATGAGGGCGTATCTCCCCTAATCTAAAAATTCTATAATCCAAAAAAATTCCAAAGAAACTACTAATTGCGGTTGACACATATAGTTGAACCTTCTGCTCACACCCGTTGTGACTTAAATTCAAGTCCGGGATTCTATATTCGGTAGGTTATACATAAAACCATCGTAAATCCTCAATGAGATTGATGGTTCTCTCTAACTTTGCATGAGGGTGTGTCTCTCCCCTAATCTAAATTTTCTATTATCCAAAAAAATTCCTAAGAAACTACAAAATATCAGAGAATCCTCCAAAATGTCTCAGAATTAATTTGCATTTGGCCAACTCAATCCAATATACATGAAGTATCCATTATACATAGAAAAGCTCAAAATCACACATGAACATGAATTGCAACAACAAAAGCAAAAATACTCAAAAGGGTATGGCAAACATAGCTGCAGGAAGCAACCAAAGGATAAATTTCAAGATAGGAAGACTTACAGAAACGCCAAAGCCAAAATTGGCAGGTTTGAATATTGAAGGATTCTGTCCTACAAGAATGGAAAAAATGGAAAGTACAGAAAGAGTGAAATGAAGGTGGCTTTGATAACACGACAGGGAGTACAAGAAAGTGGAATAGTTAGTTACCTGTGATTCCCGCATGGAAGGAGTTGAGATTGACAAGATAAGATTGAGTCGCCATTGTCACTAAGACAATAACCACATAAGGAGGGAACCTTATCGTACATCATACATGTAATGTCTCATTTACATTAAAAATAGTAAATTTATATTCACTAACAACAATTACTATAAGTATTTAGTAAAAAAAAAAACTATATGATTATGGTTTATGGATACCCTTCAATTTTTTTTTTTTTTATGTAAGTGGCACATATGAAAAAAAAATTGTACCGATTGAATTGTATTAATTTTATAAAACTTTTTAAAGATTTCGTTTTATAGGAATATTACATGTAATATATAGGAATTGAAGTTTGGACTCTGATACTTTTAAAATTTTAACAATTAGATTAATTTTAAAAAAAGTAAATTGAATAATCCTTAATTTTAAGTGTGAATTTCATGTTCAGAGTAAAAAGTTACAAATTATATGTTATAGCAAAATCAATTATAGGGGCGACTAGACATAAATGGTACTTCCTCCGGTCATTAATATACGAATAAATTGATTTTTTAAATACATTGAAAGATTAATGTATTTAGACTATATTATAGATTAGATACATCAACTTTTCAATATATCTAAAAAGTAAACTCTTTCTTATATTAAGGATTAAAATGAGTATCACTTAATTATTTGATCCGGATTTGAGACCAAAGTGTATAAAAAAATATTTATTGAGATAAGTAAGTCATCTCACTTACAAGAAAAAAAACAACTATTAGAGACCACATTTACAAGTCATCCATTAAACAATAAAAATAAATTAATAATTCCAATATTTTTCCATGCGTAGATAAATGAAATGATAGACCATTGAAAATTCACACATACAAATTGGACAGAACGAGGTTTGAACTCTGATCATGGCGTTCAACACTAACAATTTCAAAATTTCCACTAGTTAAATTAGGATTTATGGACACGACACCCATTTTCCTTACATCTTAAATAGTGATATAATTGTCGTTACAAATTATATCTTTATTTTCATTTTTTAATTAAATAATTATCAATCAATCAAGTCATCATTATATGAAGATAATATTAACATATATGTCCAAACAACATATTTCATCGTTGAAATTTTAAACTTTTTTAAATACTAATCTATTTATCATGAACTACTTTCGAAGCTGGTTGATATTAAATTCCCACTATATTATATGAATATTTCTTTTGGACAAAAATATGATACTCATATTCTATCTTTTTCTATACATAGTACCCAAAATGTGCGAAAAATATTTAAAAAAAATAAAAAATATTGCGCAAGTATTTAAATTGTCGTATTTTCATTTGAAACTTAGTGTTCAAATAAGATTTTTCTTAAATTTGTATTAAAATGAAAACTAAAAAAAAGTTGATATGAAGAGCAATCATAATAATCCACAAATCCTTAAAAATACCAAAATTGTTAAACAATGCTGACAATAAATACTGAAGTCAATCAATTTATCTATCTTACATAATTCACTCCCTCCCTCACTCTCTCTTCAGTTGACCAAAATGTCAGAAGCACTTATCCAAATCGGAGTAGTAGGCTGTGCCGACATAGCCAGAAAAGTTTCCCGCGCTATCAATCTATCCCCAAACGCAACCATCTGCGCCGTCGCCAGCAGATCATACGACAAAGCCTCCACTTTCGCCGCCGCCAACGGATACCCTCTGACGGCGAAGGTATACGGGAACTACGAAGCTCTACTGGAAGACCCTGATGTGGACGCTGTCTACATGCCTCTGCCCACTAGTCTTCACCTTCGGTGGGCTGTTCTTGCGGCCCAGAATAAGAAACACTTGCTTCTTGAAAAGCCCGTTGCTCTCAATGTTGCTGAATTTGATGAAATTACTTTGGCCTGTCAGTCTAATGGTGTTCAGTTTATGGATAATACTATGTGGGTTCATAATCCTAGAACTGCTGCAATGGCTCAGGTCTTCAATGACAATAACCGTTTTGGTCAACTCAAATCGGTAAATTTCACTCTCATTCTTCTTTTTTACTACATGCATTTCATATTTGTTTTACCCTATATGGAGTGTTTTGAATATGCAAATAAATTTGTTAAGCTTTGACTTTTTAATGGTCATCAAAATATATATCTGTTTGCTAAATATTGTTACTATAAATCAAATGATCGAGTTTAAGTAGTTAATTAAGTCTACCAAAAGAAAAATCGTCTGAGAGAATTTGAGTTTCAGTTCAATTTTTTAGTGGAACAATTTTTGTCAGATTTTACTTAGCTCTCACCATATAAAATGAACTTAATTGACTAGAATAATGTTATTAATAGAGTAGACAATACAGTAGATAGATAAATTGGAATTCTACAAGTTTAAATTAGGAGTTAGGACAATATAGAAATCAAATAATTGAGGTCAGGTGGTTAATAAATTTCAATTAAGGTTGTATTGATTATCTTTGAAACGACTAACTTTACTTGTTTCTTGATCAAATTCCGGATAATTAGAATCTTTCCTCTAAAAATCGGAGTGATAAAAAAATTATTACAGCAGAGTTGGATAAAAAAACCTGATAGTATGTTAGTAATGTTACCTACATTGATTTAGTGTTGGCTTTTTGGTGACATAGGTTCGCGCCTGTTTTACATTTGCTGCTGATTCTGAATATCTAAAGAAAGACATTCGCGTGAAGCCAGATCTTGATGCACATGGTTCTCTCGGTGATGCGGGTTGGTATTGCATTCGCGCAATCCTCTTAGCATCCAACTACGAGCTACCTAAAACAGTAATAGCCTCGCGCCAACCAGTGCTTAACAAAGACGGAGTTATATTAGATTGTGGTGCATCGCTATATTGGGAAGATGGTAGAGTAGCAACATTCCATTGTTCTTTCTTAGCAAACTTGACAATGGATATAACAGCTATAGGGACAAAAGGAACTCTTCATGTTCATGATTTTATTATTCCTTATGAAGAGAAAGAAGCATCTTTCTATGTTGGTACAGAAACTAGTTTTGATGATCTTGTTACTTGTTGGGCTAAACAACCAGTTAAATGTACTGTTAAAACTGATCTTCCTCAGGAGGCTCTTTTGGTTACGGAATTTGCACGTTTGGTCGGAGAAATTAAATTTAGAAAGTCTAAGCCGGAGAAGAAGTGGGTGATTATTAGTAGGAAAACACAGCTTGTTTTGGATGCTGTTAAGGCTTCAATTCATAGAGGTTTTGAACCTGTTGAGATTGAGGAGTGAAGTTAGGACTGAGGAGTACGCTGTGCACTACATGTATGCATCTTCTCAATGTGTTGTACTCTGCTCAATTGACATCTTTGGTTTATCTGTTAAAATGTTTAACAGATTCCAAATAAAAGTTACATTGTGTGTATTTGTGAGCTGTTCATTTCTCCATGATTAAATACTTGGTAAAGAGTCTAAATTAATTGTTTTCAGAGGAAACTATCACTTTTGTCTCTGAAAATATCACTCGCTGTCTTAATAGTTCCTGATTCATACTTGAGTTAGTCAAAATGGTCCAAAACGTTAAATTAGTATTAACAGTAATGATGTGTCTAATTTTTTCTCTTATTTGGATATTAAAATGATCATCTTAACATTCTCAAATATTCTACTCCTATGAACTATTTCACATTTGGACCTTTTTTTTGGGTAATTTCTAGAACCTGTCACTTGGATGGATGGCCCCTTCTCCCTACCTACTTCACCAATACCACAGTCGGTGGACTTTAAAGATTTTATCTCATTACACACTTTATAGTTTATATGGACATTTTAATAGAAAACGACGCAAATTTCAATTATATTTGAAGAAATTTAGATATGAAAATTGACTCATACTTATACTATCATTTATTTCTTTATAAAGTCATAACCAGAAATATAGCTAAACCATAAAAATCACTTTGTTGTTTGAACCTTCCGACGAAACCTGATTCAAACAACATCCTTTAAAATTCTTATAATTTTCATGAAAGCTCAACAGATTTCACTTCTTTAATTCCATAGATAAAAATTAATCAGTGATGGAGATTCACTTCTTTTTATTATTTGCTACTCTATCCTTAATCATAATCCGGTTCTTTCTAAACCGCAAAAGAAACAAACCGCCCGGTCCAACCGGTTTACCCATAATCGGAAACCTCCATCAACTAGGCTCCGAACCTCACTGTTCCCTCTCTTCCCTCGCTAAAACATATGGCCCCATCATGTCCCTCCGTTTCGGCTCCGTCACCGTAACCGTCGCCTCCTCCCCTACAACCGCCCAAGAAATCCTCCAAAAAAACGACCAATCCTTCGCCAACCGCCCTATCCCAGAATCAGTCGCTGCTCAACCAAACGTCAACGACACCCTTGCTTGGGCACCCGCCGACTCACGGTGGCGTAACCGTCGCCGTATCTGCACAACTCAAATATTCACATCCCAACGTCTCGACCTCCTCCAACATCTCCGTCACCGGAAAGTTGAGCAACTGGTTCAACACCTTCACAAAAAAGCTGCTGAAAAAACAACAGTTGATATAGGTGAACTTGCTTTCGCTACCATGTTGAACTTGGTTTCTAACACGGTGTTTTCTGAGGATCTTGTTGACTCAGAATTTGAGAGTGCTGGTGAGTTTAAGGAGCTTGTGTGGAGAATTATGGAGGATGCTGGGAAAGTGAATGTTAGTGATTATTTTCCTGTGTTGAAGAGATTTGATTTGCAGGGTGTGAAGAGACATGTTAAGATTTCATATGTGAGATTGCATGAGATTTTTGATCGTATGATTAAGAAACGTGTTGAAGATAGAGAGAATTTGAGTGGTGATGGTGGTGGTGATTTTTTGGATGTGTTGCTTGATCACTGTCAACAAGATAAAGACTCTGTTTTTAGTGTTGAAAGCATCAAGCCATTGATTCTGGTAATTAACTCAATTACTATGTTTTATTTATTTTTTTAGCTTAAGTTATACGGTGTATGTTGCATTTTAAAAATAACTTGGTTGATAGTGACATATTAGACGTAATGAGCGCATGAGGCACGATTGAAGGAGGTTTGAAGTTCGAACCTTACATTTATGATATTTTTTTTTACATATATGTGTTATCACGTGATTAATGAATGTCAAATAAGTAAAATAAAAAATTAGTCCAATATTTTTCGGGAGTGTAGACATCTCTTTAGTTATTCAAAAAACAAATGATGCATCATGCATGCATGGGTATGTTTTACTAAACGACCTGATTAATAATGAATTTGTTTGACTGATAATTAAGTGTATTGAGCTCTTTAAGGAAGTAGTTAAAATTTCGATTTCAAAATTTTATGTACGAAGGAAATTCAATTGAAAGAAGATAATTCATTTTTATATCCTACATTTTTTTTCAAAAGAGATTAGAAAACTTTATAGATTAAAGATATCACCAACTATGAATTGAAAAGTATTTGGTTTCAATTGTTTTGATTAACGATTATAATGAATGTTCACTCTTCAATCAATTAACAACAAGAAGAAAAATAGTACCTAGTTCCTTGTTAGACCGCACATGACACTTGTCTCTAATTGTTCACATGTGCAAGCAAGAGTGACACATTATTTATTGAGATTATAGACCTTTGATTTAAATTTTATAAAAGAAAGATTAGACGTATACGTATGAGTTGATTAATTTCAAATTGTTCACGTGGATCATCCACAATCAATTGACTGTTACCTAATTCAAAATGTTTGAAAAAAGTGTGAATTTCAACAAAAAATCGTAGACTTAGAAAATAGTGCATGTTTAAATATATATATATATATACATTCATATTTCTGTGGTGGAATTTGGAAAAGACAAAGTGCATGTAGTTTTTGTTATGTTGATATCTTGTTCTTTCTATTAGTAGAAATCAAAATCAACGTTGGTGGTGATAATTACATATTTACACATTTTGCATCAACCACTTGTACTAAATCTTTGTTGATATGTTATTTTTAAAATTAAATAAATATGTTTAATTTTGTTTTGAAACAATTATAAATAGGATTTATTTATAGCTGGAAGTGACACATCAGGATCAACAACAGAATGGGCAATGGCTGAACTTCTTCGCAATCCAAAAATAATGAAAAAAGCAAGAAATGAAGTGATTCAAGTAATTGGCAAATCCAACCAAGTCAAAGAATCAGACATTCCAACACTTCCTTACATCCAATCAATAGTCAAAGAAACCCTTAGGCTACATCCACCTGTACCACTTCTCTTACCTTATATTGCATCAAATGATGTTGAAATCAATGGTTACACAATTCATAAAGGAAACCAAGTCTTGATAAATGCATGGTCTATTGGAAGAAACCCTGAGTTTTGGGATGATCCATTGTTGTTTCGGCCTGAAAGGTTTCTCGATTCCAAGGCTGATTTTAAAGGGAGAGATTTCGAGTATTTACCTTTTGGTGCTGGAAGGAGAATTTGTCCTGGTATTCCATTGGCTAATAGGATGATTGTTTTAATGTTGGCCGCGTTGTTACATTCTTTTGAATGGGAGCTTCCTCAAGGTGTTACTCCAGAAATGCTTGATATGAGGGAGCAATATGGAATCACCTTGAAGAAACTTGTTCCTCTTTCTGCTGTTCCAATTTCAGTAGTATAGTATGAAAATACATGTCCTTGTGTAGTTGGACAAAAATGTGTCTAAGTGGAGATGCAGGTGGTTTGATTTTATATTATCTTATCACCTTAGATAAGTATATTTTTTCCACTTAAATAAACATTTAAGTTTATGTGAGATAGTTTGGTGGTTCATCTAAATTGAGCAAAATTTCAATCTTTTTAATAAATCTGAGTTATTTTGAAGGATTAGTCTCGTACACGGAAGATATATTGATTTAACAAAGAAGAAAGAAAGGGTCATATAGAACCACTTATAGATTGTATGAAATGGATCAAAGAGGCTTACACGAGAACTTGTGCAAAATAATTTCACCAGGACCATTGTCTATATAATACTTTTCACTTTTATTTTAAAAATTGGATGGAAGATGCTGAATTAGTCAGGGGTCCACCGACGAAAATCCTATCCACAACCGAACCAGCGGACAAAGAGAGACGAAGATGCTGCATGAAAGAAATAAGTGCTGAACTGATTCAACACCGCCGCAATCGGACATACGGTTGACACTAAATAAATTTATGCTAAGGTTTTGAATTTTTAAGGAAATGACAAAATAAATAACAACAGAGGATTATATTGTATTTTATTTTAAAACTATTTCAAAACAAATTGGAAGAACAATTGACCTGACAAAATCTGAAGTTATCGTCCTTCACTAAATTATAAGACAACTTTTTATCTCAAATACAAATTATCTAAAATATAAAAATAATATTTGTCCACTAAACATCATCCAAGACAATAAACTGTTTAACATTTTAAAAATTTGTGTTATTCTACTCCGTATTATTCTGTCTAAAACTTATCTTTTTTATAAATCACAGAGACTCTAAAAACATGTTTTCAGTTATAGTTTGCTTTAGCCTTTACTTATTGAGAGATTTTTTGGCACCCTATCACCTTTTCGCGTGCCCTATTAATTTTCTATTTTATTCTTCCGCTACTTAAGTAGCGGACGTGTAAAGTATGATGTATTTTTTTTATTAAATTTTTTTCTCATTTTTATAATATCTGCTACTTAAGTAGCAGACATAATCCACTACTTAAGTAGCGGACAAAGAGTATTTTGGTAATTTTGTAGGAAGAGCGGAAAAATTAGTGGGGTGGCAAAAACAATTCTCTTACTTATTTGGATCATCTTGTGGTTAATTTTTTTTTTTGTTAGAAAAAGAAAACAAAAACAATCTAAAAAGACAATCTTGGCCCATAGCCACATATAAGATCGATTCACCAAGCCCACAATTTTGGCCCACAGCCACATTTTCATTGTATTTTTTAAAAGACAATCACTTTTGCCACCCTATCCTTTTTCTAGCGCGCCTTATGAATTCACCAAAATAACCTTGTTCGATACTTAAGTCGTGGACACCCCTAAAAACATCCAATCAAATTTTATTTTTATAATGTCCGCTGCTTAAGTAATGGACGACATTTACAAAAATTATTCGATTTTACAACGTTCGTTACTTAAGTAATGGAAGGGTAAAATGATCATTTCGTAGGGAGCGCGAGTAACTCATAGAGTGACAAAATTATTTTTCTTTTAAAATATATATAATTGATGTAATGTAAATATTTTTTATTAATACAAATTAAGAATTAAAAAAAAACTTGAGAGGACTAGTTGTGACATAGGTACCATTTTTTTCCTCTTTTTCTTTTTGAAGTAAGAAGTTAGGCCAAACAACAATTTTTAAAAGTCTTAGTAAGGAAAAAAAACAGCTTCTATATTTCAAAGAAAAATACTAATGAAGGAGTTTCAAAATAAGGTGATAATAGTTACTTTGCAACAATTTTATTACCTCTCTGTCCCAAAATAAATGACATATTTGACCACCTTCACGTTTGTCAATGCACAACTTTAATCATTAATATCTTTAATTATCTATTATTAAAAATTATAAAAATTGTATTTTTTTTTGGCTTGCACCACCGGTTTAATCTGGTTCGGGGGTCAGTTCTGACATCAAGTGGTTCCAGCCCCCTCCCGATCGCAGTTGCGGGGATTGTATCGTGGTCCTTCCTACCAAATTCAGCGCCAATCACCACTGAACCAACTAACGATTGGTTAAAAGTTGTATGTTTTGAAAGTATTCGTTGAGACAAATCAAATAACATATCATTTGTTAATATTTACATATACATATTAGTAAAAAAATATAGTCAAAGTAAATCATATGAATAATAGACAAAGTCAAATTTAGATCATTTATTTTAGGACAAAAGGAGTATTATTTATCTTATTAATATCTTTAAATAAGTTATTGTTTATAAAAAAAAACTTTATATTATTATTATCAAACATCTTTTAACCCTTCTCCAAAAAAATATCTTTTAATCCTATTATAATAATTTTAAAAAACTTCTAACACATTTTAAAATAAAAGAAGTAAGACTTAACAAACAACTTTATCTTCAGTTTTAAAACTTTTTCTTCTATCCTTATAATTAAAATAGTTTCTACACTTAAAATAATTGAGTGAAAAAGGTTATATATAATTTAACACAAGAAGTGGATTTCACTTCTGTCAAAATAAAAAGAAGTGGAATTCACTACACATTTGCTGTCTTCTAGAGAACTTCTTGAGAAACATTATTATTTGACACACAAGAAGTGGATTTCAAAAGGAGCCATTGGCACTTTTTTGAACTTTGAAAGTTGCATTTGCCTTTGGGAGTTAAAAATGGAGTATAGAATAGCTCGAGTGCACGTGAGGGGGTTGTTTTATGAGTAGCGAGGAGATAGGGAAACACACGTGATGTCCACCTTGCCACCCGCCCTAACACACGCCAGCCTTGAAATAAATCCCGGAGCACCATATGATCCGACATTCAAGGGCTCAACGGAAGAATTCAGGTTTCTCAATTTTAGGGCCGAAAATGTGTTGAACTCGTCTGAGCTCGACTCAACTCGATAGGAATTGGTTCAGCTTGAAATTCGGCTCAAGTTAGATACGAACTTTTTAATCAGCTCGAGTTCGGCATGTTTAAAGTTAATGAATAGTTCGGCTCGTTAAGTTCAATTCCTTAAGTCAAATCACATAATTTTAAAGACAATTTTTTTGTCAAAATTTCAAATTATGATTTAAACCTTTTTAAACTATTTTTTCAAAAGAAAAAGAAAATACTAAATCAAAATAAAAGTCATCCCAAATGTATAATATTAATGAATAAATACGTACAAAATTTAAACGGACATAAATCGATACAAGTAATGATGAAAAACATTTTGAGAAAAAGAAAGTTTAAAGGAATAAAATTATCTTTTCGGTAAAGGGGGAGTGGGTAATAGCCGTACATATGGAATTGAAAAGTTTATTGATGCATACAGTTAAAAAGATTTGAATATATATATATATATATATATATATATATATATATATATATATATATATATATATATATAATCAAGTTAGTTCATGAGTCAAACAAGTCGAACTATATAAAATTTAATTATGTTTAGCTCATTTATTTAATGAACTTAATTTTTAACTCAAGTTCAGTTCATTTGGTTCATGAACCAAGTTCACGAGTCAATTATCGAGTCGAACTTTGAACTATTTACGAGTTGGCTCGAGTCATTGTCAGCTCTAGTCAATTTATATACCTAGTTTTATTATTTTTATAAAAACAAACGTGAAATTATTTTTTTTCCATTTATATAAGAAATTTTGACCAATAAACATATTTATAAAATAAATTATATTTTATAATTTATGGAGTAGTATTAAATAAGGGGAAAACCAACATGTGCATTTAGGTACTTCTTAGTGTACTTTATATAGTAGGGTTGAGCAGAGACTCGCAATCCAATTTGAAATTGATATAATAGATAATACATTGAAGCATAATGCATTCAGTCAGGAGTGGGTCAGGTCTCGGGACAACAAATTGTAAAAAACCAAACATGAATGGTTGCATATGGGCGTGTGCATATCTTTAAAGTTTTATCTCTTTGTAACCGCAACCGACAGAACAATCATTATGATGCAAATTAATTTTTTTCCTTTTTCCCCTCTCTATCTCTCTCATTCTCATATACTCACTCCGGTCACATTTATAAGGAAAAAACACTTCAAATTTTGGTCACTTTTATAAGCAAAAGTTAACAACTTTTAAACTAATTAATACTACTATTCCTAATATACCTTTTTTTAAATTTACCTTTTTTTATGCATTTACTTCACTTTTACAAAAGCATGTGATTTCCAAAGTGAATAAAAAGGGCAATATAATAAACTTAAGTATGTTTTACACTAAATCAAGAAAATTAACTACACTTAACTGAATTTCTTAAACACCGTGTAAACGGTTTTTTTTGCTTAAATATGTGACCGGAGAGAGTACTTATCATTTTATTGATTTTATCCATCTTTCATCTTGGATAGAAATGTTATAATTAAGCTTATAATATATTGATAAAAGAGGTGTAAAAGATATTTTAATATATATTCTAGGTGTATTTTAATTTACACTTTCCTTCTACTTGATTTATTATTGTCTTTAAATATACAGATTTGAAACAAAGTAATTGCATCTCTATCTCTTTATTTTTTGCATTTGAATTCTTCTATCATTTGTTGCATTGTGTACGGAGTATTGAACTACCATTTCAACCAAGTTGATAATAACCAACTCGTTCTACCCACCACTCATATGGCCTGACACCTGAACAAATCAACAATGTAGAAAGTCAAATTTAAGTTCAAATTCAATTGTTGGAGTTTTTATCGGTTTTCTTATGAAAAGGACATATGCGTCATTTATTATTTATTTAAAAAAGAAATATACGCAGGTTAATGATTAATAAGTGGACCTCCAAATAAGATTCAGTTTGGTAAAAATAGCGGATGGCTGATAAGCTAGCTGATGGCTGATATCTTATAGCTTATAGCATCAGACCCTAAATCTCACTAATATCACACTTGTGTTGCCAAACAGACCCTAAATCTCACTAATATCACACTTGTGTCTTTCCCTCTCATTGTTTATTTATTTTTGATAATGTATTTCTCTCTCTTATAAATGAATAATAAATAAAACATGGATAAATGAATCTACTGATATTGGAACTTGCGGACATATATATTACTGTCAGGGGCGAATCCACCGCCCAGCAAGGCTGGGCGCCCAGGCTTCCCCAAATTCAATTTTTATTTTTTTATATTTAGGGTTTTTATTTTAATCTAAAATTTTGAAGTTTGAGTAAGGATTATTAAAATTTAAGTGTATATTCATAATCTTGATGAAATTATGAGCAAAATGGTATATTTACATGTCCAATTTGATGCAAAAATGGAAAAAACGAATTTTGAGGTTTTGGTGAGAGGCTGAAGATGATGAACAGTGACACAAAATGTGTTTTAATATATATTATTTAAGCTGTTTTATTTCAGTGGGATGTGCATTGGTCTAGTGGTTTGGTTTTTGGTTGAGCATATAGAGGTCCTAGGTTCAACCCCTTTTGTTTTTTTTTCCTTCATTTTCTTTTATTTGTTTATATACATTATTAAAAATATCTAAAAATTCCAAAAATATATTTCTGTTTTCTTTATCAAAAATACTAAAAATATCAACTTTGTTTCCTTTTTATATATGGTAAAAATAGTAAAAACATGTATTATTATTGTTTTTCTTTGATTTTAATTTTTTACCTCATGCTTAAATATAACCCAAAATACCAAAAAAAATATGTTTGCTTGCTTTTGTGTTAATCTCAAATATTTAGATTAAATCCTTAAAATTAATTACTTTTATTATTATTTTAGTATATAAATAATATATATTATTAGTTAAAAACGGTCGGATATGGACGAACCCCAATCCAAAAACCTTATACCAATAAATATATGTACATTTGCGATTAAAATTGTGCCCAGGCTTAATATTATTCCTGGCTCCGCCACTGATTATTGTAGATCCAAATATGACTCATAGGATGAAAAGAAAGAAAATAAAAAACACAAAAATAGTTGCTATTCTAATTTGATATTACTCTCGAGCCCGTTTACTTGTTTGGGCATTAACTAGCTGTCTTTTGAACTTCGCTTTGATGTTATTGTAAACTATCAGAGTGTGTTGTGGCACACATTGTGCTGCAGAGACTAGCTGCTTTTGGTTAATATATATATACTCCCTCCGTTCCTTTTTATAAGGAACAATTTGGAAAAAAAAATTGTTCCTTTTTATAAGAAACAATCATTAAATTCATGTTTTATTCATTAAACAATTACATTCCTACCCTTTATCTATTCCAATGTTCTGCATTAATTACAGTAACATATTCCCTATGCATTAATTACACCAAGGTTAGCTTTGGAATAGATTATAAAATTTTAGAATTTTTAATAAAAAAAATATGATTCCTTGGTTTGTGTGTTTTTTCCAAATTGTTCCTTATAAAAAGGAACGGAGGGAGTATCATTTTTGCATGTTCAAAAAAAAGTTATCACACAATAAGAAATGTGTTTTTGATGTTCCAATTATGTTTTTTATATAAACTATTATAAAAAATTAATTAAAACATAATTTGTAAGAGTAGTTATTTTTTTTAAGTTTTGAAAAAAATAAGAGTTAACCCTTGTTGGAGTTTGAGCTAATGAATTCATCTGCTTCTTCAAATAAATTAGAAAATAGAAAATAAAGATTCAATGTTTGCGCTTACCGTGAAGCTAATAAATATTCATATATTTTAACAAAATTGAGCTTTTGATTTTTATGACGCTTATTTTTTTAAAAAAAATTGAGTTATAAAAAATACAAAGTGTATTCAATTCTTACAATTCGTAAGATACTATTAAATGCTTTGAAAGTAAGCTGAAAAATTATTACATTAATAAATAAGAGAACAATTATTTCTTATCCGATGTATGAACCATTTTATGATGCTTGTTAGTAACTTTGTTAGAAGCTAATATTGTTGGAGTCCCTACTCCTCATTTAACCTAGTTGAAGTTTCTGTCAAATTGACAAAGTAATTTATAATTTTCAAGTGAATATATGACAAGTTTCTTAATTTTTTCAAAATCAAACTAAAACTTGTCATTAAAGTAAAAAAAAATCTTAAATTAATTACTTCATCATCTTAATCACAATAAAATAATCGCTCTTCTACTAAAATTTGACCATTGCACAGTCCCAAGGGAGTGACAAGTAGCCCAAGCAAATTAATTTTTTTGACGGTAAACCAAAGCAAATTAAATAAAAACAAACAAACAGGACATTTTATTCTCATCAACACCACGTACCTCTTACCCCATTTCCACGCAACGGGCTTTCACACTTTTAAAAAAATGATAAAAGCTCACATTTCTTTTTGGTAAAAAAATCACACATTTCTTATATAATCGTGTTATTGAGATAAAATATATTCATTGAAGTTGATGATAGTTTCTATCCAAAAATTTTACAGACCATTTTCAATCGAATCTCTTCTCTCAATCGTATTTTTTAGAGGCAAACATCACCCAGACAATTTATAAGTGATTTATTAAATAACTCTTTTAGTTGTTTTATTAATTCTACTTTCAATTGCCCTGTTTGGATTAACTTATTTTTGAGCTTATGCAAATAAATAAGGTTTTATGCTAATTTATAAGTTATCATTAATGAAAACTGGATTTTTATAAGCTATTTTTTCATAAACTGTCTTGACAAACTTATAATAATACATAAAAATTTATTTATTTGCATAAACTGTTTTACATAAACTAAAAAATAAGTTAATCCAAACGGGCCTTAGTATGCATCACTTAAAATGAATATAATAATTAATTAGTAAGTTAGTTTTTTTTTAATACAAAATTAGTAGTATGTTAGTTATCATAAAATTTTGCTAATACAGATGCAGTAACATAATCATGTAGTTACATATTATAATAAATCTTGAATATTGATTTAAAATTAGACGGTCCAAATAATAAATATGAATTTATAAAGTAAAATGATTTCAACTGCTGATTAGTGATTAGACGACCTATATCAATTACATCATGGAAAATTCAAATCCTGATTTTACTCTTAAAAATCAATATATCTGATCACATTTTGAGAAGTGTTCATTACTTAAAATGACACTTGTAAGTAGATAATTTGGTAATTCACTCATACGAATATCTTCTATCACACCCTATCCCAAAAAATCTCTATTTCATGCATGCACAAATAAATACCATTTACCACTATTTATACCAAGCTTCCTCACCTCTCCTAACAACAACAATCCTCTCTACCAAGTCCCATATATATCTTTCTCTCTTCCACATCTTCTGTTTTCATTCCCTAGTTTTTATATAATGGGTTTACCTTCATCTTCATTAGACACAATCTGGTTTATGTTTACAATTCCAACCATACCACTTAACAATCTCCTCTTGGTGATCCTACTTGCACTATTTTCCATTTCATTTCTAAAATGGACTATCCCAAAAGGAGGTATAGCTTGGAGAAATAAAAGGAACCAAATGGGTCAAATCCATATACAAGGACCAAAAGGTCTCCCAATATTTGGCATCTTATTCGCCTTAAACCATGACTTACCTCACCGAACACTTGCATCCATAGCTTCAGCCCTATCGTCCACAAAACAACTCATGGCCTTTAGTTTAGGCTCAACCCCTGCAGTTATCACCTCAAACCCTAGCATAGCACGCGAAATTTTGAACTCTCCAAATTTTTCAAACCGTCCGATTAAACGATCCGCTAAAAGCCTCATGTTTAGTCGTGCCATTGGTTTTGCACCAAACAGCATCTATTGGCGTTCGCTGCGCAGGGTTGCATCAACTCACCTTTTTTCTCCAAGGCGCATTATAGCCCACGAAGCTGGTCGTAGGCTAGATTGCACCGTCATGTTAGACTCAATAGCTTATGAACAGTCCAAGCATGGATTTGTTTGTTTAAGAAAACACCTTCAAGATGCAGCTCTTAATAACGTTATGGGCACTGTTTTCGGATGTAGACTTCACAACCGAGAACAGTGCCACGTTAAAGAGCTACATGAGATGGTGAAGGAAGGGTTTGAGCTTCTAGGAGCTTTCAATTGGTCTGATTATGTGTCATGGATTAGTTTCTTTTATGATCCTTATCATATTCGTGAAAGGTGCTTAGTTCTTGCTCCTCGAGTTAAGAAATTTGTCAAGATGATTTTAGATGAACATCGAATGGCTTCTTCGTCAAAAATGATATCTGATGACTCTGACTTTGTAGATGTTCTACTCTCTCTTGAAGGGGACGAGAAGCTCCAAGACGATGACATCATTGCCATTCTATGGGTTTGTGCTCTTTTATATTTATTTTTTCTCTCTTTCATTTCAATAATAGTAGAATTTTTTATTGGGAGCTTCTATGGTACATTAGAATAATTCTAATGTACCGGTACATTATGTCATAAATTAATAGCTATTTTTATAAATTAAATAACTATTAGTCCATTATTGTATTTTAGAGATAATAATATCACAAGAAAAAATACAATTTCATTGTTTATAAGCATCACACTAATTTTTTAATATTTTTTCAAAAAAAATTCAATATTGACTATTATGGAGAATAAAAATTTAAAAAATATCAAATTTTATATATTTGAGCGTAATGATAAATAATATTTGGTTATTATACTATTTTTAATGAAAGGAAAAATAATTTATTTTAAAAAACATTCATTTAACCATTAATTTAATATCCAAATGTACCAGTACATTAAATTTTATCAAATGTACCATAGAATTTCCCTTTTTTATTATATAACTTTGTTATCAATTATTTTACGGTTACAATAATAATAGAGAGGAAATAAATATAGGAATCCATAAAATATGAATTCTTTAATATGGACTTCAAAAAATTGACCAAAAGTTGCTATGTTTAGTAAAATATGAAGTTTTGTCAAAAGAAAGAAAAAGAGAAAGAACATGGTATTTTACTAAAAGTGGCAGTAGTCCATATTTGGACCTTTTTTGAGTTAGAGATATTAGATGGACTGCCATTAAAATATAGGAGTATTATGAGTATAAGTGTAGAACCATAAAGACATAAAGTAAAGAAATGTCAAATGAGCACGTAAAGGTAACAACTATAACTGCCGATTCTTAATATTTGTGAGAAAATTTCATACTATATTATTAAAATTAAAATTTATTCTTTGACCCAAAAAAAAACATTCAAATTTATTAAAATTAAATAGTATTTCAGAATTATGGGTCAAAATAAATACTCCTTTCATCCCATATATATATGGGTCAAAAGTTGATATTTTTAGCCTATAAAAATAGTACTATCAATTTTGATTGACTCATCTCTTATAAAAAAATATACTAAAAGGTAGTGTTTTTTTCTCAAGTCAAAATATTTTCATTGTTAGTGGAGGACAAAATGGAGACAAATACGAAAAACATGTGACTACCTTCAAATCCTATGATGATAGTCATGGGTTTTAGTGTTTTTGAAACGCACTCTTTCCTTTGCATGTATCAAGATGTGTATGTTTGTCAACTTGCATAGTTAAATAGTAGTATAAATAGATGTATCCAAAAAAAAAAATTTAAAAAAATTGTAGTATAAATAGTTTTCGTTGATTTTAAGAAAATAAAATTTTACGCAATTGAATCATATCACAATTTTTGTTCAAATATTTGACTTATATACTAAAATTATATAATTACAGGAGATGATATTTCGTGGCACCGATACAACAGCACTTCTTACTGAATGGATAATGGCAGAACTTATTTTAAACCAACAAATCCAAACAAAGCTTCTTGAAGAGATTAACAACGTTGTTGGAAACAAAAACAGCGTTACAGATGCTGATGTTACAAAAATGCCATATCTCGAAGCCATTGTGAAAGAAACATTACGTGTTCATCCAATTGGGCCTCTACTTTCATGGGCCCGTTTATCCACATCAGATGTCCAGCTCAGCAATGGCATGGTGGTCCCCACCAACACAACAACAATGGTCAATATGTGGGCCATAACCCATGATCCAAATATTTGGGCCGATCCATTTGTTTTTAAGCCCGAAAGGTTTATGAAGAGTGAAGGGGGTGTTGAAGTAGATGTGAGGGGTGTTGATTTGAGGCTTGCACCATTTGGAGCTGGTCGTAGGGTTTGTCCTGGTAGGAACCTAGGACTTGTGACTGTGAGTCTTTGGGTTGCTAGATTGGTTCAAAAGTTTCATTGGGTCCAAGATATGAGTAACCCTATTGATCTTAGTGAGGTGCTCAAGTTATCTTGTGAGATGAAGAACCCTCTCAAAGGTGTAGCTATTCCTAGACTTGTTTAAAGTCCAAGGATCTATACTAATATAATATACATAAAAAATCTGTGTTTTCGAAAGGTAAAATATATTTTTAAAAGTGAACTTGGATTATATGCAATCAATTTTATGGTACAATTGACTGGAAATCATTAGATGGAAAAGAAAGATAAACTATTTATCTTACTTTAATGATTTCGGATACACCAAAAAATAGATTGTAAATGATCCATTGTATATAATGGGTGAAAATATGCCTCTCCTTTTAGTTTTTATTATGTCTGATGTTCTATATACTATATGATGTTTGCGTCAAAAAATATATATACTATATGATGTTACTACTAAATAATTAAATAAGTAGGCATTTATTTTCCTCAAACTTGTATACATGTGAAATAAATATCCAATGTAAGATAATATATGGCATTTGTATGATAATATCTTTGTTTTATTTTCTTGCTAAAATAAAAGGGCGATGTGGAGTTATATATATACATCAATCGGGTTGATTAAAACAAAACAATTCAAAGATATCAACATAATATTTTGTATAAGATTCAATCTCTAATTTGAATGTAGGGATTAATCTTATTTTAGAGATTAATCTTCATAATTGCGTGGGATATATTGGCTTACATAAAAAACATAAGATAAAGGATAACAAGTTACATAATTTTTTTAAAGAGGAATGATATTTTTCTTTTCTTTGTTGAAATAATAAATTAAATAATGCTTATATAAACTTTAAACTTGGTGCCTAAAGTTAAAAATGAAAACAAAATAAAATAAACTTATTCTTTTTTTTTTTTGGTACAAATAAACTTATTCTTTTAACAACCTCTTTAGTGACTAAATATATATTGAAATAAGGTTCAACTTTCATTTTTTTTCTCTCTCCAAATTTTAATTTGCAATTAATTTAGTTTTTTTAGTAGTTATGTTATTTCATAATTTCTGCATATTATAAGAATAATTTGTATATTACCTAGTATATGTCATTAAATTTGTTCCTAATATACGTAGAAACTTAAAGTCAACTTAAAACAGTGTAGTGAACTCCATTAATGAATTCCACTATCTGTTTATTTCTCTCTCATATTTAAACTGTAATGGTCATATACTTTAATTTGGAAACATACAACATCAAGCACCAGTGGTCTAGTGGTAGAATAGTACCCTGCCACAGTACAGACCCGGGTTCGATTCCCGGCTGGTGCAAAATTTGGGAGCTGTGATGAATAAATTCTTGGTGTTTGGGTAACACCTGCTATCCTGAACCTTGGATGAAAATAATCTCTCTGAGCTCCCAATATTTTTTATTTTATTTTTGCGCAATTGAATGTGGTAAATTAGTTCTTTCTAGTTTTGTGAGACACATAAGTAATTGATTATAACGCAGTTCTGCATCACTAATAATAATCCAATGGAAAATATTCCCCCATTTGATATACAAAAACCCAATTACAAGTAGATATAGCTTCACATATATACTATACTATAGTACAAATTCCATTACGTTTATACAATAGTAAATAATGTTTTGTTTAAAGATCAGTCATGAACTCGATTCAAAGTAGAGAGCTTCACATATATGATATATCAACATCAACCATAAGAGATATTCACTCCATGTTGGTTAGAACAAAGTGGGCCCCTATCAATGTCATCACCAATTCAGAAAAAGAATGAAATGTTAAATATCACAAAAGGAGTTAATCTAATGTGTATATATTGAGATTAGAGAAGATAGAGTTGCTTACGTTTTTTTTTTTTTTAATATATTAAGATTATGTTGAGGTAAAGGATCTGGGGTAACTGGAGGCCTACGAGGAGCACCCCTTGCTATTGGACTTTCATTCTGCACACAATACATTCAAAATTTCAAACCATAAGAATTTGGAACTAATATGCACATATTGGTAATTTTTACTCACCTAAAAATAGGATATAAATGCAATGCGCACATTTTTAATCGGACAAAATAACCTATAATTATTTAAGACTAGAAAATTGAGGATTATTTTGGTAAGTTTTATTATATGATGTATATCTATCTTGCTAAACCCTTTTGTAGATTTAAAAACAGTATGATTATGATTTTAAAATCTGAACCGTTTGATGTTGACTGGACGGTTTAGATTGCTTGACTGGATGCAGTTTAACTGCACACAACCAAACTCCTAAATATTGAGTAGCAATAAAAAGTAAAATAGGGAATTAATTGCTGTCAAAAAATAAAATGAAACAATGTAATGTAACACAACAAGAAGAAAAAAAACATGTTAACAAGGAACATATAACACAATAGGTATGGAAAACTGTTAACAAGGAAAAGGAACATATAACACAAACATGTTTGATCACTACAAGTGCAACAAACAAAAAGATTGAGGTGTTTAAAATAAATGAAATTGACTAAAATATTATTTAATTTAAAGACACCTAAAACAGTGGCAAGTGGATATTTTTGTCCAATTAAAAAAATGTGTTTTATTAATTTACACCTTTATATTTATCCTTTAATTTTTGTTTAATGTTTCTCTTTCGATTGTACTCTTTTTTAAAATTATTTTATTTAAAATTTCAACTAGTTAAAAAATCAGTTAAATTTCATTGCAATAAGAAAGCAAACATAAAATAAATTAAATAAAATTTTCATTTGGATGAGAAAAAAAGAAAGAAGAAAAAGTTAGAATTATTAATATTTATACATACAATAGTTTGAGTATTTGTGATGAGTTGGCAGCATGGTGGATTTGCATCATATTGGGAGCTTTCCTGGCAAATACTTGAAGAGTTTTCTTCTGGGGTTACAATAGTATTTGCACATGCATGAGGTTTCGTTTCTGAACCTATTGTGGCTTTGGTAGATTCAACATCAAAACACTTCAATAAAGCCTCTTCAAGAAAATAATTACAAGCCATAGTCTCGATCGATCTATTCTTCCTTTGATGTTAATCTCTCTATAAAATTTCTTCAATGTCTCTCAAATTAATCTTATGCCTTTGGTCCTAATGCCACTTGCTGCTAGCTTATATATAAGGATCATGCTAAACAATGCCTCCAGGACACTTATTAAGTATATTAAAAAAAGAAAATAAAAGACAAAATTATTAGTGATAAAACAATTTTTTATACTTTTAATACATTGAATGCACAATCTTCAAGACAAACTTTTCATGTTAATATGCTTAACTGGTGTCCCGGGAGCGCTGTTTAGCATTTTCCATATAATAAGAAGGTCGTATAGTGGGTTTAGTAAAAAGATAAATATTTACTATTTTTAGTAGATTTTAATAAAATATTATATTTGATGTTTTCTATTTTTTGTGATGACTACTTTAGAGATCTATTTATCCGAAATTTCTTATGAGAAATAGTTATTTTCAAACCTAATTATAAGATTAAGAAGAAATCACGGTGAAATTATAAATTAGTATTTCTATCGCCTTCTGTTTTAAAAGGTCATGTTAACAATTCAATAGTTTAAGAAAGGGAAATAAAATGTAATTGTGTGAAGAAAAAAGAAATGATCTTATTTGTCAACTACTTCCTCCGATACTTTTTCTATGAGACAGATGTCTTTTAAGATTAATTCAATAATCAATGTATTTAAGCTATAATATATACCAAATACATCAATTGTTGAATGAATCTAAAAAGTGAATCGTCTCTTATAAAATAGATCGGAAGGAATATTATATTTGCACACTGAATGTAGAGACCATTGATGAACTAAAAATCAAGTGGCTGGAATATGTAGCACATATGACAAGCACGGCGCAAATGGCGAGAGATCTACGGTGGATGATGGACATCTCAAGGAGAAGAAGCTGGAAAGGAAATTTAGTGTGTATAGACTATAATAAATATGTATGTACTTTTTGAACTACAGTCGATGATAGAATACAAATACATGGCAATTTGGATCCATAAAAAATAAGTTAAGCCACCTATCTAAGCTTCCCCCATTGGAGATGCCCTAAGGGACCAACTTATAACGTTAAGCAAATGATCTTTTCAAACATGGTTAACTTTAAATTTGACGGAAAATATAAGAACTTATCCTAACTTTATTAACACAAGGGACCACATGTGAAAAGGAAATATAACACCAAATATAAAATTTAGCCATAAAAATATTATATAGTTATGTTTGAATCACATAAGCTGGAGAAGATTTTTATGGTGAATTCTGTTTTTCTTCGTTGTCTAACATGCTTCCTTTTACATCCTATCTTTTTTATTGGATGTAAAATATGTTGCCACATCATTTAATTTATTGTATCTCGGGGAGACAATATTTAATTGAATTAGTTTATTTAAGTTTCATGTATTAAAAAAAACAGATTCAAAGCCAATCAAAGATTTGTTCAATTCTTCGGTGAATTGTGTTTCGATTGGATAATATGAGTCTTTTTCTCTTAACCAGAATTCTTGGATTTGAATTTGATGCACATAATGCAACGACATTAAAAAAAATTGATAGAGAATTTTATTGCTCATTAAAGTCTTGCTAGCCGGAGAGATTGGCCTCAACAGTTGTACATAAGCGATAATCATTTTAACAAAAAAAAAAAAAAAATATCATCCTTCTTCAATATGTCAACAAAGGATTAAAGAGAAAGTAATTGCCAAAATATTGTAAAACATGAACAATTGCATTGATTCATTTAAGCATTATGCTCACACTAATCATGTCACTTGTGAGGAAAACCAGGGAAATGAACAAAAACAGTCAGCCACTAGAGAAACATATGTATAAGCAATTAATTCTATATATAATCCATGATTATACTATGCTTCTTACCTGCCCCAATTCACCAAAATATTAAAAAAATCATATCAACACTATGCCCTCTAGCACCATATATTGTTCATTGATCCACTTCCAAATTAAATACTTAATGGAATTTGTACTATATAGTATATTTTATTTTTACCAATTTCCATCAATTATATATATATATATATATCTTAGTCCTTAATCTAAAAAATACCAAGACTAATAATCAAATGGAAAATATCCCAACATTGATTTACAAAAACCCAATTAGAAGAACCTCAAGAAGATCAACAATGTATCTTGGTGTAAGAAAAAGACCATGGGGAAAATATGCAGCTGAAATTAGGAATCCATATACCAAAGACAGGCATTGGTTAGGTACATTTGACACTGCTGAAGAAGCTGCAATAGCATATGATTTTTCATCTATTAAAATTTGTGGCATTGATAATGCTAGAACTAATTTTCATTACCCTTTTGTATCTCATTCACAATTATTACTTCCTGCACCTCCACAACCTACCCCAGTGTTAGATGCAATTAGTATCCCAGAGATGAATGTTGGTTTTGATGGTGATGATGAATCTCTTGTTATTGCTTCTATCTTGCAAACTTTTTCTAATTCTGGTAGTTATTCTTTATAATTTTTGGTTCCATGAAACCATTAAAATGTTGTTCCTTATCAAATTCAGTAGTCATTACTATTATGGGTTCCTTAATCCCTATAGATTTTGTACTGAACTAAAATGGCCTGACAGTGTTTTTGATTTGACCATGAAAAACCATATGGCTTACTTGATATCTCGTCGGATCGGAGAGATTAACTCCTTAAAAAAAATTCAGTTAATTATTTTATCATAAAAAACTGAATTTAATTTTTATGAGGAATAATTTTTTATCAAATTTTTTTATATTCATTAGTTATGCATATTTCTTCGAAAATAAATAATTGCATTGTACCAGTCACAAAATTAAAAGTACACTTTTGTTGCATAGGAGATGATCTAAATCTCTATTTTTTGTGTGTGAAACAGTACTAACTCTATTACTATTATGAAAATGGATTACATGCAGTCAAAAATTTGGTACAATCACATAGTCATAGAATTTTTAGTTATATCGAACAATCTAAAAACTGAACATTTAATTTTTATTTAATAATTTAAAAAATGCTATCTTTAAATTAGGACTATCTGATCTTAGTCGGACAACCCTTCACGCCCAACTACACAATTATATTGACCACACCCTAATACGAGTCCTACTAATACTAGTATCTATTTATTTATTGATAGCTGCTAAATGAGCATCTTTGGGCATTTATTGGGGCTTAATTTGGGTGTGATCTACACCCCAGCATATTTTATGTCTCATATCTTTTTTTTTTTTTACTTAATGTCTCATATCTATTATGCATGTATCTATTACTATATATAAAGAGGATACAAATTTTTGGGATGACTTTTTCATTATATCTATTTTACCCTTAAAAAAAACTACAAAAAAAAAAACTAAATATTTGTATATGTTGAAAAATAACTTCCACATAAAAATAGATTTTCAATTTTTTTTTAGTAAATAATTTTTTGTTTTTCTTAATAACTAAGCACAACTTTCACAAAAAAATATGTTTTCAGTTTTTTTTATAGTATATATATATATAGGACATATCATATGAGAATGAGTATCTTATATGAGAATGTGAGAATGAATTATCAACCATTGGATTAAAAAGAAGGGTTAAGATTAAAAGATAGATTAAATGAGTTTCCACAGTCTAGCACGCTTTCATTTTTTCCTCTGTCGTTGACGCTTCTTCTTCCTGCCGGCTGCTTCAAAGCTTTCTTCTTCTTCTTTTTACTTTCCCCCGCCAGTTCCTGTTTTCTACTATTAACAAGACAAGATACCAACATACAAACCCTTAATTGGTTGAATAATCTTTCCACCGCCGGTTCCTATTTTCCTGATTATTTAGTACAATCACATGCTGTAATTGTTAAAATGATGACTTACGTGAAAAAAAGTTGTTAAATGACTTTTCATAATTTTTGTTTGTTTAATTACATATTAGAAACAAAAACAAAAAGGTAAGGTCATGGAGGTTAGAGATCAAATCTAAAAGCTATTCAACTGAATACCCAAATCATGATTTTCCTATTTGCAATTCAGGAAATCCTATTTTAATTCAACGCAATGACAGAAGGGGATATATGAGGGCGTAATCAATTTCAATCCAACCCTGAGAGTAGTGACGCACAGATCAAAATGAATAATAACAAATAAAGAATAAAATAGGAAAATAGAAAATAAGAAGAAGAAACGGCTCGAAGCCACTCAGCCACTGCACCGTCGGCCATGGCGAGATAGGAACACTTAGAAGATAATTTTTTGTCGGATCCAGAACTTGAATTTTGTTTTTTGACAGATCCAGAACTAGATTAAAACCATGGGTGTTAGTGTTAACCTCTTCTTATTGAAACTATTAATACACAAATCTCATGGATTAAGAAAGAAGAGATCTTTGAGTCTTTGACATAGAAATTGAAAGAGGAACAAAGGAAAAATATGAACAGCTCGTAGAGAGGGAGAGACAGCCGCCGGGGAGAGAGATTTGTCGCCGGGAGTGAGATTGTTGCCGGTGAGAGAGATTTGTAAAAAGGGAGTTTGAATTTGAATGTATATTCATATATTTGTGTAGAAAAAGTACAAAGGCTATGCTAATTATATTTACAAAGCAAGCATGAAACGTAAATGGAAAATGGTCAAAGATACTTAATTACAATCAATTCCTATTGAATGAAAATATCTCCTATTAATCACAAATTCATTGCCTTCTTGATTTGAATGGAAACCGTGTACAGCTAAGCATGATTTGTTGTGATAACACTCCCCCTCAAGATGGGAGGTGTAAGTTGGATAAACCCATCTTGCTCTTTAAATGCATGAATTGATCTTTGCCCAATGACTTGGTAAGTAAATCAGCAATTTGATTTGCGGAACTGACCTTCATGGTAGTAATGAGACCGGAAGAAACTTTTTCACGAACAACATGACAATCGATTTCTATGTGTTTCGTCCGTTCATGGTATACCGGATTTGAGGCAATATGAAGAGCAGATTGGTTGTCACAAAACAACGGTATTGATGTAGAAGGAGATAGACCAATATCTTTCATAAGATAGGAGAGCCAAGTAATTTCACAAGTTGCATTAGCCATTGCTCTATATTCAGCTTCAGCCGAGGAACGTGAGACCACACTTTGTTTCTTTGTCTTCCAAGAGATTATGCTAGAACCCAAAAAAATGCAATATCCAGTAGTGGAGCGTCGAGTGGTAGGGCAACTAGCCCAATCTGAATCACAGTAACCTTGAAGAGAGAGATTTGAACTAGAAGGAAAGAAGAGACCTTGGCCCGGAGTGGCCTTAAGATAGCGAATAAGTCGAGTAGCAGCATTCATGTGTGGTTGGCGAGGAGCATGCATGAATTGACTCAAAATATTGACCGGGTATGTGATATCAGGGCGCGTGGCGGTGAGATAAATGAGACGACCCACAAGGCGACGATAAGGCGCGGGATCAGATAAAATTATACCATCAGATGGAGATAATTTTAAATTTTGTTCCATCGGAAAGTCTACAGGTTTGCTGGCAGTAAGACCACTATCAGATATAATATCAAGAGCATATTGTCGTTGACATAAAAAAATACCCTTTTTTGATCTTGCAACTTCAATGCCCAAAAAATATTTCAAACGACCCAAGTCTTTAATTTTGAAGTGTTTGTGTAAAAGATCTTTAACCAAATTCATGAGATGGAGATCTGAACCTGTGAGGACAATATCATCGACATACAGGAGCAAATAAACAGAACCAAATTCACGATTCAGACAAAAAAGAGATGGGTCAGCTGTACTATGTGAGAAACCAAAGTTAATAAGAACTTCTGAAAATTTTGAATACCAGTTTCTTGATGCCTGCTTAAGACCATATAATGATTTATTTAACTTACAAACGAGAGGCTCCCCCTGACGCCTAAAACCGGGTGGCAATTGCATATAGACATCCTCATGTAAATCTCCGTGTAAGAAAGCATTATTGACATCAAGTTGGTGAAGAGGCCAATTTTTTGCAGCGGCAACAGAGAGAATAACTCTAACTGTAACAAGTTTAGCAACTGGAGCAAAAGTATCAAAATAATCAACCCCTTCAACTTGGGTATATCCTTTAGCAACTAAACGTGCTTTATACCGTTCAATGCTTCCATCAGATTTTCGTTTAATTTTAAAAACCCAACGACAACCTATCGGTTTTTTTCCAGGTGGTAGTGAAACTAAAGACCATGTTCTGTTTTCACACAAGGCATCAATCTCTGATTGCATTGCGTTGCGCCATTCCGGAAAATTCTTAGCCTCAGTGTATGATTTTGGCTCAGACTCAATAGCAATTTTTGATAAAAAAGAACGATAAGTAGGAGAAAAATTATGAGAAGATAAGAAATTGCAAAGAGGATAAGGATTACCAGGAGTATGAGTCGAAGAAAATGCCTGTGATGAGTTGAGAGAGCAAACATAGTCAGTGAGGTAGCCGGGCGGGTTTCGTGTTCGAGTGGGGCGGTTGTGAACTACTGAGGAAGGTTGGGGTGGTACTGGTTCGTGGTTGGAAGATGATGGCTCTTGATTTGAATGTGGATTAAGTGGGGGAATATGTGGTGTTGTTTGTATGGGGGAGGGAGGATCGTAAGGTGTAGGTGGGTCATCAAATGAATATATGGTAGAAGGTGTTTCAATTGGTGGCAATGGTAAAACTAAGGGAGATGATTCAACATTAAGCATCTTATATGGAAAAATATGTTCATGAAAAATAGCATCTCTAGTTACATATATTTTTTTTGATGATAAATCAAGTATTTTGTAACCTTTTTGACCATGGGGATAACCTAAGAAAACTCCCGGAGATGCACGTTTATCAAATTTGTGGGAAATTTGTGTGTTGTGACCATATACTAAACAACCAAAAACACGAAGGTGAGAAAGATTTGGTTTTTTGTTAAATAATATTTCATGAGGTGTACGACCTTTGAGAACTTTAGTTGGTAAACGATTGATTAGATACGTAGCTGTTAACACAAAATCACCCCAAAAATTTAAAGGCAAATTAGATTGAAAATGTAGAGCACGTGCAACGTTTAATAAATGTCTATGCTTACGCTCAACAACTCCATTTTGTTGTGGGGTGTAAGCACAACTTGATTGTTGCAATACTCCCAAATCTTTGAAAAAATTATTAGTGTGGGAGTTGAAAAATTCACGTGCATTGTCGGATTGAATTTTTTTAATATGTGTATGAAATTGTTTTTCAATCATTTTAAAAAATTGAGGAATTAGTGTGTTAACTTCACTTTTGTGATGCATGAGAAAAACCCACGTGCTTCTTGAAAAATCATCAACCACAGTAAGAAAAAATTTTGCACCGGACGAGTGAGATTTATTATAGGGTCCCCAAACATCAAAATGTACTAACTCAAAACATGTAACAGTAGAAATGCTACTTAATGGAAATTTTAAACGAGTTTGTTTTGCCAAAGGACAAACATTACATGAACATTTATTTGAAAACTTAATGCTAGAATCAAGATTATTGAATTGGGAAGATAGAGTGGGGGCTGGATGTCCTAAGCGCCAATGCCACAAATCAAAATAAGATTCAAATGAAACTGCAGAGGAAATGATAGTTGGAGAATGGTTCATAAGGTAAAGGCCTCCATGTTGCTCACCCATCACAGAAATCTTCTTCGTCCTCTGGTCCTGTAAAATACATGAAGTGGAAGTAAAAGTGATAGAAGAGTTAGTATCACGTGACAATTTGCTAATAGATAACAAATTAAATTGAAATGAGGGAACATGTAAAACATGTGGAATTAAAAAACCAGTCTTCAAATAAATAGAACCAATATGATGTACCGGAACAAGTTTATTGTCAGGTAATTTAACAAAAGTGGAGACTTTTTTGTAGGAATGAAAAAAAGAAAGATCAGATACCATATGATGAGTTGCTCCAGAATCTAAAATCCAAAGAGAGGAAGAAGGTTTTAAAGACGCAAAACATTGAAAAGAAGTACCTGCAAAATTTGCTAGAGGTTGATCATTACCGGACTTTATGAGAGAAAGCAATTGCTGGATTTGAGTCTGAGACAAATTAACCAATGGCTGAGAATCCGAAGATGAAGCAACAGCAGCAGCAGTGGGATGACCGTGTGAAGCAGAAGGTCTCGAGCCTCGACTATCACGAGAGGAAGGCCCACGACGGGTTTTGTTGGATCCAATATTATGTTTCCACCAAGGAGGATATCCAATCTTACTGTAACAACGACTATCTGAATGTCCATCAATATCGCAGATTGAACAATGATAAAGGGGTTTAACATTGCCATCGCGAGAATTAGTGGTATGTTGGGCCGCCATAGCAGATTGTTCCATTGCAATGGAACGAGAATCAGATAATGAACGTTGACGTTCTTCCTGCAGCAAAAGAGAATATGCTTTCGGCACCGAAGGAAGAGGATCCATTAGGAGGATTTGACTCCGAACAGATGAAAATGAATCATTTAAGCCTTGTAAAAAATCCATGAGATGTTCAGTAGCATAAATTTCATTGAAATTGGGTATAACACCACACGCACAAGCAGGAAGTGTACGATAAGAATCAAGTTCATCTCGATAGGCCTTGAGTTGTGTATAATAAGCAGCAATGGAATTGGTTTCTTGAGAAAGGTTCGAAATGGCTCGCCGTATTTCAAAAATACGAGGTGCATTTTTTTGATTAAAACGCGTAAGGAGATCAAGCCATATATCACGTGCACTTTTGATCCAAAGAATGGAATTTGCAATAGTTGGAATAGTGGAATGAACAAGCCAAGATTGAACCATGCTATTGCAACGAATCCAATTAGAAAAATTGGGGTTGTTTGGTTCTGGTTTGAGGATGGTGCCATCAATAAATCCAAGTTTGTTTTTAGCTTCTAGGGCCATGGTAATTGCACGGCTCCATGTGGGGTAATTATCCCCATCAAGAAGTTGTGTAACTAGTAATTGTCCTGGTTGATCAGAGGAATGAAGAAAATATGGAGATGATTGATTTGGAATGTTGTTGGCTTGATTTGGAATGTTGTTGGCAGCCATGAGTGATTAAAGAATGAAGGATCGGTGGTAGGCTGATACCATGTAAAAAGGGAGTTTGAATTTGAATGTATATTCATATATTTGTGTAGAAAAAGTACAAAGGCTATGCTAATTATATTTACAAAGCAAGCATGAAACGTAAATGGAAAATGGTCAAAGATACTTAATTACAATCAATTCCTATTGAATGAAAATATCTCCTATTAATCACAAATTCATTGCCTTCTTGATTTGAATGGAAACCGTGTACAGCTAAGCATGATTTGTTGTGATAACAAGATTGTCGCATGTGAGAAAGGGAGAATATGAACCGGTAAGTGTTTTGCTAGGGAATAGACAACATAATCCTATACACATGCCTCATTTAAGATACATTTTAATCTAAGCCATTCATTTTAATCTAACAGTTCATATTTATTCTTATCATTCTCATATATCTTTGTCATTCTCATATGATACATCCTCTATATATATATATATATATATATATATATATATATATATATATATATATATATATATATATATATATATATATATATATATATATATATATATATATATATATATATATATTCCCTTAATATATTTCTCTCTCTAACCTTGATTGCTCTGACCTCTCTCTAATCTCAACCACCGCTCTCTCTCCCGTTGAATCCAAATCCGACTTTCTCTCTCCTGTCGAATCCAAATCCGCATCTCTCTCCCGTCGAATCCAAACTCCAGGTTTCAGATGTTGCCTTTAGGAGTGGTGGTGTGTTGTGTTCTGCCTCCGCACCACTGTTTCCTTGTCCGGCAGTTCGTTTGGGTCCTCAACCGCCGGCGTTCGTCGCAGTCGTTATAAACCTCTCTGTTTGTGGTTTCTTTGGTCACAGATGGTGGTGGTAGTGTGAATCCCTTTGTTTTCAACAAATGGGTTCTATTTGGATTTACCTTACCTCCACGTCTTCCTCTGTCTGTGAGTAAGATGGTGGTGGTTTTATCCCTCTTGGTGGTGTTCCCATGCTCGTCCTGTTCGCGGTGGTGGCTGGGTGTCCTCGGTTTTCACCTTTCGGCGGCTTGTGGTTTGCTTTTCTGAACTTTGGTTTTCTGATTTGTTTCCAGTTCTGTTGAGAGCTGCAGTGATCAACGTTCTCAGATCTTCATCCGCAGCGCCTGACAGATGGTTCTGGGTTTGGATCTTCTTATCTGCTGGTTGGAGGTTTTGGGTGCTTTTTGACGGTGACTTGTGGTTTCAGGATTCTTCATTTGCTCATCTCCTTTTCCTTTGCAGATTAGACTAGAAATGGCCTTTGACTTGTTGCTGCTATTGATGTTGCAGTGAATGAGTTGTTGGTTGGTGTTTTTGTTACCGTGTTGGCGGTCGGTTTCATTCGCCGTTCCGTAAGAGATATTATCACAATGGTTGCATCTTTTACACATCTCTTTCTTTTGCAATTTGGTTTTGGGCCCTGTGTTGGGCTTGCTGAATTGTGTCGATGTGTTTTTGATTGTTTCGCATTTGGCTCTATCACTGGATTTGATCCGGTTGGACTTATTCTACCCTTTTGGGTTGTATATATGTTTTTTGTGTAATTGTCGGGTTTGGTTCTTGCCCCCCCGACTTTCTTTGTACTTCTTTTTTTAATGTTATGTTGTTTGCTTAAAAAATATATATATATATATATATATTTCCCTTAATAACTAGCCACAACAAAAAAAGGATGTTAAGTAGTTATCAATTAACTAAGTCCAATAAAAAATGAGATTAAGTAGTTATTTATATTTTCATAATAGAGAATTTCGATCACAACAAATAAAAAAAAAAAAGAATATCGATCAAACGGGCACGGAACCGTTTGGCGGCTAGTATAAAATAAAATACCTAAAACACTAAATTTGTGCAATCCATATATGTGTGATTTTGATTAATTGGTGTTGTTAGGACTTTAAGATGTACACACACCCGAAAATATTTGGAGACTATATATTGTAGAGTTTAGAAATGAGAGAACCACAATCTTAATTACATAAAATAGTATATTGTGGATTAAAATTGTATTTAAGTCAATAAATCAATACGAAGAGACATGTGATGAAAAAAAATAAAAGACTGTGAAAAAAAAGGAAAAGAAGCACAAGCTTACTTTTTTTTTTTTTTGCCATGATGAGTTTACTTTATTGATATATAGATACATGTCTGAATTCCTATATAACAGTTAATTTATACGACTCTATGGCAAAGGAAAAGAAAGAAATGATAATAAGAATATTAAAGAAAGTTAGGTCAAAGATTCTTAAAGAAAGTTAGGTCAACTCTTTGACGCACAAGCGAAACAAGCTTTGCATCATACAAAAGTTAATTTTCACTATGGTTAAATAAGTTTTCGATCCCTATAAATATCTCAAATTTTATTTTTAGTCTTATAAAAAATTTCAACAACTTTTAGTCCTCATAATATTTTTTTATCACAATTTTTAGTCTTACTTTTAATCTAACTCTTGTGTACCATAAAAAATTACTCCCTCCGTTTCTTTTTAAGTGTCCGTTTTGAATAGTAACAGCAAATTAAGAAAGTGTATTTTTGCACTTTATTTTCCTATTATACCCTAATTTTAATTCACCAATAAAATCCTATATTTTTGCACACACTTTCTCTTTCCAATAAATTTAATATATTATGCATACAAAAAAATAAATTTAATATGTTATGTACCAAAAAAAAATAAAAAGATTTAGTTTTCCAAATATATAGCATTAATTATTTTTATTGAAAAACATGAGTAATTGACAAAGGGTATAATTGACAAATCGTACCCTTAAAATATCAAATGGACAGTTAAATAGAAACGCTAAATTTGACATTTTTTGACACTTAAAAAGGAACGGAGGGAGTAGAATTTTTTAGCTCAAATAGCTTAAAAATTCATATTTAATTTATCTTGTTAAAAAAAAATTGTAAGAGAGATTTCAATAATATACTAAACATGAACACGGAAAAAAATTTAAAATTTTGAATGATATACATGAGTTGATTAAAAAGCAGAAAACAAAAATCATGATAGAAAATATTTGAGAAACCAAAACTTGGTGAAATATTTTATACAGACTAATTTTTTTTTAAAGATATTTATAGGGTCTAAAAACATATTTAACCCTTTTCACTATTTGAAAAAAAAAAATATCACTACTAAATCAAATAAAATATGATATAATTTATTAATCTAATGGTAAAAAAAGACACTTATGTGCTATACAAGACCATTTTACCATTACATCTTAGACAAAGTATGAAGAATTGTAATTTGTATATATTATTTGATGTGTAGCATATACATTTATACAACATTAGAGCAATGATCATGGCCTTACACCAGCTCATGCGTTGACAAACTAATAATGAGTAATTAAAATTAGTTATTACAAAATGAATTAGAAATCAAATAAATTAATGGCTACAATTACTAAAAAGATATCCATGGCTTTATGATGATGATTTGTGCCTAATTTATTTATTTTCTTTGTCTTGAGATATTGCTCTAACACGCCCCCGCAAGATTGGGGTGCCATCAGCTACACCAATCTTGTTCCTTAAGTAATTATGACGAGCTTTGGAGAGAGGTTTGGTGAGACAATCTGCTAGTTGATCTGTAGTGATAACATGTTGAACTTTCATTTGACCTTGTTGCACCAAGTCGCGGACAAAATGAACGTCAATGGAAATGTGTTTCATTCGAGTATGATGAACTGGATTTTGAGTTAGATACGTAGCACTGAGATTGTCACATAGAATGGAGGGTGTTGAGGAACAAGGTATACCTAACTCAGTGAGAAGAGATTTAAGCCAACATACTTCAGCTGCAGTGTTGGCTAAAGCTCTATACTCGGCTTCTGTAGATGACCTTGCCACAGCTCGTTGTTTAGAGGATTTCCAAGAGATGAGATTAGAGCCGAAGTAGACAAGGTGGGCTGAAGTAGAGGTGTAGTCATCTTTGTTTCCTGCCCAGTCAGCATCACTGTATGCTATGAGAGTGGATGTTGTTGGTTTTTGAAGGAGAAGACCATGGAAGATGGTTCCTTTGAGATACCTTAAAATCCGCTTGAGAGCTGTGAGATGCGTTGTGTTAGGTCTTTGCATAAACTGAGCAAGTCTGTTGACAGAAAATGCAATGTCTGGCCGTGTCATGGATAAATATTGGAGACTACCGATGGTGCTACGATAGAAGGTGACATCAGTGGTGGGAGAACCGTCGTCCTTAGTTAAGGTGACTGATGTTGAGAGTGGAGTGAGCACAGGTTTAGAATCTATCATTTTTGTTCTCTCGAGAAGATCTGCAATATACTTGTGTTGGGAGAGAAGTAGGCCTGTGGATGTGGGAATGACCTCAACACCAAGAAAGTAATGTAGTTTGCCCATATCTTTGATGGAGAATGTGTTGGCAAGCTTGGTAATGCATTCATTAACCTTGACATTGGAGTTTCCTGTGACAATTATATCATCTACATACACCAATATGTATAATATTGTGCCATGATTTTGCAGAATAAAGAGTGATGAGTCTGATTTTGAATTGACAAAGCCACAGTCACAAAGAAACTTACGCAGTGTGTGATACCAAGCACGAGGTGCTTGTTTGAGACCATAAATGGATTTCCTAAGACGGCAAACATGGTGTGGTTTGTCAGGATGTGTGAAGCCCGGGGGTTGTTGCATATAGACTTCTTCTGTGAGAGTTCCGTGCAAGAAAGCATTGTTAACATCAAGTTGGCGTAGTGGCCAATTATGTTGAAGTGCTAAGGAGAGTACCAACCGCACCGTGATTGGTTTAACTACAGGGCTGAATGTTTGTGTGTAATCAATACCAGGGCGTTGGTGGAAACCTTTTGCAACCAACCGAGCTTTGTATCTCTCAATGTCACCATTTGCTTTCCTTTTTATGCGATAAACCCACTTGCATCCAACCAGGTTTTTGTTTTGTGGTCGAGGAACTAGATCCCATGTGTGTTGTTGGATCAAGGCATTGAATTCATGACTCATAGCATCACGCCATTCAGTTCTTTTGAGAGCTTGACTTAGGCATGTGGGCTCAGCCGACAAAGGGAGTGGATGTTTGGTAGTGAGAAGGTATTTGGGGTTTGGTTGATGAATGTTGTTCATTGCTCTTGTGACCGGGCGAAGGGAAACAGATGCTGGCGGCGGCGTTGATGCGGGAGAATCCAATTGTATTGATGAATCTGAGTCGGTTTGAGGTGATATTTGACCGGCCAATGGTGTGGGCGATGTAGGGGTGTGTGGGAGATTGGTTGACATAGGTGGGGTGGATAATGAGGCAATAGAATTTGGAGGGGTAATTGGTGGAGTGATTGGTGGAGGCATGTTTGCATGTAGTTGTTGTAGTATGAGTGGATGGCGAGAGATGGGTGAATTAGTCGTACGGTTTGAGTTTGGGGTGGTAGGTTCTAAGTGAGTGTTACTGAATGGGAAAGTTGACTCTTGAAAAATGACATGTCTAGAGATGTATATTTTTTGAGTTGGAATATGATAGCATTGGTAGGCATGGTGTTGAGATGAGGGTCCTAGAAAAACACAAGGCAAGCTTCGATTTGAAAATTTGTTTTGAGAGTATGGGCGTAGCCATGGATAACATAAACTCCCAAAGACACGAAGGTTGCGATAGTTGGGTTTGGATCCAAAGAGAAGCTCATGAGGACACTTGTCATTGCATTGAGGGGTGGGCATGCGGTTTATGAGGTATACTGCCATTTGAAAAGCATAACACCAGAATTTTTTTGGGACTGAGGAGTGAGAGAGAAGGGTGAGGGCAGTTTCTACAATATGACGATGTTTACGTTCAGCAATGCCAATGTGTTCAGGGGTATACGGTGGACTGACAAAGTGAGAAATTCCATGATTATTGAAATAAGATTTTAGTTTGAAATATTCGGTACCCCCATCGGTGTATATGGATTTGACTTTGCGAGAGAAAAAGTTTTCAATTTTAGAGTGAAATTGAGGGAATATGACAGCTACATCTATTTTGCTTTTTAATGGATAAATCCATGTGTAGCGAGTGAAATGATCGACAAACACAAGATAATATTTGTAACCATTTATTGACAATATAGGAGATGGCCCCCAAACATCAGAAAAAATAAGTTCAAGAGGATAAGAAGTTTGTACAGAGGATATAGAAAAAGGAAGTTTGTGACTTTTATTGATAGAACAAGAATTAAAATGCATAACTTTATTATTAGAATTCCTAGATAGACCACACAGAGACATCATCTGTGTTAGAATTTTTGGAGATGGATGGCCAAATCTTGCATGCCAAAGAGCAATGGTGGATGTAGTTGTGGATAATGCCATGGGAGAATTGAAGGTTGGGCTATAGGTATATAGATCGCCATTACTTGGACCGCGCATCAAAACCGCCCCCGTCACCTGATCCTTCACACAGAAAAAAGAGGAATGAAATTCAACATAAACATTGTTAGATTTGCAAAATTTAGAGACAGAAATAAGGTTATGTTTTGCGTTAGGAACACAAAGAATATTTTTGAGATTAAAGGTTGTATTTGGTGTAGGAAGTGCGGTTGAGCCAATATGAGAAATTTTTAAACCTGTACCATCACCAATCTGAACTTCTTCAGGGCCATCATATTCAGAGTGAATATGCATATTGTTGAGATTGTTTGCAACATGGTGACTAGCTCCGGTATCAAACACCCAGTTGGAGTTGGTGGGGTTGGCATAAGTATAGTGAGCCATCGGAGGGTTGCTTGGTTTGGGAATTTGTGGACAATAGAGAGCAATATGCCCTATAGTTGAGCAAAATTGGCAACGTGAAAGAGGTTTATTGCCACGAAAATTAGAGCTTTTAGATTTGCCTCGACCGTAGCCTCGACCAGAATGTGAGCCACGTGGAGTGAAGGATGAGTAGCCACGACCATTTGATGGTGTTGGGAGGAGACCATCATGTTTAGAGTTTTTATGGGCTAGGTTTGCAGTTGGAACTTGAATTTCAACTTGAGATTCACGATGAATGTATTCATCATGGGCAAGCAAGTGGCTGTGAAGTTCTTCAAAAGAGAAGGGTTGCTCACGAGTACGAATGGATGCAGCAATGTCACGATATTCGGAGCCAAGGCCGTTGAGAATATAGAGGGTAAGATCATCATCAGAAATTTTTCTATCGATGACGGTTAATTCATCGGCGAGGCTTTTGACATAAAAGAGATAGTCGGTGATGGATTTTTCGCCTTTGGTGCAACGTTGAATCTGATTTTTGATAGACATGACATGGGAGCGAGAGGTGCTTGCATATTGGGCTTCAATGGCAACCCACAACGTTCTAGCAGTGTCATAGGAGGCAAACGATAGACAATCTATTTCATTCATAGAAGAGAGAAGAAGGTTGATGATGAGTTGGTCAATTTGGAACCAGTTTGTATATTCTGGATTTGGGCTTGATACACCAGCAGTGACAGTAATGGGAGATTGAGATTGTGTAGTTCCATCAATGTGACCAATGACATTGATACCCGAGAGTAGAGAGGTGGCCTGACGTTTCCAAGCACGATGGGTGGTTCGAGACAACTTAATGGTAATGGAAGCATGGAGAAGAAGAGTTTGTTTTGATGGGTTTGTGGTGGCTGCCATGACAGAATGGTTTGGATCGGAATATAGGGCTGTTAAGCTTTAGGCAAAAACTGATACCATATGAAGAATTGTAATTTGTATATATTATTTGATGTGTAGCATATACATTTATACAACATTAGAGCAATGATCATGGCCTTACACCAGCTCATGCGTTGACAAACTAATAATGAGTAATTAAAATTAGTTATTACAAAATGAATTAGAAATCAAATAAATTAATGGCTACAATTACTAAAAAGATATCCATGGCTTTATGATGATGATTTGTGCCTAATTTATTTATTTTCTTTGTCTTGAGATATTGCTCTAACACAAAGTCATATGCAAATTTAACCAGCAAATATTTAATTATCTAGACTAGCTACTTAAAACAATCAATTAAGATAGGAAAAAACTGCATATGCAAATTTATTCTGAAACCCTGGCCATAGAGTAAGACCCTGTAGAGTACCACACCTGAAAAAATAAAATTAATAAAATCGTTAAAGTAAAACTTCTCTTATATATAGGACCGGAGGGAGTATAATTTAGAAAAGCAAAAAACAATATAGAAAGAATGAGTTAAAGTAATGGTTGAAACTTACTATTAATAATTACTAATTACATATGAGAAGTTAATGATGTTGAGGTGGTGGACCTGGGGTAGGTGGAGTCCTTCGAGGACCACCCCTTCCCATTGAACTTAAATTCTGCAAACAATAGAAAAATTACAACATTGTTGAAAGATTTTTTTGGTAACTAAATTTGTAAAAAAAATCAAATAGTTTTCTCCGTAATAAAATATAAGTAAAATAATTTTTTTTAAAAATTAAATATGATTGGTTCAAACTTTTGACCAACAATACATTCAACCTTTTTTTTCAATCCTTTGCTTATATTTTGTTACGTATAATATGGAGAAAAAAGAATTGACAACAATAAATAAATAAATAATAAAATGTTAAATATATAGATAAATATAAATATACACAGACACATACAAGGGTTTGAGAAATTGTGGATGCAGGTGGATCAGCAACACCTTCTTGTGAGCTTTTCTGATTGCTACTTGATGAAGAGTATTGATATATTTCTGAGGCTACCATAGGATCAGAATCAGATGAACATGCATAAGGTTTGAGCAGTGATGTTGATGAATTTTCCTCTTCTTTCATGTGTGTGGACTCAATACCAAAACACTTCAAGAAAGCTTTGAGTGCTTCTTCAAGACAGTTGCATGGATGGCAAATATAGAAAATCATTGTTTTCTCTTCTTTCTTAGTTGATAATCTTTCCATAGTTTCTTCCATGTTTCACAATCAATCTCTTTGTGCTCTATTTTATTGATTTTTATTTGTGCTTGTTTATGCTCATTTGCACCACACTAGGTTATATATAAATGAGGTTTTCCAAAATTTCTTTGTTTAATTAGGATTTTGATTTTGATTGATAGTGTAGCTTTTTTTATTGAGATTTTGTCATTAATAGAAAAAAATGTTTTAAAATATCTATTTCATAATGTATTATGTTAATATATTTAAAATATTTATTGTTGGTAAGAAGGTCATTAAGAACTTTCTATTTTAAAAGGTTATGTAATGTAAGAAGAAATCTACATCATTAAGAATGAAATCAACCTTTTATAATTGAAAAATAAAAGTAGAATAAATCCAATTTTTTTTAGCCAAATATAATTAAGGCCGGATTTTGACTTTGACTTAGAGCATCTTCAATGGACATTATGAAGATCATTTTGGGTAGTTTATCTTTTATTTAGTGGGCTCTAGTTCGCCACATCATATTTATATAACCCATGGTGATTTTACTTTAGGTAAATGCTAACTAGTGCCATTGGGGCACTAGTTAAAGAACCAAATATGGTAAATTGGTCTTGGAACTTATGTAATTGATCTTTTAAAGAGATAAAGAACACTATTTTCAATACAAAAGTTGCTTGTTTTAGTATCCTTAACTAGTGCCCCGGGGGCACTAGTTAGCATGACTCTTTACTTTAATAGTATATATTTAAACAACTTAAAGGTATTATAGGTTAATTAATTCTTTTGTTGTTTGATTACAAGCATAATTAATTATATATTTGCATGGAACGGTACTTTAAATAACATATACTGTAACTTTTTATGAAACTCGTATTGCCACGTAGATGTGCTAGCTCCAATAGGAACAAAAGTCGTGGAATAGTTCAATCCGCTATGAAACTAATCTTTGATATTTAAAAAATCGGATTGAAATGAGTAATTTCTTTTGTATTAGCCTCCTGGTTCTTAAGGTGAGGGGTTCCGGTAATTTAGAGTTCGGTCGCGAGGTAAGTAAAGTCTGGTTCGAAATTGTTTCCATCATGAATCAAAGTCTGATTATCCCAAACAATTCGTTTTAAAAGAACTTATTAACCAGTTGAATTCAATATTTTGATTAATATTTTGGGTGAATTTTGTTACCAACTCCTCTAATATCATGTTATACTGCTATGTTACAAATTTTACCAACATATATAAATTATGATTACTTTAATGGAATCACATCCAAAAAGATATTGGTAAAAACATGGAGAGTTACATTACATTATCAAAATCTTAAACACTTGCTAACCAGTTATCTATGTCATTTTCTATCTAGTATCTAATGCTGTGTTGGTTTTATCACATTGTTTTTTGAAATTGGACCGCTAGAATCACTGATAAATTTGGAAGATTTAAAAAAAGTGAAGTGAATGTGTGATTGACTGTATTCTGATTTCTGCAGGTAGCACTTCATAGTCTCAATTAATACTGCCAAACACAAAGAATTGAAGTTATTAAATCAATGCTACCTACTATTCTAAAACCAAGATGTCACATGGTAACTACCCTTCCATTCTCCAACTAAAGAGTAAACTACTAAATTAATCGATTTATGATTTTGTAGGTCCTCTCAATTTGAAAAATTAACTCTCTTAAATTTTATTTATATGAATTCTTTTCATAATTTACTAGGAATTAAATCGATGGTAAATTGTTAAAAAATAGTAGTAATTTAATTGGTACAGAGTAGTATAGTGTGCTGTAATTGTTAATTAGTATATTATATGAATCAATTTGACAATTTAATAGAGTCAGATTTCTTGAAATACTCATATTGATGACCTATTTTCTCTGGTTTTATATATAAATAAAATTTGACTTTTTAGATTCATTTAAAAAGTAATGTATTTAGTTTATATTATTAACTAAATACATTACGGGTACTTTTTCAATGAATTTAAAAATCTAAATATTTTTTATTTATATATAGAATCAGATGAAGTATTTAATTTGAAAACCTCTTTAAAGTCAGAAACTACTAATAATTTAACGATTTAATCATTAATGAATTCATTGACCAAAAAAGTTGGTCTAACTAGCTAGCGAAAAGAATTGAACTTTTATAATGTGACAGAACAATATTCAAATTTTGGAAAGAAAAAAAAACCACATCTATTGTTTAATATATAGTATCTTGAACAAGATTACCTTCGATCAAAATATTTTATGAGAAACCAAATTAAAAGAAAGAAGAATTAAAAAAAATAATCTTAAAAGATAAGTCTTTAACTACACGTTAGTTCATAATCATACAAAATCAATATTTTATTATGTTGTCTTTATTGCACCTAATCTCTTTTTTTATTACTACTATACTCCTTACTGAGATTGTCTTAGATGAGGAAGGATTATTTGGAAGTGTATGTTTGATCAACGTCCACGTGACCATGCATTTGACAATATATGAGTAATTGAGTACTAATTTTTCAAAGTTAAATTCAAAATAAGAATTCTACACTATCGTTAACAGTGGCCTATCCAAAACCTTGTTTCAATCAAGGTGGAGGTCTATAGGTGATTCGGCTTTGTGGAAGTTTTTTCGGATAATATTTGGCTTTTTTGGATAGCTTTTTATCCTCTATTAGCCAAAGGAAGAATACCGTATAAGAGGCTTATCTTGGTTTGGCATACTGTGATTTGGATCATTTAATGTTTGAGGGATGAATTTTTTTTCTTGAAGACTCAAACATAGACCCGGTTGTGGAAGAGGCGGAACTAGGGGGGTGGCTGCGGGTGGCCGCGGCCACCCCCGAAAAAATAAGAAATTACTAGTATACCCTTAGCATTTTTATAAAATTAAAAATATATATTATATATATGTGTTTGTGAGCTGAACAATCAGTATGGAACACCAGCCGAGCGGTTAGTGCAAGTTCCTTCTGTCAAGAGGAGCAAGGTTAAATCCTTGCTGGCTGCATGTTTTGTTTTTTTAGCTATTAAAGGATATTTTCCTTAAAATTTTCATATATATTTGTCAATACCAAAAATTCATAATTTCTATTTTTTTTTCTAAAAACACACAACCATTTAAAAAAGTTAATTTGCATATGTATTTATCAATATTAAAAATGCACAATTTCTATCTTTTTTCTTTTAAAAACACAACTATTTTCAACAGATTTTCTTTTTAGTATATGTGTAATATAATAATAAGACATATAATTTTCAAATAATCAACTTTGTGCGAGTATTAATTCAAAATCAATTATTAATTATTTCAAGTCACTTAGCATACATATAGTATTATTTTAACTCATAAAAAAATAGAATATTATTTTAAAAATTTGTATGTAATTTATTTACTATAATTTTTTTACCGGCCCCCCCGAAATAAAAATCCCAGTTCCGCCAGAAGAGGTGTTGGATAGGATTAAATGCATTTTTTAGAAATGGTTGTTGGCTAAGAAATCTAACAATTCTTGTTTGTTCTATGAATGATATGTTAACCCTTTTGATTCTATAGTTAGATAGTTTTATGGCCCAACTTTCCCCATAGTGTTGTGTGTAAATGTTTGTTTCTTTCCCGGATATTTTGGGTCGAGTACTAATTGTACATATCCTTCTTCAATGGACAGAATACCCCTTGTACTAAACTCCATACAAAAAAAAAATTGGTCAATTTAATTAGTTTCATAATTTAGGTAAATTAACACAATATCTTTGGTTTTAAAACCGATCAATTTAGTCCATATACTTAAGAAAATATACTATCATGTTAATCTATTAAATGGAAGTTGCATCAACTTAAATAATTTAAGAGATTAAATTGATCTGTGTTAAAGTTAAGAGTTTTTTTTTTACAAAAGTTAATTAAGAGATTAAATTCCATCATACTAAATAAGTTAAAGGATCAAATTGACTAATTTTAAAATTAAAGACCAAACTAAGCTTTTAAAATAAGTTAAGAATTCTTCTTAACAAAAAAATGTTGAGCTAAAACATGAATTGTTAATAGATGTGTGCAATATTTAATGATAGCTTTGCAGTTGGTCTGGAAGTTTAAAGTCAAGGGATACAAGTTCGGTTGTAGTGATAAGATCAAAGTGGGTGCAAGGTTAAATTTTGTGAGGATTCAAAGTAGAAACAAATTGGCATAATTGGTTCAATTTGTAAAATTTTAGATGGTGCAGCTGCAACCCCAAGCCTAAGGTGGCCCCGTCACTGATTGTTAATAGTATTGATTAATCTCTGTTGAATTTTTTGTTAAGTAGTACAAAATTTGTGTTTCTGCAATTTGATATGTCTGAATAATGAGACTTGCTCCTTAGTTAAGTTAATTCTCCTTTAACATCAAGTCCAATGATGATTCATCTGACAGAGTTATCAAGTGGAACAACAACACTTTCTTCTATACCATTCTTATTTTCTCGGTTCTCCTGCTTGATCTGGTTTTGGTGGAGTTATTAGAAACACTTTTGGTTACTACCTTGGAGGGTTCTCTAGTTTAATTCAAGGGTCTTCTGACATCTTGTATGTTGAACTGTATGCTATCTACAAGGGCTTCTTGTTGGCAATAGACATGGGATTTGACGAGCATACAGTTCATATTGATCCAGGACATCTTGTATATTTAAGTATCATGCATATCCGCACAGTATTGACCCAGGACATAAGAGTTGATTTTTCGGAACAATTTTTTCCTCTGCCACACTCTTAGAGAAAACAATCAATGCGCAGATTTCTTCACAAAACGTAGAGCCTCCTCAGATACTGATTTCTCAAGCCATAAGTCTCATTAGGAAGACGTTCGTGAACTGCTTAGAAACGATGCAATAGAAACTTTGTTCCTCAAAAAATATTCTTCTTTTTATCTTTTTGTTCTTTTTTTTTTGGTCTCCTTTAGCGTTGTTTACCAAAAAAATAAAAAGTGTGTTTTACCTCTCACAACAATGCTTTCTCCATGTAAAAGTGTGACAGATCAAAACTCTAATTAATCAATTACTAAGTTTGGTTATCATAAATATTTTGGATGATAATTGTGGTTAAATTGGGGATAAATCTTTAAGATGGTTACTACTAGTCTTCATATTTTAATTTTAAGTCATCCACAACAATAGAAATTAGGGATTTCATTATTTTTCGAATTTTTTATCACCTTAGTTTTATTTTTCAATTCAACTAGACAATGCTACATCAAATATCAATTACTCATTTGCTACACTAATATTTTATTTACAAGATCACTAAATTTTTCCGTCAAATTTAAACGTCAAGAAATTGCCGGACATTTATGAATTTGAAATGGGAGCTCAAATATAGAATTAATGCGGAAAAAAGAGAAATGGTCAATAAAACAAAATTAGAGAAGATGAATTCTTTGGTACATATTTTATTTAATGTGTATGGGTACATTTGCTGATGTGAACAATTGTGATAGGTTGATAAATATTGCTTATTAAGTTTTCTATATTAAATATTATTTGTGGATCTATTAGAACACTTCAACAGTACATGTCCAAATAAAATGTGTATCAATGTGTTTTCCATTAGAGAATAATAAAATTTAGGAAAATATTAAACAGTGCACCCGGTGCACTGGTTAAGCATATTGATATAAAAATATTTTTTGGAACTTGTGCATTTAATATATTGAAGATGTAAAAAGTTATTTTTCTAACATTAATTTTGTTTTTTTATTTCCTTTTAGTATAACCCTAAAATTTATATTTAAGGCAAAATTAATAAAACAAAATATAATGATTTAACTATATTTTGTTTCTTGGCGATGACTTTCGGTCTTTCACTATAAAGAATTGATGGTGATATTTTTTGGACAACAATAGATTATGTCTCTACTCTACGTTTTTTTTTTTGACAATATGTCTCTTCTCTACTTATTCATTTTTTGTTTGGTAAATATATAATACTCACACTTCTATTTTTTTTCAATTTCTATTGTTAAATTTATTATATTTTTCATTTTCTCCTGCATACTCTTATGTTCATCTCTAGTTTTCCTCAATTTATTCTCACAATCAAACATATTCTAAAAGTGTAGTGGGCTGGTATACAAAATCAAAACATTTTTTTGTCTATAATTGATGATTTCAAAATCTATATCTGAGGATTCACTACAAGAAAACTGCTTTGAAGCGTCCGCCTAAAACAGATGCTAAATACCAAAAAATGGACGCTACAAGGTGTTAGCGTCGACTTTGAATCTGTGTCGTGGTGGACGCTTAATTGCCTGAAGCTAACAGTTGCGTCCAGCAGACGCTACTTTTAGCGTCTGTTTCAGGTGACGCTAATCCGAAGCTGTACTCATATGCATAAAGCGGACGCTCCTAGCTTCGGTTTTTAGCTGACGCTTACATTTTCTTCATTACCGTTCATAGAGTCCGCCGAGCAGACGCTAATTTTAGCGTCTACCAATAATGGATGCTGTAGATTGATTGGTTAAATAGGTAGCGTAAGCTAAAGCCGACACTTTTATTCTTTTTTATTTTAAAAAGACATCCACAAAACACACTTATATTGCTAAAAATATATCAAAAAATTATTATCTTTCTCAATGGCAAACATAATTTCTCATTAGTCATAACCATAATTTCTCAGTAAAATCAAAGATAAAGTGAAGTGTTAAAAGCATAATAAAAGACAAAAACATAAAATATGTTATAATAAGGCAACAAGAATAACCACATATTAAGCCATAAAATCAATGTAATACGAAGTTATAAACACAATATCTCAACTAACAAGAGTGGCCAACCATAAGACTAAAAACTACATCACTGAAACTAGTAGGTTTTGAGGACAAAAAAGCTACAAAACTACATAAAAAATGACCCAACTTTTATATAGTCAAAATTATCCACTTTCATAACATCCACGAACAAGAAGTTACATAATTCCATCAATGTTTTGCATCTCTTTTACCACTATTTCAGCAACATACCTTTGAGGCTTTACAATAAGCAAGTGAAAGAATCCAAGCGTGTTGGCATATGAAACAGACAATAAACACATATAAGAAAAGGAAAGTGAAAGCATTTGAGTTACACATTTGCAAATAAAAGACAATCCAAACCTGAAAATCATGTAATAGAAAAGTGCCTTCAAATGTCGTAGCACATCGGTGTCCCAAAATAGACCTTTGAGGCTTTGACAATAAGCAAGTTAAAGCATCCAAACTTCCTAGAGTTCATATGAAGCTCTGCGGCACTCAAAGAAACCGTGAAAAAAGAAAAGTTAATTAGTAGCTATCAAACTTAAATATTGATCTCATGAGTAACAAATCATGACTTAGTAGGTTTCTACAAATAGTAATATAATTATGAACTATGTAGTAAAAGTCCATAAGACCTGTGTCAATCTCAGTTTTACCTAATATTTTGCTCAAATTATAGCAATCTAACACTATTTTTATCAATTTAAACAAACTTAGCACCCACAGGTTGGTTTCATTGTGCATAAATCACACCTACAAACATCATAATTCAAGCTACTAAATTAAGGACTAACAAATTACTTTTCTTAACAACTAAATTAATGGCAATCATTTTCCACAACTAATGTCTCTTCTCAGCTGAATTACCAACTCAAATTATGAAGCAAACATATTTTTCTTAAATTCATTTTTGCATTCAATTAAAATTACTATCTCACCTAAATATAAAATTATCTATTTAAATATTAATTTCATATTTACAAATCATTTTATATTCAGTTATAGAATTGAGATTTTTCATATGCATTCATTTTCAAAGCTTCATAGACTTACAAGGAATAAATCTTACATTAAAGCTTTACAACAACTACATGATGCATCTTAGCACAATATATCCTCACTTGCATGCCGTAGTGGTTTAGTCAATGGAATCCAATTTATAACCAGAATATACAATACAAATCCATCTAACAAGCCATATATAATCTATGTCTAGAAAGAAGCCCCAATTTTGAAGCATTCATGAATCTTGAATTGAACATGGAAGTTGTAAAAATTAACGAATAAATGTAAATTGATAAAAATAAAAATAAAAGAGGGTTAACCTTCAAGTGGGGAGTGAAGGCACCAAGAACAACAATGACGATAGCTTTTTTCGCCCGTGGAGAGGGATTTAATAGACACAGATTAGGGTTTACTTTCGTCACTGAGGTGTGCTAACGTTCCGTCTGGAATCACATTTGCAACTGGAGTCATTGATTGAAGATAGTGATGGTGTGATAGCCAACAACTTTCGCGTGGTCTCACAGTGGTCTCGCAGAAAAGGTAAAGGATTTCAGATTCAGACTTCAGAAACCGAACTGCAAAACAACCAGAAACTTATGCAACAGCAGCAAATACTATAACAGAATATAAAGAAACAATAAGTAAAATTAATAAGAAAGAGATGAAAAGGTCAATCATAGTACACAAAGAGCTAGAATCATACTATAGGAGGATATACTATTATCACTACAATTAGGAAAATATTAAAATATTAAGTAAAATATCTCCAATATACAAATAATTAATATCAAAAGCATGAAAAAGTCAATTGTAAGATAGAAGCACTTTCAAATAAAGAATTCGAATCATAATTTCATTTGTGTGCAAAAGAAATTTATTCAACATACAAAGTTACTGGATGTTGATAATTTGGCTCCAAAGAAGCACATGATTGCATAAATAACATATCTATTATTAAAAAGATCTTCTACAACTTACAATTAGCGTAAGAGTGGGTAAACAATTCTAACCTTCCGAATTGCATCCAACTCATATAGTAGAATTTGCTACAAAGAGAACAAAAATCAATTTGCAAAATTAAGGCAATAAGCAAGAAATTCACACATCAAGCCAACAACCGGTCAATGGCGAAAGCCCCAGGAACTGCTTTATACTCAAAGAAACAATGTAGGGTTTCAAATTGAATATTGAAATTGGAAAGCAAATAGAAGACAGATGAGAGAAAGAGCATACATGGAGTGGCGAAGCACGATAGAGCAACCTATGAATGAAATAGTATTTCAATGGATGTGAACAATCTTGCAAAGAGGTCAACGAATCAATGAGCTCTTTTTGGCCATTCAATAGTAATAAGCAAGGACAAATGAAGCTCCACACGCCAAATGGTAACCGATCAAAAACCACATTAAACTAAACATAAAAACATACTTTTAGAACCTTGGTTAATGCAAAACACACAGCATATGAGAATTGTGAATCTTTTACTAGTACCTCACCCCATTTCATTGGAGGCAGATATCCAGAAGATGCAGGATATATTGGTAGAGCTGCTGGTGTTACCATACATGTTAGTCGGTACAAACTGAGTAGATCTATTATAATCATAATATGACCAAAAAACTAGCTAGTTCATAAATTAGAGAAGTGCTCAAGACTATTATAACCTAAACAGAAAAAACTAGTGAATGCAATTGCACTCACACCAAACCTCCAACTTACAAAGAACCCAACCAACAAACACATTACTATCACTATCAAATGCAAAATAACACGACACCAAACAACCCAGCAGAAGGAAAATAACAGATGAGACACAATTTTTTATAAGTTACTAGACAAAAGAGGAGTATTTGAGCAATTGAGCTTACCTTAGACCATATAGATGTCAATAACTTGATACAAACCAGCACAGGCCATGTCTTTCCTATGTCAGCCAAGTACCTCTGCAAATACAAATCATAACTGATTTTAATTATATGTCATATAATACACACAACACTGAATATGTATAAAAAGTTCTTTGCCATGATTTTCTTACTTCCTTCAATTGGGTATTTCTTTCGACACTAACATGCCAACAATAAGTGATTTCTCTTACATGTATACTTTGATGAAAAATAAAAAGAGAGTGATTTCTACTTTCTACTGCTAATAAAATTTTATCAGCACTTCTTTTTGGAGAAACAATACCAGGAAATAAGGATAAGATAGAAAATATATGAATTAGATAATAACAAAAAATAAAAATAATATCGGAGGATTAAAGTTACAAACCTAGAGAACAGAAATGGAAACAATAGGTGCAACAACGAGCTTCAACAAAAAGAGTCATCTAATTGCTAACAATAAGGCATGAAATCAAACATCAACAAAGAAGTAAGTAATAAAATTGAAAGACTTTACTTCCCTAAAATCATTCACTCGAAACCCTAACATACTTAATATTGAAACGCAGCCAGAGAGCATGAGTCGCAAATCAGCGAAGAACGACAGAGAATGGTTGAGTCACGACACAAGATCGGCAGAGAAAAGCAGATCGACAATGCACCATGTCTTGAGCTATGAGCGTGAGGGCGAAATGAGGTGAGATTTCAGAGTGAGAGTATGGGAAAGGACGGTGAAGTGAGGTGAAATGTCTGAAGACGACGACACACAATGACGACTGAAGATGAACTAGGGTTCAGAAAAGAGGAACCATTTGAGGGAGAGACAGATTTTTCTTATAATAAATTTATGAATGAATAAGTTGTATTGTTTTAATAAAAAAATTTCTTGAGGAAGAGACTTCAGGTTGAAGATTTTTCTTTTAATAAAAATAAAAATAGGAAAGATTTGAGTCTAATAAGATAGACGCTAAGTTGTATTGTTTTTATTTATTTTTGCAGTGTCTATGTAGCCTCTCCAAAAGCAGACACTATGTTTAAAAAATAATTTAAAATTAAGATTCAAAATAGAAAAGTCATAGCGTCTGATGTATAGACGCAACAGGGACGCTAGTAGCGTCAGTGTCGTGGCAGACGCTAATTTATTTGAAGCTAAAACACATTTTTCTTGTAGTGATTATTGTCGCCGTTTCTTTTTTGAGTTATAATGGATTTAACGATTAAACTCACACACAATACACTAATTATTGAAAAAAAAAAATTTCTCTCTCTAACTTTTTTTCAAAAAAAATTCTCTGACCTCTCTCTAGCTTTCTCTCAGATCTGCTCTCTTCCTTAATCCAAAACCTACTTCTGCGATGTAGATGAAGAAGATGGTGGTGCGATGAGCGGCGCTGCCTCCGCACCACCGTGGTTCAATCCGGCGCCGGTGTTTGTACACTGTGTTTCCGGTCGGTGCTCTGTCAAAGGTTGGAGTTTATCGTGGTGACAGATTTGGTGTTTGTTGGCCGGATCTAGTTGGTAGTGGTGGTTTTTGTGGTGGTTTCGTGGTTGTGGTGAGGAGTTGCAGCGGTGGTGTTGGCGTGGAAATTCAATACTCACTTGGTTCATTACTGCATCCTACTAAGGTTCCATTACTCACTTGAAGAAATTCAATACCATGCCACAAACAATGTGTAGTGTAAATCATACTAGCTGCGTAGACAATCCTATATGGGTATGGTTGAAATTAATTCATTGATGGGTCTTACCCTTCATAGTTATCTTTGCGTCAGTTTTTGTGATTTCTTCTAGGAAGTGTTTTGGCAATATTACGGTAGTGTTGTGTTGTCTTGGATCTTGATTGTTGGTGTAGTGATGGATGGTGGTGAGGTGCTGTGATGATGTTGTTTTTGCTACTCAGACATGTTTGGCTTGGGTTTTCTCTTCTGGATCTGAGGTGAAAACCCCCATGGTGGTTGGATTTCGGTGTTGTTTTTATGGGGGATGACACTGTTTTAGCTGCTCGTGGTTGTTTGGGGTGGTGGTGATTGGAGACTGTTGGATGGTGCTCGTGGCTGCTGAACCAAATTTTGGTGGTGGCTGTGGTGGAGATGGATACGGTTTCGGTTTGGTGGTGGTGGTGTTGAATCTGGTTTCGGTTAGGTGGTGGTGTTTGAGCCGTGTGTGATGGGTTTTCTTTGATACTGATTCTCTGACCTTTTTTCAAATCTGTTGAGATTTGCAGAACTCTTTTTGAGTCGCTGAGGGTTTCCAAATCTGTTGAGATTTGCAGGTCTCTGTATCCGGTTGACCTATGTCACGTCGGTGTTGACTGTTTGGAGGCGGTCTACGTGCTGAGATGCAGCTGCCTAGGTCCTCATTCTATCGGTGTCCCATCAACTTTTATCTCATGGAGTTGTCTTTTAAATTCTTATGGGCCGGTCACTTTTGATTCGAGATCAGAAGTTAGTGTCTAGTGGTATCTCTATGGGTCGGGTTGTTGTCTTCTCTGATAGTCTGAAATTATAAGAATGGGATTAGAGTGGACCTCTAATAGGTGGTGTTTGTTTTTGGTATTTTCAAAGGCGTTCCGCTTATATACGGCGCTTTTGTTTGTAGTCCCTCTTTTACGGGTCTCTGTCCGTCTTGTACAGAGACTTGGTTATTAATAATAATATTTGCCGTTCAAAAAAAAAAATACACTAATTATTGAAAAATGGTAGAGAATTGTGAGCTTAAACTCACATAAAAATATAGTCAAATGTCCCTATAAACTTTTATATCATTTGAATTATTTTTAAATTCAATAAAGAATTTTTTTAAAGAAGTTATAATTTATCATTTGAATTATTTTTAAATTCAATAAAGAATTTTTTTAAAGAAGTTATAATTTTGTAACTCGTTAATCAAATAGCAGTGAGGCAGTCTTGTACAAGATGGGAGTATATATCTGTAGAGTGTTACTTTTTGCATCCTCTAAAAATTCTCACGCACCCCCTGAAATTACTAAACTAACCGCCTTCGCTTTCTAGAATGCAAACTCAGTTCGCACTATAAGTAGCGAGTGACAATATTTTTACTCAAACCCAACATCTACACCCCCAAGAATGAAAAGTTTTATGAAAAAAAAAAGTTCGCATCCTAGGATGCGAACTCCGTTTGCATTCTAGAAAGCAAAGTCTTTTTTCATAAAATTTTTCATTTTGGGGGGGCCAGATGTTGGGTTTGAGTAAAAATATTGTCACCCGCTACTTAAAATGTGAACTGAAACACAACTCATTATGTAGAGTGCGAAATCAGTTTGCACTTTAACTAGTGAACCTTATAAAAATTTGGCCACAGTCCAATACCATATTTTAATTGGCCACTGGAGCGGCTATGACAGTATCAACCAATCATAGACACACACACACATATGGTATAATTCTATAAATTGAAATCTCTTTAAAAAAACAATTAATCACACGCTCATCTAGTGTTACATTCCAAATATTTTCTTTGGGGTGAATCAATGGTTCATACTTTAACTTACGAACTGTATTTCGATCAAAATTATTTCATGGGAAATGAGAGAAGGATGGGGAGCACAAAACATGAAAATTTGATTTTTATAAGGTTCGCATCCTAGAAAGCGATGCATCCTAAGTAGCGATGGGGTAGATTGGGTATGTCAGAGGGGTTCATGTGAGATTCGGGGGGGTCCAAAAAGAAGGACTCAGATGTGTGTAATTTGTTTGTATAGGTTTTTTTTGTGAATTATAGTATGATATGGGCTTCAGCCCATAAGAATTATGTTGATATTTATGAAGTGTATATTTTTACCCCCCAACCGCTACACAAAACACCCCTTAAACGAGTTTAAATTTTAAAATTTGGACTTTTTCTTGGATTAGAAATTCTTGTCGTTTATCACGAGAAAATTTTGGATTAGAAATTTTTTAGTAACGAACATTATTAGTCATGGAAGATTTGAAGTCTCCTTTCTAACCAATTGACCTAAAGAAATATATAAATATTTAATTTTATTGTAAATTTATAGCTAAATTTAATTTTATGTGTAAATATTTTATCGTATTATAAATTGATAACTCAATTAAATTTTCCAGGTCTTTTTTTACCCCAAAAATTTGAGGCAAAAAAGCTTGCTTGAGTTGCTTGACCTTTAGAGCGACCTTGGTAGAAAAACAAAGGGATTGAAAGTATATTAAAAAATTGGGGACTAAAATAAAGGATATTTTAATCTAATATATATATTAAAATTGATGGTGAGTCACAAATTTTCCCGAGCATTAAAACATGTCTTACCATATCATCGATGCAGATGTCAACATGCACATACCACACTTTTTGGGTGACATACAATAAGGGCAACATTCCCAAATAAAAATTAAAAACAACACAACAAACTTGTTAAGACGGTATTGAACCTGGTCAGCAAAGTTAAAATGTTGCTAACAACGTCAAAGATTCCACAACTATTTTCATGAGATTAATCAAACTAAGCCAAAAATCACTGTTTGATTGGTATTGTGATACACGCGGCACGAAACCAGGAGTACAAATGTCCTTTTAGAATGAGCTTTAGTAAATGTGCACGGACAAAGGGGAACAATCAAGATGATGAACAACTATCTTTTGACAAATTAATAACGTCAATCAAATAAGATTCAATAGCAATCTTTGAAAGCCTTTCTTCCAAAAGCAATTATCTGACCCCGAGAAAATTGCCCATATTCATCAATGACAAATTTTGCACGCACACATTAGATTTGTCAACGGCAATTTTTGCTCATGTTAATCTGCGTCAACTTTTTCACTGACACATTAGATTCATACTCATTACTATATTCATACTCAACAACAATTTTTACACATATTCATCAATGGCAACTTTTGCAGGCACACAATAAATTAATTATCCATAATATAATTATATAGATATGCAAGCACAAAATTATAAACAATTATGAATATTATGCAAGCACAACCGTAGAGATTGTAATTCTTCATTCATGATTTTGAAACGAGTAATGTTATGGACACACTCACTAACACACAGTTTTTAACACACTCTTTCCTATTGGGCCACATCACTTTTTTTTATTAACCACTTACTTGTTACCGGTTACTGACTTGTATTCTTTTCATTTTTTATTTATTATTATTTTCCATCACCTTCCACGCTCTCTCTTTTTCACCATAATTGTTCATCTTCCTCTCCACTAGAATCTTCTGCAAAATGAATCAATCCACTTTGTGAAAAATTGGATCTTTCGTATCCCAGAAGCACATAGTCATCATCCCCAAATCCCCTTTGTTGTTTACATCATGCATTAGTAACTAACAGCAAAAGCACAAGAAACAAAAGACAAATCAACAATCAACCAAAACATCTTTGCCATCAAAATGTGAAAGACAGAAAGAGTGCATAGCACTCCCACTCAGCAATTGAATTGCAAAATTGTAATGAAAAAAAATTGGAAAATGATAATACCCATCTCACTATCTGGTCAAAATAATATATTACGTCAACAACTAATTCATCATATACCAAAATCGATAACACCCACCTTATTCACCTAGATCTGTTTGACAAAAAAGGAACATAGAAATCGATTCAGTTCTCGTGACTGAAACAACGGTGTGGCAACTGAAGCTCACATGAGATGAAGACGGTGGCGACAACCACCGGAACACGTGATAGAGACGGCGGTCACCGGAGTACCTGATAAATATGGTGCGAATCGGAGTACGTGATAGAGAGTATTATCTCTGTGATGGTGAGAACTACATCCGTAAAAAATTTTAAAAAAAAAATAAGAGAGTATTATTTCTGTAACTTGCTAAACCGGTCAGCAGGTAAAGTTAAAAATAAAGGGTGATGTGGCTCCAATAGATGAGAGTGTGTTTGAGAGTGTGACCCTAGCACTGCTCTTTTGAAACATATGTAAGGACTATACCTCTCAAATGATAAATTTCTATGTGAGGACTCTAAGATCAAACTCACAATCAATATGATTGAAAGACGTCAGTTGGCTGTCACACTAACAATTAAATATGAATTATATATTAGTCCCTTATTTATTGTTCCTTATGGAGAACAGTTTTCTTTTAGAAAATTGCTATTTAGGCCCCCCACGTTGCTCTCAGGCCCCCCAAAAATCCCAAAACTGCCCTCAAATTTGGTTTGCATAAATTTCGTTAAACAGGAACCGGAATTCAAAATTGTTCGGAGTATAGACGACGAAATTTTGTTAACATACGCACCAAAGTATATCTTGTGTAGGCCTTGTGTCCAGTGTAGCCAAAATGACCCAAATTTCGTTTCGGAAACGACGAAATAGCGTTACCCACTAACTTTCGTGTCCTGCACAACGAAACACTGAGTTCGTCTTTTGCGAAACGAACACGCTGGTTTTCGTCATCAGCGTGACGAAACAAGTGTATATGAATATCAGATATTTGGGATTAGGTCAGTTTCAATTAAACCAAAAATCAACCGGTGGAGGTGTGATTTTTAGGGTTCTAAAGGGAAATATTGATCAAACCTCGTACCCAATCATCACAATCGCATCACTCGTCTTCTCCATCGCAATCGGAGTCGCAGTCAAGAGAAAGAGGATTTCGTCACTTGTAAACCGAATTTGCAAGTAAGTTTTGTATGAAATATTTAATTTTTCATGTGGTTTAAATTATGTTAGTTATCGTTGTTTACAGTCGTGATAGAGGTTTGATTTTGATTTTCATACTCAATATGCTACGAATTTAGGGTTGTTTAATGATTTAGGGTTTTGATAATGAATTGGGGATTTAGGGTTGTTGTTCAATGATTTAGGTTATGAATTGGGGATATAGTTGATACATGAATTGTTGTTGATTATGAAGTGCTTATGAACTGATTATGACAAATCCATCTTGAACTAATTAACTTGGGAATTTAGGTTTTTGAGGAAGAGTTGTTTGTTTTTGATTATTATGAACTGATTATACATGTATTGTTGTTGATTATGAAGTGCTTATTGAACTGATTACTGTTTAATTGACTTGAATAATTGATTATTGTTGAAATGTTGATTATGATTGATTTTGAATATGGTTAAATTAGGGGATATGATGGTTGATTATGATGTGTATGATTGATTTTGTAGGAATGACAGGTGAAGAAGTAACTCGACAAAGAGGTGGGAGGGAAAGTGTGGCACACAGTTCCGCTCGTGCGGAGCGTGTTAGAAACCGTGTCGTACCACCCACACGTAAAAGGAGAGGTAGAATGAATGAAGTGTCGTCCACGGCAGAGAATCAGCTAGAACATGTGCCGGAGCATGAGATGGAGATTCATTCCGAGCCTAATCCTGAACCAACTGGACTAGAAAGGCAAATGGATGAGGAAGATGAACAGTTAGAGGAGCAAGATGAGGTCGATGAAGATGATGTATATGAAAAAGAACATTCGGAAGAGGAAGAGCAACATTCATCACCACCTCCTTCACCACCAAGACGACAACGACAACCCCGTAAAAGAAAGCCGCCAACGACCCGAGGACAACAAAACCCACCAGCAGACGCACCACCTGGCGGATATGGAGGTGGTCCAACCGACCTTTCATTGCTGCCCAATTTTGGGAAGCATATTGCAGCTGGTTTGTGGATAGGACAGGTAGGAATTATCGTTACTTTTTTTGTGTTTAGTCTCATGCTTTATTCATTAGTTAACTTTATGTATTTTGCTTTGTTTTTTCATTTTCAATCAGTTCATGAAATTCAGCCATCCGGTCCAAAAATGCATCCTCCCAACTTTCTGCTTCTGGCGCACGATGAATTTTCCATTCTTTAGAAGTAGGTGGAATGGGACACCCAGGCTTCAGTTTAACTTCAACAAAATGGTTAGGAATTAAACCAACACACATAATTTTAGAACATGGATCTGACGGTGGACGTCCACGAACCGGGAAAAAGGTCTCAGAAAAACCAATTGTTGGAGAAGTCAACTCAACCACCGCACGACCGTTGCAACGAGATGCCCCATATCAGGAAAGGTGAACCATTTATGCTTTGGCGCAACGCCGCTCTTGGGCATTACCTTTGGAGGGTGTAACCCATCAAGGATGTACTGCAAACGCTCCTCTGTCTTATAAAACCTCAAGTAATCACTCCTAAACATGGTTAACTCTCTAATAAGTGCCAAACGTATTAATCCTTGACTGTCCTGACCCTTACCGAGATGTTGAGCGACAACCCGAAATCCACAGTGACCGTCCGGTGCCACATCAATAATATCCTCGATATATGGATACATGAAACGCGGCATATACTGAATATCACGAATTCTCTTGCCGGGTGTTGGAACTGGAGTTGAATGACCGATGCGGGCAGTATTCCTTTTAGGTCTCGATGGTTTTGACTGTGAGCCTTGTGAGTCAGGAAATTGACGATCCATGTGCTCCCAATGTGATAGTGATCTTGCGGAAGAACTGTCACTTATAGCTGACCTCCTTCTTTTTTTTGCACCCTTTGTATCGCATTGTTTAACCGGTGCATTCACTGATGTTGTTTCAGGATATGCTATCAACCGCAATTCCTCTTTGATTTGCAACTTCATGTCATGATTTGCTAATTTAAACCGTTCCTAAAAACAATATCAAGTTAGCATCATCGGTGAATAAGTTTGCTAATAAAAAAATATGATTTGCAAATTAAATAATTCTGTCAAAATAAATTTACCTGAATTGCATTCAACTCATCCAAGCAAGAAACTTTGACTGCACCGCCTTCTTCATATTGCAACCTCTTCCAATGGGTGTTCACCTCATCAAGCCTAATTGGTAACTTGCGTTCAATCTTCAATGCAATTAAACAAGCACGTGGTAAGCCGTATGTTCTCTTTATCACACACCCGCACTTCTTTCGATTTCTACCACATTTCCTTGACCTCACCTCTTCACCACAAATGAATTTTAACCCCTCCCTCGAGACATTATAGATCAACCTCGAGTACAAAAAGTGATCTTTAAAATGGTGTTCTACAGCTGTCGTACTCTGCCCGAATGACGTCTTGATCTTGGTAAACTGATTTCCAAGCATCTGATGTATTGCATCCCAACAATAGACTAAATCACCTTTGCAATCTTTGATAGTTTCTTTTAACAAACCATGTTGAGACTCAACCCTATTGGTTGTAGTGTTGCCCATGTGCATAACTTGGTTTGTCCATGCACTAACAATTTTGTCCTTCACCGGATCTAAAACTGTCTCCTCAACATATTGCAAAAACCTTGGAAATTTAGCAAACACTCTCCTAAACTCGACAACTGCATGACCATATGCCTCTTGTGAATTCGACTCCACAACTGATTCCCATTGTAATCTGAGAGTTTCCAGCAAGTCATCCATTTTCTGATCCTTTGCTCTACATAAATCTTTGAACTTTGCCCTTACATTTTTATAAACGTGATACCGACACACCATTGCAGTTGCATTTGGAAATACAGTCTCAACCGCATTCATCAGTGACTTGTCCCTATCGGTGACAATGACTTTCGGCATACCGTCGTTACCCTTAAGAAGACTCCGACACGCCTCAAGGGCCCATTTAAAATTGTCTTCTCTTTCATTTGTGAGAAATGCAAACGCAACACTGAAACTCTCTTGTGTCGAGGTTACACCAACTATTTCAAACAGAGGCATTTTATACTTGTTGGTCTTGTACGTCGAATCCATCAACAGTACGGTAGGAAAGGTGTTAAACAATTTAACACTATCAGGATGTGCCCAGAAAATGTCCTACAAAGTCGTCGACTCACCATCGGTTCTAAACTTGTGGAAGTATCTGTGACCTTCAAGACACTTTAAGAGTTGTTGAATTTCACTCATTTCACCCCTAAGATCACGTTTGTATCGTTGACGCTTGTTGTATATTTGCTTCATATTTGTCTTAAGATCTTTATTCTTCTCCTTCAACGTGTTCAAAATGATTTTCGGAGCCACCAAGTTCCTTGTCAACTGGTGGACACACTCATTTTCCTCCGGTTTTAAACGTCCGGCAAGAATGTGACCTTCCAAATTTTTGGCCATCTCATGGTTATGCTCACCAGTCACGACACTTAACTTCCATTCCTGAGACGACAAAAAGTATCCTCGTAGCCTGAACGGACACTCACATTTCCTTGTTGCCGTGTCATCTCTCTTCAATTTCCTTTTCGGTTCTTTGTACACACCGCCTCTTTCGCAACCCAAAATGAAATACGGCTTCCTTTTATGGTTACCATTATCAGATTTTTCGATCACCATGGAAAAACCAGCCTTTAAAGCCTCCCTTCTACACCAATCGATCAATTCATCTCGGACCTTAAAGTTTGCGGCATTATAAAAATACCTTCCGGTGTCAATGGAAATGCCGTGGGCATCATCTGCTTCATCAATCCCAGGTTCAACAACATTACCTTGGGGAATGTCAGGTGCAACATCTATAGCTTGAGGGCGACGGGTGCGACAACCGCTTCATTACCAATTGAGTCGGGTTCATCACTACTTTGATTCAATTGAGCCGAAGGATCGGCCATGACATCACCTTCAGAAACATTATACAACAACAATCAATATACATGGTACCATAACATATGAACAATGATTATACAAAACAAACACAAACATGATGATTTTGTTGCATGTAACCACATTTCGTCCTCTACGAAACGAAACACAAGGTTTCGTCTTCCACATGACAAAATCGTGTACATCTGATAAATAAAAAAAAATACAAAATAAACCGTATAAAGCTTCCAATACCTGTTTTAATACTCCAAATCAGTGTGGGTACCTTCTATGAATGCTTCAAAGTCGAGATCAAGCCTTCAAAAACGCAAAAAATCGCCAGAGATCTTTGTTTGAATGTTTAGTGAAAAAGTGATTATGATAGGACAGGTCTGTATTGTCTACTATATAGGGTAATTTCGTTATGTAGAATACGAATACCAGCACTTTCGTTTCGTAAGCAACGAAAACAATGTTCGGTAACTGCGTGACGAAGATTTTGTATTACATGCGCATCGGGTGACTGCCACGGCTTGCTATCTAGTGTTTCCATTCGTTTCGTCGCCTACGAAATGAAAGTATGTACCTTTGTTTTCTACGCTACGAAATGCTTTTTTAGAGTCATTTTAGTCACAACGAGGGGCCTGGGAGCAAACTTGGGGGGCCTAAATAGCAATTTTCTTTCTTTTACGCCCCACTATAACACTATTTTGTGGGCTCAACCGCTCAAGTCAGGGGCTTTAAGGCTCCATATTTTTTGTTAGCTAATATTGTTTTGAAAAATTATCTTTCCCCTCCCTTCCAAGACTCTTTTTTCCTCCCCGGAAAGATTTTTTTGCCCATACATAAAAAGTTCGGAAAATATTTTTTGAACTTTTTCAAGTGTAAAACATTATTTCAACAGTATAAAAATTCAGAAAATATGTTCCAAACGTTTTTAGCAAGGGTAAAAAAGTCTTTTTGGACGGAGAAAAAGAGTCTTAGGAAGGAGAAAAGAATTCTTCTATTGTTTTTGAGAAAAAGAAATTTTTTTTTTTTAAAAAAAAAGTTGAATAAAAATGTTTAGGGCCTATGGGCCGGCTTTAATTTTTTGGACTTATTTAAAAGGGATCTCTTTAGTATTGAAAGTTTTTTGCCAGCAAACATATGATACGGATTGGAGCTGAGAAGTGGCAGATCTAAGATCTTGAGTCAAAGATTGCAAATTTTTGTGTACATCAATATATATTAAAATGTATATTAATTTTTTTGAATTTTAATAATCACTACAAAATTTATGAAAAGTAAATTTTAGTCACCACTCACCATTACTTGAAAATTTAAGTAAGAATAATATCAATATTAAACAATTATTAATCATAATTATATCTAGTTTTAGAGACAAAAGAAAAATATATATGCAAGAGAATAGAAAAAGTATGGTATCATATAAACATGTGCGCGTAGAAAAATCAACAGGTTTAAAGTAGTTCACAATAAACTCTTTAGTGTATGAGTTCGATACTCTATGGTCCTGTCCAGTAATTGAGAGGTCCTGTCCAATCTATACCATTGATTTAATTTTTAAAATTAAGTTTATTTGTATAAAAGCAAAATGTGTGGTTCTGATTTGACCGGAGGAAAAAATGTAATGAGAGAATCTTCATCCCTATGGCCATATTTTTTGGCTTTAGAAAAATAAAAATTTAAAAACAATTCAGAAGAATTCAATGGTGCAAATTGAAAATTCTTGGGAGTGCAATTTAGAAATAAACAGAATAATTGGCCTAAAATTTAAAAATCAATATAAATTGGTAACTATGACCATAAAAAAAAACAATAATTCAAACAAAGGTAACTTTTTTTTCATTAAAAAATATACAAATTTTAAAAGTTTAAGTTATACTCTGCGTAAAAAAAAAGTTTAAGCTATACTATAATTCTTTTAGGAAAAAAAAGAATGACGTTTCATTCCCGTCACTAAAATAATAGGGTCCAATTTAGTCTCTTAAAAACGAAAAATTTAGTTACTAACAAAAATAAATCGATCATATTAGTTGTACAATCAAATTTTCAACGGATATGAATTTGCTGTTGTAGAAATATCACGCGATTTTACGCTATTTTGAATTCCAACCGTCCATTTCTGATCAGACAACTTATATTAAATACAACAAAAAGTAAGCACTTTAGACAGTTTGGATGCCTGCAGTAACTGCACCAAATCCAATTAGGTTTTGAACACAACAAATTTTTTCATTTTTTAAATGTAACAATGTTGATACTCCATCCCTTTTTATAAGAGCTAGTTTGACAAAAAATTTGTCCCTTTTTATAAGACCCTTTACAATTATCAATGACATTAATTATTCTTTTTCCAAACTTAACCTTGCATAGTTTTTTTAATAGCATTAAATTCTCTTTTGTTTGATACAAAATACTACAATTAATGGTAAAGGTAAACATGTAAAATCAATATAATTTGTCAATCAATTTAATACTAAAATCCACTTTCTTAATACCCGTGTTTTGTCAAACTAGCTCTTATAAATAGGGACGGATGAAGTATGATTTTTCATCTATCATATGAGAAAAGTCAAAATTACCCTCTAATTTTTTTCTCAATTTTTTTTTTTCATTTTTTTGGTAATGAAGCTAAAAAAAGGAAAGAAAACTAGAAAGAAAAACTAATCACGAAGAAAGAAGGTAAATTAATATAAAATACAAAAATCAAAATAGTTAAATTTGATGAAGGTAAAAATTAATAAATATTTACTTTGTAAAATGTAAGAAATAAGATTGAAAAATTAGGTGCAGTGGTAAAGTAAAGTAATATCCTAATCAAGCAAAAAGAAAAGACAATTAGTTTTTCCCGGGCCCCTCAACAAATATCTGGTGAGTGAGACCATTTTCTACACACAACATTATTTATTTGCAATGCATGAAGTTACAATTGAAACTAAATAATTAAAAATAAAGAAAAATACACACACGTGGAACTTGGAAAGTACCCCTCTACCAAATCAGCCACTTACATAAAAGTCCAAAAACTATTGGATATTATTGCTATTATTATTTAATTTGGAATTTAATTGAATCGGTTGGTGTTGAGTGATAGTTAGATGGATCCATGTAATATGTAACTAGGAATATGTCTCTTTCTGATAACACCACAAACTTCAGGCTTAATGCTTGTCCTCATGGTTGGAAGCACCGTATATCAAACATTTATCATCCACTCCTCTTTATATATTAAAAAAATATAATATTGATGCTACGTGGCTTTTTACATTTTTATAATCATGCACAATAAGGTGTTTGAATTAATAATATATTCTTTTCTACAAAAAAAATTAATTATTCTGTTTTGTTCACTTTAAGCAACTCGCCAGCAATTTTAAAAGTACTTATAATTTACTATTGGTGACCCGATAAAAAAATTGGTGATGTCTACTTTAACTATTTATAATTTGCAGATATTTATCTATCAACCAATAAAAATAGGCTATATAAGTTGATTTGTATGTGGATATTACATGTAAATAAAAGTCGATTATAAGTTATTCTGTGAGTACCACATACAAATTTACTTGACTTGTTCTCATTGGTTAGTGGATAAATACTCTAAATTATGAATGTCAATATTTTTTTGAAATGACCAATATAAAAATTTATAATTTTTTAATATGGTTTTTTATGAGAAAGAATTCTCACATGTGATATTATGACAAAAAAATTAACCAAGAGAGAAAGCAAAAAAATGGATTTAATTGTGAGGATTGAACAATTGAGACACCTAAGAAAAAAAATTGAGACAAAATGTAAACTTTAATTGAAGTGCACTATTTATGGTGGAATATAAAGTATTTTTTTTAATTATGATTGTTGATGTATATTGTTTAGACAAAATATTCAATTAAGGTGGACGTTATTAAAACGGAATATCTTAAAACAAGTCTAATATTGCTCATTTCGTAAAGAAAGAGGCAAAACCAAAGTTATAAATGTTGGTTTTAATTATTCTTTATATGATGCTACAATTAGAAACACATTAAATTTATATCTTATTCCTTACTTATTTTATGTCCCTAATATATTCTTTGTTTTTAGAACGTTCTGAGGTGTTGCTTAGATATTCCTTCACTTTTTAGTGGACCCCACTTAAAATTTGGATTTAAATAAAAATTATAGGGTATAGTATATAAAAATTCCAATATTTATTTATCGTATTTAATTGTTTAATTAGTATTTCAGAGACACTAGTCATCATTTTTCAAAAGGGTTAATAAACTTTTACTCCCCTGCAAAGTAGGCGAGTTTTGTTTTACCCCCTGTAATTTTTTTTGTTGAGATTACCCCCTGTAATATTCAAAAAAAAAATTCTAGTTCATTTTTACCCCCTCAAAATTATAAAATAACATATACTCCATATAAAACTTTGTTTTTCGTATACAATAAAGGTAGTGAAATGTTTGGACCCGAATCTTCATTCATACTATCAAAATCTCTCGCTACTACCAAAGGTATAGTGTGAAAGTAGTGGCTTATCCGAGAGACTCATTTAAACAACTAAAATGAGACGTATATGCTCTTAGAATGCATTTATCTTGCAAGTAACGTAATGGGCATACTAGTGCTAGTGCCCCCACAATGAAACTTTGGGTCACAAACTCACAACAACACAAGGTATATACTATATATAGTACCTCCTCCTTGACACGAAAAGATCACAATAGAAATCATTTATCCTTTGAAAGTTGTACCCAAAAAGGAAGTGCTGGCTGGCCAATTTTGAAAAAAATATGATTAAAAAGTTGTATCTTGTGAAGCTCTCCACCATTTAAGCCCCTAAACAATGGTCAAAAGATGTTGAAGAGTACATGATAATGTAGCGGAAATGATAATGCTTCGTTTGGACCTAAACTTTATATTAATAACTATTAATAACGTGGCTTACACAAATTGACATCTTGATAAAGAAATTTGGTATCTAGTCCTATATGTTTTAGGCTTTTTATAAACCCAAAGAAAGAGGCTTGAAATGCACATAAATAGTATGGCATGAAGAGACGTTATTAGCAGCTATATGTACACGTATCAAATCCATCCTTGTGTATTGTTAAGGCTTTGTTTGATGGTTTTTGTCTTAGTCACTGCTAAATGGTGTGGCAATACTTTTTTTTGTTGGGGAAGTTTGATTATTTTAGGGTTTTGCATATTTTCATTTTAAGTCTTATTTTTTTAAAAATAATATACTTTTTAATTCCGAAAATTGTCATACCACTTTGTGACTTGTCAACTTTTATTTTGGCTAATTACAATTTTAATTTTCCTATTTTACTATCTCATATTTTTAAGAATAAAATTAGTGTGTTGATGGTCTTATTAATAGTGGTCTGAATATTTCCTGCTTCCAATAGTGGGATACTATACCTTTTAGTATATGTAATTTTTTTTGGAAACAAACTTTTACTTCTTGAATATGGATTTTGTTAAATTTTGGAGCACTGCACACTTTTTACCTCATTTGATTTATTCTTTTGCGTTTTACATGTAAGGTTTTTAACAAGGTGGTTGTACTTTTTTAGCTCTTAATTGAGTTTTGATCTAGCTGCCTCAAATTTTGTATTTCATTATTTATTTTTAATAATATTTGTGTCTTGGCTCACTTTTTAAGTTAAATGAAGAGGTGACAACATAGTTGAAACGTCTTTGTTTAATTATTATTTTTGACGAAACGTCTTTGTTTAATTTTTGAACCATCACTTTTGCGTAAAAAAAAATCACCTTATTTTCACTCACAACGTTAGTCCTCCCATTTTAAAATCATCCAGTTTTGATCCCTCTATTAGATTTTATACTTAAAAATGGTGATTAGATATATTTTATATGATACAACATATGATATTATGATGAATATTCATCCATGTGGATTAATTATTTATATTTCATTAGTTAAATTACAAAATGAATAATTTATGAAATTGTATCCGAAGTTTTTTATGACTGATCTTATAAATTTGGAAACAACATGAGAAACTAGTTAGGACAATATTTAACCTAATCAATAAAGTTAAAAAGTTATTAATAGCGTTTAAGATTCTTCAATTATTTACACGAGATGAGATTAATCAAGCTAAAAAAATCCGCTATTTGATTGCCATTGTGATACACAAGACCAATAGTAGAAGTGTCCTTTTTGAATCGAGCCTTATTAAATAAGCACAATCAAAGGGGAACACTCGAGATGATGAACTACTAGCTTTTAACAAATTAATAACGATGATCAAAATAAGATCCAATAGCAACCATTTAAAAGTATTTCTTCCCAAAACAATACTCTAACCCTGAGAAAATTGTCTATATTCATCAACGACAATTGCACGTAGTAGATTCACCAATGACAATTTTTTCACTTGCATAATAGATTCGTTAACGAAAATTGATAACGACAATCAAATCATATTCAATAGCAACATTTTGAAAACCTTTCTTCCAAAAGCAGTGCTCTAACCCTGAGAAATTTGCACATATTCATCTCCTACGTCAGCAGTAGATTCGCCAGCGACAATTTTTCCACGTCCTACGCAAAGATTCGTCATCGTCAATTAATAACTGACAATCAAATCTAATTCAATAATAACCTTTTGGAAGTTTTTCTTCCCAAAGCAATACCTTGACCCTGAGAAAATTGCTCATATTCATCAACGACAATTGTACGTCCGCATTCACCAACGACAATTTTACCACGTGCACAGAGACTCATCAACGTCAATTAATAACAACAATTAAATAAATTAAATAGCAACATTTTAAAAGTCTTTCTTCCAAAAGCAATATTATAACCCCGAGAAAACTACCCATATTCATCAAAGACAATTGCACATCTATAGTAGATTTACATGTCCAGCAACGATTTTTACATGTGCACAATATTAGATGTGTCAATGGGAATTTTCACTCATATTCGTCAACGACAATTGCATGTCTGCAATAAATTCATAAACGACATTTTTTGCACACGCACAATAGATTCTTCAACGAAATTGTTTGCTCATATTCATCGGCGAATATTTTTGCATGTACACATTAGATTCATTCCCATTACCCATTGTCATATTGATATTCGAACACAAAATTGTAATAAGTTATGAATCTTATATTTATATTTTGGTTATTGTCATTCATCATATGTTTCTACTAGTAATATTTAAAAAATTTGTAAGGCATATTCCATGCATAATTGTAGAAATTAACTTGATACTAACACTAGAATAAATTTTGTTGATGAGATATGATAAACACACTGTTCAATAAAACACCAAATACAATGGTACCATGAAAAGTGAAAACTATGCCAAAATTAAAATCCACTAGTCTACTAGTCTACTAGTCTACTAGTCTACTAGTAGTAGTAGTAAATAGTAACAAACACAAACAGTTGGAATTGATTGGAATAAAATGCAGGCTCATAATTAAACACAAACACTGTGCAAAATGTGGGCTCACAGTAATCCTAAATTCATAGTAGGCTTTCAATTACATGCATCCTTTCCGGATTTGGATTCAAAGCAGTCACTATTTGGTACAGTCGGCTGCAGTCAATCATCACGACCGTCCGATTTTAATCGGATGGTTACTGTTTAAAACAGTTTTTAACTTTTAATTTTATATTAAATTTTGATCATCAAATCATGATCGTTTATTTCTAATCGTACGGCTATAAAGCTATTGACTGCGTGTAGTCACTGATTTGTGACTGCACAGAACCCAGGTCCATCCTTTCCTAGCCCTTTTTTTGTTCTAGTCAATACAAATTTTCCTCCATTAGGAGTGCAACATCTAGTAGCTCAACCAATCATATTTGACTTTGCATAATAAAGGTATGATTTACCAAAAGAGAGACGCATACGCATGGCAAACAATCTCAAACATGCTTTATCACTTTTAACAATAAAAATTAGGAGCATGTTGTTATACTAATCATTTTTAAACTATTTTAAAAAACACTTAAATATATATTTTACTATTAGTTATTTTTTGTTTAAATATATCTCTAATTAGTTAATTTAATCTATAAATATATTTTCTGGTAGTCTATTTTGTCTAATAACAATTAGAAATTGCAGATGTATAATGTATTTTTATAACTTTGATAAATGTAAATATTACAACATAATGACAATGCATCACACATTTAAAAACCAACATAATTATTTTTAAATTTTTAATGTTATACGTGTGGCAATAATTAAAAGATATAGTATATCATACCATCACTCAAAATTGAGCAATTAACTCTTTTGGTAGACCAATTCTCAGTTATAAAATATTCGACCGATTGCACAAAAATTGATATATAGTTGTTAATTTCATATATAATAGGCAAAATTTTAGTTTTTGGTCCCTTAACTTATTTCATATAACACTTTATTCTTTTATTTTTATTATTTGTGAAATTTCATCATTTTTTATGTTTTGATATGAATTTTAAGGTTCAAAATTTATAATTTTTCCTTCTTGTGCGATCACAATTATTAATACTAGCGACCAGACGGACACTCTCGTGCCCGTCAGGCCGCTCTTTTTATAGCGGGCCAAACAGGCACGTTCTGTGCCCGTTTGTGTGATATGCATTTTTGATTATGCTAACTTATGGTAAAAATTATTCTAAATTTTTCATTTTTTTTTTATAAATAGTTGGTTTTTGAAAAATAACAATTAAGTCACATATAGATGTTGAATTAATATAAAAGATTAATTATTCACAAAATTTTCTTAACTTATAAGTACTTCTATATTTTCTTAACTTATAATAATTTTCTTATCTATTATTATATGTTTTTATCATTTTCCATAGTTGTGTTTTAATTTAATATGTCTCATCGAATTTTCTTAACTTATAATAATTGGTGTTGAAAAGTGAATAATTATAAGCCCCTCTTCCATGAATTAGTAGTTAGGGAGAGTATAGATCAATTAGTTGGTAAGGAAAATCGTTTTTGACAAAACATTATCTAAACATCTAAAGATTTATTTCTCTCTACCAAATCATAATATATTCATTTCCCGTTCTTTACCAAATTTCGTAAGTATATATGTGATTTACTTGCTCTATAAAATTTAAAGTAGGAAAAGTAATCAAATTTTCGTTAAAAAAATTACCTTTGACACCAATAATCTATCCTTCAACAATAATCTATCGTTAAAATTTAAAGTTCTTTACCATGTATGTAATTATAAAAAAAAAAAAAAAAAACTACCCCATTTATGAGAGGGTAAATTTGGAAATACAGAAAATTTACACCAAAATAATGTGTCATCTTTATCTATAGTTATAGATATGTTATATCCTAAAACAAAATCCAAGATTTAAAGGGTAAAAAATCATACACAAATATAAATGAAGACAAAAAGGACAAAAATAGTGTAAAAAAGAATAAAAGACAAAATCATTATAAAAAATTAAGTTAAAAAATTACCCTACTTTAATAATTTCCCTTACACAATAAATAGAAATAATAAACAAAAAAAGAAAAGAGAATAGTAATAATTTTATCAAATTAACCTCATTAACTATTACTCCATTCGGTCACTATTATAAAACAAAAACACATTTTTTATATTTATTGGAAAATTGACGAATATAATTTATATCATAGGCTAGATTCATCCATTTTTCTAATGAACCTAAAAAGTAATTTTTTGTTTATAACAATGATCGGAGGGAGGTAACTATAAATAGTTGATTTTGCTTATCATAAATACAAAATTGAAAATAGAAAGTAATTAAAAAAAGAAAGTAAAGCAATTCTAATTAAAGTTAAGTTATTGATTAAATAAGTAAGAGGAAGCATAAACAAATAAGCAATGGTAGTATGTATATGCTACTTGGCATCACCCCCAAAAAGAAAGTAACATTGGACCCACCTAACTTTGACCAAAAAAACGGGGTTTTGCTCCCTCTTCTTTCAGTCACGTCACTTTCCACGTTATAGCTCCCATTTCATTTTTTGACTGCGTTTCTTCGGGCAGCGGTCATCACCGTTCGGTCACCTCCCTCTCTCTCTCTCTCTCTCTCTCTCTCACTCTCTCTCTCTCTCTATAATACTCCTACAGTACTACCATCACTCTCTCTCTCTCTCTGCACGCACGCCTCCATCAAAAAAGATAAACCATTTACACTCTCACCACCTCAAACAGAAAAAGAAAGAGTTTCTTCATTTCTCTCTTTGTATAGTATACTATAGTGTAGCTATTCAGAACCTATATCTATAGCTATATAGAAACTCAAACGGAGGAACCATTTTTCATTTTATTATTATTATTATTATTATTATATTACTTTTTTTTTTATATGATATGATTTGAGACAGTGGAAAAAATGCTGTGATACTTTATGGGTTTTTATTTTTAATAAAATGTTTTTATTTTTTTTGGTTTATGTATCTGGGTCAGTTCAGAAAAGGTATTTTTTGACGAGATCGGCTTCTGGGTATAGTGTGGTGGGTTCTAATGTTGAAGATTTGAGGTGCTGTTTGCATGTGAGATTTGGGGGTTAGGGTTTATGGGCATTTCGAGAGACTGTTTCTGATGGTTTATTGTAGTGTGAGTTATTATTATTTGGATCTGAGGTTATTTACTACTTAATTATTATTATTAAATGGAGAGAAAGTTCTGTGCTTTGGTTTTCATTTGGGCTTTTTTGTTTTTGTTGCTTCATCCACTATGGTTGGTTTCTGCTAACATGGAAGGTTTGTGTTAATTTTATTCATTTATGGTTTTTGTTTGTTTTTTTTTATTTTATTTTAATGTGTTTGGTAAATGAGGTTGTTTTTCTTCTTTGATTCATGGTTCTGTCAAAAGGGTTGTTGTGTTTTCATGCTATGTTTGATGTGTGTTTTGGTCTTTCAGCTTATCTTTGCTTGTGGATTTGTAGATGGAATGTTGTAGAATTTATTTATCAGATGGAACCATCATTGTTGTTTATTTATTTTTGGTATAACAAGTATTTAAAGATTTTGCAACTTTGAACTCATGTTGTGCCTTTTGAGGAAAATGCCTTCTTGCTTGTTATCTTCTAATGTGTTTTGCTTATGTGTTATGCTATATGAAATCAAAACCATGCAGTGAAATGATTAGGAATATGTGCAGTAACAAACAGTGTCATTGATGGAATTTGCCACACTTTTTGATGTTTATTAGCTAATAAGAAAGAATGATCTTCAGATACATTTTTTTTCTTAGATGCAATTTCTAACTGCTTTATCATTTAAGATTGAAATTGGGGATGATAATTGGTTTGGATCTGGTTATAATATGTTATTGTGTTTTGAAACAGGTGATGCTTTACATAACTTGAGGACAAATTTACAAGATCCTAACAATGTTCTGCAGAGTTGGGATCCTACACTTGTTAATCCTTGTACATGGTTTCATGTAACCTGCAACAATGATAATAGTGTCATTAGAGTGTAAGCTGTTTGTTCCTTTATATATCGTTACATTATATGCTCATGCTGTTTGAACAGTTTTTCATAGAAGATGAATATTCTAACGTTCCTTTCGTTTGTATCAGTGATCTCGGAAATGCTGCTTTGTCTGGTACACTTGTTCCACAGCTTGGTCAACTCAAGAATTTGCAGTATCTGTATGTTGTTGTGCCTTGATATTTTTTATTTCATCTTATGACTATTTTATTTCGATGGACTATATCCTTTTGTAACTGGATTACTATTGTATAGAATTGCCTAACGACTTCACTGAATGAATTTTCATGGAATATTAGAGAAATGTTATTAGATGATGATTTTACGAAAATTTTGATCTTAAATATTATATATACTTATTTTATATATTTATAACAGGGAACTGTACAGCAATAACATCACTGGTCCTATTCCAAGTGACTTGGGGAATCTTACTAACTTGGTGAGCTTGGATCTGTACTTAAATCGGTTCACTGGCCCTATTCCGGATTCATTGGGCAAGTTGTCAAAATTGCGATTCCTGTAAGTGTACCTATTGTTGATGGTTTGTTTTATACTTTTGCTTCGGACATGCTCTTTCTTTTACCGCTAAATATTCAGCTATATATGATTTCTGTTGCTGTGTTTGAGGGAAAAAATACGCTATCAAGATAGATATTTATACTGTTTTCCTGGAATGTCTGTCTAAGGATAGCCGGCTAAATAACAACAGCTTGATGGGTCCTATTCCAATGTCACTGACTAATATTTCAGCTCTCCAAGTTCTGTGAGTTCTTAATCTCAAAATATGCACTTCATTTAATTTTTGTTATTTGTATGCAGTGCTAACTAACATTGATCTCGTTTTATTCATCAAATTCAGGGATTTGTCGAATAACCAGCTCTCAGGTGTGGTTCCAGATAATGGCTCCTTCTCATTATTTACTCCGATCAGGTTCCTACTAAACTCTGCTATTCTTTCATTCATTGGTTGTGCTTATAAATTTTTTCTGAATTGGCATTGTTTCTCTTGCAGTTTTGCAAACAACTTGAATCTGTGTGGACCAGTCACTGGGCACCCTTGTCCAGGCTCTCCTCCGTTTTCTCCGCCTCCCCCTTTTGTCCCACCACCACCAATTTCTGCCCCAGGTAATCTTCTTTCTGCTGCAATTGCTCCTTTTAACTATTACTGTGATTTCTTAGTCCGACTAATCTATTTTTTGTAATGGACATGTATACCTAATTGCAGGAAGTGGCAGTGCAACTGGAGCAATAGCCGGAGGAGTTGCTGGCGGTGCTGCTCTATTATTTGCTGCACCTGCAATTGCATTTGCATGGTGGCGTCGAAGGAAACCGCAAGAATTTTTCTTTGATGTTCCTGGTGAGCGATCCTAGTTGAATGACTACTACACATGGTCGAACTCATTACATGGATAGAAATTAACTTCGTTCTGTAAATTTGCAGCTGAAGAGGATCCTGAAGTTCATCTTGGGCAGCTTAAGAGATTCTCACTAAGAGAGTTGCAAGTCGCAACAGATACTTTCAGCAATAAGAACATTCTTGGAAGAGGAGGGTTTGGTAAGGTGTACAAAGGAAGATTGGCAGACGGCTCACTGGTTGCTGTCAAAAGATTGAAAGAGGAGCGGACACCGGGTGGGGAGCTTCAGTTTCAGACTGAAGTTGAGATGATCAGCATGGCTGTTCATAGAAATCTCCTCCGTTTACGTGGGTTTTGTATGACTCCAACAGAAAGGTTACTTGTTTATCCGTACATGGCTAATGGAAGTGTTGCCTCCTGTTTAAGAGGTAGATCTCTATTTATATATACTGTTTGTTTATACATGTGCTCGACTGCTCGGCACAATCTTTCATTCAATATTAACTATTATTCTTGTGATTTTCTATTTGAATTATTCTAGAGCGCCCTCCACATCAGCAACCACTAGATTGGCCAACAAGGAAAAGAATAGCTTTGGGATCAGCAAGGGGTCTTTCATATTTGCATGATCATTGTGACCCAAAGATCATTCATCGGGACGTGAAAGCTGCTAACATATTGTTGGATGAAGAGTTTGAGGCTGTTGTTGGGGATTTTGGATTGGCAAAACTTATGGATTACAAGGACACCCATGTGACAACTGCTGTTCGGGGTACAATCGGGCATATAGCTCCCGAGTACCTATCTACCGGAAAATCTTCAGAGAAAACTGATGTTTTTGGTTATGGTATCATGCTTCTCGAGCTTATCACTGGACAAAGAGCTTTTGACCTTGCTCGGCTTGCCAATGATGATGATGTTATGCTGCTTGATTGGGTATGTTCGGTGCAAATGCATATCCTTCTGATTTTCGTTTATTATATAACTACCTTTTCCGTTGAATTCCATTTCATGCAACCCTTGAAATATGTTCATAGGTAAAAGGACTTCTGAAAGAGAAAAAGCTTGAAATGTTGGTTGATCCTGATCTTCAAACCAACTACATAGAAGCCGAGGTAGAACAGTTAATCCAGGTTGCACTACTCTGCACACAAGGTTCACCTATGGACCGGCCAAAGATGTCGGAAGTGGTGAGAATGCTTGAAGGCGATGGTTTGGCAGAAAGATGGGACGAGTGGCAAAAGGGAGAAGTTCTACGCCAGGAAGTGGAACTCGCCCCTCATCCTAATTCCGATTGGATTGTTGACTCTACCGAAAATCTACATGCAGTTGAATTATCTGGTCCAAGGTGACCTTGTCACAATCGCAACGAAAAGAAAAATGAGTGCAATTATTTGCGACATTTTTTAACTAAAGTTTTCTCATTTTTTTTTCTTTTCTTTTTTTGGTTCCTTCAAGTACCATATCCTAATCACATCTCTTGTATGTCAACTGCATTATAATTATATTATATTCATTTACATTTGTGCATAGGAGTCACTTTGTCAAGTTGAAATTCATTGTATCATTTGCTGTTTGATGAAGTGATGTTTTACTTAGATGAATCTTTTTGTACACCTTTGTTTCATGCTTGTTCAATCTACAATCTATGCCATGTGTGCATCAAGGTGTTAACTTGTGATCGCTTGTTACAGTGATAAGATTTTTACTACAAGAATTTGAAGCTATAATGATGATAAGATCATGATGCTCATACAGCTCATGATTTTTCTCTTTGCTACCACTTACAAAGTAACAAAGCTCAAGTTGCAGTTTTGGCCACTTGTACCAATTTATCAGTGTTACTATAAGAGTGTAACATGCCAAAATTAATCTTTAGAGTTGGCAAACATTGAAAATGTATAAAGAAAGGTATCACATGATTGTTATTATAAAGTGCAAAGACAAAAGAAGTTGAATTTGAATTGAAGAACTAGAATCAAAATAAATATAGTACTCATTGATAAAGCTTTATTCAAAATGCATGATATAGCATAAGGTCAAACCTTAAATTTGTACTTGCATCTATCATATTCACCAAGCCAATACGTTAGTGCATGTATTTTAAAATGTGCCATAAATTAGTTTACCTAGAATATTTTAAGAGGTTTTTTTTTAATCCACCCCCTCATAATTTATAATATTACACATTAACCAATGAGAACAAGTCATATAAGTAGATTGTATGTGATACCCACAATTAACTTGTAACCAACTTTTATGTACCATATGCAAATTTACTTATGTGGTTTGTTGTTATTGGTTGATGGATAAATACCTCAATTATAAAGGGGTGAAGTAGACCTCATCTTTAAAAGAGTTCATCATAAATTTACTATATGTTTATGTACACTTTCTCATTTTTTTTTTAAATATAATAATCGGAATAGAAGTTTATGGAAAAAAAATGTGCACAATGAATCATATAATTCACACATTTCGCCTACTCTACCCCTTTGTAATTTGAAGGTATATGTGCATAGTCAAAAATCCACTATTTGATTGGCATTGTGATACACGTGAGACCAAGTGTATAAGTGTTAATTTTTAATTGAATCTTATTATGCGCAATTAAAGGTGTGGAACCGAGATGATGAACAACTATCTTTTAACAAATTAATAGCGACAAACAAACCAGATTCAATAGCAACCTTTTGAAAGCCTTTTTCTTCCCAAAGCAATACCCGATCCTGAGAAAATTGCTCATATTAATCAATGACAATTTCAAATTTGCATTGGATTCACCAATGACATTTTTGGAATGTATATATTTGTCAACGGAAATTTTTTCTCAGCAACAATTTAGATTCATACCATTACAATATCAGTACTGCTATATGGTACGAAGCATTTTGTCCAAGAAACACAAGAATTACACTTGTCAATGTGTTAAATAATGATGAAACAGTTATCTTCCTATTTTTGAGGAAAACATGGTGTGGTTGTTGTAATGAATGGTGGAGATTTATTTCTTGTCTTTCTTATTTCAATGTTTCGTACCATTCAACATTTTCCTTACAATATATTGATATTCAACGGCAATTTTTGCTCGTATTCAATGACTACATTTTTTGCACGCACGCGTTAAATTCATTAGTCATTATCATATTCATATCCAAACACAAAAATTGTAAATAGTTAAGAATATTATATTTACTGGTTATTGTCATTCACGTGTTTCAATTAGTAATATTTTAACTATGAGTGCTAACAACACTCTCTCGAACGCTCACTTTCTAATTATGTGAAACTCGTGTGAGACTCATCATTTTATGCGAGACCTATTTTTAAAGTGAGAGACCCACATTAATTTCAACTAATTGAAAAACGTGTATTAGAGAAGTTGTTCAAAAGAGAGTGTTGTTACCACTCGTCTTTAACTTTACGAGAATTGCTATCCAAGCAACCATTTTCCAGACAACACATAGACATCGTCCACCTCAGTCCTCAAGATATAGTTGTTGTATTTTTGTTTAAACTTTTTTGTTTGAATATCTTAATATTTTGAAACTTGTGACAAATATACTTCATACACGACTACAGAGATATATTTTAAAATATACCTAAGACTTATATCTCTTACATAACAAATTTATATGCAAGGATCTGAAATTAAACTAAAAAACAAATATGCTTGAAAGAAAACTGATTTTCATACTCAAGCTATGAATTTGATATATTAATCAGATCCTATAATGTGATATAACACTCAGGGGCGGAGCTCCTTGAGGGCTGGGGGTCCGTCCCAAAATTTCTGATTTTAATAGATATATATATATACACACGCACACACACGTATCTTTACAAACTTTTATATTATATACTCCTATATTAATGGATTCAATTTTAATTATGAAGTCACAATGGCCTGGTGGTCAAACCGCGCTTTTCTCTTCAAAGGTGCAAGGGTTCAACTCTTGCCAATGCCCTTTTTAGATTTTTTTTTTTTGCATTTTTTATTGCCATTGTTAGTGAGTTTGAGTACTACACTTTAAGAATCAACATTTTTTCATTTCTTCTGATAATAGGTTCAACATTTTGTATTTTTTTTGGTCTAGAATAGGTTCAACATTTTATTATGGTAATAGATATAGAAATTAAATTTAATTGGTTTAACATTGAAATAATATTATACCGTTCAATAACGTTTTAACGAATGAATTTGCATTAACCTTTGTTTTAACTTTTAAGTGATAAATTTTTTCATGTTTCTCTTAAAGTGTAGAACAAATCATCTTTCTTTGTATTGGTGTGGTATAACATTACTCCGACACGGCTCCCCGGAAATTTTTGCCTAGCTCCGCTACTGATAACACTAGAAAACATTATTTAATTAGTTGATGAGTCTCACGCGAGTTTCATCCAATGACGAAAACACAATTGTGTAGATATATTTGCTTTATCAAATCGAAGTATCGAACTATGAATTTGATGATATATTTGATTTGATAAACACAATAATAAAGAAAACACCTTTATAAGCTACAAGAATTGATCATTTTTACGAAAGGAATTGGTGAAGAAAGAGAATAATGAATCATGTCATACACTTCCACAACAAACCTCCCATGATTTTTTTTAAAACAAGGGAGTTTATATTTTGACCACATCACTAATAACATTACATGTAAGCATTCTTGTGTTTTTTGTTCAAATTCTCTCTAACAAATAGCAATGCTCAAATAAGCTACAATACAGGCCCCTCCTTGCAAATATTGTATTAGGTTACCTATAATAAATATCGACCGTTTATTTATTATAAACTCAATCCAATGGCAAATATTTACTGAGGCTCCGTGTTACTTTATAGACCGTTATTTAAAACTTAAAAACCTCAAAATTCAGCGTATCCAACACTACCGCCTGCCGCCCGCCGCCGCAATTCTCAGGTTCGTTCTTTTCTTACCTCTCGCCGCCGTCCAATTCTTCCGCCATAACCCTATTTTCAACTTCCCCTTTCTTAAAATATGCATTTATATGACCTAATTAAACAAACTCTTATGCTTAATCATGTTTTGGCTATGTAGTTTTTGAAATTCCACATGATAATTGAATTCACTGTTGTTGGTTTTTCTACTGTTTGATATTCTCATAAATTTTTCTTACTTTGTTTGTTGTAACACATCCACCACAGGTTTAGTGAGTTGAAAATTTTGCCTTTATACTTAAAACCAATACAATGAGTGATCCAAATCCTCATGACAGCGGTGATGAAGATAATAACAATGATGTTTTCATTGATGAGTCTGATATTGTCCATGAAGTTGCCTTCGACGATGAAGTTCTTCCCGATGCAGATGGCAATGATGCAGGTGGAGACAGAGATGGAGATGGCAGTTCCAGTTTGGACCCTGATGGTATGAACTTTGGGCCTGTTTGGATTGACTTACTTGAATTTATCTACTCACATAAGTTTTGTGAGAATGTTTGGGAAAATTTACGAAAAATTTCCAACTTTTTTTCATAAGTTATCCGGTATAACTTATGAAAATAGCTTGTAGCATATATAAAAACAATTTATATTTGTTTTATATTTTGCTATTGAAATAGCTTATGTGAGCTCATACATAAACACTTGCTATAAGCTGCAAATAAATTGTTTATCCAAACCGCCCCAAAGAAATGGTTCAAAAAGCAATTTCAATCCTTTTGTTTTCTCCTGTTTCAGTTCTTGTGTATGATTTATTTACGTCAATCAAAGCTACTAACCTTTACTTTGTGTTGTATGTTATGCATCAATTAATGTTAGAATCAAGAAGTAAGTTCTTTCCAGTGTTATATTAATATTATTTTACATATTACAGATGATGATTCTGAGCACACATTCACCGGTCATACTGGTATGATTTATACTCTTTTTGTTTATGTCTATTTTTCTTCTTGTGCTGTCCCAGTTCTTGGTTGAAATTTAATTTAGGGCTTTATGTAGTCTGACATTTTTTTGTCAAGGGTTTTATTAACTGATTTGATAATTCTTTTCTGTTTTCCTTATCAAATTTTGAAATCACATTTTCTTCTTTGATTGTCACCAGCGCCTTATAGAGTCACAGACATCATATATCTGCAAAGTGTTAAAAGGGATTGATAATATATTTTTAATGCTTTCTTTGATTCTTGTATAGGAGAATTATATTCAGTTGCCTGCAGCCCAACAGATACTGCACTGGTTGCAACAGGAGGTGGTGACGACAGAGGATTTCTCTGGAAGATCAATAATGGAGAGTGGGCTTCTGAGCTTAAAGGTATATTTCTTTTCTTCTGATGAAAGGCAAATATTAGTGGTTAGTTTGGCAAGGGACGGGAGAAATATTAGTAGTAGAGATTGAACTCTGGATATCTTATATAGAACTCCTTCGATGTTCCAACCCATATGATTGTGTTTGCACGATACGTAGCTATTGATGGGTGGATTTTTACTATTTAGTACAAGTGCGGCAATGACATGATAATTGCTAAAGTCAATATTGTATTTCTTGCAATCTCCAAGTTAGTTTGTTATTAATTTTGTGCAGGTCATGAAGAATCTGTATCTAGTTTAGGTTTTAGCCATGATGGAACGTTTTTGGCATCAGGAGGTCTTGATGGAACTGTTAAAATATGGGATGCATCTGGAAATCTGAAGGGTGAACTTGAGGGTGTTGGAGGGGGAATTGAGGTAAGATTGTTAAATAATTTTTCTTGCCTTTTATGCTTGAAGTAGTTTCTAAATTAGTTTCTGTTAAATCTTTCAGTGGATCAGGTGGCATCCAAGAGGAAACATGCTCATGGCTGGTTTTGAAGAATCCCCCTCGGTTTGGATGTGGAATACTAATAATTTGGCCCTCTTTATGTCATTTGATGGCCATGCTAGTAAAGTGACTTGTGGTGATTTTACTCCCGATGGTAGTAATCTATCTACATCTTGGCTCATTTAACTGTTATGATTTACATTATGCATTTTTACCTTTTAAATTTCCTTTCACTTGGTAACTTAGGGAGAATAATATGCACTGGTTCTGACGATGCAACCTTGAGAATATGGAACCCAAAAACTGGAGAAAGCATTCATGTTGTGCGAGGTAATGTAAACTTCACTTTATAGTGTCTTTTCCATATATGAATCATAGGCTAGTTTAACTATTATCAATACCCAGAACTACAAAATTAAGAAGCTTTGAACACCGGCAATACCTCTTCTGTCTACAAGAAAACTTGTAATCTTTCTCGTTCATATTTGTGGTTTTATTATATGAAATAAAAAGTATCTCTCCTTGCCTCTACTAGAAAGCGAAGAAGTGACAAAAAGTGCAAGTTACGATAAACTGTTTGAGAGAAAATGTGAGGAATAAAGTATTTCTGAAGAGTGAATAACAAAGATGTATCTCTGTGATAGCAGAGACTAAGAAGAAGACATTCAATTGATATGTTATAACAGATAAAGAAAGGAATTAGTTATACCTCGTACAGCAGGTAGTGATACAATACAGTGATCTTATAGTGTGCTAGGCATGCTGCCTTATTACAAAAATATCAACCACACGGTATTACAAGTTACAACTACACTTTAACATTCCCCCTGGCAGGGTGAGTGAGCAAAGGAAAGTTGATCAAACACCCTCAAAGGGATAAATATCTGATTAGATGAGGCTTTAGTTGGCCACTAGTGGCTTTTCTTGGACCATCAGAAAATTATATTATGTCCCAAGAAAACACAAACAAAATGTGGATCTTCTATCATCCAGTTAGATGCCTAATTCTCATCATACTAAGAATTTAAAGGGGGACTGAAATGATGATGCTGGCTGAAGGAGGTGCATGAATTCCTTAATAATCGTAGAATTCTTTCGACAACCTTCCAATATGAAATGCAAATCTGATCTCTATCCTTGTGACGGTAGTGAACTGCATCCCCCACCAATAGATCTATATAAAGCTATGTTGTGAATCGCGGCTGTCGCGGCCGCAATCGCGGCGCGGTATTTTTGGGACGGCCGCTACAATGTGTGGCATAGCGGTGCGGTTGGGTGTTGCGGCCGAGTTTTGGGTGTTGCGGGCGCGGTCGCGGGTATGGAGCGGTTCGGATCGATGCAATTTCATGAAAGTGCAAAATACAATTTTTCCTTTATTTTTTTAACCGTTTGAATGGTATTTGTAGTATTTTACTAAACCCTAAATCTCTATTCACTAAAAGAACAAAGAAAAGCTGCCGCCTTTCCTCTCTTCTCTCGTACGCACCACACAACTCTTCTCTCTTCTTCATCTCTCAACCTTCACATCCAGGTTTATCTAGAACTAAGCCAAAAAGAAAAGTTGTGGTAGTAGTTGTAAGATAGAGAGAAGAAGATCATGTATTGATCTGTAACAAAATTCTGTTATTGATATTTTCTGTTTTTTTGATTGATTACAAAGATAACAGTGTTACATGTATTTATACTCTATACATGGGGTGTATTAGTCCTTATCATATATGACTAATACACCAGCTGTTTGACTATTATATCTATCCATAATACAATGCATTTAGCTAATATTAAGTCTATCTATATCTTATACAGTGTATACTCACACACCCCCCTCAAACTTAGTGTGAATCTTTTACATTAAGTTTGGTTCTCATATGTAAGAATTTTTCTGAAGAGATAGGCTTTGTCAATATATCTGCTAGTTGATCAGAGCCTGGGATATGAGTGACAGATAGTTGCTTAGCAAGAACTTTCTCTCTGACAAAAAATAGATCTATCTCCATATGCTTTGTCCTTGAGTGTAGGATAGGGTTGTGAGCTAGCAGGACTGCAGACTGGTTATCACAGTAGATTGTTGGAGTTTGAAAAGGAACAGTAAGCTCTTTTAGAAGAGTTTGTAGCCATAGAACATCTGCAGTAGCTTGAGCAAGGCTTCTGTATTCAGCCTCAGTGCTGGACCTAGCAACAACTTGTTGTTTTCTGGACCACCAAGAGATAAGATTAGGCCCAAAGTACAGTGCTGCCCCAGATGTAGATCTCCTATCATCTGGATCTGATGCCCAATCAGCATCACAGAAGGCTTTTAGAGACAGTGGATGATGAATGTTGGTTGGAATAATTTTCAATCCTAGATGAAGTGTACCTTTTAAGTAGCGTAGTATCCTTTTTACAGCAATCCAGTGAGATTCTAAGGGATTAGACATGAATTGGCAAACCTTGTTAACAGCAAATGATATTTCAGGCCTAGTTATGGTGGCATATTGGAGAGAGCCTACCACTGACCTGTATAAGGTTGCATCAGACATATTATCAGATCCTGTTTTAGATAGCTTGCAGCTACTCATCATTGGAGTGTTGATAGGATTACAGTCAACCATGTTAGTTCTGCTTAAGAGATCCCTGATGTATTTAGATTGAGTTAGTAACAGAGAACCATCTTTGAGGTGGTGAACTTCAATACCAAGAAAATACTCCAGATCACCTAGTTGTTTAAGACTGAAGGCAGAGTTGAGTTTGTCAACTAAGTTCTGAACTAGAGATGCAGAACTGCCTGTGATTATAATATCATCCACATAAACAAGTAAATAAACAACCTGTTTGTCTTTGCAGTATATGAATAAAGAAGGGTCACATTTGCTGGCCTTGAATCCAAAATGTAGTAATGTTGCAGTGAGCTTATCAAACCATTGTCTAGGTGCTTGCTTTAAGCCATAGAGAGCTTTTTGTAGTTTGCATACTAGACTAGAATCAGTGCTTTCAAAACCTTGTGGTTGAGTCATATAGACCTCTTCATCTATAGTGCCATTAAGAAAGGCATTGTTGATGTCTAATTGCTTCAAAGGCCATTTGTAAGAGATAGCTAGAGACAGAATTAGTCTAATAGTGACAGGTTTAACTACAGGAGAAAAAGTTTCATTAAAATCAAATCCCTGCACCTGATTGAAACCTTTTGCCACCAGCCTGGCTTTAAATTTGTTTATGGAGCCATCTACATTTTCTTTTGTTCTAAAAACCCATTTGCAGCCAATTGCTTTCCTATGAGGGGGTAAAGGAACAAGAGTCCAGGTTTGATTTCTCTGCAGTGCATCAAACTCTTCTTTCATAGCATGGTACCATTTTGGATCAGTTAAGGCTTGTCTGGCAGTTTTAGGTTCAGCATGAGTAAGCAGTAATTTGGGATTTTGTCTGGGTAGGGAGATGCCAGATTTGGCTCTTGTTTGCATAGGGTGTGAATTTGTTGGTTTAGTAGGGATAATGCTATTTGAGGTAGGATTTTTAGTAGTTTGGGGTGGGTTTATACTGTCAGATAAGGGTGATGGTAATGAGAGATTAGTACTGTTTGTAGGATCAGGTGTAGTGTGTAGATGTTGGAGATTATGACTGCCTATAGGCAGTGTGTGTATTGGAACATCAGGTGTAGAATAGTTAATGATAGAATTGTTATTAGATGAAGAAAATAAAGATGAATAGGGGAAACTATCCTCATTAAACAAGACATCTTTAGAAATGAAAATACGACCACTTGGGGAGAGACATTTGTAACCTTTGTGTGTATTTGAATAGCCAATAAAAATGCATTCATGAGAACGAAAATCAAATTTGTGAGTGTTATATGGTCGTAATAGGGGAAAACAGGCACAACCAAAAGCTTTAAAAGAATGAAAATCTGGATTTTTGTTGAACAAGACAGTAAAAGGTATTTTGAAGTTAAGAGAGGCTGTTGGTAACCTATTTATGAGATGAACAGCAGTCAAAAACGCATGATCCCAGTAGGAAATGGGTAGATTAGCTTGACTTAAGAGTGTAAGACCAAGATCAACAATATGCCTGTGCTTTCTTTCAACCACTCCATTTTGATGATGGGTGTGGGGGCATATTAATCTATGAGTAATGCCAAGGTCTTTTAGGTAGGATGTAAAAGGTCTAAATTCACCCCCCCAATCTGTTTGAAGTGTTTTGAGTGAATGGCCTAATTGTAATTCTGCCATGGATTTGAACTGTTTAAAAATAGTGAAGGCTTCAGATTTAGATTTTAAGAGATAAATCCAAGTATACCTAGAGTAAGCATCAATGAAAGAGATGTAATATTGATAGCCCAGAGAAGAGGTAGAAGGGGCAGGACCCCATAAGTCACTAAAAACAAGTTCCAAAGGATGTTTGTAAACAGTTTGAGATGAATTAGAATGTAATTTGTGAGCTTTTCCCATACAACAAGCAGTACAAAACATAGACATATCATTCTCATTATTTTGGAAAGAAATATTACACAACTTTAGGGCTAATTTGAGGGTTTGATTATTTGGGTGCCCAAGCCTCAAATGCCATAGGTATTGAGAATGTAAAGACATATTAGAACTAAACAAAGTATTACTAGAACTAACACTACAAACAGAAGGTTTTTCAATTTTAGACAGAGTAGAGGACTTAGCCGGATCAATGGAGATATTGGAGAAGGAATATAGACCATCTGAGCCAACATCTCCTTGAAGAAGAATTTCCTTATTGCCCTGTGATTTAACAAGGCAGAAATCAGGATGAAATTCAAAGAAAACATTGTTATCCTTAGCAAATTGGCTAACACTTATGAGATTTTTGGTAATAGATGGGACATGTAAGAGATTATGTAAGTTTAGTTGGTTATGTGTGTGATTTGATGAGGGAAAAGTACTGGAACCAGAAGATAAAATAGGTAAACTTTGACCATTACCCATGAATATTTGATCTGCAGCTGAGAGAGGTGATGGCTCTTGGATATTCCTTGCATCAGCAGTCACATGATAAGATGCACCTGAGTCTGGGTACCAAGCATTAGTAGCATTAAAGTTTGATGAGTTAGCAAGCATTGCAGAAGGTGCAGTATTAGAACTTGCAGATTTGAACCTAGGATCCATAGCTGGCCACATGTATTGAGGAGGAAGGGTATAACCATAGTATTTTCCAAAACCTGGAGGGAAATTCTGCCCTGAGAATGGACCATAAGCTTCTTGAAAGTAACCCTGAGGTGGAGCTTGAGGAAAACCTTGAGTTTGTGAGGGATTTTGAGGTTGGAAATTCTGGTCATGCCTATGCCAACAACCCAAAGCAGTGTGATTAGGCTTGAAGCAAATCTGACAGACACTGTTGGGATTATTATTGTTGGATCTACCACCTCCATTTCTGCCACCACGTCCTCTATTATTTCTACCACCTCTGCCACGATATCCACCAGAATTAGGGTTTGAATTAGGATCAACACCATAGGAATTGTTCACAGAAGGTTGATTTTGTAAATTCTGGTCCTGATTAGGATTTTCAGAAGGAGTTTGAGCAATATTGATGGACGCAGCATCATCTAGGGTTTTCTTCTTGGATTTATCAAGACGAGCTTCATGAGCTAACAAGAGAGCCTCAACCTCATTCATTTCAATGGAATCAAATTTGCTTTCAATTACAGATACAACAGAATTGAAATCTGGAGGTAATCCTTCCAAGATTACATCAAGATGTTGGTTTAGAGGAAGAGGATCACCAATGGAGGTCAAATTATCAATTAATAGACGAATTCGCAAAAGATATTCTTGAACAGTGCGATTCTCAAGAGTAGTAGCACGTAACTCAACTCGGAGATGACGAGCTTTAGCGCGAAGCTGTTTATGGAAATATGATAGAATCTTACCCCAAAGTTCATAGGAATGATGCGAACCAAGAAAACGAGTGAGGATTTCGCCAGAAAGAGTGGATTGGAGCCACGAGAGCAACATTTGATCGCGTTTACGCCATTGACGATACGCAGGATTGAGCGTAGCAGTTAAACGATCCGTTTTGGTGAGAAACATTGGAGGAATCTGAGGGGAAACAAGAAGATCGTCAAGATCGTGAGCATTGATGTAAGGCTCGACCTGTTGACGCCAAAGGTGAAAATTTTTCTCTCCAAGTTTCTCTGTAATGCGAAGCGTGAAGTGGAGATCGTTATTACGATCGCCGTCGTTTTCTTTGAAAGAGTGCAGCGGAGGAGGGCGTAGTACGCCGCCGTTGGTTGTATGTGGTTCCGGTGTCTCCATTGATGGAGACGACGGTGGTGGTGACGGTGCCATGAGGTACCTAGCCTAGGCTGATACCATGTAAGATAGAGAGAAGAAGATCATGTATTGATCTGTAACAGAATTCTGTTATTGATATTTTCTGTTTTTTTGATTGATTACAAAGATAACAGTGTTACATGTATTTATACTCTATACATGGGGTGTATTAGTCCTTATCATATATGACTAATACACCAGCTGTTTGACTATTATATCTATCCATAATACAATGCATTTAGCTAATATTAAGTCTATCTATATCTTATACAGTGTATACTCACAGTAGTGAATGAAGATGAATTTGATGATCAAGATTATGTTGGAGATGAAGAGGACGAAGTGCATGAAGGAAGTGATGATGAAGATGACATGAATTTTAAATTTAATGACTCTTGAGTTTTTATTTCATGTTTAGAATTAAGTGTTTGTTTGTTTCCTTGAGTTTTAATGACTTATGTCTTTTATTGGTATTTGGATGATTGGTCTTTTATTGGTTTTAAACTTCTATTCTATGAAGATTGAGTCTTTTTTGGGTATTTGAAAGTATATATTTTTTTTTATTGTCCGCGACGCGACGATTAAATAGCGCCCGCGATTTTCTCCGCTACCGCGCCGCGTCAATTTTGGGGTTGTCCGCGTCGCGACGCTTTTCCGCTTTCACAACATAGATATAAAGTACAATCAGCTACATAGTCTACCCATACTTGGGAAAGTTTACAGTTTCCTTCCTACCATTGGAGTGGAATTCCCTGGGCCTCTATCATATGATCCTTTTCTAGCCGATTCCAAATGTATTTATTTAGCTTGAGATAAGTGGAGTGAACCATCTTTCAAGTGTTTTACTTCAATTCCTAGGAAATTGTCCAGCTCAGCTAGCAGTTTGAGAGAAAGATGTGGATTAAGCTTGGTTATAATTTTCCGAATTAATGAAAGATGTACTGGGACGGCACTGAGTGTGAAAAGAGAGTGATCACATTTGTTAGTTTGAAGCCTAGACCCAAGAGAGCATATGCTAGACTCTTAATCCAATCCCCATTGATGCGTGTTTGAGGGCATACAATGCTTTATTGAGCTTGCATATAACAAATATTTGTCGGCTTATTCGTAACCGGGTAGTTCCGAAGTTGTTCTATGTTTACTTCATCTAACTGCCCATATTTAAATCCACTTTCTGGATATGCTTATGATGAGTGAGCGCCAAAGTGAGGAGCTATGCTAATGGTGACCGACTTTATATATAATAGAGGAAAAGGTTTATGAATAATTGAAACCTGGTTGTTATGGGAAACCGTTTCTCCACAAGTTGAGCCTTATACTTGTTAAGTGTACTATTCGGATTATCCTTTTCCTTAAACACCCATTATGATGGCACTGCAGATTAGGGCACCCCATTATGAGGTAGTGAACATGTATTACAGCAGTGTAATTTGTTCATACTTCATACCTTAAAAAATGTGATTGTCTGCCATCTAACTTTTCTGCTAAGGTTTATGTTAAACTTTTTGAATTGGTTACAAATAAGGCACATTGCCTCCACCCTTTTTGAATATGTTAAACTTGTTGCTACCTGTACTCACTCACTTCTGTAGATGCCTGGATCTATCATCCAAAACAGGATTCTGACACTCTCATGGTCTTCCAACAAAAATCAGAGCTCTTCAAACTATTTGGGGTGTGGGCAGGGAGTGCTCTTACGTTCAGACCTGTCCATGATCGTGTCTTAAATTGTAACCTCGCACAGAAAAAAACATAGAAACAAGTCTTATTCCTCTTGCTTATGCAAAGTTATTTAACCAATTTTGGATTCATGAACTTCATGTCTTTTAAGCTCCCACTTTCTTTATCAATATTAGGCAGGGTCAACATTAACAAAGTAAAATTTGAGAAATATCCTGGCACACTCACAGTAGCCTCAAAGAATTCATGTCAAATTGCAGCATGACCAATTTTATATAGGCTCGAAGCAAATGATTACAAAAATTAATATAGGAAATGTTATCCCTATTTATAGGATACGAATTGGTCATGTTGTAATTTATTGTAAAGGAAATATATTTATTGTAAAAAGAGATATAGGAGATAACAGAGAGAGACATATGGAGAAACTGTGCTTTGAACTACCCAGCGAAGTCGATTTTATGGCTCAGCAATAATTTCAAAAATAAATGTAGGCGATATTAACCCTATTTACATAACATGATATGCCTATACATTAAATACAGAGAATAGAATATATATTCAACACTTTCATTTGCATATTTTTGTCTTTTTTGTTAACCTTTACTTTTCTAGGTCATCCATACCACACCGAGGGATTAACATGTTTAGCAATAAATCCAGCTTCAACTATTGCTCTTACTGGTTCCCAGGATGGATCTGTTCATATTGTGAATATCTCTACAGGAAGAGTATGCATTTTCATTGCATTTGATATTTAATGTGCTTCAGTGCAGTTGATATTTAATGTGCTACCTTATATAATCAACTAGTATTTTTTGTGCATGTCTTTGGGGTATGATGTCTCACTATTTTGAGAATCTTTTTGTGTGTGTCTAGAGTTATGTTTCTAAAATTTGGTTCACAAGACTGTTGAGAGTCCCACATTATGAGATATTGCCTAAAAAATATGTTTATAGCTTATAAGTGAGAGACATCCCTCACCTTACAAGTTGATTTTGTAAGGATGAGATAGGCCCAAATCCAAAACCTGAAGATGGTATTATCCAAGATCCATTGGGCCATTCACTATCATCAGCTATAAGACAACTTGAGTCCTACTCCAAATGTTCAATCCTGACCGGGAGGGGGGGGTGTGTTGAGAGTCCCAAACAGGTTGAGATATGGCTTGAAATGTGTTTATAACTTGAAGCATCCCTCAACTTTACAAGCTAATTTGGATGGTTAGTTATTCCCAACCCAAATTCTAAAAAATGACATAGTTTTAATAGTTTTGAAAGGTTAAAGACAGGGGCGGGTCTTCATTGGGGAAGAGGGGTGCCATGGCACCCCCAGTTATCGTGTATATATACACCATATTAGGCACATTAGAGTACATGTGTTGCATCTGTCGCAGTTGGAAAATGGAAGCTTTTTGACATCAAATAGTTGCGAGTTCAAGTCCTTGTGATGCCTTTTTCTGTATTTTTATTCATAAAAAGGAACTTTCTAGGATAATGTTCATTTTTATCTCACCCGAAAATATAATAACTATTATTAAGAATAATGTTCTTTTATAACGTGGCCTTTGTAGTACTGGAGCAAGATTGCAAGAGCCCCCCTAACTAAGGCTCCAAACTTTCATCACCTATCCCTGTACTAATTGTCCCATTTGTCTCTGCATGCTGCAACTTTATTTATTTGTAAGGGGTTTGAGCTTATAAATTTAGCTTTCTGCCTGGTTTCTAAGAAACGCTGTATCCTGTTGACAGGTTGTTAGTACCCTGCCTTCTCATTCAAGTTCCATTGAGTGTGTTGGGTTCGCACCAAGCCCACCAAACGCACCAAGGTATGTTTTAAGATTAGCAAACCGTTCATAACCTGTGTATCTGTGCATTTCGCGCACATTTTCATGTCCATGTATGCTTGTTGGATCATGCATGTGTATGATGCAAGTTTTATTTATTCAAAGACTGCTCGAGCCTCAAAGGACAGCAACATACTGGAGAGATAAATAAGAAAAGTAAATTTGTCCAGCATTATAGAATTACTGTCATAAGTAAAAATAGTCTTGTCTGTGACAAGCAACATAATATCAGCATTGTTAAATGTTTGAAAAAAAAATAAGGTCCGTTAATAAATATGAAACTCAATCAAGTATCACGATTCATGATTCACGACTCAAATCACAATATATTATTGAACCTACGTGATATAACCGTCAATGACTTCGGTTACGGTATAACACAAATATGAAAAGTAATTCCATCTCATTCCCAAGGAATGATAGACTGCAAAGTGACCTAAACCTTAAATATGAATAGTTTGCACAAGTGAAAATTATGGGCATCTTTTCATAATGCTTTGAATTGCATTCATATACACTATTTCAACATTTCAGTAACTGCATTTTAGTTTTAATCTAATGATTTGGACCTTGTACTCCTAATTTAATATGAGCCATCGGTAACTTTGTTCCTTAAAACTGTATGCAGTGGTTCCTGGGCTGCAATTGGAGGCTTGGATAAAATGATCATCTGGGATGTAGAGCACTCCTTAGTCCGTAGCACTTGTGAGCACGAGGTATGTTGGAATCTTGCTATGTGCAAGTGACATACTTATGCATTAAAAACTGAATGGACTCTATCTGCAATTATACTTTTATTTGGAATTGTGAATTTTGTGTCTGATGAATGGAAATTTTACATTGTGGACAGTATGGAGTGACATGTTTGATATGGCTTGGAACATCGTATGTGGCTACTGGTTCTAATGACGGACTTGTTAGAATATGGGACAGTCGGTCGGGTGAATGTGTCAGAACATTCAGAGGGCACTCTGAAAACATTCAATCTCTTTCTCTGTCGGCTAATCGCGAGTACCTTGTCTCGGCTTCTATGGATCATACGGCTCGTGTTTTTGGTGTTAAAGGATTTCATTAAGCAAAGCGCTCGTGTTTTTGATGTTAAAGGATTTCATTAAGCAAAGCATTCTGTTTGATTGCATATGATATGGGGTTGTCAATCATGGAGGCAGTGTCCCTTCCTAGGCACACCTCCGTATATATGTCCTTGAGGACAGTCGGCGTTACTCTATAGAAGCCATGATGTTCTTGTATCTTATGTTGTGGTAGAGTGAAACAACTGCTGCGTAAAGTTTTGAATTTTGACGGACCTAAACATTGGATTTCTTAAGCTTATTTTTACTTTTTAATATTAATATTGATATTGATGTTCACACAAACACAAAAATTTAGTGTTTTATGGAGAAGATGGGGGTTCGTACATTGTGATCAATCCATATTTATTTATTTGTTCAAATGAGTAATCCATATTTGAATTTAACATAATCCCAGTGGATTAAAGAAAATTGTTCTTTATGCCTCTTACATGCTCACAGACCCTTTCCATTTTGCCCTTTTACCCTTTATACAATTTTTTTTGAAAGATATCTTTCCAATAATAATGTTAAATAAGTGAGCTTCCGAAAAAGTTGAGATGTTGAAGCCAATTTCAACTTGAGGAGGGATATATTGACTCCAAGAGTAAGTTTTATAACTTACTCCAAATCTTAACCTTTAATTTTAATATTAATTAATGGCTAGGATTGATTGATAATAAATTGCTATGGTGAGACTAATTTGTTTATTACACTAGAATACTATGATTATCAAAATATACTTTAAATATAACAGAATGAATTAATTATGGTCATTAATTAATTGTCAAAACAAGAATATATCTATCTCTTGCATATTTATTTAGGGGTAAAAATTTAGAAAAATTAAATTATAAATGGTTGATTAATTAAAAACAAATAATTGGTTTGTACAAAAAGAACAAATAATTGATCTCGACCAAAAAATAATTTCATGAGATAAAAATACAAATATTTGTATAAAAAATAAATAATTGTTCTTGACAAAAAAAATAATTCATTTGCTGAAGAAGAAACAATATTCCGTTGCAGTACAAGAATCACTATTTAATTCCTCACCACCATCAGATTCAGGAGAACCTGCTAAAATATTCTAACGAGAAATTTACACATCCAAATCAACAATCCTTCATTGATTTTTTTTTCTTGTCAACACCAATTATTATTTTATTTTTGATAGTCATGTAATTATTTTGTATTCTTTTTCAGTCATTTGAATTTTAATTTTTGCTTAATATTTTATGCGTAAAAAAAAAAGAAAGTAATTATTTTGTATTCTTTTTCAATCATTTGTATTTTAATTTTTGCTTAATATTGTAAACGAAAAAAAAAATTAAGGGAGGGAATCCTTGATTTGAGTATTAATGACTATAATTAATTCATTCTAGTCTATTTGAAGTATTGTTTTGACAATCATGGTTTTCTAGTGTAGCAAACAAATTAGTCTCAACCAAGCAATTATTATCAATCAATCTTAACCATTAATTGATTATAAAATTAAAGGTTAAGATTTGGAGTAATTTTTTTTTTTGACAAAATAAGCGATATTCATTCATTCAAATAAAAAGAGTACATCGGTGTAATACAAATTCATAATCGCTAAAAACAAAAAGGATAAATCTGCGAACAAACTCACAGTATCCATGTTAATAGCATAAAATGGCAAATTACATATGCCTACAAATATGACTATATTGAAGTGTCCGGAATATCCATGCCTCCGGATCTGTAGCGTTGATGACACCAAAATCGACATTGATCGAATCTGCACTAGATTGGATCTACTCCTTTAACCTGAAACAAATAAACATCGTACAAATACGGGAAAACAAACACACCGCACAAAGACAGGACAACCAAATACACCGTACAAAGACAGAAAATCAAAACAAACAAATATGTGAAAATCACACTTATTTATTATAACGAGAAAGAAAAAAAAACAAATTGGAGGGATGATTTTAGGCCAAAACTGACCTAAAATCACCCCTCTTCAATGGACTAAGAAGAAGAAAAAAGTATTGACGGCTAGGGTTGGAAGATGTTAGATCACAAGCACAAGGAAGCTTTAACACAAACAAAACTTAACTTGTAATGCAAGCAAGATGAATTAGATGATGAAATGAATAAGAAAACAACTAATTTTATTCATCCACCAAGGGGTAATGGAACTTGAAAAATTTACAAGCACTAATACAAGTATTTATAATACTTGGGACACTTAACTTCTATAACAAACTATCTAACTAACTAGTAACTTGTAACACAAGTTAACTAACTAACTAACTCAAAATATCCTAACTAACATGTAGATATTTACAAGACAATTATTAACAAGCTTGAATTACAACATTCTAACACTCCACCATAATTCAAACTTGTTTCAAACTAAAAATCCCAAGTTGCCTCCTAAAAAATTCAAATCTCTCAAGTTTGAGAGCCTTAGTGAAGCCATCTGCTAGCTGCAGTTCTGTTGGACAATATTGCACTTCAATTACTCCATTTGAAACTTGTTCTCTGATGAAGTGATACTTGGTCTCGATATGCTTGCTTCTTCCATGAGATATTGGATTCTTTGCTAAGCTTATGGCAGATTTGTTATCAATTCTGAGCAGTAGAGGCTTACTTGCTTCACATTTTAATTCTTTCATCACTGAGTCAAGCCACAATGCCTGACATGCTGCAAATGTGCCTGCTATGTACTCTGCCTCACATGATGAGAGAGCAGTCACGGCTTGTTTCTTTGTGCACCAAGATATTGCAACATTGTTGAATTTGAAAACATAGCCTGATGTGCTTTTTCTATCAGTTATGTCTCCACACCAATCACTATCTGAATATCCAATTAAGACACTCCCTTTACTGTTTGTGCCATTTGGAAAATGCAGGCCAAAATCAAGGGTACCTCTAATATACCTAAAAATCCTCTTTGCAGCAATCAAATGAGGTTTTCTAGGATCATGCATGTATCTACTAATCATGCTCACTGAGTAACAGATATCAGGCCTACTATTGCATACATACCTCAATGAACCAACCATTTGTCTGAATAGAGTTGGATCAACCTTCTCCATTTCACTGCATTCACTTAGCTTAGAATTAGTTTCTGAGGGATTTGTCACTGAATTGCAATTATTCAGTTCAAATTTTTCAAGTAGCTCAGTTATGTATTTCTGTTGATGCATCACAATACCATCCTTGATCTTCACAAATTCCATTCCTAAGAAGAATGAGAGTTCACCTAGATCTGTCATTTCAAATTCAGCCTTCAATTTACACTTTAGCTTCTCAATTTCTGATTTTTGACTACCAGTTATGAGAAGATCATCAACATATAAGCAAATGATGACTAATTCCTCTTTTGAGCTTTGCACATACACACCAAATTCTGCTGCACATTTCTTAAATCCAATTTGGATAAGAAATTGATCAATTCTTTTATTCCAAGCTCTAGGTGCTTGCTTCAAGCCATATAGTGCTTTATACAGTCTAAACACCATATTTTCTTTACCTTTAATTTCAAAACCTGGTGGCTGTGATACATACACTTCCTCATCTAATGGACCATTTAAGAATGCTGACTTAACATCTAAATGGTACAGTAACCAGTTATTCTTACAAGCCAGTCCTACTACTAGCCTCACAGTCTCTATCCTTGCCACTGGAGCAAAAACCTCATTGTAATCAATACCATGCTTCTGTAAGAACCCTCTTGCTACAAGTCTTGCTTTATGTTTTGAAATTGTGCCATCAGGATTTAACTTCACTTTAAACACCCATTTCACATCAATTTTTCTTTTCTTGTCTTGCAAGTTAACTAGCTTCCAGGTTTGATTCTTCTCTATAGAATGAAGTTCATCCTCCATTGCTTTCTTCCACACTCTACTTTTTAAGGCATCTTTGTAGTCAATAGGTTCAGAACCTGCTAAGAGGGCAAAGTGAATTAGATCACCATCATCATTCACTGCACTGTCAGAAGTGACTATGTGATCATTCAATCTGCTTGATACACTTTTGTTTCTCTGAGGTAATTGCCTTATCACTGGTGGAGATGTGATTTCCTCATTCTCATCATCATCACTATCAGGAATCACATCATTTTGATTACCATCATTAATATCTCCAGCTGCTTCATTGTCAGATTCATCACTTGAATCAGGGAATATATAGCTGCTTTCACTATTGTAGGTAGTTTCAACCTCCCACTTCCATTGCTCAGCTTCATTTACAATCACATCTCTGCTAATATGTACTTTATTAGTCATAGGATCAAGTAATTTGTAAGCACCAGTAAGGTGATAACCAATCAAGATCATTATTTCACTCTTGTCTTCAAGTTTGGTTCTTCTAGCATCTGGCACATGCTTGTAGCATAATGAGCCAAACACTCTTAGATGCTTCACACTAGGCTTCCTTCCACACCAAGCTTCTTCTGGTACCATTTTTAACTTCTTTGTAGGGCATTTGTTAAGAATGTAAGCAGCAGTTGTGACTGCTTCTCCCCAGAATTTGTGAGGAAGTGATTTCTGCTTGATCATACTCCTAGCCATATTCAATAAGGTCCTGTTTCTTCTCTCAGCTAGACCATTATGTTGTGGAGTATAAGGTGGTGTAACTTCATGAGCTATGCCTTCATCTTTGCAGAAATCTTCAAAATCCTTTGAGGTGTATTCTCCTCCACCATCTGTTCTTAAGATTTTAATTGATTTCTCACTCTCCTTCTCAATTAAAATTTTAAGATTTTTAAACACTGATAAAGCTTCACTCTTAAGCTTTATAGTGAATAACCAGATCATCCTAGTAAATTCATCAACAAAAGTGATGAAGTACTTGCTTCCACTTAGTGATGGTACCTCAAAGGGGCCACATACATCAGAGTGTATCACTTCTAGAGCAGCACAAGCTCTCTTACTTGTCTCCTTCACAAATGGTAACCTACTCTGCTTGCCCTTCATACATATATCACACAATGCATGCTTGACTCTAATCTTAGGTATACCATATACTAGCTCCTTAGAATTCAAATCACTTAAATTTCTAAAGTTCAAGTGACCATACCTTTTGTGCCATAGTGCTTCAATATCATCAGTTATTGTTGTAGACATGCACATCATATCCACACTAGAGATTTTACACTTGTAAGTTCTGTTCTTTGACAATTGACACATCAATACCAAATTCTTCATTTTGTCAAACAGCTTCAGTGCACTATCTTCCATGTTAACTGAGAAACCTTTCTCTACCAATTGACCTAAACTGAGTAGATTACAACTCATATCAGGCACATAAAAGACTTCAGAGATGATTACTTTACCTCCCTTCTTGCTCTTGATCACTATGTTCCCAATACCTTCAGCAGCAAGTTTCCTACCATCTGCTAGTTTGATGCTAGTTTTCTGGCTTGCATCAAAACTAGTTAACCATTCTCTATGTGATGTCATGTGATTTGAACAACCTGAATCTAAATACCAGTCTTCATTTTGAGCATTTTCATCACAGGTTGTGGCCATCATAAGCACAGCATTAGCATCATTGCTATCTTCTGTCAAATTTGCATCCTGTTGATCTTTGAGCCTACATTCATTTGCAAAATGACCAAGCTTGCCACAGTTATAACACTTGATCTTGCTCTTATCAAACTTCTTCTTGCCTTGATTCTTGTCATAACCTCCTTTTGATGATTCAGTTTTGTCTTCAGTCTTGATCTTTGAATCTTTTGACCAATTTGATTTACCTTTGCCCTTGTTCTTATGGTTCTTGCCATCTTTTCCACCAGATTGAGCCTGCATTGCTTGTTGAGTTGTTCTTTCAGAGCTTCTGTTGATCACCATCAACTCATGTGCTTCTAAAGAACTCTGTAGTGCTTCAATCTTCATGTCACTTATGTCATGTGATTCTTGAATAGCCACCACGATGAAATCAAATTTTTGATTCAAGGATCTAAGAACTTTCTCTACAACCATTTTATCTGTGATGTTTTCTCCACAAGTTTGCATTTGATGAACAACTGCAAGTAGTTTAGAGAAATAATCACTCACCTTCTGATCATCTTCCATCTGCATCATCTCATAGCTCTTTCTATATGATTGCAGCTTCACCTGCTTAACCTTTTCACCACCATCATGATAGGCTTGCAGAATATCCCATGCTTCTTTTGACTTTGTAGCTTTTGCAATCTTCTCAAAGTGTTGAGAATCAACATTCTGTTGTATGTAGAACAAGGCCTTATAGTCTTTCTTCTTGATTTCTTTGAAAGCATTTCTCTGTGCATCAGTTGGATTTTCACCCAGCTCTTCATAGCAATTCATCACCACTTCATAGCAATCTTGAGCTCCAAATAATGACTTCATGACAGCACTCCACCTATCCCAATTCTTTCCATCAAGAACCAAGATATTCGTACCAAAACCGTTTGTATTCATTCTTGCTTTGCAGAGAAAAATTCACTCAAAATTCTTTGAAGAAATTCACACAATTTCTTCAAGAAAATCACACTCCTCACTCAAGTGTTTCCCTATGATGAATTCTCCTCACACTCACTCGTGTTTCCCTATTTCCCTTAGGATTGAAACCGGTGCTCTAGATACCACTTGTTAGATCACAAGCACAAGGAAGCTTTAACACAAACAAAACTTAACTTGTAATGCAAGCAAGATGAATTAGATGATGAAATGAATAAGAAAACAACTAATTTTATTCATCCACCAAGGGGTAATGGAACTTGAAAAATTTACAAGCACTAATACAAGTATTTATAATACTTGGGACACTTAACTTCTATAACAAACTATCTAACTAACTAGTAACTTGTAACACAAGTTAACTAACTAACTAACTCAAAATATCCTAACTAACATGTAGATATTTACAAGACAATTATTAACAAGCTTGAATTACAACATTTTAACAGAAGAGACCCTAAGAAGATTTGGAGTAAGTTATAAAACTTACTCTTGGAGTTAATATATCCCTTCTCTTTCAACTTATATACAAAATTTTTGTTTATGTTTAAAGGATCTATAAATTATGAGATTCTGCAAATATTTCTTTTTTCACAAGTGTTTATTGCAAAATTTATTTTGGTTTGAAAGTTATATTTCGATAGGTGATTGGAAGATATCTTCCGAAATTACCGATTGAATTTTCTAAACAGTTCAGCACATATCTTCCAATATAAAGGGAAAAATAGAAATTTAAAGGGGCTTGTAGCATTTTAGGAGGCCTAAAGAACATTTTTTTGGAATAAATTATGAATAGCCCACAAATGTTTAGAAGCCCGTGAAAAGCCCACGAATACTAACATTAAGCTTTATTTGTGTTTTTGACGAAAATAGTGACATTAAGCTGATAAGTGATTTGGATTTCAGACTAATTTATATTTCTTTTCGTGTAATCAAGACAAAAATTAATATTCAGTCCTCTTGTATAATTTGATAGTCTATATACAGCTTGTTATTTTGAAAAAATAGAATTTCAATCTTAAGTTTTACGAATAAAATCCCATATCTTATATACAAAGAAGACCTGTATATGAATTAATTATGGTGTTATATACAAAGAAGAACTGTATATGAATTATGGTGCCATAAATTTTTTTTCTTTTTTTTTAATAATAATTATGGTGCCTTATTTGTGTATCTCCTGCTTTGCTCTTATGGCATGGGATTATATTCTATATTTTTATGTGTTATTCTTTACATGATTACTTTTTCTAAAATGACGTTTTTTGTCGCTCATACTTTAATTAGGGCATCAAGATTTTATGTTACTCACCAAACGCTTTTGATTTGATCCTATCTTGTATTGTTTTTACTTTGATGAATAAAATTATATAACTCTATTATTGTCAAAAAACAAAGGTGTAGTTAATATTTTAGGTTTGATAAAAAAATAATTGTGTATTCTACAAAAATATTCTTCCCAAAAATTTGTTTTCTAACAATAAAAGAATCATTCAAAAATAAAATTTATACTATTATTTTGAGGTATTTTAGAATGACATCATTTCATATAATGAAGTAGAATTATATATTTTTTGACGAATGAAAGTAGTTAATCGTGTATGCTTGCTTGTTTACATATTTTTTTGGTACAAAATTTTGTTTATATTTGAGATTGCTAATTTATTTATTTTGTTGCTTATATTCAATATCAAATAGAATATTTAGTTAATTAGTTGTAGATGGGGATTGAACCCTCCAAGTAACAAAACTATTTCAACTTAACCGTGGACATTCTTCTTTTACTCTTTCTTGCTTTCTTAATGTTATTTTTAATATAGTTCAACTTTTAACTTTTTATTGTTTGATTTCTTGTCAATTAGCATGCTAATTCAATCTATATTTCTAGATTGCATAAACAGATTGAAAGTGACAAGACCATAAATAAGCCGTAGATAGAGTCGCATGGCTTATTAAAGTTTAAATACGTGCTTGACATCACAAATGGCGGGCAATGTGCTTTGAAATTGAAAAATTATGTGATTAAAATATTATCAACTAGAAAGATCCAAGTTGCATATTCCTCAACCCAATACAACAAATAATAACAAGTTGCAACTTTTAAATTTCCCACTTGCGCACTTGATAAGTAATTTGACATTTAACTACACCACCACAATTGTGTTTGGAAGATTTTGTCAATATTAACATAATTCTTGCAATAGGCACCGATTATTTATTATTGATTCGTGGAGACATCAAAGTATGCAAATTTTGTTAGGAAAACCGAGTAAATTATATTCTCCTTTTTTAGGAGTTGCTTAAATTGCACTATCCTCCTCTCTTATGTTAAATTATTCACCTCTTTCCCTTTTATACAAAATATATTAGAGAAAATTACATTTTCTCCTTAAAAAAAACTTGAATTTCATTCTTCTCCCCTATTATTAAAACTTACAATTCACTCATTTAACAGAACTCCATTTTAATATAGTTAAACTTCTAATACATATATTTCATTATTATTTTTTCTCACATCATTAATATATAATGTTAAATTTTGTTATAAATTATGAAACTAAACAAAATAAATGCAAATCTCAAAATATATTTTATATTAAATTACTAAAGTCGATTAGAAAACTATTTTGTATTATTAAATAATAAAGTTAATAATAAAATTTCAAAAAAAGGAAAATTAATTTTTAAAAGATGACTTAAAGTTTTTTGAAATAAAATTGTTGCTTAAAGTTAATTATTATTACAAAAATGTTTTTTTTTATGTTAAAATGGACTAAGTGTGTATTTTAACATAAGAGGGGTGAGGAGTGTAATTCAAACTTCCTTCAAAAGAAGAGAGTGTAACTTACTCTTTTTTCCCTATGAGTTCAGTTCAATTGGTAGAGACGTGATATTTTATATACAATAGATAATTTAAAGTTCAAACACTTAATTTATTCACCTTAAGAGTGAAATTTTAGCCACTAATTAAATTACTTGACAAGATTTTTTTTTTCTATTCTTGAGATTGTCGACTCCATTAATTGTTGAAAATTATTTTCTGATTAATACTTGTTTTCTTGATTTGAGACTAGTTATACCTTTTATTTAAAAGGAATTTGGAACTAAATATTAGATGCAAATTGCCAAATATTAGGCCTCTCTTAACATATTTGTTTGGTTACATATATTAGGCCTAACATATGTGCTTTATTTACCTTTTCTTTTGACAAGGTACTTTCTTAAAAAATTTGGATGTTTGTCGATTGATTTAAAATCGGCAATATTGTAACAAAATAAATAATCGGCAATAATAGGTTCAGAAATAATATTTACATCGGTTTTCTTTCGATATAAAAAATCATGTTGTCCATAACATTAACCATGTCCTTAGATAGTAGTTTAAGACTTGACAAAACACATTTGTTATTCCTAAAATTTATTTCATCAAATGCAAGATCAATATAAAATCAAATGCCTTTAAGTAATTGTAAGCACTATCACCAAGGTCGGGCCCCCTCGTTAGGGATGAGCATTTTGGACAATCCAAAATAACCGTCCATAATCAATCCATAACCATTTGTTATAATTGGACAAGACAACCAAATGTCATAACCGGTTATAAAACTGGTTATATCCATAACCACTTTTATAACCGGTTTTTGCTTTTAAAAACCGGTTTTTGGTTTAATAACTGGTTTTTTTTCCAAAACCGGTTTTTGAGTAAAAAATCCAGTTTTTTTATATATATATATATATATATATATATATATATATATATATATATTGTTATATAGTTTTTATATATTTTCTATATAACTAATTAACTAATTAATAACAAAACAAGAATCCAACACATATATATTTTCTATATTTACAATAGTAGCGTGATATTATGATAACCTATATAATATCAATGCCACATTTATATGATAACCTACTGATCACTATATATAGTTAAATATATAACCATATATATGATAGAGAAAACGTTCAACGTTCAATATATAGAGAGAAAACACTAAATTCAAAGTTAAAATAACAAATGCCACATGAGATTCTTATAACACACTTAAATACAATTGTAAACCTACAATTTTTCAATCTCAGCAAAAGTTTATTGATTCATATTGATTCAATAATCATATGTATTTATTAAGATATGTTTTCTTGCATCCCAATTTTCCTTAAAACAATAATATATTGATAATAGAAGAACAGAGGAAAAACAGAAACAATAACACCTTGCTTTAGTAAAAATCAACACAATTCAATGTAAAAGAACTAGGTAGTAATAATTCACATAACATGAAAACAATTCCAATTCCAATTATTAACTGAAATTAAAACGGTCAATTGGAAGCAGAGGATAAAACAGAGGATTTGAATTTGAATATAAGAACTAGGTAGTGTTGTATGTCAAGATAAAGAGTGACAGAGGCCCCAATTGGGATTATGGATGGGAGAAGTGCGATTTGGGATTTGGGATTTGCGATTTGCGATTTGAGTAGGAAATTGAGTCGGATTTGAGAAATTGAGAGAATAGATTTGGGGATTAGGGTTCATCTTTTTAATTTGGGAGAAATATAAAATTTGGTTATGGATAAAATTTGGACATTGAGTAATTTAATCTATAAGTTTGGTTGTGGTTATGGTTATGGATATCTAAATAAAAAACTAATTGGTTTGGTTATAAAACCCAAATATAAATAACTGGTTTTTAAAATTGGATATGGATTTGGTTATGGTTAATCCATGATAACCGGTTAAAATGCTCATCCCTACCCCTCGTGTATGTGCAAAGTGCGCTATGCAGTCGAATCTCCATTTTTGGGCGTAAAAAAATTATAGAATAGTAGGTCACTAGAAAAAATATAAAAAGATTGTTTCAAGAAATAAAAAATAAAGGTCAAATATTGTTTTCATATGTCTTTGTTAAAAGACAATTTAAAATGTCTAATCCAAAGTGACTAAGTATAAAAAACATGCGTAAAAAACAAGTATAAATAAACATTTATCAAGTTAGAAATAGAATTTAAATAAATCAGTAGAAGTTCTAGGTTCGATCATCAGCTCTATTATAAAAAAAATTAAATGTAGTATGAGCATCCCAGGCTTGATTCAAAATACCAATTTAATTTACTTTACTAGACTAGATACAATCTCATCAATTTTCAATAAGTATGGACAACTTGTATCTTATTATGCCGCTTAGAAGACAAACATTAACAACAAAAAAAAATGTTAATTAATATCCCGAGATACTAGTTAAAAAATAAAAATGATAAAAATATCTTAAGATTTGTACGGTCAAACCTTAAAAATATAAAAGATGTTTTGAATATAAAACTTTTTTTGTATCAAAAAACTTGAATTTGTTTGACTTCTCTTAATGCAATAACTAATGCAAGTTGCAAATGATAAGTAAAACAATGAATGTAAAAATGCATAAGGTTAGAGTTAAAGTTGCAGTGTCTTTACCAATCGTTAGTTGGTTCAGTGGTGATTGGCGCTGAACTTGGTAGGGAAAACCACGGTTCGATCCCCGCAACTGCGATCGGGAGGAGGCTGGAACCACTTGATGCCAGAACTGACCCCCGAACCAGATTAAACTGTGGTGAAAACCAAAAAAAAAGTTGCAGTGTCTTTAACATGCTAAGGTTATATCGAGAAAATATATCACTTATTGCTTCTTTAAGAGTTAAAGTTGCGGTGTCTTTAACATGTGTCATTTTAAAAATCGCTCTTGTATTAAACCTGACTTATCAATAAATCTTAACACACGAACCATCAATAAATCTTAACACACGAACCATTAATTTGTTATTTTTTACTCATTGAGTGCTTCATCTACAACAAGATAAAACATGGAATCATCAATTTCCTTACGAATATGTTTTTTCACCGTACTAGAAAGAATTCACATGAGCTCTTTTTTGTATTTGATGAGAAGTATACTTAACTTGTCATTACCTTAAGCATTATATGAATAAGACAAATGATACTCTTTTAAATGGATTTGATATCGACTCCATTTTAGATAAATTCTTTGCATTTCATCCACTTGATTTGGTGGATAGTCATATCGAAGAAGGTTTTTTAGTATCACGTCAAAATAATTCAAAAAATCGTTTGGATTAATCGATTCTCAAAACATTAATAGGTTCGGGCGTAGAAGTTAACATTTCTTCAATTCTTAGAACTTCAACAGGTTTGGGAGTATAGTTTATCATTTCTTCAATTTTTTGAACTTTAACATATTCGGATGTATAGAATGTAGAAGTTATCACGTGTGCATCTTTTTCATTCTCACAAGAATATTTCCTTTTAAGAATATGATAAATTGGTCTACTCTTCATCTTTACTTTTACGATCTTCAAGAAATAGTATATCAAAAAACGATAAAAGTTAATTAGAAAAACTTGTTACCAAATACGTCTTATTTTTAATAAACAAACTTATAAGTTAGCTAGTCCAATAAGCTAAGTTATAAGCTAACTTATTGGACTTATCAAACATACACTTAATGTTTTGGGCCTTTTTTACATATCTACTGCATGTAATAACATAAGGGTCATAGTACTAAGGAGTATTAGTTAAGGAATACTCCCTCCATTACATTTTATAATAAAAATGATATTTTTTAGATTCATTGTATATTTAATATATCTGATCTATAGTAAAATTGTATTTTTTAGATAAATCAGATACATTAAATATACAATGAGTTTAAAAAGTACAATTTTACTTATAAAGTATCACGGAGGGAGTATAAAAGATCAATTACACAGGTTTCAAGAATATTTTACTATATTACACTTAGGGATGGCAAAAATATCCATACCCGCGGATATCTGCGGATAAAATCCGCCACGGATACGGAGCGGATAGCTTAATGGATATTCATGGATAAAATAAATGGATATTTCAATTATCCGCATTGAATGGATACAGATGCCGATTTAATACTATCCGCGCCCGCGGATATCCATACCCGCTAAATAATTAGTAAAATACTTAAATATCTCTATTTACATATCAATTCTAGAATTTTTATATAAAAAAAATTGTATTTTTATATTTTATCTTTTGCAGTTTGACTATTTTATATAAATTATACTTTTGTTTGTCTCTTTTGCAACTTTGTGAGGTGATTTTTGTTCGTAGATTGGGTGTTTTCATTAAAAATAGAGAGCAAAATTTATGAATATTATGTGTTAATATTTTGTCTTTAAAAAAAATTAAATTTTTTTTCAACAATTAATTCTTTTTTTTAATAAAAAAATATCATCCATGGATATCTGTTAATATCCGTGGATATTTCAATATCCGCATGGATATGGAGCGGACACGGATATCATATTTGTTTGATGGAGCGGACACAAATATCACACTATCCGCGTCCATGGATATCCATTGACATCCCTAATTACACTATTTCGTATTTTGCATAAAATAAATAAACAATTAAGCGTTTTATGTTGGTTGTATAATAATATTGTTAATCATTTATAGTGTGTAATGGTATACTTAGTATGTTTTTCAAACCAGTACGCTACACGTATAATCTTGATTGTTGTTTGAAATTAGGATATATGTCTTCTAAGAGATTCCCTTGCACAAATTCTACGTTATCATCACCAACTTTTTGGGTATATTAATAATAATAACTAGTAGTATATTGGATATACGTTTGGCATTGGCACCTTCATTCTTTGAATTGTTCAATGGCCGCCGGTTCAGTTTGGCTGATCAAGGAAGGAAAGAAGGTGGTCATTTTGGCGGGGCAGGGGTGGATTTTGCCCTCCCCAAACTCAAACCCATAAAGTTCGGGTATCCCCAAAGTCATCCCAATTATTCACGGGAATGAAAACGAAAACTCCAAACTTATATCCAACGAGGTTCGGGTATCCTAATTTCGTTCTACCTCAATATGAATTTCAGTTGCACTTTTTTATTAAAAAAATAGTTAAAATTAGAAAATTATTTTGTTTCAAGAATATTTATACATAGAAAATTAATTTATTAATTCTCAATTTAAAAATATAAATGTAATAATCTACCAAAAAAATGAATGTAATCTAGAGTTTGTTTAAGAGTTTCTAATTTATGAATGATAAAAAAGAGTCCCATTTAATTTGGTTAAAATATTCAATTTTTTTCTTCAACTCTATCCCAATTTTTCTACAATATAACATGATATGATCCGATAAAAAAGACGTATAATGTTTATTTGAACATGAAAAAAATTGACAATGTATATATATTTTTTATATCTTTCTCATTCTTTTTACTCTATAGATTACACAAGTTTTAAAAATACACAAAATAATTTGACAACAAATTTAATAACAAAATCTTATGTCAAAACATTTATCGATAAGAAACTGCATAAAAAAATTTCCTCAATCTACATCAAATTCTCTCAACTAAAGTAAATATGGGTTAACGTACATGTAACACAATTAAATTCTCTAATAACATGAGTATAAGTTACAAGCCATATAACCCCATTATCAATGTTGCATTGTGTAGTATGTGTATTCTTTTTCATTACGAGTACAAGTTAAACTCAATTACTAATTTTCGTTTTTAAAAAAATGACTAATTTAGAAAAAGTCGTGCTAATTAATACTTCCGAAATACGGATTAAAGAAACAAAAAAAATATATTTTGCATTGTAAATATGATTTTTTATATTTAAAAAATATTGACTATACAAATTCGAAAATAATTTTTTAAATTTTGGTTTCTTAAACTAATACTTCGAATACACTAATTATGAGTAATATTTTTCTCTAAAAAAATATTTGACAAGGAAAAAGAAAACTTATTTATTGTAAATGATATAACAACATATCTTCTTTTTGACGCAAATTTTTAGATGAGGATGGACATTTTTTTTAAGTAAAAAATAGACATATCTTATTTTTAAATATTTTACTTCTAACAAGGTCGTGATTTCTATGTTATGTTTATATTTTCTGATAGGAAAATGTTAAATTAGGTGACAAATACGGAGTGGCCGGAAGACACAACAAAATCCCAATTATGGGTTCAATAATTAGTTTCCATTTAATTTAATACTTGCAAAACTCTCACAACCAATCACATTGCTCCATCTCATAAGGATAAACCATTATCTTCACAAACTCTTCACAATAATTCAAGGGTTATAATAGTCTTTTAATGCCACGTTGTACGCCGCAAATCAACATGATGTAATCCTGACTGATGATCATCATTGAAGCAAGAGAATAAAATTGGCGGCTCCTATATCTCGGATACTCTTCCAATGCATGATAGACACGTGGAACTATTTCAAGTTCCCGCGTCAATTGCTTTCAACCATGATTTAAAAAACAAAAATAAAATATGAGTAAATGCACATAAGATTCTAATATGGATCACTTTCTCAAGTGATCCATGATGAACCAGTCATAAATAACATTATAATGAATATGAATTTTATAAAATTTATTGTTGGGTTGAAAGTTTATATTAAACAGATCATCCATAATTTTTTTTAGAAAATTTGAAATCATTTGATATGTTATTGAGAATCATTAAGATTAACAGTTTATGAGTGTTTATATTAAACATTGTGATCTTGATAGATCTCAATAACATATCAAATCATTTTCAATTTTTCTATTTTTTTTTTATGGATGATCTATATGATATAAATTTTTAATCCAATGATGAATTTTGTAAAATTCGTATTCGTTATAATAGTATTAATCACTTGTCCACGGTCCACCATAGCATTAGCCTCAATATTAGTCCTTATAATTTTTTACCGTATAATTTAGTTCTAATAACAATAAAATTTAAATTAATCGTTGATGTTTTTATATTAGAGACAAACTATTTGTAATAATATAATATAAGATTAATTTGCTCTTAATATGAAAGTGTCAAAAATTAATTTGAATTTTATTTTTGTGAGATGCTGAATCAGACCGTCGGATAATTGTTATGAAATGATAATTATTAGATATGATGAAAAAGATGAGATATTAATATTAACCAATTAATAAAAAATATAGATTAACCAATAAGATATGATGAAAAATATAGATTAAATTTAAGTAATATTAATAAAATTAACGTTAAATAAGCTTTTTTACTAAAGGTTATATGATCCGTTAATAACCCATTTTTTGACTAAGTTTTTAATCCCTAAAAATATAGAAAATTTTAATTTTGGTCATGATAAAATAAAAATATGGGAAGTTTTTGTCCACCTAAAATTTTTCATGTTAATTTTATTCCCTAATATTAATAACCAATTCCTGTTCAAGATATATTCATGTTCTGTCTATTTAACAATTTGATATGTTAAATCTCTGGATGTCCATGTTATTATGTTCAATATATATGTCAAAACATGTCAACATTATGTCCATTAGGGACAAACAAGACTGGAAAAATTGAGAGTACGAAAACATTTCATTTTTATTTTATGGGAGTGAAATCAAAATTTGCTATATATTTAGAGCCATAAAACTTATTTCACCTAAAAATTTTAAAATGAACAAATGACAAATTAATGCAATATATAATTCTAATAAAAAAAATGAGTATTAACATATACAAATTTTCAACCTCCCGGTTGATATACTTAAGGATTCATCCCTGCTTCGGGCGCGAAATTATCAATTCAGTCGTGAAATCAATCCTATTATAAGAAATTTATTTCTCAAAAAAAAGGGAGAAAATGGCTACTTTTATTTTTCAAATAATTTCTTGAATTTAATAAACATATACCGACAATGTAAAATTATCGTTGTATATAACTTCAAAAAGGGATATTTTAATCAAAGATTAAATTTGATGCAAAATTTGGAATAGCCTAATGTTTGAGTTTGTAAATGAGTTCTACAAATAATGATTTTAATTTTTAGATTTTAAAAAAAATATTAGTTTTAATTTAATATGACTGTAACTATTATAGTATAAAAAAAAAGGGGCATTGTGGGCACTTGAATCAAAGTTCTTGCACACAAAAATAGCACACAATTACATATATAATATTTATGAATATTAACAGTATATAGCTATTATTGTTGGACCTCAAAAATTTAAGATTTTTTTTTATGGATGTATGCTATTGCTGCATATTATATTATAAATTTAACATTTTTTTTACACATATAAATTGAACGATTATACTTTTGTGTTATATGTTATTATTATTGTTTAAATGGTATGATATATATACATTCTCTAGAATAAATTATAAATAAAATTAATCATGTTTCTTATAATGAAATACAATAAATTTCTTAGATACTGGATATGGGTACCTTGTAGAAAAAAAATTATTTAATATTTATTTTAAATAAATAAAAATAAAATTATAATATAACATAAATTTATATATATTATCAAATATCAATTTTTCTCTAATATTTAAACATCTCTAAAATAGTTTAATTTAACTTTTTATTTTTAGTGAATCAATTTTTAGCCATGGAGAATAACTTTAATTAACTCTATAGTTATTAACATATGTATATTTAGTCTATTTTATTAGGTTTGATTTTACTTTAGTTTGACATGTTATTGTACGGGTCATCAGAAGATCTCACAAATATTTAATTTTTTCAAAGAGGACAACCTCTGAGGAAATCCTCGTGGATGAGGTTAAGCTCTCCTCTTATAAATGATCTTTAAGTAAACACTTTGGCCTCTTTTATTCTTTCTATGAGAGGAAGGTAGAACATGTCATGTGCCGGAACATATAGTATTTTGTGGAGGAGACAGAGTTGGCCTTGGGCTTGGTCAGGTGTCCCATGGCCTCAGGTGCAATATTTTAGGGGTCCATTTTTTCAATACTCACGTGATTTTATAAGTGTTATAAAATAAAATTATCTGAGTGTTTGGTCTTGGTTGCGTGCCATGTTGGTATTGCACCTCTCTTCTTGTCGTTTAGAGGTTAGGGGTTGTTGGTAGAGGTCTCTTAAGAGTTTTAATGATGCTACATGCCCAAGCAATTGAACCCAGGACATTAATAAAGCTAGAAGAAATATATGCAATCTCGTATAAATGCTCTCAAGTATCGCAGCGGATTATGATATGGCATGAGATAATTACTAAATTAAAATGATGGCAAGATCAGTGTTTTCGTTTTTCACAGAGACACGTGTTTTTCTATTATATCTATCATGTGGTTTCATCTATTTTTGTGATTTGTGGTGTTTGTCCTTTAGGATTGTTTTATACCGGGTATTATATTTATAATTTTATATATATCTAAGTTAGTTAGTTTTTTTCTACTTGTAAAGTTTTATGTTCTTCCAATTTTTTGTACCTTTTTTTTTCTCTCTTTTAATCCACTTAGGTGTGCAAATCCATTTTTGCACCATTTGCTTAAGAACAATTTATTATTAGTTCAAAAGAAGGTCATTATATATAATATTATATAAGGATTGAGATTCATTCCTCAAATTAGACACGACTCTACATACCTTATTACAAAAATAAAGAAAATGATAACTAGTGTCCTTGGAACATTAGTTAAGGAATATAAATATAGTGAAAAGTACATTGAAATGTGTGTAGGAATTGTTGGTAGAGGTCTCTTAAGAGTTAAATTCACGGTTGTTGTTGTTACCTCTTTTGTTATCTTAATTTAGTGTTCATGGAGCACCAACTAAGCACTAGTTAGCAAGACGTCAAGAAACGATAACAATTAGATTATTCGTAATTACCAATAATAGATTGGTCCAATTGATAAGAAATTTAGACTTTTTAATCTAGTGATCATGAATTGATCCATACATCTAACGTATTGAGGACATTCAGCTATGAGGAAAAAATTCGCATATCTTAGGATATGAATTGCCTGCAGTGCTTTTTGCACGCAGTTTTAGATTTCTCCGTTAGATAGAGATCAGATGATCTAGATTATATATTAATAAAATCAACTACTCCCTCTGTTCATTTTTATAAGAGACAGTTGATTTTTTAGATTCATTCAATAATAAATGTATTTAAGCTATAATATAGACTAAATACATTAATTATTGAATGAATCTAAAAAGTGAATTGTCTCTTATAAAAAAGACCAGAGGGAATATTTGAAATCTAAACCATTATGATCTGACGGCTGATACAGTAACTATGTTAATACAATTATTGTGTTAAATCCTGTCCCCATATCTTGTGTGTCTAAAAACTTTCTCAACAAAAATTAGTTAAACAAAAAATATAAATATCATACCTATAACATAATAAAAAATGAAATACATGTAACTTTTATCACGATCACTTCAAAATTTATATACACAGTTTTGTCAGAAAAAATAAAAATTATACCACACATTGCTGTGATTATAGAATCATTACTTTTCCGGAAAAAGCAGAACAGCAAATGAATTTTCGTGTATGAACAATTTTAAAGTTATTTTTTTGACTATTTTTTTTTCCAACACATAACTGCACGCGTATTTCTAAATTCATGAATCATGATTCATGCATACGGTACAGTTTTTACAATAATGTTAAGTTTAATGCATAATTGCCGAAGAAATTTTTTTGTCCAGCTCAATGAGTCGATACTGAATACGTATATACACAAAAGGCAATGTAATTAACTCATTAGATTTGGTCCGGTGAATAGGGATTTGAGTATACTTTCTCTATCTCTATTTATAAGAGTTGTTTTGATAAAATACGAGTTTTAAGAAAATTGATTTTAGTATTAAGTTGGTTGTCAAATTATATTGATTTTATATTTTTACGTTAGTAATAACTTTCTTATAATTAATAGAGTACCCACTTACAAAAAATAATTAAATGCTATTCAAAAAACTATGTGAAATAAATAAGGGTAATTTTGGAAAAAAATAATCAATGTCATTGATAATTGCAAAAAAATCTTATAAAAATGGATCATTTTTTTATTAAACTAGCTCTTATAAAAAAGAACGGAGAGAGTATGTTAGAGTGAGTTCAATCCTCATTGTAAACAAATAAAAAATGGCAATATAATATTAACACTTATATACAAACGGTATATATATATATGTGATGGTCAAAGTTCGAACTTCGATGATCTATATGTAGAAGTTGATGTTCGAATTTCAGACACTCAACTTTTTTCTTGGTCAAGTAGCTTAGTGGCTACAAATTCCACCCTTAAGGTGGATAGATGTGATGGTCAAAGTTCGAACTTCGATCCTGCATATATAATGCAATGTCCGTGTCAACTGAGTTAAGCTTATGGGACCTCCAGACACTCAACTTATTCACTTTTAAAATGGAATTTCCGGGCTTTGGACTATTTAAAAAAAAAAGAATAAAAAATCAATCAGTTAAAAAATACTACTTCCACTATACCAAATTATAAGTCGTTTTGAGAGAAAAAAATTGTACCAAATTATAAATTGTTTTACATTACCAATGAAACATTTAATGTTATTTTTCTTTTATAATCTTATCTATTTATTATTTTTTTTAATTCTTCAACTTATATTTCTCATATGATTAATGACTATTTGAGTCTTGCTATCTCATAATTTATCAACTTAATGGTATAATTTGATCAAAACAATTTTTTTTTTTGCTTTTCCACCGGTTTCGACCCACCAAAGGTGGGCGACTAATCCGGCTCGTGCGTAGAGGCATGCGCACTGGCCAAGCGTTGTTCCCCCTGGGAATCGAACCCGGTATTTCCCGGATACGTCCTTGGAAGGAGCTCCTTGCCACTTGAGCCCAATCAATTTAGTTTGATCAAAACAATTTAAATTGTGATACAAATGACATAGTACCATTCAATACTTTTCCTCCTCATAATAACAATTATTGACTCTTTATTTAATATTATTGACTAAACTTTTTTCTTCAAATTATTTATTTGTGTCAGATATCAGGGTACACGGAATTGACTGAAAGCATGAGTCTTGAAGTAGAAGATCTAGATTCCTAGGGACTTAATAGCAAAAATACGTTTCACATTGAGGACATGCAAAAAAGCAAGTATTTGAACAAAGACTACATTACCCCCAAAATCTATAGTAGCATATAGACTGTCAACATACGGTATACATATACATCATACATGTTACATGCCACCCTCATACAAGTAACCACCAAGTAATTCGATTATAATTGTAATTTGGGAAATATTAAAGGAAAATGCTAATGAGTATTTTGGGACTTTTTTTTTTACTAAATTTTGGGACATTTTTTAAGAATTTTAAATAGTAAATTTTTATGAAATTTTTATTAAAAGGTGTAAAGTTAATATATTGAAAAATGAAATATTTAACTTTTTAAATAAATAGTTTCTTTAATTGAAATCTTTAAAAAATGTCCCTGGGTTCTCGTTAGCAAAACCCAAATAGTATTTTGGGAATATAATTAAAAAAAATGATAATACTATAATTTTAGAAGTAGTGCATTCAATGTCTTAAAATTTCCAGTTTTGTTTCATTGACCATTGTCCTTTTTTTTCGACAAAATAAAACGCTATTTATTCATTCAAATGGACAAAATCACTCCTTCAACCTGAAACAAATGAACACCGCACCTTTTGGACACCGTTTAACATGACTCTTGTAATTTTTATTAAAGTCATATTAACTAGTGTCTTCGGGTACTGATTTAAGAAATTGAAATTAGTAAATTTTAACTTGAAATTTGTGTTTTTATATTCTTCAAAGGTCAACCACACAAGTTTCAAGATGTTCATTTTATTATATTTAGTTTTTTAACTATTGTGTCAGAGACACCAATTAGTACTGTATTTTCATTTTATTAATTTTTTTTCTAGTCAAAATTTACAATTATAACCGTTCTCTCTTTTTCTATTCATAAGTTATAATTCAACGGATAAACATCAGTATTATTAAGCTGAACATCTTCATCTAAGTTTGAATCGAATCCTTGCAATTATATATGTGAATTTAATAATATTTATTAATTTGTTTGAAAAAAATCTCTATTACTTAAAAATAAGATTGAGTTTATAGAAAGAGATAAGACCTTCATAGCTGGTGAATGAATGTAGACTATGGCTGAGTTCTTATGAAAAAAAAATTAAAATAATCTTGTACATAAGTCAAAAATAATTTTTTTTCATTATTTTTCCAATAACAATAACATTTTATTAATAGCCTAAAAAACACAACTTTTTTTTAATAATAACTAGGTTTTGAATTTTTTTTGATTTAGTTGGTAAAATATTGACCCATACTTCGTAAAAAATTAAACTCAACTCATGTGTTCACCGTAAGAAATTAGGACATATTTTTACACATAATCGATAAATATCTCTGTTAACGTTATCTAAATCTCGAAATCTCATTTGATTTTGATGAGTCTCGTTGTTTACGACTAGACAAATAAAAAGAAAAAGGAAAGTTAATTAATATTTTAAATTTTCCATAAATATTATTTATTACCACGGAGGCAAAGAGAGTGTGGGGTCCACTCAGGTAAAACTTTGTTTTCTTCTTATGTTTTCTATTTCTTCTGCAACAGTTCTTCTTTTTCAACTCATTTTTCTTCATTTCATCATTTTCATCCTTTCAACAATTCTTCCATTCTTCATATCTCTCCTTTCTATTGCCTACCCTCTTTTCTTTCCTCCAAAAAGCTTCCATCCTTACCCTTTTGGGTTTCGTTAATTGATTTTTTCAACTATTTTTTCATACCAAATTCTTTGCTTATTTGTGAAAATATTACTGATTTTTTTTTTTGGAACCTTTTATGCTTTGGAACTCAGATTCATTTGGCGAGGTCACATCAATCTATACCTTCTTGGATTTGCTTTCACGCTAAGGTGTGTATTTTTTTAATTTTTTTTTTGAATTTTGAATTCTCGGTTTTTGTTTTAAGCTTTTCATGTGGCTGAAAATGACATTTTTATGATGAATATTGATCTAATAGTGAAGGATATTGAGGGTTTATGTTGGAAACTGAAGATTTGATTGAGGGTATATCTGATTTTTGTGGATCAGTGTTGTATAGATTTTTATTTTTATTATTTTTATTATGTGTTTCAGATTTCAACTTTGATTAATTTATTCACTGTTTTGAAGCCATGTCTAGGTTTTGAGAGAGTGTGGCATTTTAAATTTTTTAATTCAAAATATTGGGTACTAAATCATGTAATGTTTTATTCAATTTTAGGTTTTATTTATTTAATTTGTTGTTCCCTTGTTGGCATGAGAAAATGTGCATCTAAAATCACTTATTTTTAATTTTTCATGTGGTTTTATTAAAAAAAATAAAAATTGTACTAATTTCAAATCTGCAATTTTTGCACATGGTTTAGTTGTATACTGTCATGTGTTTTAATTTCTTAGTGCTTAATGAATCTAGGTCTGCTTAGTTGTTTGTACTCTTGGGCTGATTCTTTGAATCCTGTGTCTATTTGTTGGATTTTATTCTCTCCGTAATTCTTTGATCGAAACCAAGTTATATTTCCTTGAGTTTTGTTTGATTCAACTTGGTGCTAACTTGTTTTATGGGTTTCACATGTTTATTGCTTCAATCCACAGAAAAAGGAAAGCCGTTTTTCTGTTTGAGGTGTGATTCTTAATTTTATATATCTTTTTCCGATAGTTTGACAAAAGCAAGACCTTCTTATTATGCAAAGAGTCCCTCATCTATTGGCGTAAATGTTTTGTATAAAATTAAGTATTTAGCATAGATAATGATTTGCCTATAAAACTATCATTTGCCTATAAAAATTGATTTCTATAATCTTTTTATATTCCATCAAACAGTTAGGGTCTTACAGCAATTGATTAATTATCATATTATATTTATGAATGAGTATATGTTCCACATTGCGTGCCATTGTAACCTTTGGCTGTTATTCAGGTAGACGGTGTGTTTCCTTCTTCGTATTTCATACTTTATCTGCACAATGGTTCTTTTTTATTTATGCAAACATTTTGACTTGAATATGCAGTTTTTGATACAAATATATATAGTCAGAAAGGAAAGTAAACTGAAGTTAAATTTTCATATTCTCTTTCTCTATCTATGTGTGTGCATGTAGTTAGTCCTTATGGTGGAATAAGAATGTTATAATCATATCGACAAAGAAAGTTATTATATATTATTTCTATAAAAGAAAGAGAATTTCAAAACTCATTCATTACTAATATACTTTTTTTTTTGGTACCAGAATAAGTGATCAATATCAAGCATCTTTCTAATAAAGTTTCTGGATTAGCGTTGGATCGATGTGTAGTATGTGCGAATATTGCGGTGCAAGCTTGACGGAATCAAATGCCGGCAATAAAAAACATGAAAATGAGAGTAGTTTAAAGTTGAATGCAAAATTTCCCTTTAAACCTTGTAAATCTTGTGTACATAAGCAAGAGCGAGATAATGAAAAACGGAATAGTACAAATCCATATGCGACACCGTATATCAGTCCAACTGCATCGCTGTCAAGTACTGACAGCTGCGTGTCCACTTGCAGTAAGCTACTACTATCCCTCTGTCTTTCTTTTCTATTATGCTGTTGATGTTGGTTTTATATTATAAAATTGTCGTTATGTAACCCAATATTCTCTAATATCTGATCTTTCAGGCGAGTTTTCAGTTGATGTGAACTCATTTGACAGGTACTTTTATCCAACTGAGGTGTGATTGTGAATATAATGCTTAAGTTAGCCATTCTCATATGCTTATTTTGTTTTTTTTTCAATTTTTTTTTAGGAATAGTCGAGAAGACAGTATAGTCGAAGGTGTTACGGAAGATTTTGATCATAAGTCAAATGCAAAATCACAGATTGTAATGGAAAACAATACCCAAGAAAGAAGTAATAAGATCGAAGGCTATACTGTGAGAGACATAGAGATTGCAGAAGGAGATAGCTTTCAAGAAGCTAAAGCCGATGATTCTGAAAACCCAACTGCTTTGTCTACTGAAGGAAATGACCATTCTTTTCCAGATGATCTGGATATCCAAACTTGGGAACCACCTAAGCCTTACTCTGCGGATAATGTGGAAAATAGTGTGATTTGTGATGACGATGATGAAGAGCAGGGTATTGGAATTGCAGACTTCGGCGAGCAAACCTCTATGAGTAGTGCTAAGGATGAATTAGGTGTGGGCAATAGGCTTAGAGAGGAAAGACAGAGAGAATTGGAAAAAGTAATGAATGGAAAATTTAAGGACCTTGTAGGTCAGCTTCTTAAATCCGTCGGAGTTTCCTCTTCCACTGAAGGTGATAAGAGTTGGGTGGACATAATTACGTATTTATCTTGGGAAGCAGCTGCGTTTTTGAAGCCTGATGCTATCGAAAGCAATGCAATGAATCCTGATGGATTTGTTAAAGTGAAATGCATTGCAGTTGGTTCTCCCAGCCAAAGGTAAAAATATAGCTCCTTCAACTTTTTGTGTGTATACATATACTAACTAGTCGACACATGATAATTTTCATTTGAATTGCATTGATTTTTTTGGTAATTTGTTCATGATTTTCTGAAATCATCATATTGTATTATGTAATTATCAATGTGTTTTCTTCTCTTAGCTATTTAAGAAAACTTTCCTTGCATAACCTGGCTTATCTTGTTGGGCATTTCCTTTAACAATATGCTTCCTTTGTTTTACATTGTATTCTTAACACACTTCTGTGAAGTCTGGCAGTCTTTCTTTTGCCAAAAACAGTGTTGTCAAATAGCGGGCGCTATAAAAACCACGTCGCCATCCTAGTTTCACTATTACGGCAGCAGCGGCTGCTATTCTAGATTTTGGTAAAATATGTAATGGTAATAACAGGAAAAAGAAAATTTAAGGGTTTCTAAAAATAGTAAACTGAAAAGTTTGCATTTGTGCTAAACCTGACCTTTTTTTAAATAGAAAAACCGAAGAGTCGGTCAGTATTACTCTTATATTCACCATAATATGTAAGCTATGCTTTGCCTCCATTCCCTTTTCATTTGTTTGCAGCATGCCTTTTGTGTATATAATTGATGTATTTCAACCTCTATGCGGCCCACTATTTGCTTGTAATGTTATTTGCTATTTCACTCTGCTATTGATAACACTACATACACATTTCAAAGGAAACTGAGTATATAAATATTTAGAATGCAATTTATGTCTCATGACGGAAAATCTTAAAGAAAATATTTTGTACCAGCCAACTATTCAAAGGTTCGGTCTTCAAGAAACACGCCTCTCACAAGCATATGCCGACTAAGTACAAAAATCCAAAGTTGCTGCTGATTAAGGGCATGGTTGGCCATTCTATGAATGCACTGTCCTCATTTGACTCTATGGACCAGGTAATTTAATTAGATTCAATACGGCATTATTACCATAGTATTCTCTTGCTGATTATTTGCTTTCCAACAGGAGAAAGACTATCTGAAATCTAAAATGGATATTATAAAAAAATGTCATCCAAATGTTATATTAGTGGAGAAAACTGTTTCTCGTGATATACAAGAGGCAATTCTGGAAAATGGGATGACACTGGTACTTGATATGAAGCTTCATCGATTGGAAAGAGTTGCACGTTGCACTGGGTCACCCATTCTTTCATGTGATGATTTGAACGGACAAAAATTAAGACAGTGCGACTCTATTTATTTTGAGAAATTTGTGGAGGAACGTGATGGTATTGGTGAAGGAGGAAAGAGGCCCACCAAGACCTTGATGTTCATTGAAGGATGTCCTACGCGTTTGGGCTGTACGGTATGCCTTTACTTGTAGCTTGGAACCTTCATTTCTTATTTAGCATAACTCAATCGTTCAAACTTCAAACTAATGAGATGGATTCTTCTTCTGTGACACTGCAAATTTGTATTGTTTTTATTGGCATACATTCGTGTATACTTGAAAAATACTCGGTCTTTTCGGCTTATGTGTCCAAAGTCTTATCTTTGTTGAAATTAGCATGCTTTGAAGCACCGATGTAGATACTAGATATGAATACATTAGGACACTTAAGATAGTAAAATTATGAACCTTCATTGTTTTACATATATACTGAAGGTAGTTTTTTATTTTTAAAACAAATAAACTGATGACCAATTATACAGTGCTCGATTGAGATAAGTCTTGTATCATGCACAAGTTAGTTTTCACCACTGGATCAATAAATCTCCTCAGTAGATCAAATGAGATATGACGAGGCTTATTGATCCAATGGTGAAAAACATACCTGTGCATGGTCCAAGACTATTTTACTTGTCTGTTGTGCACATACAAAGCCAAAACTGATATCATATGGATGTTGTATACTATTCCTTCCTTTCCTTTTTAATTTTCGTTTTTTGTAGAAAAAATTGTTCGTATTTGTTTTTGGTTTTCAAAGTTCAATGTAGCATTACTATTGCTTTGTCAATAATACTCATAACTATTTATTGCAGAGATAAAAATTATTCCATCAAAAGTAACAAATTTTATTGGTTTTCTTGGTATGTGTAAATAACCTTAAAATGACAACTAAAAAGTAATGGAGGGAGTATATAGCATGTTTGAGATGATCTTGTTTTTCAATGAATTGATGCTTCAAAGTATCAGTTTACTGTTAATGCCGGAGGACCGAGGAATATTTGCTCTGACTTTGGTACATCGAATATTTGCTCTGTCAGTGATGTCATGTATTATTGATTTTTGTCACCACTATCTTTCATCCTCTGAATATGAAGTTATAGTTTATCATCTTTCTTTCAGAGAATGATTATTCAACTTGTGTTTGGGATGATATTAACATCTTCATTTCGTACAATCACAGATTTTGCTGAAGGGAACACACAGTGAAGAACTGAAGAGAATCAAATGTGTCATGCGGTGTGCAGTTATCATGGCATATAACTTAATCCTTGAAACCTCCTTTCTTGTTGACCAGAATGTAATGTTCTCTACCATTACTCCTGATAACTTGCCAACCAAGGAAGAATCCAGCGATTCAGCATCTATTATTTCAAGTGTTCCGTCGTCTCTTGAGCATTCTGATGAAAATGGAATAGTCACTACTGATATTCCCATTTGCAATGGACTTGATGAAAAATGCACTAATGGTTTAACGGTAGAATCTGAAGATGTTTCCCCATTTTCTTATGAACCATATAATCCAGCTGTCTTTTCTGGATTCTCAGCAATTTCATCATCTCTGAAGAAGGTTATCGGGGACAGTTTTCCCTTTGCTGCATCTGTTCCTTACCAGTCTCTATCAACATACTTTCATTTAAATGGAAGCAAACCCGATGGCCAGGTCGAAAATTCTTTTTCTATTGTAGACTCTCTGAAGGCAGATGAAAATACCGGGATTGAAGCAAACAATCAGTCTGATGAAGTAAAGTTACTTAATGATGGACAAAGCCTGTCTTCACCTGTGTGCCTAGATTCCAACAGAGATATAAGTGAAGTTGATAATGATACGAAAGAACTCCAAAGTAAAGATGATATCAATGCAGTGTTGGATTCTCAGAGTATTTTGGTCTTGATGTCTAGCCGTAATGCCTTAAGAGGAACCGTGTGCCAGCAAAGTCATTTTTCCCATATTATGTTCTACAAAAATTTCGACATCCCATTTGGAAAGTTTCTGCAGGATAACCTACTCAATCAGGTTTTCACCGCCTTCTTTTTCCTTCCTTACTGTTTTGCTTAATCTAGTTGACTAATATGGTAATCGTGCGTGTAGAAGAATTAGGAGAAATCATATATTATTCTCTCTGATTTTAGTTTATTTCCCTTTACTTTAGTTTATTCTCTTTATTTGTATTTTTTATTCTTTCATTATTACCATTGTAATTCATTTTTCTATACAACTAGTCCAAGACTGTAGTAATAAAATATGAAAGTATTTTTCCCTTTACTTTCTACAGTATGATACAAATTATGTTTTTGTGTGTGCTTCTGTGTTTATTTTCTCTGCAAAATGTGATTTAACTTTTATGTTCTAACCGATTGTCATTGTTGCTATATATACAGACAAGACTTTGCGACACCTGTCAAGAATTGCCGGAAGCTCACCTTTATTATTATGCTCATCACAATAAACAGCTTACTATACAGGTGAAGCAATTACCACCAGGAATTGTTTTAGCTGGGGAGGCAGAAAGGAGAATTTGGATGTGGAGTCGCTGTGGAAAATGCAATTCTTGTTCTACAGATAGAGTGTTGATATCCACCACTGCCCGTAGTCTATCATTTGGAAAATATTTGGAGCTTAGCCTTTCACATTATTCATCTAGCAGAAAATCGAGATGCGGCCATTCTCTTGATAGAGATTTTCTCTACTTCTTTGGGTATTTTTATCTACATGCAACATTTTATACTAAAATCTGCTATACAGTTATTTTATGTTTAAGACATTTGACACATCCATCTTATTATTTTGACATTAAGAGAAATGGTTTTAAATTTTTTACTGTTGAAATATTTTCTTAATTTACTTCCCTTTATCTTCTGCATATTTTTTAGATTGTAAATTAATTAGAGATAGATACAGGCACTTATTTTTATCCTATAATTAAAGGATCTTGATTGTATCCTATTGATATAAATAGAAAAGGTTGAGGAATAATCTCTAAAGCAATTTTTCTCCATTTTCAAGTTGGTATCAGAGCATGATTCCAATCCAGTTTAGTTATCGGCCCATCTAACTATTAAGTTTAGTTACAAAATTTCAAACAATTTGTTTTATAGCATTACATAAGATTTGGTTGATCTCATTTTGCAAAATTATGTCTACCGAATTGCTTTTATGTTTTAGGGATGTACCTTGCTTTGCTAAGTATGCTCATTTGCATCTTGTGGCTTAATTAAAGAGGGTTTGGCATGATGTTAACTTTGTATGTTTATGTTTCAGTTGATAATATTATGTCTTATTGTATTTTTTTCTTATCATTCAGATTAGGTAACATGGTTGCAATGTTCAGATATTCTTCTGTTACTACTTATACCGTATCTGTGCCTCCTCAAAAGCTAGAGTTCAGTGGTGCAATGAAACAAGAGTGCCTTTTGAAAGAGACTGAGAATGTATGTTCTATATTCAGACATTTTCATGTAGATATTTCTTGATTTTCATATATATATATATATATATATGAGTTGGGCATAACTACTTTTTTTCGTAATTCTTATGCAATCCCTACATAAAATTCACTTTTTCTTTTCTGTGGTTTAAGGTGCACATGAAAGGAATGTCACTATTCACAGAAATTGCAAACTGTTTGAAGACAATACAATTTGATGGATCAACAACATCTAACCGAGGGTCAATAAGAGAATTCTCTGAGGTTGAGAAGATGTTAAAGCAAGAACGAGAAGAGTTTGAGGTTAGGTTTCTGTTATTTTGACATTTCATAATCAACTTTCACTCTAAACTTGATTCTACTCAAATCTGCAAGCCTTAAATATCTCGTTCCTATCTATAATCTTCAAATTTGGATACTTCTGTTTAATATGATACGTCCAGACTTACTTAGGTACTTGTAGAAAGAAAAATATAGTGAGTAGAAAGAGAAAAGACACAGAATACTGTAATGGGATACCAGGTTAAGACAGTAGAACTTATGAGAGACACGTGGGCCGAGCCCATATACTCAAGACTAAGCCCTAGTAACTTATTATAATAACTCTTAACTGTACTAATGCATTGAATGAAAGTGACATTAAATTTGTGATAGAGGTTGTACTGTATAAGTTTAAAATTTGATGTTACTAAAGCTCTAATTAGAAGTTTCAATTCCAATCAAAATTATATTTATAATGAACATATAAAGTGGAAATTTTCACTTATAATTTTGTTTTGTCCTCCCAATAAAAGCTTTTTATATTGCAATCATTATGAACACTATGTCGTCTTCATCTGACTTGTTTATATTGACAGGCTAACATCAAGACTGTTGTTGCTAAGAAAGGTGATCCAGACCAGGCTGCCTTCAAACTTCTCTGTCTTAACCGATTGATGTGGGATCTTCTGATTGAATCCGTTGTGTGGAATCAACGCTTGAAATCATTACGCTCTCCTGAGAAGGTTGTGCAAGAGTATAGTTATTCAAAGGTGGAAGGTATTGCTGGTAGAGAAACTGCATCTACGGGTAATCTTAGGGAAGTTGGTGATGCGGATGCCAATGTACGAATTATGTCGGAAACATCTGCGGAAGTAAATGAAATCTCATTAAAGGAAATCCCTATCAGTGGATCTCCTCAGGATGATCCATCCAACACTCTTGATATCCCTCAGAATGTGAAAATACAAACTTCTGATGATTTGGGATCGAAGAGATCTTCTGACAAAAAATTGGAATCGAGTTCAGATGTTTTAACTCAATTTCCTTCTGCAAATGGTCATATTCAAGTACATGAAAACATTCCAGTTGCTACAGATATTCAACCTAGTCGTCAAATTGCTGATTCAAAGGTATTCAACAAGAGTGCTTCACTGCATTCACCTGTTTCGGTCTTGCCAGATTCTAATGAATGGTTCTGGAAGCCATTTGCTGATATTCGACAGATGGGCGTAAGGGAGTTTCAGAAAAGTTTCTTCCCAAAATTTGAATATTTTTTCATCTCAGTTACAGAACATGTGCCTACAGCCAATCAATTGATCACCGAAGAAGGTCCAAGGTTGCACATTCCTCTCAAGATAGATAATCATATTGTGTCTGATTTTGAGGGTGAACCCTCGAGCATAATTGCTTGTGCGCTGGCCTTGTTGAAAGATTCATCTGAGGTGACAGATATTGTTGAAGGTGATGTGAGAGAAAATGGAATAACTTCAAAATATACAGATTTTTCAAATGGCTCTCAAGATTCAGATGCTCATTCTTCCGGAACCACATCTTCAGAAGAGTCACAAGCATCTCGTGCTACAGAAAACCATAGCATAGAAGTTCATCTGGGTTCTGCAAAATCACTTGGGAGGGAAAAATATTCTGTGATTTGTCATTATTTTAAGCAGTTCCGTGCACTTAGAAATTGGTGTTGTCCATCTGAGATTGGTTATATCGCTTCTTTAAGTCGTTGTATGAATTGGGATGCCAAAGGTGGAAAAAGCAAGTCTTTTTTTGCAAAAACGCTTGATGAGAGGTTCATCATAAAGGAAATCAAGAAGACGGAACTTGAAGCATTTTTGGGGTTCTCATCTCTGTATTTCAAACACATGAGAGAGTCATTTGAGTCTGGGAGCCAAACATGTCTTGCAAAAATTTTGGGAATATATCAGGTTTGTGTACTGTTGTTTTATACATTTCTTTTTCTGTCATTTTCCAAAATTTTATCCTTTTTGAGCGTTTCAATATCTATGCAGGTTACTAAAAGACACATCAAAAGTGGAAAAGAAGTTAAACATGACCTCGTGGTGATGGAAAATCTTGCCTACAATCGAAACATTGTACGCCAGTATGATCTTAAAGGTGCCCTTTTTGACCGGTATACTTCAGCTGCTGTTGGTGCTGGAGATGTTCTTTTGGATCAGAACTTTGTGAATGACATGAACTCTTCCCCATTATATGTCAGTCATAAAGCGAAGCGAGTTCTTCAGCGGGCTGTATGGAATGACACATCTTTTCTCAATGTAAGTCTGTGCCAAAAGCATTCTACCTTCTCTTTGTCATTCAAATATGCTATTCAATTTGTTTTTCCTCAAAGTTGTTTCCGTGGCTCTTATAGTTTCATTTCATTATTTGCTCGAATATGCAGTCAATCAATGTGATGGACTATTCCCTTCTGGTTGGAGTTGATTCTCAGAAGTGCGAGCTTGTTTGTGGGATCATTGATTATCTCAGGCAGTATACCTGGGACAAGCATCTTGAGACATGGATGAAGTCTTCACTTGTTGTGCCCAAGAATGTATTGCCAACCGTAATCTCTCCGAAAGAATACAAGAAGAGGTTCAGAAAATTTATGTCAACATATTTTTTGAGTGTACCAGATCACTGGTGTTCTCAAAAGTCCCCTAGTCCTTGCAAACTCTGCTCCGGGGATGACCCTTCCCAACAAAAATCCTAGTGCCACTAGGGTTCCAAAAGATTTCTCTGCCTAGATTTTTTTACTTTATCAAAAGAATTATACAAATTGGGAATTTATGCGATTATGCGACTATTTTAGCATAGTATAGACGGTCAATATTGTTTACAAACCTAGCCCTGCCATTCTACAATTTTTAGAGAATTTCTGGGGATGTTATCATTTTACAGGTTCATCCTTTCCAACATGAGATGAGCAATTTTTTTTTGTAAATCCAAAAGGGAACAATGTAGAGGTTTATTTTTAGATCAATGGAAAATACAGTTGAGAGTTATAGTACATGCTTTAAGTTGGTTCCTCCCCTCTTGTCACCTTGTTATTACTATTCCTTTAAAGAAAATAGTGTTACATAAGAAAAAGGTCAAGAGTTGGAATTTTGATGGAAAAATGCTTGATTTGATCAAGTGGAAGGAATTAGAGATTAATCATTTGATGGATGTATCAAATGAGAAGACTATTTTTACAAGAACATTTTCACTTGTTGAGTCACATGATTTCATGTTTTGATCTTCCTCCTTTATATTATGATCTAGTATTACAGTTTATTATTTCGACTCTTTTACTTGATCTTTTTATTGTCTATTTAAAAGTAAATAGCTATGAAAATGTTTTAGATGAAAAAAAATATATGAAAAATCTCAAGTATGTTGTTTGTATAGTGAATCCTATTGTGATTACTGATTAGGACTCTTCTAGTTACAAATTTGGGTGGAGAACTGGGATAGCTTTGTAGAAGAGACAATAGCTTTGGTTATATTTTTTTTTTTATAATATTAATCTATGGTTTTATCTAGTATTTACCTATAGCTCTCTTGAATATACTTTTTTTAATAAAAAAATGGTGGATATGGGGAAACACAAGGATTAACCTAGGTTGAATTTCAATTAAAACCAAATATTATTGATTTTAAATATACTACAACTAATACATTACAAAATGTTCTATAATTTTTAACATAAAAAATTTAAATACAATAATAAGGACAATGCTCTTCACACAATTATTCTAAAATGACACATTTGTACATAAAACCACTGTCATACAATTTCTTGATGCTTAATTGCTCATGTTGAAATTCCTCCCTAAACATATGAAAGCATCAAAATTGCTCAAGTTGAAAGCAAAGTCTGTTGGGAAGTTGTTTCTGTAGAAGGAAAAGTATATTCCTACAACTCAACAAGAATTTCCATTCCAGAGGAAGAAACTCAAATAAAAAACCTGGTCTAGAAACACCTTGCACACTTGCATCTAAAAAATTCCTCAATTTTGGAATTCTGATAGCTATTTTGTGGAGATGAACAGCTCAACAAGCCAAGACATGGTTGTTCACTTTGAACACAGTGAGGATGATTATTATGATCTTGAAGATTATGACATGGATGAATCTCACTATTTCTATGTTATCAATGCAGTACTGAGTGGTACAGCTAGGCTCAATGTTCTCTTACCGACAGTGACAACCCTTGCCTTCAGCATTTTTGCACCTATCCTAACCAATGACGGCGAATGCAACATTCTGAATCGCTGGTTGACGGGAATCTTCTTAGTTATATTGGCAGTGTCCTGTGTCCTCTTCACATTCACCGACAGCTTCAAAACAGCCACCGGACGGTTGTACTATGGAGTGGCAACATTTAGAGGGATATGGACTTTCTGTGGTGGCAGGAAGAAACCTTGTGTGCCATCAGATTACAGACTTACATGGACTGATTTTTTCCATGCATTACTGTCACTGCTCTCTTTTCTTGCTTTTGCAGGTTTGCATTATGATGTTGTGAAATGTTACTATCCAGGAATGTCTAGGAAGGTGACCAACACTTTACCCCTTGTAGTTGGTTTTGTAGTAAGCATCCTTTTTGTAGTGTTTCCTTCGAAGAGAAGAGGGATTGGTTATCCCTTTTTGCTGCAATCAGATTACATGTACTCTAGACATTGAAACATAATTTTGTTTCTGCATAAACAATGCAGAATCAGATACCTGAACTTCACCTCTTATCAGAGATTTGTGAAAACTTGTAACATAATCTAATCATACAGACTAAACAAAATTACGTTAACAATTGGAGAAGAGTCTTCCGGGGGGATGGGATTTGTCATTACAAGAAATCTATAGAACCGCGATAACATTTTGTGTATACGGTTAAAGTTAAAGTTTACAACAGGCTACACTAAGTATCCATCATTAAGGTTGGGAATAGGCTAGGCCGAGGTAGGCTTTGCCAAGCCTGAGCCTGGCCTGTGAAAAAATCGAAGGCCTGAGCCTGGCCTATGGCCTGTTGTGGGCTTATTTTTTAGGCCTGAGCCTGGCCTTTTGAAAGCCTGGCCTGGCCTATTAGCCTACTAGGCCGGCCTATTTCACATGAACATATTTAAATAAATAATTATATTTATTTTTAGAGAATATTTTAGAGAATTTGACTATATATGACATCATATTTTAATTTTAGTTTATAATGATACATATATACATGAAAAGTTAATTTACATTAATAAACTTAAATTACTGAACAAGTTAATAAATTTATAATGTAATTAAAGTAATAATTTTAATATATAATAATAATAATAATAATAATAATAAATGTATAAATATTACTCATATTTATTTAAATAGGCCGGCCTAGTAGGCCTAAAAAGCTTTTTTAATGGCCTGAGGCCCGGCCTATTTAGCTAAATAGGCTTTTAAAAAAACCTTGGCCTACTCTGTTTAAAGAAATAGACTGGCCTGGCCTGAGCCTATGTAGGCTAGGCCGTAGGCCCCTATAGGCCGGCCTGACCTATTCCCAACCCTATCCATCATATTTTAATTACTGTACAAAGAGTAGAAAAAAATTAGCAAGGTACACGACTAAGTCGGTTGAAAGTTTGAGAAATTGGTAAACAGTCACAAATTTTGTAAACAATATTTCAATTTGATTAATTTATCAGTTACAATACAAAGAGAATAATAGAAAGAGACCAATTCAGGTGCAACTAGAATGTAACGAAAATGAAATACCGAGTAACACTACTCACGGTAAGTGACAACTAATTTATCCTATACCACATCCAACAAAAAAACCATTGTAATGCAAACTCTAAACCAGATATTAACACATATATTCGCTGCTTTGATAGAAGAGAAACATAAACTACTAAGTACACTGACATCGTCGTGGAACCAACACACCAGGTGGTTTTCTTTTCTCTCGAATTATGGCTTCTTTTATCATTGGCAGTTTTTCGTGTACTTTCTTCCATATATGATTCACTGCACCATCCAAAGGTATAGGGCCAATACCACCTGGATGACCATTATCATATACAAACATGGGCTGTACCTGAGCCATGTTTTGTCGGAACATGTCTTTCTGTTGTTTTGAAAACCTCTGAAGATGCTTGACTAGCCAGCTTGGTTTAAGTGCATCACCAACTGCTACAAAAACTGAAAATTCTGTATAGTCCACCATACCTTCAAATGGGAGCTCAATGTTGTCACTAACAATAACAGGTATACAAAGACTTTGAATGGCATCAAAAAGTCGGCATGAAGTGGGAGTGTCCCCAGCAGGATGTAGGCAAAACTCTGATGTTCTCATCCCTTGTATTGATTGCTCTCGACCAGTCGCATTAGGGAAGCCCTCCTCCATTATCACACCAGGCTCGTTAGTCAATAGATCCCACAACTTTTCTCTAACTAGGCCTCCCTGTAATTTGAAAAAAATATTCAATGAGATGAGCATGGAACGGATAAAGCATTGGCTTTTAGCGACTAGAAAGACCAGCATAAACTTGATCAAACTTCTTTTTGATGAATATCTAAATAAATTATTTGCATCTATTTTATAATTAAACATTGTGGAATTGGGTTTCCAGTACTTTGTTGAGCAGAAACGATTCAGCCGAGCGCTCATAGTTGATCAAAGGGTAGAAAAACTATTTTTCAAGGATGGCAACTATTTACCATCAACATTATGCTCTAGTTTTTTCAAAATAGTCAGAAATGTAATTTCAAGGTCTTTAACATGAAAAAGTAGTAGCTAAAATTTGATTACAAAATTAGACATTTTCCATTATTGAGCAAATTTCAAGGTCGAACCAGATGAATTCTAAACAGTTCGTAAAGCAGTAGTAAACATCCAAGATGAATTCTTATAGGCTTCTAAATAGTTCATTCATGCACAAGTAACACCATTGTATGGTTCCCAAAACAGATTCTGCAGTCAATCAAAATGCGATCAAATAGTTGAAAGCATATTTTCCCAGATGACAGATATGATTAAATCTTCCTGGCGTGTGTAAAATAATATGATGAAAAGTGAAACCATAATGCTCATATTGCTATGAGGCTTTAATAAGCAAACATTTATATTGAAAAAGCCAAAGAGTAGTCTAAGTGTCCAAGTCCAATTATAAGTCATGAAAGATGCTAGAGTAAAGTTCCACAAGAAAAAGCATGCAAGTCTAGTCCAAAAAGAAACAATACTAACCCGGTGCCTATGTTTGGCTCCTTTAAAATAAAGAAGGTTGTGGCGCTCCTTGTTTTCTGACAAGTGTAACTTGGGTAGAAGATGTGTGTACGGCACAATCACGTCTTTAATTACAGAAACTTGAGTGTGTTGAATCATATGAGATGAGCTACAGTTGGATGATTTTGAGTCAAGTCTATACCACCCACCAAAATCCACAACAAGGAGAATAGCTGGAGCAATCTCATCTTTAACATGCCACATTGCAACAGGGTCTGCCAAACAATGCTTCAGTTTTAAGATAACCTGACAATTCCAAAGACTAACTCATAAGCTGGTAACAGCACTCCACATAATTTTCTCCTTTTACATTTCTATACATGCATTCACCTAATCTCTTATTGTTCCCAACACCATCATGATCGACACAAATAAATCAATAAGAATACACAACATAACATTTGGGGGGAATTGTAACAACACTGGAAGAAAACCGTTATTCCAGCAATGCATACATCACAATTAAGGGTCAATTTGAATCAACTTATTTGAGAGCTTATCTACCAGCAGACACACTTTCAAGACTGTTTGGCAGAGCTTATGGAAACAACTAATGACATGTCCATAAGCTATTTGCAACATATTTCCATAAACTCTTCAGTATAGCTCATGAAAACGGCTTATAGCTTATATAAAAATAGTTCGACTTTATTTTATTTTTTGTTATAGAAATAGCTTATACATAAGCACTTATATTCCAACAGTTCATGCTATAAACACTTAAGTAACTTATTTATCGAAAAAGCACTTAATTCAACACCTTGAACATTCTTAAATGACAATTCAATCACGCTACATAAAAAATTCAGAACCTTTACATTAACAAAACAAGATTGAAACTTTAAAGCAATGAAAACATACCAGTGAGAAGAAACACATGATCTCGACCACCAGAACGATTCCAAGCTTTAGTTTTCTTCACAAAATCAATAACCTCTCTTTGTCTCTGATAATCCTCATTCCCAACCTTCTTCCTAAAGACACCTTTACCCACAGCCAATTGCAATTCTGCACTAATAGTAGCAAAAAAAGGAACAAACACCACATCAGCATCACGTGCATCAAAAACCCGTTTTGCAAACGACCCAGTTCGTAATTCACGTGGTGTCATAAGATCCCCCATGATCCAGTACTCTGCACTGTACTGTTTGATAATTGGGTTCTCCGGATACGGTGGAGATTCTAGGGTTTTACCCAAATTGGTGGATCGAATTTCACGATCTGAGTCACTGCCAACTCGGGAATCGGAGTTGAAGGACCAGTAACGGTTAAGGAGGCCGTAGTTGAGGGATCTGGGAAGGTCGGCGACGTAGACATTGATGGCGGAAGAAGTGGAGGTTTGAAGAAAAAGAGAAGGGTTTGAGATGATTTTGGTTGAGGAAGAAGTGAAAGGGAAGAAGAAGAATGAGATAAAGAGAATGAAAATGAGAGTGAAGAAGAGAAAAATTGTGGGAATAGAGAAAGGGCCATTGTTGTTCTTCATAATTGGAGGCATGGCTCTGTTTTTTTGTTTTTGTGATGTGTTTCACTCTGTTTCGTTTTGTTTCACTCTGTTTCTGTTTTTTTGGTTCTGTGATGTGTTTCAGTGTTTCCAATTCTGAAACAAAGGTTGCATTAGCAGTTTCAAAAAATAAATAGAATGAATACAAATTGATTTACTTGTTTTGGTCTTGCAACAATTGATCTTAATGATTTTAAGGGCTTAGCTTATGCAAATAAATAACATTTTATGTTAATTTATTTATAAGTTTCTATCCACGAAAATTATCTTTTTATAAGCTATTTTTTCATAACCTTTATTAACAAACTTATAATAATACATAAAGCTAATTCAAACTTGCATAAGCTGTTTTGCATAAGCTGAAAAATAAACTAATCCAAATATGGCCTAAATTCATTATGTAGATTAGAGATTTGATTCTTGACTTCCGAGTATGAAATAAATTCGATTGAAAAGGGAATTCATTTAATTATCGATTGACTGTGAAAACTTTATACATATATCACACGGAGAAAAAGGGATGTACATGATCATCCGAACCCGAATACTCGTATCGTATCAACTTTTAGCCTAATGATTTTGATTTGATCTTAACTTTGTTTCATACAATTTTTGACAAAAAAAAATCATTTAAATGATTAGAATATTTGTTTTTAAATGTTAATCACAATTTTGTTAGAATAATATTTTATAACGCACCTTTAAATGATTGGAATATTTGCCTTATATAAATTTGGTCTAATTTGACTCATCGATTATTGGGTTTGTTCAGTTTTAGGGATGAGTTATGTTCTTCAAAATGGGTCCATTAAAATTTAAGACAGGATTAGGGTCGATTATATAAATCATCTCAACCCGTCCCTTACTAACCAAAGTGACAAATACAGTCGAAAGTGTTCAACCTAACAATATATGAAAATGTAATAATTAAGTTTTTTTTGTCTGAGACATTGTCTCGTCGGAAATCTATGAAGACCAAAGTGAACCTTCCCTCCATTTTCATTATAATTGTCCCTTGAAATTAAATTAAACTAAATTTCTGAAAATTATCTCAGTAGATATTAATGTCAATTTAAATTGCAACATATATATTTTTCTTTTGACTAAAAATTGCAACATATAAGTATTGTGTAAAATTGACCATATTATGTAATCAAATTTTTCTTTTTACCAAATTATAAATATTTTGTGCAAGGAAATTCAGAGTATAAAAACATAAGTTTTTCTCATGCATTGCATCAAGCATAACTCCAATTAAGAGTTAGGGTCTTATTTTACAACTCTAAGAACTAGTTATCCATTGCAGTGCATGGAGTTAAGAACTAGTTATCCATATTATATAGTTGAATTGGCTTTTCTAAAACTTAAATGTACAGACTAATTTACAAAATTATATATCTGTCAAAAATAAGTGATGCATTTCCAATCATATAACTTCTCTAACATGATGATAACATGGATACCATGAACCAAAAGAACAATGCAAACAAAAACATTGCCATGCATTAAATTTCTTGATATACAAGAAAATGTTTTTATTTTAATTAACCTATATTTGAAAAACAAAAGATACAAAATTACCCTACATTGAAAAAATAATACCAAAATACCATACTTATGGGCTGCATGTACAATTATGCCAATGACGATGGTGCAAATGGCGTGACTAGTCGTCTGTGTTTCCAGCTCATTTGAGTTACTTTCATTGGCGTGATTGTATATGCAGCCCAAAAGTAGGGCATTTTAGTATTGTTTTTTCAATGCTTGCATTTTTTTCTTCAAATATTGGTTAACTAAAAAAGAAGATCCACAAGAAAACTAGAGAGTTCAGTTGAACTCATAACAAAGTTTAAAGCAGCAGAGAATAATAGCAAATGTCATGTCATGCTCTAAAGTCTAAACTATGTCACAAGAAATTTCCTCTCCAAAACTAAAAAGAGAGAGAGAAAAGCCATTGCATAAGAGAAGTCCTTAGTCTTTCTCCGGCATGTTGTTGACTAAGCGGATACAACTTCGTCAAAATTCCAATCTTGTACTATGTCCCTTCTCACAGCACGACTTCTTACCAGCCGTGGAGGACCGGTTATCTCACTGTTACTCGAGATAGTAGGTTGAGGGGTGACCTTTGAAGATGATGGTGCAAGAAAAGAGTGTAATGTAGGGGGTTGGACAGATATTTTCCGTGTTAAGCAGTTTGCAATAGCATAACATCTTCCTTCGCTATCCGAATTTGAAACAGATCTCCTGAAAGAGTGCGATGGCGATGGATTTTCCACACTATGGCACACAAGACATGCAAGACTCATTGCGGCTCTCACAGTCTTCCCCTGCAATTTATGTCGGAAATTAGATTTCTTCATATAAGTTTTGATCAATTAAAAACAAAAACCTTGATTTTCACATCATTTGTTGTACAATCTGACACCAAAAACATGAGATATACTGATATAACATATATGGATTTGGATTTGCCGCAATCCGCAATTCCACACAGTCAGCACGTTGGCGGTCGTTGGATAGAGAACGGACGGTCTTGATTTCAATGCATATTTTGATTTTTCTAAAAAACTTGAAAGCTGGACCGTTTGATCTCGATCATATGACCCCCGACGTACTAACTGCAGCAAATTTATATTAGGAAGGAATGAAAAGGATAATAAAGATCAACATAACATTCAACTATCTTACTTAAAAGGGTTAACTTGCTAAGCTAAATTGAATCAAAGAGTCTAACTTCAGATATTGTAAATTTATAAGCATAGTGGTGCAATAGTCGGAAATGCCACATTACCCATAACTTGGAAATTTATAACCATTACCTATCTATTATTCATTTTAAGCCAACCACACAGTTCAAACCCTACAGTATACCACAGGTAAACTAACAAATTATAAGTCATATAACAGTTTTTTTAATAAGTTGTAATCAGTTTGGATACACATTGCATAAACCCTAAATCCAACTTCTCTATCGAGAACCAAATGCATAGCTACTCTAACAAAACTGGATGATCAATGCTGTTTTTGCAAGACAACTAGAAAGAAACATAATTTCATTATAATTTTCCTCTTCTCAACCTTTTAAACATCATTAGGGTGCGTTTGATCTGTTAAAAGATAAGGGACTGAACAGGACAACTCTAGTTGTACTGTGTTTGATTGTAAAACTGTTTCAGGAACTGGACAAACTGGGAGACAAAGGACAGGACGAAAACAGAAATTTTGTCCCTCACTAAGAATAATATTTTTGTTGCAGCTATTCCATAAGGAGCATTTTAGAGAACTTCAATCTCAAACAACGAAAACGGAATGTACAACAACCTACCTCTACACACATATATAGGTTACATTCAAATCAGTAGTTTTTGAACAATAAAATAAAGAACTAACAACTAACAGGCATAGGAAGAAAGTAGGAAAAATGTAAATGAATCTCAAATGGTTTGGTTTTTTATGAGCCAAAATTAGACCAATGATTGATAAACTTTCATTAGAATTCAAAATAACCCAAACAAAAGCAGATTAGAATTCAATCACTAACTAACACAGTAAACTAACAAATTCATTTTGTTATGCAACCCTAAAATAAACTAGTCAATTATATCAATTAATCTATATTGTTTATTCTTTTAATCCTATTTTTGGGTTTTTCTTTACACTGTTAGTATTAATTCATTCACAAGAGTCCTAACTTGAAATCTTTTCCATAAAAAACCTCATCATAAGGTAAAATATTACCCACAAATAAATAATACCCAAAAATAGAAACTTAACCATAAACCCATCATAAGGTTTGAAATCATGGATCTAAAAACAAAACTGTATGAATTTAAAATTTAAAATTTAAAATTTAAAATCAACAAATCAAGATAGATATAACACACATGAAACACAAGGTCAATAATGAAGAGATCTAATCTAACACAAAATCAGTGAAAAGGGGTTTCAGGTGAATGAAAATGAAACAGGAAAAAATAAAAAAAGGGACATGAAAATGGTAAAAATGTAAATGGGTCAGAGACACAAACCTGGTTTCAGAGCATAGCAGAGCAGAGAAAGTGTGTGGGACAAACAAGATTCGATAAGAGCTTTTACGAGGCAAAGTAAGTGTTGTGTTTGTGTGTTGTTGCTGCGAAGCTCACTAGTCACTACACTTTGGTTATGATTTTGTGATGTGCATAAAATAATTTTCAGTCTATACTTTTGAACTTTGATTTCAATTTGAATGAATAATAATAATAAAGTAAATTAATTTATGATCTCATCATAATTGAGTGAGAGGGGAAATCAGATTAGTTGGTCTAATCATATACTCCCTCCGGCCTTAATTATAAGCAAATTCCACTTTTTAGATTCATTTGATTACTAATGTATTTAGACTTAATTAAGACCAAATACATTGGTAGTCAAATGAATCTAAAAAATGAAATTTGCTTATAATTAAGGCCGGAGGGAGTATTTATTTATTAATTAATGAAAGCATGATATTGAGAAATCGTAATCATCGATGTTACTGCTCTGTAACTAACTAACTTACATAATAATAATCATGTTAATCTCTCCGTCCATTTATTTTTGGCCATTAAGATAACGGATAATAAAAATAGAAATTTTTTGTGAGTTTAATTCTTTTAGTAAAGACTTAATATTATAGGGATTGAAATTCAAACTTAAAATTCTATTTATTCCGTTAGTTTAGTGTAGGGGATGAGAGGAAAGATCTTTTTATTAAGGTGTAAAATATGAATTTGGGCCTTAAATGCCAAGTCCAAAGAGTGATTTTGCTTAATATATTGGTGATCATCAAAATTAAATTGTTTAAATTTCGATGCAGATTTTAATTGTTTATAAGTATAAAATATAGAATTTAAATTTGGGTCATGCTAAATGATGCTTCTGTGACACTTGTTAGGCATGGTTAAAAATGAAATTAGAGATAAAATTAGTGCTAGGAAGATACTTATTCCGTACCATAATATAAGTTATTTTTGGAGATTTTTTTTTATTAAAATATAAATCGTTTTACATTACCAATAAAATATTTAATGCTATTTTTTCTATTATGTCCTTAACTATTTATTACTCTCTTTTCTTTCAATACTTCAATTTATTTTTTCCTTATCATAAATAAATGACAATTTTGTAAATCAACTCATATTTCTCTTTTCCATGCAGCATTAATTACATTTCTTAATATGCTTAAAAATGCAAAAGTGAATTATATTATAGTTGGAGTCGGAGAGAGTAAGGGTGTGTTTGATCTGCTAAAAAACAGAGGATTGGACAAAATAATTTTTGTTGTACCCTGTTTGATTCAAAAATTGATTATGGACTGGACAAAATATGCAGTAAGGGACCGGACAAAAACAAGAATTTTTGTCCCTCACTAAACTACAGGACAACTTTTTTTTCATGATACAACTATAAAAAATACGAAAATACCCATTTTATTTTCAAATATAAAAAATACTATCTCTCTTACTCTTACCGATGCAATTTTGTTATGTCCTGTTCTACCTTATTCTGTCCTATTCTGCCCAATAGTTACTGTTTTGCAAATCAAACGTACCGTAACTTTTTATATTTTTAAGATATTAAATGCACAAGTTTCAAAATAAAATTTTCCCATTAATGTATTTAACTAGCATCCTGAAGATAATTTTTAGCATTTTCCTTTAAATTGACACCATTTGATTTTTCAATCCAACAATCATGGATGTGGTGACTTAATGAATGCATCTGATATCCATGGCAAAGAATTCAAATTCAGATAATAAGGAGAGATAAAGTGGTCTTGATTGGTTTAGACAATAGATAAAATGAGAGTTTAAAATATTATTGGTATGTATTTTATACTACGTACTGTTTAAAGGAAAATTTTAATATGGACCAGTTCATTTGGTGGTATGTCGTGGACCATGAGTAATGCTACGGACAAACGTTTGGATAAACGCTTTCCGTTACACGCTCAACTAGTGGGCCACGTAGCCTAATTCTTTTCTTCAGTCACCTGTTCACTGGTTTTGTGCTTCTGAACCTTTTTTTATTTTTCTTTTCTACTTTCTTCCTTTTTTCCATAAGCTCTACGTAGGGGTGGCAATGAACCGATCCAACTCAAAAAAAATTTGAGATTCGATTTGTTAATTAGCTCATTGAACTTGGTTCATGAACCAATTGAGCTAAACTTGAGCTGAAAATTAAGTTCGTTAATTAAATGAGTCGAACATGAACGGTATGCAGTTCGACTCGTTTGGTTCATAAACCAGCTATATATATATATATATATAATACACCTTACACTTTTTTCTAGTTATTTTTTTTAAAAAAAAAAAACTTGAGGTTCCACACAAAAAGAACCCTTTATATTTTATGTTGACGTGAGATACCAATAGAATTTTTGTTTTTTCAATTATACAAAATATATCCTAATTTTTTCCCTATACATTTCATGCATTAATTTATTACAACATTTACTCTTCTCATAAAATAAACTTTTACTCTTCTTTTCAAGTTCCAAGACAAAGGAAACTTTTCCTCTTCTTTTTCTCCAAAGGGCTAAAAAGACAAAAGAAAAATCGGAAGTCTTCAACTCCATTTGCTGATAAAGTTCAACTCTTCATCTCTTCACTTTTGCAAATAAAGTTCAACACTATTTCATCTCCATTTAATGATTTTGTAGTTTTCTCACTCAACTTCAAAGGTAAAGTTTCTCTATTTACAATTTTTTCATTATGTTTCAATGTCTTTTTCTTTTCTTTCTTTTTTCCTTTTTTTTTTAAGTTTGTTTCAATGTCTTTATTTCCTTGTAGCTTTGGATTAATTTCCTCTTGCTGATATTTTGATTTTTAGTAGTGGTGTCTTATGTTTTGTTTGTTGGTCTGTCTCTCTTGATGTCTATCTCTCAGTGATGGTAGTCTTATTTTTTCCTCTCTATAGTTGAAGTTATTTTCTGGTTTATTGTCTTGCTCTGGATTTGTTTGAGGGAGTATTATACCTTGACATTGTGAAATGTTTAGCTAGGTCCTATAAGTATTTTAGTGGAGTTTGATCATGTCTAGCTCTGCATTTTGTTTGAGGTGTTGGAACAAACCAAGAGAAATTGGAAAAATGCAAAATGAAAACGAAACTGAATTGAAATCAGAGAAAGAAAAAAATGAAATCTTATTCATCCACAAGGGGCAAAACCATGTATTTATACAAGTGGAGGTTACTTTCAATGTAAGTAACAGCATTTCAACTAACTCTAAACTACTAAGTAATTAACTAACTAACTACCTAGTACAAACAAACTATAACAAACTAACTGACTAGATATCAGAACCTGTAACGTATTAGAACCTTCACGGCTTCTGATACGTATCAGAACCTGATATCTATCAGAACCTAGCTTTCCATCAAAACCTCTGAAAGCAACATATCAGAACTTCTGAGAACATCCATCAGAACTTCTGAAAACATCAACTTCTGGAAACATGGATTATCAACTTCACACCTCCTAATCCATACTTTCCAGTGCTCCCATTCCAATGAGTTTCTTCAGAGTATCAAACCTAGCCTTTGCCATAGGTTTTGTTAGAATATCTGCAAGTTGAATCTCAGTATTGCAATATTCCAACTCAAGCTTCTCTTTGTTCACCTGATCTCTGAGAAAATGGAATATTCTCTCAATGTGCTTGCTCCTGCCATGACTCACAGGATTATTAGCCAAGTCAATAGCTGACTTGTTATCCACAAGCAATCTCATCTTTGTTACTTCCACTGTCTTCAGTTGGAACTCCTCTGCTTCACCCTCAGCTCATGAGCTTCTAAGGATGCTTGTAGTTCTTCAATCCTCATAGTTGCCAAATCCTTTGATTCTTCAATAGCAACCACTATGTGATCAAATTTCTCAGTCAAAGTCCTCAAGATCTTCTCAACCTTGGACCTATCAGTCAGAACTTCACCACAAGCCTTCATCAAGTTGGTCAAGGCCAACATTCTCGCCAAGTACTCAGAAATCGTTTCTTGTTCATTCATCTGCATCATCTCATATTGTCTCCTCAAAGCCTGCAACTTGATACCCTTCAATTTCTCATCACCACCATAGATTTTCTTGAGAGTATCTCATGCTCCTTTCGAGGTTTCTTCTTCTATAATCTTCTCAAAGATATTAGAATCCACGCATTGATGAATGATGAACAAGCCTTTAGCATCTTTCTTTTTCAATTCTTTGTGTTGAGTTCTTGCGGTTTCATCAGCATTTGCAGCCAATTCTCCTACTCCATCAGCTACAATTTCAAGAACATCTTGAAACCTGAAGATCACCTTCATCTGTGCACACCAACGATCATAGTTGTCACCTTTGAAAACTGGAAGATTCGCTGGAAATTGCGAAGAGGTTGTAGTGTTTGTCATGATTCTTGATCAAGGAATCAGAGAACAATTATCAATACCAACCAGGCTCTGATACTAATTTGTTGGAACAAACCAAGAGAAATTGGAAAAATGCAAAATGAAAACGAAACTGAATTGAAAACAGAGAAAGAAAAAAATGAAATCTTATTCATCCACAAGGGGCAAAACCATGTATTTATACAAGTGGAGGTTACTTTCAATGCAAGTAACAGCATTTCAACTAACTCTAAACTACTAAGTAATTAACTAACTAACTAACTACCTAGTACAAACAAACTATAACAAACTAACTGACTAGATATCAGAACCTGTAACGTATCAGAACCTTCACGGCTTCTGATACGTATCAGAACTTGATATCTATCAGAACCTAGCTTTCCATCAGAACCTCTGAAAGCAACATATCAGAACTTCTGAGAACATCCATCAGAACTTCTGAAAACATCAACTTCTGGAAACATGGATTATCAACTTCATGAGGGAGTATTATACTTTTGTATCATGTCTCTCCTATTTATTTTTGTATCCGTGTAAAAAAATTTATATGCTAGAGTTTTCTACTTTTATATCCCCGTGTGTCATACCCTAATTTTGCCCCATACTTTCTATTACCATTTTGCCCTTGCATTATTTTTATTTCCTATTTATCAATTATTTTTAATTAGTAACTTGCATTTCAAGAAACCTTTCTAACATCAAATTTAAATCCTTTTTTTCTCATTTTTAATCCATAATCATTTTGCATAATCACATTTCATCATCATGCATATTTTTATTTTGCATATTTATTTTTATTTTATTATTTTATGTGTTATTTTAATTTGTTATTTGTTCCAAAAAATCTTAGAAAATCCCAAAGCATTAACACATCATCATGCTTATCATTAGAGACCTAGAACCTTCTTTTTCTTACACCTCACCATAGTACAACTCAAAATTCCACATTATCCATAAACAAAAAATCACAAAAACCAATCATTTACACTTTGTCCTTTCTACCCTCATTCTCATTGATTCTAACCTAATTCCAATCATATATAAGCCTTCATCAAGCCTCAGCTGCGCAGCTACAGAACCCTAGATCAGAAATCACCCAAAATTTCATGAACTTTTTCTCTCTTTTCTCAAAATTCGAAATCCCTTGAAACCTCTTTCAAACTTCAAATTCTTGATCAAATAAGCTTCTAATAACTTCCAGTAGCACAAAACAATCCTAAAACACAAGCTCTAGCCCATAATTTGAGAGAATCGAAACCTCAAAAAACTCCAAAAATGTGAGAATCCAATACGAGCTTCCAGCCTCTGTTTCTATCGCTTTTCAACACCATTCATCATCAAATCACACCAGGAACCTTTCCCAATCATCAATCGAACTTAATCTCGTTCAAATCGGGTTTTACCAATTTTTCATTCAAACTTTTCTCCGTTGTTTCTCACAACTAAGGCATCTATTGAGGAAACCAAGAGTAGATTCATGATCTACGCAAAATTCCGAGCAAAACCATATACCCACTTGTCATTTTCATGGAAGTTTTGAAGCTCCGGTGAAACCACCGTCGCCGGCGCCGTCGTGTTCTTCGTGAGGAAGAAGAAGACCCACGACGCTCCCTCAAATCTCCAGATCGTTTTCTGAGCGTTGGATCTTTACATTAAAACGCGTCCGTTGATCTTGAGTTTTGAGCATGAGCGTTGGATCGTATTTGAAACAGATCTGGCGTACTGAAACTGGCGTTCCACCGTAAACTCCATCTCCTTCGAAGCACAGGATTACTGCTTGTTTGGATTTGAATCATGGCCCTCTGATTGATCTGGACGCACCAGATCTGAGGTATGTAATCGTACACCTCTTTTGCATACCACACTGGAATATTTTTGGGCTGACTTCCGTTTTTGTTTGTTGACTCTGGCGTGGACTGGGCCTTCTGGCCCAGATCTACTTTCTGCACCACCCAGCCTTTATTATCTACACCCCTTCTGAAGCTTAATTTTAATTGATTCTTAGCTTATTTCCAAAAGCACTTAAGTGGTTAATAGCTTATTTAAGCTATTTTAATCACTTTGTTATGCTTAAATTTAGTCTTTCATTATTTTAGCATTATATTTGCTTTTTAGTCTATTTTTTAGCGTTAGCTTAGTTAATCATTTTTTAGCTTATTTTCATAAGCACTTATTTGGTGCTTAAGCTTTTTAGCTTACTGGACCATTTTGCTTTGCTTAAATTATGTTTGATTTCAGATCTTGCTCTTGCTTCTCTTAGCTTTTTGTTTAATCACTTTTTCTAGCATATAGCTTATTTATTTAAGCGCTTAATTATGATTAATTGCTTATTTTTATTTCTTATGTTTGTCTTCGGCTCTTTAGCTTTACTTCAATTCATTCTAACTCATCTCATTTACTTTGATTTAATTTAGCATGTTTATGTTATTTAATTCATTGTCCGCTACTTTAGCTTATGCATTTTATTTAATTGTGCATCATATCTACTCATGCTTGTTGCATTCATGCATTACTTAATTATTTCATATTAATTCATGCATATTTAATTATTCGCAATCATGCTTACTTAATTCAATTGTCATCTTATTATTTCAATTATTATTGTTGTAATGTGGCGTTTTCCTTATCTCTCTTGCTTTTCCTTTTGGACCATTTTCTTAATCAAACTAAAAAGACTTTTGCAATAAACAAAGAATGAAAAAGGGAGAATCTGGCATCTGCTTCTTTCTTCCCCGAGTTGTCTTGGTAGCCGGTCATCTGACTAGTTCACTCAAGCTGCTCTCATTCTAAAACCAGTGTTAAAAACAACCAACATCCGTCTTTCTTTCAGACACTTTTTTCTTCAATAACTTAACCAAAGATTTTCATAATAATGAATGAAAAAGGGAGAATCTGGCATCTGCTTCTTTCTTCCCCGGGTTGTCTCGGTAGCCGGTCATCTGACTAGTTCACTCGAGCTGCTCTCATTCCAAAAACAAGCGTTAAAGCTTAACCCAACACACTCAAACTTTCTTTTCAGAAAACATGGATATACGCTTTATCCATTCCTCTGACACATACGAGCTTAAGCCTCTGATTAGAGCATGCAAGCACCGTTGTATCAGCGGAATGCGAAATAAGCAACATCCGTTATTCAACTCTTTTTTCAATGGGTACACGTTTTATCTACTCCTCTGACACACACACAGCTTAAGCCTCTGATTAGAGCATACAAGCGTCGTTGTGTCAGCGGAATACGAAATAAGCGTTATCCACTAAAATCAACCAACCACACAAACATTTTTTACCAGAACTACGTGAGTTTTGAGTTTCCCATTGCACCGGGGAATACGTAGGAGCGGGCTCCTACAACCGTCAAACTCAATTAATAAAAACCCTTATTTTCTTTTAATTTATTTTGGAAACGAAGTAGAGATTAAGTAAGAGATAAAAGGCAATTTATTTCAAACCTACGCAAACGAACCCCAAACCACCTAAACGGTTCCCATCGAGTACGATGGATGCGAGGGGTGCTAACACCTTCCTCTCGCATAACCAACTCCCGAACCTAAACCAAGGTTTTAGCGATATTTCCCTTTCCCCCCACGGGATAAATAAACGTCGATGGCGACTTCATTGTATGAAAAATGGAAGTGATTTTCCAGCCCGCTACAGCTGGCGACTTCACTGGGGACACTTGAGAGTTAAGCCCAGTTTAGTTGGTCTGTTCGTTTGTTTGCTTTTTCAGGTTTGCAATATCTTGCCTTATCTTTTATTTTTCTGTCAATTATATCTGCTTGGATTGGCTGTTTCTCTTCTTCTACTCCTTCTTTTATTTTTCTTTTGCCCTTGTGGCGTGGTTACTGTGAGAAGCTCTATACCCGAGCTTGAGAAAAGCTTAGGCTAAGCTAGAGGTCTTTATGTTGGGTGACCGGTCATCTGACTAGTAACTCCGGCATAATCACCTCGCCTAGAGTAGATCCTCTTGGAGGTGTCAGGACATCGGTCATCTGACTAGTGTCTCTGATGTTTTCTCGTTGGGTCCATGACTCTAGGGACCTTCTTATTATCCGGTCTAGAACCAAACCTTGTTGTTAGGGACCTCTGTTTAGAACCCGTGTCAAGGTTGCTCAACGACCTTACCTAGAGGAGATTTCCTTTTGGACGCGTTTGTCGTGAGCCTTGCAATAACGACATCGTTTCCAAAGGGGCAATCCGTGATTTTAGGCACTTTATCAACCTTAGAACAACATGTGAGAGGGATGGGTTGCAGGTAACTTTGAGCCTTTCAACCTCAGAAATAATATTTAAACCTCTGCTTCGTTGCGACAGACTTTGCTACGAAAGTGCATCCATGCATCCATGCACTCATGCATTCATTCATAAAAAATTCGTGATAAAAACTTTTTTGCATAACATTCGCATAAAAAATAAAATGATGAAGCATAAAAACTTTTGCATGCATTTGCATTCATACAAAGGATCACCATCTCATTCTCACCCTTCCATCTAAACAGCTTCATTCCCGACATTGATTCCGGACTTTAAGCATTTCAAGGAAACCATGGAAAACATGCAGAAGCAGATTGATGCCTTGAGAGGCGATGTGGACCAAGTGACCGACAAGTTGGACCGTGTTTTGAAAATGCTAGCTAGTCTTGGCTTGCCTTCACATCAAGCTATGAGAATGGATGATGCAACCGAAAGGGCAAATCTTTCAATTGACCCCTCATTGTCAAAGGTGGTATGGCCTTCATGCGGCTCATCTTCCGGACACACTTTTGCAGCTACTCAAGTCACCCAAGAGCCAATGGCCACCAACAATGAATTTCTGATTGGCCAGCCGAGAACTCATCAAGTCCAACCCAGGTTTGCTATACCGCAAAGTCCCGAGGATCATATGAGTGCTCATCAAGGTGACAACTCTAAGGGAAAATCTGTTGCATCCCCGAGTGAGGAGACTCGCCAAAAGTTCAAGGCAATAGAGGACAAGCTAAGGATGATGGAATCATTCTTACCCAACAATGTCAGCCCACCTCACTCTCACTCTCGCCCAACGGTGCCTGCTCGCACCCCATGCTTCAATCATCCAACAGTTGCTCAACCTCAACAATCCCAAGGGTTCCCAAAACAGGCAATACAGACGCCTTTGAATCATCCTCAGTCAGGACAGTTCGCACAGAACTTGGGACATCAGCAGAATCAGCCGAGGGCCACTAAAAAGAGAAAGGTCTTTGATTCCATCCCAATACCTTATGGTCAGCTTTTTCCACATTTGGTGCGTAATAGGATGGTAATCCCAAGAGCTTTAAAGCCGATAACTGCGCCGTTCCCTATTTGGTATGATCTCAAAGCCAATTGTGAGTATCATTCTGGGGCCGAAGGGCATACTATTGAAAATTGCAGAGCCTTTAAACATGAAGTTCAGAGACTCATCAATCAGAAACTATTGACTTTCAAGGAAGATGGGGCAAATGCTGTCACTCCCCAAAATGGTCCGACATCACCAACGCAAGTCCCGTACCTAGTAGCTGCACAACATCAGCAACCTCATGGGCACTCTGTCCAAGTGCCTGTGAATCTTGTGCCACAAAGAACTCAGCAAGTACAACAGACTCAGCAGCGAGCTAAAAAGGTCTTTGATCCAATTCCTGTGTCATACAGTCAGCTTTTGCCATATCTGGTGCACAATGGGATGGTGACTCAAGTAGCTGTAAGGACAATGACTCCACCTTTCCCTGCTTGGTATGACCCTAAGGTCAAATGTGCATACCATGCTGATGCCGAAGGTCACTCTACGGAAAATTGTAGGGTATTCAAAAACAAGGTTCAAGAGCTTATTGATAAGAAACTGTTGAGTTTCAAAGAGGGAGGGCCCAACCGTGAAGGATAATTCATTGCCAAGTCATGCAGACCCTTCTGAGTATGCCAGTTGAAGAGTTCAGGGATTGAATCAAGCTACAAAGATTATCATTTAGGCTGTTTCCCTTTTGTATTTCCCTTTGTTTTGCTAAGTATTTACTTACAGTTAAACTTTGTTTGTTTGAAATATTAATCTTAATGAAATGATAATGCATGTTTTGAATTCATTCTTTCATGTCCATTCAATTTTCTCTCTTCTACTTCTCAAAAGCAAAAAATATATATCAATACTTGTCATTTCTTTCATTTCTTTATCATTTCTGTTTGAACAAAGATTGGAGAGAGGATGATGAAAAACGAAATAACTAAGTTGCTACGGTATGCTTTCAAATAAAACTTTGTTGATGATGTAAGGCATTGTTTCAAATTCCCAAACACCGGAGAAATAAGGGAGATAATCCGTAGTCAACCCCTTTGAGCCTAGAAGTTGGTGTTTCTTTCTATACGAAAAAACCCGCAATCTTAACCCGGGGCAAGGTAGTGTTCAGTTAACTCGGCCATACGTTTGAGTTTCAAGAGAAAAGCAAAAAATCAATAAGGTGTTCCTCATCACCTATATCAAGGCAGTCACAATTCGCCAAACAAAATTCAAACAAAAAGAGAGAAAGAAAAGCCCGCTAAGTCAAAACCTCAAAATGACTTAGGCAAAAGTTAGGGTATCCCGCTAGACTAAAAATGCAAAAAGAACAGTCTAGGCAAAAGTTAGGGATTGAAAAAAAATGAAGAAAAATTGAAAGTCACCAAGATTCATGACAAAACAAAATCATGTGACCAAAACAAAAAGGCAATGTGACTGCCACAAACAAAAGGGAAACACATCCTCGATTCCCAAACCATCACAATCTCAAAAACCTCTTAGGACTTGAACTTGTGAGTTTGAGTTAATTGAACTTAGGGATGAAGATCATCACGAAGAATGGGACGGGTTGAAATCAAAATTTTGAGCCTTATATCCTTTTATTCATGAACCGTGAACCAGGCCACGTTATAACCCTCAAAAGACCTAATTGAAGCAAGGTTTAGCTTGAAAGCATACGGTAGCAAGGTTGTGTTAACCTGACTCCCAAAAATCTTTTGTTAATATCATGCTCTCACACTTTCTTCTACAATATACGTCCATTGTACATAAATACCATCTCAATTTCCATTTCAAAACTTGCATCAAAATTGCATTAGAATTACTATTTCAAGCAAACATGTTTAACTGCAAGTCAGCACTTGACAATAAGGAAGTTCCAACTCTGAGATGTTACCAAGCAATCAAGAAGAACCTTGGACTAATCTGGGGCAACTATCTCAAGACTTCACTTAATCGTGGGGCGCATCCCTTAGAAAGGTCATTCGGCACAGACAGAGTGTCCTAAGGTCGCATCATGGAAAGCGGTATCCAAACTCAGTTTTCAAGGACCTAACAAATCAGATCAAGACACTCCTAATCAGGGGGCAAATCATCTCGGGATTCAGCCAATCAAGAGCAAACCCTTATGACTATGGGGTAGATCACCTGAAGATCCTGATGGCTCAGCCAAACATGTTCCAAGGATGGATCAATCTAGGGGCAAACCACCTTGGAGTTCTGCCAATCAAGAACAAACTCTTGTGACTAGGGGCAGATTACTTGAAGACCCTGCCGAGTCGGTCAAACATGTTTTAGGAATGGCTCAATCTAGGGGCATACCTCTCAGAGAGGGAGAACCAATATCAGTAAGTTGGCCAAGGCAAAGCACTTCAAATGCCCAACAGACTGGGCAAGACAATATACACAGGGGCATGTTCTCCCTATACCTTCAAGCTACTCAAGCAGAGCCTGATGAACATCTACAACCATTAAGTCCGAAACTTGTGTCGGGGACTAACTTCAAGCCACCATCCAACGAAAGGCCATGATACCATCTCCAATCATTCACCACCCACCATAGGGGCAATAATCATTGTCATGCATTGGTCATGTCATGCATTAGCCATGTCATTTCATGCATGCAAGCAATAATCGTCATGCATTAGTTATGTCATTTCATTCATGTAAATCATTAGCATGCATTAATCATGTCATTTCATTCATGTAAATCATTAACATGCATTGATCACGTCATTCAAACATCAGGTATGCCCCATATCACAAGACCAATGACTCAGAAAAAACCAAGAAGCCAAATCAAACATCCACAATCAAGAACCTAACCTTGCATTGACAATCCTTCAAAGTCCAATGATTGTGGACACACCCTCAAAGTCTAGTCATTATTGGCGAGCCCCCCTCAAAGTCCGATCATTGTGGACACACCCTCAAAGTCCAGTCATTATTGGCAAGCCCGACTCAAAGTCCAATCATTGTGGACATACCTTCAAAAATCCAATCATTATTGGCAAACACCCTCAAAGTCCAATCATTATTGGCATCCACTCAAAATCCAATATTCAATGGAACCCATATAAAACCCAGTGTTCATAAACACCCATGTTGAAACCCAGCATCCCTTAGCACACAGTCGTTTCATGTCATCATATACACTAATCATGCATTTCATTTCATGCATAAATATTCATGATAAACATGCATTCATAAAGCAGGTTCAAAGGTTACTCCCTGCAGAATACAGCTTTTGGTCACTTAATCACAAAAAGGCAGATTAACCTTTTTTCAAAGCAGGATGGTTGGTAAAACGGTCTCCCAAGCAGATTAGTTGAAGAACCATATTCAATCTCCTCCCCAGGGAATTGCAAATTTTCTGGAAGGAAGTCTTCTACAAGATAATCACATCAGCTCTGTCCGGTTCCCTTAATAGGAATGACAACAAGTATCAGCTCTGTCCGGTTCCCTTAATAGGAATGACAACAAGTATCAGCAGCTCTGTCCGGTTCCCTTAATAAGAATGACAACAAGTATCGCCAACTTCGTCCGGTTCCAGAAACAGGAATGACAAGCAAATCAACAACTTCGTCCGGTTCCAGAAACAGGAATGACGCCAACTTCGTCCGGTTCCAGAAACAGGAATGACAAGCAAATCAACAACTTCGTCCGGTTCCAGAAACAGGAATGACGCCAACTTCGTCCGGTTCCAGAAACAGGAATGACAAGCAAATCAACAACTTCGTCCGGTTCCAGAAACAGGAATGACGCCAACTTCGTCCGGTTCCAGAAACAGGAATGACAAGCAAATCAACAACTTCGTCCGGTTCCAGAAACAGGAATGACGCCAACTTCGTCCGGTTCCAGAAACAGGAATGACAAGCAAATCAACAACTTCGTCCGGTTCCAGAAACAGGAATGACGCCAACTTCGTCCGGTTCCAGAAACAGGAATGACAAGCAAATCAACAACTTCGTCCGGTTCCAGAAACAGGAATGACGCCAACTTCGTCCGGTTCCAGAAACAGGAATGACAAGCAAATCAACAACTTCGTCCGGTTCCAGAAACAGGAATGACGCCAACTTCGTCCGGTTCCAGAAACAGGAATGACAAGCAAATCAACAACTTCGTCCGGTTCCAGAAACAGGAATGACGCCAACTTCGTCCGGTTCCAGAAACAGGAATGACAAGCAAATCAACAACTTCGTCTGGTTCCAGAAACAGGAATGACGCCAACTTCGTACGATTCCAGAAACAGGAATGACGCCAACTTCGTCCGGTTCCAGAAACAGGAATGACGCCAACTTCGTCCGGTTCCAGAAACAGGAATGACACCAGCTTCGTCCGGTTCCCCAAACAGGAATGACAAGCAAATCAACAACTTCGTCCGGTTCCAGAAACAGGAAGGACACCAGCTTCGTCCGGTTCCCCTAATAGGAATGACAAGCAAATTTCCCCAGCTTCGTCCGGTTCCAAAAACAGGAACGACATCAACTTTGTCCGGTTCAGGAACGACATCAACTCTGTCCGTTTCCCCAAACAGGAATGACATCAACTTTGTCCGGTTCCCCAAACAGGAATGACAGCAGGTATATTTGAGTTTCCCTATGAGGAAAGCTAGCCAGGTATACTCGATCCACCTACTGGCAAAATTAGGGCATTCTGTATTTAATTATCTTCCACCAAAAGAATACGAATACCAGGGTTATTCGCATTCTTATGGTTTAAGCTAATTAAATAGGGGCAGCTGTCATACCCTAATTTTGCCCCATACTTTTTATTACCATTTTGCCCTTGCATTATTTTTATTTCCTATTTATCAATTATTTTTAATTAGTAACTTGCATTTCAAGAAACCTTTCTAACATCAAATTTAAATCCTTTTTTTCTCATTTTTAATCCATAATCATTTTGCATAATCACATTTCATCATCATGCATATTTTTATTTTGCATATTTATTTTTATTTTATTATTTTATGTGTTATTTTAATTTGTTATTTGTTCCAAAAAATCTTAGAAAATCCCAAAGCATTAACACATCATCATGCTTATCATTAGAGACCTAGAACCTTCTTTTTCTTACACCTCACCATAGTACAACTCAAAATTCCACATTATCCATAAACAAAAAATCACAAAAACCAATCATTTACACTTTGTCCTTTCTACCCTCATTCTCATTGATTCTAACCTAATTCCAATCATATATAAGCCTTCATCAAGCCTCAGCTGCGCAGCTACAGAACCCTAGATCAGAAATCACCCAAAATTTCATGAACTTTTTCTCTCTTTTCTCAAAATTCGAAATCCCTTGAAACCTCTTTCAAACTTCAAATTCTTGATCAAATAAGCTTCTAATAACTTCCAGTAGCACAAAACAATCCTAAAACACAAGCTCTAGCCCATAATTTGAGAGAATCGAAACCTCAAAAAACTCCAAAAATGTGAGAATCCAATACGAGCTTCCAGCCTCTGTTTCTATCGCTTTTCAACACCATTCATCATCAAATCACACCAGGAACCTTTCCCAATCATCAATCGAACTTAATCTCGTTCAAATCGGGTTTTACCAATTTTTCATTCAAACTTTTCTCCGTTGTTTCTCACAACTAAGGCATCTATTGAGGAAACCAAGAGTAGATTCATGATCTACGCAAAATTCCGAGCAAAACCATATACCCACTTGTCATTTTCATGGAAGTTTTGAAGCTCCGGTGAAACCACCGTCGCCGGCGCCGTCGTGTTCTTCGTGAGGAAGAAGAAGACCCACGACGCTCCCTCAAATCTCCAGATCGTTTTCTGAGCGTTGGATCTTTACATTAAAACGCGTCCGTTGATCTTGAGTTTTGAGCATGAGCGTTGGATCGTATTTGAAACAGATCTGGCGTACAGAAACTGGCGTTCCACCGTAAACTCCATCTCCTTCGAAGCACAGGATTACTGCTTGTTTGGATTTGAATCATGGCCCTCTGATTGATCTGGACGCACCAGATCTGAGGTATGTAATCGTACACCTCTTTTGCATACCACACTGGAATATTTTTGGGCTGACTTCCGTTTTTGTTTGTTGACTCTGGCGTGGACTGGGCCTTCTGGCCCAGATCTACTTTCTGCACCACCCAGCCTTTATTATCTACACCCCTTCTGAAGCTTAATTTTAATTGATTCTTAGCTTATTTCCAAAAGCACTTAAGTGGTTAATAGCTTATTTAAGCTATTTTAATCACTTTGTTATGCTTAAATTTAGTCTTTCATTATTTTAGCATTATATTTGCTTTTTAGTCTATTTTTTAGCGTTAGCTTAGTTAATCATTTTTTAGCTTATTTTCATAAGCACTTATTTGGTGCTTAAGCTTTTTAGCTTACTGGACCATTTTGCTTTGCTTAAATTATGTTTGATTTCAGATCTTGCTCTTGCTTCTCTTAGCTTTTTGTTTAATCACTTTTTCTAGCATATAGCTTATTTATTTAAGCGCTTAATTATGATTAATTGCTTATTTTTATTTCTTATGTTTGTCTTCGGCTCTTTAGCTTTACTTCAATTCATTCTAACTCATCTCATTTACTTTGATTTAATTTAGCATGTTTATGTTATTTAATTCATTGTCCGCTACTTTAGCTTATGCATTTTATTTAATTGTGCATCATATCTACTCATGCTTGTTGCATTCATGCATTACTTAATTATTTCATATTAATTCATGCATATTTAATTATTCGCAATCATGCTTACTTAATTCAATTGTCATCTTATTATTTCAATTATTATTGTTGTAATGTGGCGTTTTCCTTATCTCTCTTGCTTTTCCTTTTGGACCATTTTCTTAATCAAACTAAAAAGACTTTTGCAATAAACAAAGAATGAAAAAGGGAGAATCTGGCATCTGCTTCTTTCTTCCCCGAGTTGTCTTGGTAGCCGGTCATCTGACTAGTTCACTCAAGCTGCTCTCATTCTAAAACCAGTGTTAAAAACAACCAACATCCGTCTTTCTTTCAGACACTTTTTTCTTCAATAACTTAACCAAAGATTTTCATAATAATGAATGAAAAAGGGAGAATCTGGCATCTGCTTCTTTCTTCCCCGGGTTGTCTCGGTAGCCGGTCATCTGACTAGTTCACTCGAGCTGATCTCATTCCAAAAACAAGCGTTAAAGCTTAACCCAACACACTCAAACTTTCTTTTCAGAAAACATGGATATACGCTTTATCCATTCCTCTGACACATACGAGCTTAAGCCTCTGATTAGAGCATGCAAGCACCGTTGTATCAGCGGAATGCGAAATAAGCAACATCCGTTATTCAACTCTTTTTTCAATGGGTACACGTTTTATCTACTCCTCTGACACACACACAGCTTAAGCCTCTGATTAGAGCATACAAGCGTCGTTGTGTCAGCGGAATACGAAATAAGCGTTATCCACTAAAATCAACCAACCACACAAACATTTTTTACCAGAACTACGTGAGTTTTGAGTTTCCCATTGCACCGGGGAATACGTAGGAGCGGGCTCCTACAACCGTCAAACTCAATTAATAAAAACCCTTATTTTCTTTTAATTTATTTTGGAAACGAAGTAGAGATTAAGTAAGAGATAAAAGGCAATTTATTTCAAACCTACGCAAACGAACCCCAAACCACCTAAACGGTTCCCATCGAGTACGATGGATGCGAGGGGTGCTAACACCTTCCTCTCGCATAACCAACTCCCGAACCTAAACCAAGGTTTTAGCGATATTTCCCTTTCCCCCCACGGGATAAATAAACGTCGATGGCGACTTCATTGTATGAAAAATGGAAGTGATTTTCCAGCCCGCTACACCGTGTTATTTTCTACTTTATAACACTAGAGTTTTAAATATTGTAGAGATGTCATCTAGTACCTTAATTGAATCATTCGAAGGTTCATTGCCAAATGATGGAGAAGAGTGCTTAAATATAGTGAATTCAACCATTGATTTAGATGCAAATACAAATGAAGGAGCATTTACAAATGAAGTAACACCAGCAAATGAAGTTGGGAATGAAGAAAATGTTGAGAACAATGACATTGTTATTCAAAAGGCCAAGAGAAATAAAACCTCTCTAGTTTGGGAGCACTTCAAAGAAGTGGAGTTAAAGAATGGGAAAAAAAAATGGCAATGTTTGCATTGTAAAAGGAATTATGCTATTGTTGCTAGTGGGTCAATCAGTCATTTGAAGAGACATTTAAATGAAGTGTGTCATGTTTACAAGAAGCTAGTAGCACAACAAAAGAAATTAAACTTGCAGCCATCAAAAAACATGGTTGATGAGAAGCTTTCGGGGCCACTACTTATGAATCCAAGTGCCAAATATGATCATGAAAGACAATGAGAAGCCACTGCACATTGGGTTATGATGCATGAACATCCATTTAATATTGTTGAGGATGAAAGTTTTGTTTTTATGATGAAATGTTGTAATATTTCATATGAGAAAATTAGTCGAAAAACTTTAAAGAATGACTGTGATGTTGTTTATGAAGCTGAAAGAAAAAAGTTGAAGTCGACTTTGAGGGCAGTGCATAAGATTTGCTTGACCACCGATTTATGGAAGTCACAAAGTCAGAAGATTGAATACATGGTGCTAACTGGCCATTTCATTGATGCTGATTGGGTTTTGCAGAAACGCATTCTTAGCTTTGTTCATGTTCCTCCTCCTCGGCGTAGTGTTGATATTGCTGATGCAATCTTCAAATGTCTTAAAGAATGGGGCATTGAAAACAAAATATTTAGTGTGTCAGTGGATAATGCTGCCTATAATGATAGATGTTTGAAAGAGCTACAAGTTCTATTTTCAAGGCACCGGAATTTAGTGTTGGATGGAAAGTTGTTCCGTGTTCGGTGTTGCGCACATATATTAAACTTGCTTGTTCGAGATGGTATTGAAAGAATAACAGAAATAATTGAAAAAGTGCGTGAAAGTGTGAAGTTCATCAATCATTCTGAAGCAAGACTGCGAACATTCTCTCAAATAGTTCAACAACTAAAGCTTGGTGGTAAAAAATTAATTCTTGATCTCCCTACTCGTTGGAACTCCACTTATCAAATGTTGTCAGTTGCAATGCAGTTCAAAGAAGTCTTCCCACATTTTCAAGATCGAGAACCAAGGTATACAACTCTACCAGATGAAGATGATTGGAAAAAAGTTGAAAAAGTTTCCAAGTTGCTAAAGGTATTTAATGCTGTTACAAATATTATTTATGGTAGTGAATATCCAACTGCTAACCTATATCTTGCTGAGGTGTATCTAATTTCATGAAAGAGATGGCAAAGGCCATGAAAACAAAATTTGACAAGTATTGGAGTGAGTGTAATCTTGTTATGTCACTTGCTTCTATTTTGGACCCTAGGATCAAAATGATGGGCGTTAACATGTGTTTTCCTTTGATTTACCCTCGAGATGAAGCTAAAAAAAATATAGAATATGTGCGCAATGCTCTAAATGAAATGTACAAAGAGTATGCTGATCTACTCAACGAGCGTGATGAAGAAGGCTCTAGTAGAACTAGTGTTGATCAAAATGGGCTTATATTGAAGCCAAAAAAATCCTCGGGGTGGGCAATGTTAATGGATTATGTCGAAGAACAACAAGCAATTCCTGCTGTAAAATCTGAAGTTGAAGACTATTTGAGTGAGCCAGCTTACAGGCCTAATGATAATGGGCATATGTCATTTTGTGCCTTGGAATGGTGGAAGTTGAATAGTGGAAAATATAGAGTGTTGTCCCAAATGGCAGCAGATGTTCTTGCAATTCCAATATCTACTGTGGCTTCGGAGTCAACTTTTAGCCCCGAGGAAGAGTTATTGATCCATTTAGAGCTTCTTTAGATTCATCTACTGTTCAAACTTTAATTTGTGGTGGTGATTGGCTTAGAGTATTGCATGGGATTAAGAAGAAGCCAAAAGTATTAAATTCTCTCTTGATCATTAAATTTAGTTTAAAATTTCAAAAACAGTGTTGATGATTTATTGATGTTAATGTGTCTTTTTGATTAATAGGTGAAGCAGGTTCCCATTGAAATTGAATTACTCATTTGATGATAGACAGGTACATTCTTTATTTTTTCTTTAAACTAATGATTAAGTAAAGTTGAGGATCATTTTTGTATATTAATGTCTTATCTTTTCATGTTTACTTCAGATTACTCCCATTAAGGTCTCTTTATATGGTTTTGGTGCTGAAATTATGCTTAGCTGGTTAGTTGAGATGTGGTACTTATTTGAGTTTCTTTGACAAAATGCAGGCGTGCTGCTGTTAGCTGACAATGTTTCCTTTAGCTCCATTTACTTATTCACTTGTATTCTTTGTTCAGGGGAGGGATGGTTTCAGTCTATGGTTGGATTTGTAAAGGGGGTGGTTTTTTTTGTTGGACTTGTATTCCTTTAGTGAATGGGTGTGTACTTGGTAATAGAGAAGTGTTTTGTTGTAGGAAGAGTTATGATGGTTACGCTTCTTTTCTAGATTCAGTATGTTGCTTAGAATTATTTCAATTTTGAAATTTACATGATGTTTTCTATATTTTTCTATAAAATATGTAGGTCTGATTTTTGGATGTATTGTTTAACTATTGGGATAATTTTTATTATATTTCAATTTCTTCCACTAAAAAAAATTAATTTAAAAGGTCAAATATGTAAAATTTGAAGTATGTAATTTGAGCGAACGAACTGAACCTAACGAGCCGAACCGAACTGCTCGTGAACTTGAAATGAGCTGAACTCGAACTAAAAAAAGAGTTCGTGTCGAACTCGAGCCGAGTTTCGAACCGAACCAATTCTTATCGAGTCGAGTCGAGCTCAGACATGTTCGACTCGACTCATTTCCAACCCTTAGCTCTACTTTCTTCCTTTGATTTTTAAGGATTTCCATCATAAAAAAAGAACTACACCTCCCATCTAATCTTGCTTACTCCCTGGCAGCCAAATTTCTCCAGATAAATGTTATTGTTCGGAAATATGATTTAATGACCATTTTTATTTTTATGATTAAAATACTGATTTAATTAATATTAGTTTGATTAAAATAACAGATAATAAAGATGCAACTTGTATTGAAATGACGTTAATAATTATTTTTTTAGCCGTACAGACGAAAAAAGTCATGATTTTATATTTTTTAAAAGTATTGTTAATAGTCGTTAAAATTTCTAATAATTTTAAGCATTGATCTGTAGTGGACCACTTATAAAAGTTATTAAACTTACGGGGTATATAAGATGGATTTTTTAATTTCCTTCAAGTAATTTTTTTAACATACAAAAGTTTGAAATCAAACCGATGATCACATACAAAAGTTAATAATAACATACTTTGCATGCAAAGACTTGGCCTCTGGAACAACACTTTGCAATTGATATAAATCTAATAAATTTGATGGTTGTAGGTGTTTTCAATGTGTTGCAGCAATTGAGCATAGATAATAGGTCCTTTTTTGCTTGTACTTTGTGGTCGATATGGAAACAAATGGATTATGTTTTTTTGGAGGTTACCAGGCTTTTGTTTGTGATGGAACCACTTTATTGATAGGATGAAGAAATGGCAAAAAACAAAAGAAAGAATTGTAAATCCTACCCGAGCTCCACAAAATACTGTTTGGCAAAAATCACCTACATGAAGTTTAAAGTGTAACGTGGAAGTTTTGTTCTCGAGATCATGCAACAAAGTGGACATAGGAGTGTGCATTTGAGATGGTCATGGTCAGTTTGTCCTAGCTAATACTCATAGGGGTGGATATCACTGCTTCTTGATGTTGATACTGGAGAAGCGTTGGGACTCGTCAACGCTATTAATTGGATTAGAGACTTACACATTAAGTGTGTGACTTTTGAGTTATACTATTTCAAAAGGGTATAGTTGATAATTTCAATAATAATGCTACCAATGACTCTTAGTTTGATGATATTATTAAAGAGTGTAAGAATGTTGTTTCATCTTATTTCACAAATTTTCATGTTAAATTTATTAGAAGACAAACAAAAGATATTACTCATTTTCTTGCTAGAATGGCCACATCACTAGCTTGTTTTCACATTTTTATTGATATTCTCATATATATTTCGTATTTTATTGTTAACGAAATGCTTTAAGTTTCTTAAAAAAAAAACCATATTTAAAAGATCCAACATAAACAATTTATTATTTCCTGCACTTCTCTTTAATTTATATATTTCGCTACGTGTATAATCTATAAATTCACTTATTTCAACCCACATATCACTATTATGAATCAAATTAAGTGGGATGTCACTTGTCAGCGTGGTGTAATTTACTCTGAAACTTCTACTTCTTAAAAATTGAACATTGGGGGGAATGTATCCTCTTAATTTATTTTTCCTCAATTTTTTCAATTTTTGCATCTCAATCATCAATCAATTTTTTCCCATTTCTTTTCAATTTAAATATTTTTTTCTATATTTATAATTCAATAGTCTAAAAGCCCACATTATTTTCTCAATTTTTTTTTCAACTTAAAAGAATCCTTTATCGACATTGGGTGAGTGGAGAATAGAAAAGCACGACAATGATGATACCAAGGACAACTTTCCTAACAATATTATTAATAAAACCTCAATTATTATGCTTTTAAAAAAAGGTAAAGTTCAATATAGTACTTATCCAAAAAAAAGTAAAGTTCAATAGAGTTACATTGGTTGTTTTAATGCAATCAATATTAATTAAATCATTATTTTAATTGTATAAATAAGAATAAATATTAACTTATACGCTTAAATAATATTATTTGTTAAAATTTTAAAATTTTTTAAGTAGCAATCCACAATAAACTACTTATAAAGATGAGCCATATTAATAAAAAAAATCATTATACTTAGTCAAGTCAAGAGAGTATTACTATTATACAGTAGTAGTTAGTAGTTTGCATTTTATTAATGTAAAAATATAAAAAATAATTAACGCTTATGCTAACTAGTGTTCTTGAGGTACTAGTTAAAAAATTTAAAAAAATAAAAGCCCTCAGATTGCTCTAGATTGGTTTCTTTTATAATTTATATTTGCAGTGCCAGTGTGATCTAATGAACCTCAACTTTATTAATTATACTATCTAGGGTCTTTTAATTAACGAGATATGGTTCAACAAAATTTGATGTATTTTAATTCATGTATATGGTTGCATTTTTTTTATTCCACTTTCATTGTTGTTAAGTGGATTGTAATTAGTCAGAAGGCAGAGTATTGTTATAGTTTCCACCATTGTACGAATGCAACCATAGACAATAATTAATTAAAGCAGCTATTCCCTACTTGCTTTAGTATACTATGCTCTAAAGCTTAAAGCAATTATTATACTTTCCACCATTGTACGAATGCAACCATAGACAATAATTAATTAAAGCAACTATTCCCTACTTGCTTTAGTATACTATGCTCTAAAGCAACTATTCCCTACTTGCTTTAGTAACATTTCTTATTATATACATAATATAATTTAGTTGGTAGGAACATCACATCTTATATGCAAAAATATCATTCTAACTTGAGATTTTTCGCTTATGCATTTTAATTAGGTGAATTTCTGGCAACTAAACTATTTAAAAAAAAAATTAAAAATCTGAATAACATTTTAATTTATAATAACATTCTTGGCTGTATAGTTGTATTGGACCAGAGTGACCAATTGAGATGACATCATAAAGTTTTTGTCACGACTCCAAAATGCACGGACTTGAAAGAGATTGAAGTCCGCAAGCTTCAATAAATATGTTCAATGAGGCATGGCAATTCCAATCTGCACAGTACAGTATATGAGAGTGTTTACAAATATTTAACTGTTCCTTTCTCAAAACATTCTAAGTCCCATTTCTCTGTAAGTCCATCTTAGATCTCTCCATTATCAATTTGTATTAGTGTATTATTACCTTATATTATTTTATGCTAGCTTTTATATTTAGTAATGTAACAATCAAAAAGTTTGAAAGATGAATTTAGATTTTAAAGTATTCTTTTGTTTTAGTTTCTTTAATAGAGTACAAACTTAGCTCACAATAATAATTCAAAACAAATATTCAGTTTCTTATACATACATGCTTTTGTATATACAGCAATTCATCCATCATGAACGGAGGAAGCAGAAACAATGCCGAAGAAGGAGAAGGAAGCGGAGGATGGGCGTCAACGTTTTTGAAAGTAGCCGGCGCAGTGGCTGCAACTGCAGCTGTAGCCGGTAGCTTATACAGTATCCTAAAACAACCCGAAGCTGACGTAGCACCATATCGAGTACAGCAACCTGATCATGAAGAAGAGCAGGTGATACTATATGTAGACGGTTCACATAAGCCTGAAATTCCATCAGCAGCCTGTGGCGGTTATCTATGCAACACGTCAGGGAAATGGATTTGCGGTTTCACTAAAATGTTGGATCCAAATTTAAAATTGGACCAAACTGAGAAGGAGGCAATTTTAAGTGGTTTGTGTTGGGTTCGAGAAATGGGAAAGAGGAAAGTTGCAGTGTTTTCGGATCGTGAAGAGGCTGTGATTTCGGTGAAAAATAAATCTAATATGGATGATCCTCTTATATCTGAGATAATTAAGGTTCTTAACAGTCCCCACTGGAAAGCCACGTTGGATTATATCCCTAGAAAAGAAATTGGAGATGCTGACAAACTTGCGGAGGAAGCTCACAACTTCACTTCTTTGGATCTGCAACACTTTGTAAAGAGATCAGATATTCTTTAAATAAGATTACTGCCACCTGTGGTGATGCTTCTATGATATTGATATGGTTCAATGTTTCCACACTATGGTTTGTTTATGTTTGATTTGATGTAATTTGTTTCTTTTTGTTTTATTGTTCAACTCTTAGTAATTACTCACCCCTTCAACCTGTAGGAGGAAGGAGAACTATGTATTACTATATGACTGTATGTTGTGTACTTTGTTGTTAATCAAGTATACATTATTGCTCTTTTCTTATGTTTAATCTCTTATTTTTCTCTTGTTCATTTTGTTTATAAATTATTAACTCATTTAAATCCACAAGTTTATGAATCAAAGTAAGGTGTGTTGGTGCTTAATTTGAATTTAGCAGTGATGTAAGTAAAGTCTAATGAAAAATCATTTTTCTTAAAAATTAAATTCCAATCTTAAAATGTGTGAGTCTGGTGACTAAATTATTTGAAGGGAAAAAAATCACTAATTGCAAAACATTTCATCACTTACACCAAATTAATGTGACTTGGTTTTAGTACAACTTTTTTTGTAATTTATAGATTTTACATAAGTTTTGTTGTAATTAATCTGGTTATTCACTGTGACTTGCATGAGTATTGAGTATGCCCCTCAATATCCTAATTTTGTCCGACTAATCTAATATTTTCATAAGAAAAATAAGTCATAACATGTCTCAGTTTCAATTTTTAGTAAGCTATCAGATTAATATTATGGGAACTTAAAATGTAGAAAACCTAAAATATTTCTTCACCAATGACAAATTTGCAAGTTATTTATTGTATGTGCACAGAGGTGTGTTCGATACATGTGCCGCATGAGCTACGGCATAGGGCCTCATAAATACGTGGGCCTCAAAAAACATTATATATAGTAGTATTAGTAAATGAGACGTATAAAATGAAGGATTATGAGTTTCCAAATGGATATTGTTCTATTGTGAATAATTTTTTAGATGGTTTATAATTTATTGTTATACTATAGTTTTATTGAATGGAGATGCGTATGATAAAAATTATCTTGTTTATCAAACTTTTTTTTTATATTAGTGAAAAATGATTATTTTTTAGTGTTATTGATGTCATTGTAATTTAAATCAATGACAATTCTTTCGATTTTTTTGCATTTTATCCTTTATTAAAATCTATTTTTAATAATCCTATCAGGCTTCGGAAAGTCTTTTTTAATAATTTGACAGGGCCTCCAAAAAGTCGGAAACGCCCCTGTATGTGCATCATATTGCTCTTATTTTATTATATGTTAATTATTCTTAAAAAATAATATAAAATAGCCCTTTTCTGTTGCTCATGTACTTTTCTTTACATAAAAAAAAATACTAAAATCCATCCTTAAAAGTTAACATAATAAAGAGGATTAAGGCAAAACACAAAAATAGAGAAATCTCAATTTAAGACATCTTGCTCGGACCGGATTCCCTGCAGTCGGAATATTCTAACAGTCATGCATTTTTGTATTTAATGATCCAAATTTAAAGTTCACTAAATAAATAAAATACATAAACAAATGGATGGTTAAGATTTACCTGCGGTCACTACTTGACTGCAGGGAATCCGGGCTCAAGTGTACAAGCTAGCATTTCCTTGTGTATGCCTCCTTAGTCCTTACCATATCCCAAGTAGCATAGATCGGTGTTAATTATTGAAAATTGAATTTTGTTCTTCCCCTACAATTAACAGAGTAATTAAAGTGATTACCCGCCAAACCTCCACAAAATTCTTATCTAAATATTGCTATAAGCTCATCATCAAATCTACCGTATGCTGGCTTTACTGCAAAATGCAAATCCACACTCATCAGGATCCCCACAATCTCTAGATAGACTCATGAGGATTATTAGTACAAGAAACAACCAACTTTTTTACATCTTTCTTTCTAGCCTTTCCTATTTATAGCAAACGAATATATTCCTGTGTACTTTTCTTCACTCATACACGTTAGCTGAGAATATAGTATTCCTTTGCAAGATTCATTCAATGGAACACGCTATCTGCACGCCCATGCTCATTCATGCTATATCCACTAATGATAAGACCATTCATACCAGTAGCTACTTTTCACCATGGCAGAGTCACTTGAAATCAATACTAGTACTATATTAAAATTAGGATAAGAGATTGAACAGGCAAGGCTTACCGGTCATAGTTAATATTTGATTCGACCTATGTTTTGTATCACGGTGGGTATACTAAGAATTACGGTGACTCACTGTGATTTTACAGAAGCTATAGAGTATATCTTTTGTAAAATCACGGTGAGTTACCGTGATTCTGACATAGCCACCGTGGTACCAAACACACACTCAATCGGCTCGTTCACAATTGAATTGGATTATAGATGAATAACATAGTGAAAAAAATAGAGCATGATTAGAGTAAATAGACTATGAAAGCTAGAAACTGTGCATAAGCAAGAACATGAAGATAGGTGCAATGCGCGTTCAAAAGGAATGAGAAAATTTTATTCATCACAATCTGTTGATTACAAGGGTATCACATAGGGATTTGGATCATTTCCAATTATTTCTCTCGTGTTCAATTTTGACCCACTAATGTATGTTTACACTAGTTAATCTCTAACTAACCCACTAACAAACTACTAACCAAATGGTTAGTTACAAATAGCTTGTTGTGAATTCGATTAAAGAACCACACCAATAATCCTTTAGTGTGTGGGGCAAAACAAACAAAACAACCAAACAACAATGGACCAAGCAATAATAATCAACCAACAAGAATAAATGGTGAAAGCGATAAAGAACACAAACTATTGTTTACCCAGTTCGGTGTTAATGAACCTACGTCTGGGGGAGAGAGCAACCTCTCCGTTCCACTATCAATAGAAACCTTGATTACAATGAGATTCTCCACAAGAGTTACAAGAATTAGAGTTTTCCTAATTCTACCCTAGTCTCGAATCTCTCCCCGTGACCAAGAGATTCAATCAACAAGTGTTTCCAAGGTGATAGAATGTTTCTCCCAACCCTACAGTCTTCCCAAGATGTTCTCTATTAACCCTAGTATGTATGTTGGCCTTAGAAACCCTAAAAAACACCTTAAAACCCCTGAAAACGAAAAACATCTATATAACCACGCGGGTTCGCGCCTGGCGCCAGCAGCCGAGGCCACTGCGCCTGGCGCCTGCAGACCTGCGCCTGGCGCCCGCCCAAAGCCCTCACCAGGGCACGCCCTGCACCTGCTGCCTGCTACCTGCTGCCTGCTGAGCCCTCATCAGGGCACACCAGCTTCCTGCAACAACATAATTTTCAAGGTAATATCCAACATAGCTATTCCCAATTGACTTGTGTTACAAGCAACTAACTTTCTATCTATGGAAGGTTCCTTAACACATAGATTTACAAATGTTCAATTTTGACTATCATTTTTTTTCCAGCTGTGTTTAGTCATTTGTAAAGGAACAAGTTGTTTCTAGGCATGACAATATAATTCATAATTGCGGATTTTCGAACGTCCCGTCACGGCTTTGATGGGAAAAAAATAAAATTTGATTGAGTTTGGATTCAGATTTAGGTTTTCCCGATTTTAAAAGTTGGGGTGGAGCGGGTAATGGTGAGTAGGGGCATTGATAGCCACCCCAAATCCGATCTGCTTATATTGAATTACATTTAACCTCGTTTAAATTAAAATCTCTTATACAAACTCTTAAACTATATATATATATATATATATATATATATATATATATATATTCAAATGTGTTTATTGTTATTTTTATATTGAGAATTAAATAAGATATTTTCTTATTTTTTTTTCTTTGTTTAAAAAAATGACATTGTCGAAACAAAACAGTTTCGACTTTTAACTCTTTATTATTAAAAAAATATACAAACACAACCCAAGCTCATATAAAGATGGGGTGGAATGAGGAAAACCGAACTCTATTAAATATATATTTGATTTGATGTTTTATTTTTCATCCCCATTAAAAAGTAAGACGGTTATAAAAATGCCTAAATCTTATGAATTTTGATTTAAGGAGGACAATTTGTTCCTACCCTGGTCCGATGTCATGCCTTGTTTCTTACTAGAAGCATTTAAACAAAAGGCAAGAATTACACTCTTTTATATTTGAATTACATATTTAACAGTGTCATTCATGTTCGTATGATTTAACATTGCACTTTGTATTTATAAAAAAAAAACATTGCATTTTGTAACGTTTTAAATTATGGAGGGAGAATTCATTTTAATATTCATTAATTATTATTTGAATTCTTTTTATACTCATGCACTCATTTTACTATGTTTAATAGAGATTCACAAAAAAAAAACACATACTAATTGATATAAACCATTTAATATTAGTGGTATATTTATAAATTAAAATAGTATTTTTTATTATATGCATAATTTAGTTGGTAGAAACATCACATTATATATGTAAAAATGTTGTTGAAACTAGAGATTTTTCGCTTATTCATTTGAATAAGGTGAATTTCTATCGACTAAACTATTTAATAAAAAAATTAAAAATTTGGATAACATTTTAATTTATAATAGCATAAAATAAGCTCCTTAATTTTTGTGATTTTAAAATTCTTTGGCTGTATAGTATATTAGTATTGGACCAGAGTGACCAATTGAGATGACATCATAAAGTTTTTGTCACGACTCCAAAATGCACGGACTTGAAAGAGATTGAAGTCCGCAACCTTCAATAAATACGTAGTATGTTCAATTCCAATCTGCACAGTATATGAGAGTGTTTACAAATATTTAACTGTTCCTTTCTCAAAACATTCATTCTAAGTCCCATTTCTTTGTAAGTCCATCTTAGATCTCTCCATTATCAATTAGTATTAGTGTATTACCTTATGTTATTTTATGTTAGCTTTTATATTTAATAATGTAACAATAAAAAAGTTTGAAAGAGGAATTTAGATTTTAAAGTAGTCTTTTGTTTTAGTCAAAAGGTAATATTTTAGTTTCTTTAATAGAGTACAAACTTAGCTCACAAGAATTCAAAAGAAATATTCAGTTTCTTATACATACATGTTTTTGTATATACTACTGCTATGATAATATTAATTACATGATCTAGTAATTCTCTTTTTCTTGGTTTTCTGATCTAGTAATTCTCTATGTGAATGTAAACAGCAAATCATCCATCATGTACGGAGGAAGCAAAAACAATGAGAAGGATAACAAAGCCGAAGAGGGAGAAGGAAGCGGAGGATGGGCGTCAACATTTTTTAAAGTAGCCGGTGCAGTGGCCGCAACAGCAGCCATAGCTGGTAGCATATACGGCATTGCAAAACAAGCAGAAGCTGCCGAGGCAGAGGCGGAACAAGGGCCCAAAAAATGTGAAATTACTATAACACCCTTGAAACATAGGGAGGTCATGAGTTCAAAGTCTTGCCTGCACCTCATTTTTTTACATTTTGTTCTTTTTTCTTTAAAAAAAAATATCATTTTTATTATCTAGGAATGCATATTTTATTTTCTCTTTAATTTATGTATTATAATTTTTAGCGGCCCACGCCAATTTTTTTTCTCAGTTCCGCCATTGGCCGCAGCACCATTTGGAGTGCAGCAACCTTTTCATTATCAGGAGGAGGTTATACTCAAAGTTGATGGTTCGTTTCTGAGTGATAGACTATCAGCAGGCTGTGGTGGATTCCTAAGTAGCGCGTCTGAGAAATGGATTTGCGGTTTCAGTCAAAAGTTGTTGTGGAATCCAAATTTAACAGATAACGAAACTGAGAGAGAGGCAATTTTAAGAGGTTTGCTTTGGGTTAAGGGAAAAGGAAAGAAGAAAGTTGTTGTGAAGACGGATAATAAAGGGAATGCGGATTTGGTGAATTCTGGAGGACGACATGGGCGGAGCCCCTTTAGGGCTGGGGAGTGCCACGGCCCGTCCCAACATTTTCATTTTTTAATAGGTATATATGTATTTTTAAAATTTTATTAAATTTTATGTTATATATATACGTAAGCGTCAATAAATATCACAAATATCCGCGCAGTTCTGTGGTAAGGCAGTTGATTTTAAACTCACATGTCCTGAGTTCGAATCCTTGTTGCTGCTTTTTTAGCTTTTTATTGAATTTATATGTAAAAAAATTTCTATGTTGCACCATTACAACTACAAATGCTGCTCAAATCATTATTTTTTTGCCACCACAACTACAAGAATTGCTATGCTCATTTATTTTTTTCTAAAGAAATGGTGACTATATATAAAAAATATTCGAAGTCCGTTGCGGCCCGTCCAGACATTTTTGTCTAGCTCCGCCACTGGAGGACGATCTACTGATCCTGTGATATGTGGTATAAGGGATCTTCTTAACAGTGATCAGTGGGAAGCCTCGTTGAGTTGGATCAGTGGTGTTGAAAATGCAGTTGCTGATAGACTTGCTCATAAAGCTCATAGCTTCACTTCTTATGATTTGCAAGAGATTGATTGTCCACCTCAAAACTGCCTCCGTTTGCTCTAGCTAGCTCTTTAATTAAATATAATTAATTAAGGAACTGCTACCACCTATGAAACTACTGCTTCCTTGCTCTTGCTCTAGCTCTTTTAATGTATGGTTTGTTTAATACTAATTTGATGATCTTTTTATTGTATGGTTTGTTTATGTTCAATGTAAGTGTGTCTTTTGTTTTTGTTTGTTCAAGTCTTAATTAATCCTTCCCCTGCAGGAGGGAAGAGAACATGTATTGTGTGTTTATGTATGAATTGCTGAAATCTATTAGACTGTTATTATGGCTCTTCTAATCTATTAGACTGTTATTTAATCAATCATTTAAACCTACACTGTTATGAATCAAATTAAGTGGGGGGTGTGCATGTGGAATTTAGATTTTTTTTTTGATGTTACAGCAACAAATTGAGACCGTCCAATTTTAAATTGACGATGTAAATATTTTTACTTAACTTTACAATGTGTAATCCATACTCTTTAATTTCAAATCAACAAACCGCTGAGATCTTCCTAGCATCAAACTGTGTAGACTACTACATACAGTCAACTTTGTCCGAGTGATGTACTCCAATATTTTAATGAACAAGAATTTTTGCTTTTAAAGGTTCCAATTCGAAAAGAGGGCGAGTTGAGACGAGATGACAAACACAATTTATGTTTTTGTCAAGTAGTTTAATAATTAGAAATTCTATCATAAAGATGAATAAATAAGATATCCAAAATTTAAATTATGATTCCTGTATATATAATGTAATGTTCTTATTGAACTAAATTCACGAGAACACAAACACAACTTTCACAATTACTAATCACTGGTATTAATTAAACCCAAACGAGGATAATATATAAATTGGTGGTCTCTATATGGTAAATATATAAAACTAGATCAAGAAGTGAGTATATAAAAATAATAAAATTCATTGTCATAAAAAATAAAATTCACCATTTTAATTTTAAACTTTATGAAGACATGTCTCATTAAACATAAAAAAAAAATTAGGTTAGGTCCAACTCTCAGTTCTATGAAGACATGCTATTAGGTTTTTGATTAGACCATCCATAATTTATATTTGCTATCAAACTTGATGGTGTTGGGTGCAAGGGGGAGTAAGAAGTTTTATATCAATTGCGAGATGGACTAAATCTATGTTTATAAGTGAGGGCAATATTCACCTTACAACCCATTTTGTAGGGTTGAGTTAGGTCATCTCACAACCGATGTCAGATTTCTTAACAAGTATTTTTTTTTGTGCTATTCTCAACAAGTATTTTACTAATATGATGAATTTTTTATATATTTTTTATTTTTAATTGATATATATATATATATGGGTTAAGTTTTTTTTTCCTTCGGGAAAGTTTTAAATATATACAAACTTTAAATCAATCAAGTACAAGATGTGCCTAAGATGAAACAATACAATTTTTGTTGTTGACAAAATACAAAAAAGTTTTAAAATAAGGGTTATGCTAAGTAGTACCCTTGAGACACTGGTTAAGAAAACATAAAATGAAATTTTTGCAATGAAAATATATTTTTTACACTTTGGATTCTTTAACTAGTGTCTCATGGACACTATTTAACATTTTCCTTAAAATAAATATCCTTGTGGTTTTGTGAAGAACGGTTATCATACTATAATCGTCGTAAAATGTGGATTCTTTCATTTCCTTTCTTATCGGGGAAGAGTCCCTTCTTAGGTAGGGAGTGGGTCTTCCTTCTTAAAATAAGGGGAGTGAGAATGAAAATAGGGGGTGGAGAAGGTTCGGAAAGCCCTCCCTTTATTGATGGAAAAAATCAACCCCCATTTTCTTCCCTCTCCCTCTTCCTCTTCCCCCAATTCTGATTCAGAAAAGGGTAAATGCAATGATCTTACTTCGAGGCAATCTCTAGAGTCTTCTTTTATCAAAACGGATCTTGCAATTTTTTTTTTTATTGAGCTCCAAATCTAAGAACCGCACATGTGAATTCCCCCAAATAACTTTAACAAGTCAGAAATTATGCAAAACTTTATTTTTTAAACAATAAATGTTGTTAATTTATTAAATTAACATTTTTTACTCCTTTATATACAAATTAAACTGAAGACCTTCAAATTTTGTTAAGATTAAACAAACATATATGGAAACAAAAAAGTAAGACAGATACTATAATAAGTGTTCAAAGACACTGGTTAAGAACAACTACAACTGGGAGGAAGGTTGAAACCAATTGAAGCTAGAACTGACTCCCGAATCAGATTAAATTGGTGGTAAAAAAAATTTGAAAAATGTATAATCAACAATTTGAAAAACCTTTAAAAAAAATTAATTTTAGTTTTTATAATGAACAACTTTTTATTTAGTTCATTAACTATACCACGTCGAATTTTAGAATAAAAATATGTACATATTAGAATGAGTTATTATTATGAGTACAATTACATGGAGTAAAAAAAAAAAACGAGTACAATTACCACCGAAGAGTTTAAATAAATTATGCTACATTTAATGGGTCTAACTAACCGACTAAGTAAACCTGAATAAAATATATAATATAATAATTATACAATATTTACAACACTCTCTCAAGCTGATTTATGAATATCAATCATTCTAAGCTTCCAAGTAAGTTGGTTGAATTGTTCCGTTAGTAAGCCCTTCTTTACTATTGGAACTCAAAAAGTAAATAACGCTGAATTTATTAGGGAGGACGACAGTTCGATCTCCGCAACTGCGATCGAGAGAGGTTGAAAAAAATAAAATAAAATAATCATACCAAAATAAATAATAGTAATGAATTGATACTCCATAATTGAATGAGTAACGCTACAATGATAAGCATGTGATTCCCAGAAAAGCAAAAGTGAATGATAACTGAGAATCCAAATTATTAAAAAAAAAAACCCCACTCAACAGCTGAACTGGGGAACCTCGTCTCTACCCGTTCCCGTCCTCGCCGGAGATCCACCATGGCCGGCAATCCCGCAACCCCTTCCTCCACCTCTTCACTCCACAATTCAACTTTCTCTCCCGATTTCCCCTCCCGAATTCCCCTTACTTCCGATCAGGTTAACCACTGCACCAAAGCACTCGCTCTGTTGAAGGATAAGCTCCTTAACCCTAACACCATCTCCCAAGAGTTTCTTCACTTGCAGGTTTACACCAATCATTACCTATCTACTTCTTCATTTTCATATCATAGTTCATAAATATTGATTCAAAATCTAACTCTATTGTGTTGTGATTTCTTTCAGTATAATAGGATAACTCTCAGTGAGACCACGAGACGATGCAACGTTGCTCTTAATTCTGTTAATATTGGCAAAAATCGATATAAAGACGTTATACCATGTAATTTCATTACTTACTAATACCAGACATGCATTCATTTCAAGGTTATTTGGATAGAAATATTAATTAAGTGCTTATTATGCTCGGTTTATAGCTTAATCACTTAAGCTATTCTATAAATTCAATTTGTTTTCATAAGATATCCTTGAGAGCTAAAAATAGCTTACAAAAATGTCATAAGCTACAATCATGTCAAGGTTATTTGGATAGGCATCTTAATTAAGCACTTATGCGGCATTTATAGCTTGCTTAAGCTATTCTATAAATTCAACCTGTTTTCATATATAAGTTATTAGTTTTCATAAACTATCCTTGAGAGCTTAATGAAATAAGCTGAAAATAGCTCACAGACATGTCATAAACTGTTTCCATAAGCTCTTTCTAACAGTCTCACAAATACTTATGTTGTAGATAAGGTTAAATAAGTCAATCCAAACACGTCCTTGTATTGTATATTTGTATTGTATGTATTTTGGGAAAATTTAATTTTCTTTTATGTTCTTTGTTTCAGTTGACAAGAACAGGGTCATTCTTAATTCGAGTTCAGATTATAGGTCTGAGGCACTGGGGTATATCAATGCAAGCTTTATCTCGGTATAAATATATTTGTTGTCTTTGTATGATAATGTCTTAAAAAGCTAATTCAAGTGGCTTTGGGGTTATTGGATACTTAATTTGTCTGACCCTTACATCTTTTGATTTATGTATTGTAGACCTCTTCCACCGGAACTGTGTCTGACTTTATAGCCACGCAAGGTCCGCTGCCACACACATATGAGGATTTCTGGGAAATGATTATCCAATATCACTGCCCTGCAATTGTGATGCTTACTAGGTTGGTCGACAATTACAAGGTGATTCCAACTTGTTTCCTTTCTCTTTGAGATTGATTTTTTTTTTTTTAACTTCATACTTTATTAATATTTTGTGCCACCTTTTTTATTTTATAGACGGTGAAGTGTGGAGATTATTTTCAATCGGAGGATAGACCTAGAGAATTTGGTAATATCTCGCTTACATGTAAATGGACAAAAACTACTGAAACTTCACTTGTGCTGCGTCATTTGGAGGTGAACCGTAAAGAGGTGAGATTGTTTTCCATTTGTAATAATTTTTCTGGTCAGCTTGTATATCTTTATTTACAAACTGCATGAGTGATATTTTTCTGATGGAAACGAATGGTTTGGTGAGAGGCCCCTCCTTCTTCAAAGCTTTGTTATTTTATCTAATTCATGTCCTTTGTTTATACTTGTTTTGCTATGATATACTACTGCGGAACTACTCTAAGGCCTTGGATATCGGAACTTTCCTTAGATACCCTGCATTTCAATGCTGAACCTGGATGCTTTCCTTAAAAAAAATATCTATAACAACATTTATCAATAAATACCAGCCTGAAATATTTTCCATTTCATATTATATATCTGGGATTTTGCTTTTTGGAAGATATATCTTATTTGTCTCTAATGGTTTACCTTTTTTATCGAAAGAAAAAGAAAGTCATCGTAAGTTTTTTATTTTGATTTTGGAAGGGACTCAAAGTGTCTCTCCACCATCGAGATGTAAACAATTTGGGTCATATTAATCTTTTATTGATATTGTTGCAGGTAGAAGATACACCATTATCTGTTTTGCATATTCAGTATCCCGAGTGGCCTGACCATGGAGTTCCAAATGATACTTTAGCTGTGCGTGAAATTTTGAAAAGATTGTACCATTTACCACCAAACCTTGGCCCAATAGTGGTGCACTGCAGGTTCTTCTCATTCTTTCTTTGTTCACTCATTTTATGGCAATGGTGACAATAAGTAACATGCATATTTTGCTGAGACAAATTCTCTCACTCAGTGCAGGTATCGGTAGAACTGGAACATACTGCACAATTCACAACACAATTCAGAGAATACTTGCTGGTGATATGTCTGCTGTAGATATTGCTAACACAGTATCTGTGTTCAGGTCCCAGCGTATTGGAATGGTTCAGACCCAGGTAGCTTGTATTTCCTAATTTAATAATTAATTGTGTGATTCATGAATGTATCGATTTTGCATGAAATGCCAGTAATATAGTTGGACCACATATGAATTAAGTACCATTTCTAAACTAAATCTGAAGGAAAGAGGTTTTGAAATCTACGAACAGGAATGATAAGGTACCCATGTTGTTTGATGGTAAAGAAGGCAGATTGTTGCTAGGAACTAGGTTAGATAGTTTAGCAAGGATGCAATTACAAATTGAAGGTTGAAGGAACTCTGTTCTCCTTCGGTTGTAATCTTATCTATCCACTTCTGGTTAAAATAGAAGAAATATTTATTACTTGGAAGGACAGCTCTTACTACTAATTTATGTTTCCAAAGTAAGTAAAAAGCCAATAAGCTTTTAGTTGTTTAAAGGAACTGGGCTAGATATTTAGGGAAGGATGTCTGCAAAATTTACTATCCTGATTTGGAGCAAAGTTGTCAGTATCGCGAGTTTGCTTTAATTTGAAAGATGATAGTAAGATCGCGAAAGCTAAAATCGCAACCAAAATCGATGGATTCTACTCAATTAATTTTGTAGAATCGAATGGGGAAAGCAAGATCGCAAAATCGAAAATCGCAACCAAAATCGAAGGATTCTACTCATATAAAGTGCAACTCCTCAAAGTTTGAAATCTTAAAACAAACATAAAACAACTGAGTCTCAGTTTTGCCAATGATTTTAATAAACAGGGTCGAAAACCTCAAACCGGGTCATCTTTTACCCATTCAAAAATCACAAAAATAAATAATGCCAGAATCGGTAAAATCTATACAGAATCGCACAATTTTACTGGGTATTTCCGATTCTGTGCGATTTTACTGGGATTTTGCTTTGATTTAGGATTCTACTCAGGATTCAGATTTAGAGTGAGAAATCGTGGGATTTCACGATTCTACTTGCGATTTTGATAACAATGATTTGGAGGAACCACGTTCTTTGTTGAATATATTAATTGCTTTCTTTTTGTTTACGAAAGAAGAATTGTTATTTCAAGGAAAGAATACTCCCACTACTAGTTTCATGTAGAGTTGAGGAATACTACTGTCTGATTACATTTACTTGCATTTATTGGACAAGAGATCATGTTATTACCAAATTATCATGCATTTTCAACTAAAAAAAGTTATCCAATTATAGGTTGTCTTTTGAACCCAATAGGCAATAGTCCTAATGCAAATAATATATCATGAGTTTTTCTTTTAATCTTTGAGCCTGTGGATATAGTAAATTTCCCTATGTGCAAATTTGTTAAGGAAGTATAAAGACAGTTACTCCATTAGTTAATCAGATGTGATGATCACTTAGAGTGATAAATGCGGAGGATTAGGATGGAGGCAATCATTTGGTGAATTTGGTGGTGTGTGAAAGGAGAAATACTTTGTGAAGGGAACACACTGTTAGAGGAGAATCTGTGTCTTATTCTAATATTCTTGATCATTCATTGAACATAATTGTTCTTAACAAAATTAGGATGGCGAATTAGCGGGTTTGCCAATCAATTGGAACAAGGATTGCAGTTTGGTCCTTCAACAATCCAAGTCCGATTTACCCTAGAGGTATGATTGCTAGTCAATTACGAAATGAATATACTAAGGGTGGTCAGTCCTTATTTAAAGAAGGGATAAGATAAATCCAAATTGAACGAAAGGAGCTCAGAGTTACATCCAATGTAGAAAAACATCAAAAGTCAAGGCATAAATAAGATCCACCATGGTCGTTACTACTTACTATAGGTTAGTCACACATAATGGAAAAGAAACCGAGTGCAACAACTAAAACCGACAAAGAATTCACATTTTCAAGGGAGAAAAAGAAAACTAATGTTAGGAACTCTATTTAGGCAGGAACGATCTCTAAGTGCTGATAAAGGAATCAAACTCTAGCCTGGAACAGTTTGGAAATCCATAGAAATGATACACTATAACTTAAGATAGTGAAAGTCATTTTAGAGGCCACATCCATATCCATTTATGTCCACCTTGTCCATTTTGAAGTTACCAATGCTGAATGTACATATTTAATAGTAAAAAAAATAGTTTCCAAATAACAAAACAATCCATGAACTAGTTTCTCCATACTGTATTATAAGGCCACATTCTATGCTTCCCCCCATCTTGCCAGCCTGCCTGCCTTTTGGTTGGGAGGCCTCAGTTTACCACCCACTTGGAATTGATCCCGGGTAGGAGGAGCGTACTTTCCTCCCCTGTGCCTGTATTTGTTCCGTTAACCAAAATTTATATTGTTCTTATTATTAATTTATTACTATGATGGTTATTGTAATCTGATATTTCCTTGTATATAAATTCTCTATGAACTTTTTGGTGTCTCTTTCTTCAACTATCAGGATCAATACGTTTATTGCTATGAAGCTATCATAGATGAACTGGAAGACCTTGTATCTCAACAGTAGTGAGAGTAGAAGGGTACGTCCTTCAACTTCTGTTCCCTTTGTAGATTTGTAGATATTACAAACTACTCAGATTCTGAAATCCTTTCATAAAGGATAGGTTTTGTACATCTGTTTTCTGTTTTCATTAATTCTATTATACCGTTGTTAAAATTGTTCTTTCATTAACTAATGAATTTTTGTCTTGTGCGATGTAAATCCAGTGCTAAATCAAAGGATGTTAAGCCGCTTGCCTCATTCTGAAGCCAACTTTCAATTCTTCCATTTTTCTCGTTGGGTCCTGCAATGCTTATATATCCAAGTAGCTGACTCTGAAGCATTAGCATTCCGGGGATTTTATGATTTTCACTGAACTGAGTTTATTCTCAAGCATTCATGTATAAATTGCAGGCAGGAGAAAGCTAACAAATGTCAGCATCATTTTCATTATATTTCTACAATTCTATTGTGGAACAGAAGTACACTAATGTGACCTTAATAATCTAAAGTCCATTATCATCTTGTTATTATTTTTCTTTTTAACCCTACTCGGGTACCCCTCTTCTTTTTGCTGGGGGAATACCATAGAAGTTAGCGTATAAAGCTAATAGCAGCATCCTACTGAAGTCGAATACCCACCCCCCCGGAAGATGGGATTGTGATGTTGGACAAGAAATGGCCAGCTTAGCCTCTACTAGTACTTATTTGTTGTTATCAAGTGCTGTAGCGACATGCGTATTCACTAGGAGGGGGATGTCCGATCACTAGATACTAGATATTTCATATTGTGAGTGTTTTTTTTTTTTTAATAAATATTTTGAAATTCGATTAATGACTCAAAATTGGAGGTGTTCTGTCAAAATATTAGATTGTGTCAATTTGCAAACTGCATGAAAGTAGGGGACCTCTCACAACAATGAATTAGTTTTCATTTGCTTCAAACTGGTCGACTAGAATCTTGTAGTAGGTTGACACTGTGGTCCTAAAAATCTTGGTCTTGGTTGTTAAACAGCCACTGAATCATTATTTGACATGTAGACTAGCCGCCAAGTTAGGAAATTTCCAAGATGAGTGTTAACTATATACTGGCTAGTTTTTACATACATGAGTCTAGACTACAGTCTACAGGTGCTATATGCAAGTCCAGCTTAGCAAAGAATAATAGGAGTATGAAATCTCAATGACATTTGGGATTGGCTACTACTACCAAACAAGGGCAACTTCACATGGGAAATATAGATTGGAGAGATACTGCTCCACGTTCTTGTTCAAGGAAAATGATTGAGAAATATCATAAAAAAATATTTGAGAAATAATTTTTATTTGTTTTTGGTTTCCTCATAAAAAAAACCTAAAGAAATTTCCTTGAAGTTTCACAAAGTTTTATCCGGAACAAGTATTTTTAAGTACGTTGAAAGACTAGTTGAAGTGACGTGCATTACACAACTGAGCTGCTTTGTGCTCATCCTGTCATGAATATACTCCAAATTTGCTTGTTTTAGATGTGTATTGAGAATGAATAAAATCTTGTTCTCACTTCCCAAGAATTACTTCTTCTGAGAAGTGTGGCTTGGTTGAATTTGAAATCACACTGTATGAGAAGGAAAAAAGTCAAAAAAACCAACCTTGTTCTCATTAATGAATTGCCTTGTTTTCTTCAAACTGCAAATTGCCTTGTGCCAAAAGCAAGTTTAGTTGTTGCTGTAACTGGATGTAGTTTGAAAAAAATGTAAATGTTGTGTTACTATGACATAAATATCCTTCTCGTATATGAAAAGTTCAAAAGATAAAATATTAGGTGTTTGCTTTATTATTTCCCCTAAGTACTAGTATTTGTTAAGATCTCATCTCATAAATCCAATGATTCCTAGAAAATGCAGGTAGGGTGGCCGTGGAATAAAAAATAAAGCCGAAAACACGTAGGAAAAAATATATAAATATATTTTTACCTTTTGCTCAAAATAATTAGGGGTTCCAAATCAAAAGAAATAAATAATAATTAGGGGTTGTTTATGATTAATATATTTTTAATTTTAAAGTATTATAATAACATGAATTTTTTTTGAATAATTTATGTAAGTTCTAAGTAGGGATGTCAAAAATATCCATACCCGCGGATATCTGCGGATAAAATCCACCATGGATACAGAGCGGATAGCTTAATGGATATCCACAGATAAAATAAATGGATATTTCAATTATCCGCATTTAATGGATACGGATGTGGGTTTAATACTATCCGCGCCCGTTGATATCCATATCCGCTAAATAATTAGTAAAATTACTTAAATATCTCTACTTACATATAAATTCTAGCATTTTTATATATAAAAAAAATTTATTTTATATTTTATTTTTTGCAGTTTAACTATTTTATATAAATTCTAATTTTGTTTGGTTCTTTTGCAGTTCTGTGGGGTGATTTTTGTTTGTAGATTGAGTGTTTTCATTAAAAAAAGAGAGCAAAATTTATGAATATTATGTGTTAATGTTTTGTCTTTAAAAAAAATATATTTTTTCAATAATTAGTTTTTTTTTTTTTAATAAAAAAATACCATCCATGGATATGTGTTAATATCCGCGGATACTTCAATATCCGTGGATTACCCGCTTAGCGGATATGGAGCGGACACGGATATTATATTTGTTTGACGGAGCAGACATGAATATTACACTATCCGCGTCCATGGATATCCATTTACATCTCTAGTTCTAAGCCTTCTAAAAATGTTGCTCCAATATATGTTTTGAATTTCCTCAAATTAGATAGATTTTGTGTTTTATGAAGAATCTGATGTTAGAAGTTTCACATTGACCAGAGATATGACATAAATAATTTTTATAAGGGTAGTGCAAACTTCAATTCTGAACTGGTGGTAAAAGCCAATAAATAAATAAATAGAGTAATATTGACAAAAACAACTAATAATATATGGACTTTAAGCCCTCATTGTTATAAAAAAAACCTATTATTACCGTATTAAACTTGAAAAAGGACAAATAATTAGGAACAAATTATTTCCTTTAAATGGGACAGTTGGCGATCATCTTCGAGACAATAACAATATCTTATTTCAGTAATTTTGTTAATGAATTACTTATCTTCAAGTAGAAAGTAATTCAAATATGATAGTTAAAATGATAACAAGAAACTGCGATGTCAACGGAAATATTTTCACCTTAATTAAACATACTCGCGATATTACTAACATGAATTGACATATCAAAATTAACTACAACCACACATAAAGGAACCAAATCAGCCGATTAGTTAGTTAATTTTAATTTGACGCCAAACGTTTTTAATTAATTCACATGTTTCAAAGACTCCCGAAAAACTTCAAATTCTCATTCGATGCTTGCAAGTCTTACAAGATTCTTAGTTTTTTTTTTGTCAAGTAGCCTAGTGAGGGATTGGATATTACACAGTTACTGCGTCAACGCAATAACTGTTATAGACCGTCCGATCAAAGATGGACGGATGAGATCAACATCATATTAAAATATTAAATGAACAATAAATAAACGTGATCCATCCAATCATAAATCAACGCCTGAGATTGGTTATTGCGTGATGCAGCTATAGTAGGCAATCCAGGTCAGCTACAGTAGGCAATCCAGGTCAACTACAATAAGCAATTGTACTCCGCATATATAATACAATGTTCTACTAATTGAGTTAAACTCATACGACAAATTCTCTTAGTTTTCTAGTTCTTTACTAGTAATCTATTATTTTGGGGCTTTTACCCATTTTTCTAGCAACATTTTTACCTATGACAATATAAAATTATTTTGATTACTACAAAGGCGATTTTTGTCATTCCAAGAGAAAAGTATAAAACGGACAAACCAACACAAGTTTTCATGGTTTGATTTTGGGAAAAAGCATAACCCAAAAAACCAAATTTACCACAGTCAAAAGTCAAAAGAGCGTTGATTGAATTGAAGTGTGTTTGTGTCTGACTGAGTAGTGGAGGCGTTTCTGCTCTCTCTTCTGAGTCTGCATTTTGACCATAACAAACAACAAAGAAGAAGAAGATTCTGCTTCTCAGCTTTTACGTTTGCGTGTTAACATCACTTCTTCGTGCATTCTCTCAATCACTCTCTCCAATTTCTTCATCAAACCCCCCTTTTCATTTCTCTCTCATAAATGCCACACATGCACCTCCTCACAGATCTCTGTTTCTGGTAACCCCCATCTACCTTTCTTCTATTGGGTTTCATTCATTTCACTTTCTTTTTCTTAAAGTTACTATCTTTAATCAAATTAATCAATAATCACTTATTGGGTCTCTCTAATTTCCCACTTTGAATATGCTATTTAATTTTTATTTTTTTAGGTTTTTTTATTTATTAATAAATTTTTGTTTATTTTGTAAATTCAGATTTGGTGAGTTGATAAGAGTTGATGGACTGGAGCTGTAAAAGTGATCAGAATTGGTATAATCAAAATTTGAGCATTCACCATAACATTCCTGTGAATTGAAACTTGTGTTTTGAGTTGTTGTTATTGCTTCTTTCTCTTGTGAATGAAGATGAAGCAAGTAGTTGTTACATAAAATTTTGTAAACAGATTAGTAAGTAATTGAACTTAATATGGGTGGCATTTGTTCAAGATCATGGAAAGCAACTGTAGATGGGGTAGCTGTAGATAATGTACCTGGTGAAAGTTCAAGACATTCTGCTAATAATGGTCATGTTGCTAATAATGAACCTGGAATGACTTATCAGGCTATTTCTGCAAATATAAATAGTAATTCAACTTTGCATCCTCTTGCTGATGAGTTGGATAAGCATCAACGAGAATCATTTACTTTTAATGGATTGGAAAAGGTTCCGTATGGGCCGGGTGCCGAAGATATCAATGATGGGATTCCTCGTCTGCCTCGGACGTTATCGCACAAATCTAGAAAAACTGTTAAGTTAAGTTACTATTCTCATGTTTGATCTTTTTATTTCTTGTATGATTGGATTAGTTTGTTTTATAGTGTAGAATCGTATGATTATGATCAAAATGTGTTAGTAGAGGATTTTGGTTGACAAACTATTTGCCTGTTAAAATAAAACAAATCAAGCAAAGCTTTCAATAGAAAAAGTAGTTTAAATAAAGAGTGAAAAAGGGAAAGTACGATCGGGGGAGGATAAGATATCATTAAAAAAGGAAAATCTATAAATTTAACTTATTCACAAGAATCGGGACTTCAACGATCAAACTCGTGACTACTTGCTTATAGAGACTCTGATACAATGTCTAGAACTAACTCTCCTAAAAGCTCGAGTTATTATGTGGAATCTCTAAATGTTTTTATGTCACTTGAATACAATTGAGAACTGCAAAATGTTCACATTGCCACGGTATTTTGATTTCAACCTCCTTTATTCTGCCAAAGCCTCTAATCTGAACGAAAAGAAACTGCTTTGAAGTGACCAGGCTCACCAATGTTTGTTCTAGACCTTAAAATAACTATTCCTTGTCATTTTAATCCAAATGCCACTGTATACAACAATGAGAAGCAAGAGCTGTGTGGAGCCTATGAACTAATGTAATCCATTAGACTTGACCTGATAACCCTTGTATGAAACTGCATTAATCTATAGGCGCCTTGATATGTTTAGATCAGGTTTGACTTACAAGATCTAATAAAAATTAGACAACGATGGGACTGAAACGTCACTACGGAGCTTATCTGAACATGGTTTTAATAATTGTTAATGAAAGATCGTCTAATGTAACAGCGATATCTGTTTGAACTAAGATATTATTTAATGATAATAATGTAAATGATTTGCTTCAGATGTAGAGATTGTAATCATTTGATATTATATTGGACATTTTTAGAAGCTTTGGAATACACTTTTTTCCTTGAATGGTAGTGTTTCTAGACTGCAATCACAGCTATCAAAATTCATTTGATACGGAATTATGTTTTTGGCCTCCTTTTGGATGAAACTTAATAGCTTATTTTGGGGGATTTTGATGTTGGACTTCTGCAAACTTAGTGGATATCTAATCTTCCACATTGTGACCAGTTCCTTTAATATTTCCTTTCTCTAGCCATCCCCACCCACCGGTAATATATATAGTGTGGCTAGTTCTCTGGATAGTTGGTGGTCTAAGCTTTAATGACATAGAGACAATCATTCAGTTAAAAGGGTAGAGTTTGTACTTCAAGTTCTATGTGTGTGTTGTGTTTTTACTTATATTGATTAAATGTGCTTTTGCTAATGAGCTAATACTTCACGTGGTACTGACCGTATGTTTTAGACATCAATATGCGTTTAATGTCATGTTTTAGATCATTCCCCCTTTTCAGGTCTATAAGGCCTTCTATGTAACTCAAATGGATTAGATTTCCTTTTCATCTTCTCTTTTGGTGTATTACAGGTATCAGAAGTGAGTTCACTATTGGGTAGAGCTGGTACAGCTGGGCTTGGCAAGGCAGTAGATGTTTTGGACACACTAGGTAGTAGTATGACAAATTTGAATCTCAGTAGTGGTTTTACATCGGGAGTTACAACAAAAGGAAATAAAATTTTAATTTTGGCCTTCGAAGTAGCAAACACAATAGTTAAGGGTGCCAATCTAATGCAATCTCTTTCAAAAGAGAACATTAAGCATTTAAAAGAGGTGGTTCTACCATCTGAAGGAGTGCAAAAGTTGGTATCTACAGATATGAATGAACTCCTGAGAATTGCCGCTGCAGACAAAAGGTAAATTAATCATAATTTTTTTTTGTGATCAACTTAGGAGCCTTCTGCTTTAGTCTGTAGTTTATTTTCTCCAGTTACTATCTGCACTATCACTATCTTGTACTATTTTGGCAGAGAAGAATTGAAAATATTTTCTGGCGAAGTTGTGCGTTTTGGAAATCGATGCAAAGATCCTCAGTGGCACAACCTGGAACGCTATTTTGAGAAGTAATTCTAGTTGAATTGATTTAAACTTAACTTTATTTTTCCTTGTAACATCTAATGATGTTTGGTTATGGGTTGCTTTGTTGATTTTTAGGTTAGGTTCAGAGCTTTCACCACAAAGGCAATTGAAAGAGGAGGCGGAAATGGTGATGCAACAATTAATGAGCTTTGTTCAATATACCGCTGTGAGTAAATCTGTTATAAGGAACTCCGCATATGCATGTCTTCTTCCTCAACTTTGTGTGATGAACTCAGCTCTATATCTTGACTATCTTCATATTTATGTGTATATTTTAATATCATAAAATACTAAAACAGTGGGTTATATTTTCTGTAAGCTGCACCAATGATTTCATTAAGACTAGTCCTGAAGTAGTTTAACATTTTTTTTGGAGTGCAGGAATTATATCATGAATTACATGCCTTAGACAGGTTTGATCAAGATTATCGACGCAAGCTTCAAGAAGAGGATAATTCAAATGCCACACAGAGAGGTAAGTGTTGACCTGCATTTGCATACATAAATGTTATTCAATAAAAAGAGTGACCATAAAATGGGGTAAGGAGAAAATTTAAATTCTTCCGTTAGAGTGACCATAAAAAGAAAACAACGAAAACAAATAATCTCATCAATACTTTAAAGCTAGGGAGCCTTTAATATGGACCCAAAAACAAGAGTCCACCGGTGAACCTGTGCAAATGATCTAGAACAACCAGTTACCCTCAATTTAGTTATTACTTTTTTTTAATAAGAATTTAGTTATTAATTTTAGGCTTAATTACTAATGTGGTCCCTTATCTTTAATTTAGTTCTCAATTTGGTCCCTTATCTTTTAAACGTCTTAATTTGGTCCCTTATTTTTTCTGAAATTCTCAATTTGGTCTCTCCCGTCAAATTTTTCACTATTACCATTAAATTTGGACACGTGTCATCTGTCCAAGTGTGCCACGTGTCCAAAATTTTAAAAGACAAGGGACCAAAGTGAGAACTGCAGAAAAGATAAGGGACCAAATTGAGACCTGCAGAAGAGATAAGGGACCAAATTGAGACTTTTAAAAGATAAGGGACCAAATTGAGACGTTTAAAAGATAAGGGACCAAATTGAGAACTAAATTAAAGATAAGGGACCAAATGAGTAATTAAGCCTTAATTTTATTAAACTGTCTTCATATTAATTACTCTCACAATACCTTATTCTATTCTCACCGTTTCTCTCTTCGATCGCCACACCTAAGGCCATCTCCGATATCATACAACAAATCAATCACTGTGGAAAGTAATTGAAGTTTGTAATAAATAGTGTTCAATGCTTAGGTTTATATCAGTGCACACAATCTTTATTTTGATTCAGCCACATGATTTGTGCTTAAACCTATCCCTATTAGTATTAATTTTCTATGGTTAAAAAAATGAATTAGGCTTGACAATCATGAATCATATATGAATTAAAGGTTAATTTTTTCCGAAACGATCTTTAGTGACTGGAAAAATAAGAAAATGTCCAAAATTCTCTGCTTCGATGGCAAATGTTATATAAGAAATGCAATAGTGATGAATGGTGATGAGGGTTCAAATCCAACCTCAATAGATTTATCCAGAATTTCATTAAAAAAATGCAGAATATTTTCGACAATTATTTTCTGTCTGATTCAACCAAAACTTACCGGAGAGGACACACCTTTAGCTAACTGTTTCGTCAGACTTTATCCATCTGGCGGAAAATCAACGCAGTGAGGGTAGAGCAACCATCACTGCAATTTATCTTTATAAGTTCACTATGCTGTAATTCCTATCCTCTGCAACATAATATTTTTTTTCCACATGTTCAGAAATCTGGTTAAACATTTTCAATTTAGGAAAAAAAATTATGACCATGTTAGTCTATGTGCACTACAATGAGTATTCTTTAAATGTTAAATATGCAGGAGACAGCCTTGCAATCTTGAAAGCAGAACTGAAGAGTCAAAAGAAACATGTAAGAAATTTGAAGAAAAAATCACTGTGGTCCAAGATTTTGGAAGAGGTAAGAAGAAAGTAGTTTTTCATTTTATATTTTTACGAGTATTCACTATAATAGAAGTTTGAATTTTAATTTAGGATTTTACAATTAAAGTTCAATCATTTGGAAAGTACTGTTCCTGAATTCTTTAAATTATGTTTACTTTTTGTTGTTTTATTTGCGTTTATCTGTGTTAGAAAATAAAATAGTATCTTGGTTTTCAACCTCAGCATATCTTAGATTATCTCTTAGGATTAATTTCTATATCTCTTACTGATTGTTATTATTTGTTTCCTCCTTTTGTCTAAAACCCTGCAGCAGCCTATATCATTTTCCCTCACTTGTGCTTTTCCCTTTTCATCCTCAAATAACATTTTTGCTAGTTCTTTTCAGCGTCTTTTCATAAGCAAATTTCTTATCATACAGATATAAAATATAATTGTTGTATTTTCAGGTGATGGAAAAGCTTGCAGATATTGTCCATTTTCTATATTTGGAGATAAACGAAGCATTTGGTAGTGCCGGTATGCTTTCAATAATTGCAAGGATTCTTGATTATGATTAGCGCTTTGCTATATATTTTGTGAAGCCTGATATTTTATTAGAAAACGTTGGGAAATCTCCTCCGAATGCTGCAGAATTTTGAGGGTCTGTTCCTCAAAGGTTCTTGCAATTGTCTCAAATAACAACTAAAGGCTTTCAATTAAGTAAAGTAACTATTTGAGTAACAACTAATTGGGTGGGATTACCTAACAACATTTCGTTTCCCAAGTATTAATGATAAGGTAGTGGTTACTCGGTGAGGTTTTAAGTTGTGTCCTTGGCTTGAATAAAATGTCAATCTGTTAGGAAATAAAGAATCGAAATGGTAGACAGATGGACAGAATCGAAATAACTGAATGTACGATTGAGAACTGAATGAAAATGGAGAATAGAATTCTGCTCCTATTTATAATCACTTTGAACTAATTAACTAATCTCAAGATTCTCACCTACTTTGGCTCCCTTTTATTATCCTAAAATAAACATGCTGGAGTAAGTTTATAGAAAGAGTATACCATTTATTGATGAAAGGAACTCCTTTCTGTCGTTATGACAAAAAATTCTGGATATAATATTCAGCAACGTGCAACAACAGGGCCCATTCATCGGTATATTGTTAGTTATAACTTCTAATTACATAGGTCATGTACTTTATTTAAAGTTATGTTCTTAAACCTGACTAAATTAGAATTTCATCTCATATTGATTTTTAGTATCATCCCTTATTTGTTTTATACAAATGAAATTTCTGATCAGTTAGCCTTTTGCTGCCCTTTTTGTACTTTAGTCCCTCTCAATTTAATTGTGGTTCCTTTTTGCACTTTTTAGATGCTGCATTAAACAGGATGTGTCTTTTATACTTGTTTTCCTGTTTAATCTCACAGATATGGATAAGCAAGTGAAAGATTCTCAAGGAAACCATAAGAAGTTGGGAGCTGCTGGTCTTGCTTTGCATTATGCAAACATTATCACTCAAATTGATACTCTGGTTAGTTAAAGATTTTACTTAAATTATATAAAGAACGTGGTCTTGCGATAGTGGTGGTTTCTCCTATGTCCAGTTAATAATAAATGTCAACACACAAGCTTAACAAGAAGGAGAATGAAAGGCAGAAGCACTATCACAAACACGCTTAATACTGTGTTATCACCATTCTATGTTTTCCTGCCTTGTTTTAAAATCATTTTGATTCTATAGCTTCCTGGGTTCATTTGTTAATTCTAAGTGAAACTGAAATTATTACTAAAAATATTTAGACTTAAATGCACATTTGGTCCACCTATTTTCAAACAAATGAAGTTTTGGTCCCCTCATTTTAAGAATCAGATTTTAGGTCCCAATTTTACTTTTCCTGAAATTTCGACCCCCGTCCCATTTTGGGATCATTTTTGCTGATGTGTATTCATTAATGATGTGGCAGCGGTTATGTGACCCTCATTATCGACATAGATATTCAATGTGGCCACAAGCGCTGCCACATCATTAATGAATAGGTCACATCAGCAAAAATGACCCTAAAATGAAATGGAGGTGGAACAATTATAGCTGTAAAAAGTTCATTGTCATAGTATCTTGATAACTTTTGCATCTATTTCATTTCATAGCTGATATTATTTCCATTTCATGGAAATGGTCAGTCATAAAATGAATTTTTTTATTTTATTTTCAAAGAACGATACCAGTCACAATTGCACTTTTATTGCATGTGAAATATAATAGCCAAACATATGTGAAGGTAGCCGTGAGTGTTGACATTTTAATTTAATCAGGTGTCTCGGTCAGGTTCTGTGCCTCCTAATACTAGGGATGCTTTATATCATGGGTTACCGCCTAATGTAAAATCAGCATTGCGTTCAAGGTTACAGTCGTTTCAGGTTAAAGAAGAGGTGCGTATCCCAGTTCCGTCCTACTTTTTTAGCTGGATATGCATGCTATAAATTGGCAAATAGCTTCAAGGCCCCCTTGAATTGACTACAAAATTTTATTCCCAATTCATTTAATACTTGTTAATGACTTTCCTAGTCCCATCTTTTGATGATTTTGTTGAACTTCTTTTCTGCTTAAGCTGTTATACTGAGCTTGTGCTGCGTTATCTATTTTGATTATGACCAAATTTTTAAATCAAATCTGAAATGATTGAAGCTTTTTTGCAGCTTACTGTTCCACAAATCAAAGCTGAAATGGAGAAAACTTTGCAGTGGCTTGTTCCTATTGCCACCAACACAACAAAGTATATTTTATATAGCCCTGACTCAGCAATTTCTAAAATTCCTAGTATTGCATATGGTGCATGAAAAACATTTATTTAAATTTTGCTTTTTCATAATGGTCCATAAACAGCAATATCCATCACTCTACTCATAAAGTGCAATTCAGGTTGCTTTGGTTTATGGACCATTTCACATTTAGAGTTGCTTTAGCTATATTATTTAACTATCATTAACCTCTATACATTCTATTGTAAAATTTAATTCTCTCTTTTTCAATTGCATTAATTCAGAGCTCATCATGGCTTTGGATGGGTTGGAGAATGGGCAAATACAGGGTAAGAAGACGTACTTTTAGATTTTTCTTTCGTCCATGTTTCCGTTATAGACATGTTTTTCTAAGTCAAGTTTGTATAGGTCTGATGTCAACCGTAAACCTGCGGGTCAGTCAGACTTGTTGAGGATCGAAACACTACACCACGCCGATAAAGATAAAACAGAAGTGTATATACTTGAACTGGTTGTCTGGCTACATCACCTAGTGAGTCAAGTAAGAGTTGGTAACGGAGGAATAAGGTCCCCGGTCAAATCCCCGATTCGTTCTCCTAACCAGAAGACGGTGCAGTTGTTTGCGCAAAAAGGCTGCTCTACTTCTCCGTTGTTAACAGTCGAAGATCAACAAATGCTTCGAGATGTTGGTAAGAGGAAACTAACGCCAGGCATTAGTAAAAGCCAGGAATTTGAAACTGCCAAGACTAGGTTGAGTAAACACCATAGGCTAAGCAAGAGTAGTAATCATTCCCCAATCAGTGAAAGTAAAAGCGATATATTCTCTACAAGGAGGTTACCTTCTGTTCCTGTCATTGACTTTGATATTGACCGAATGAAGGCCTTGGATGTCATTGATAGAGTGGATACTATTTGAAGTTGATAAGTGTGGGGCATGTCTTGATCTTCAAGTCAAGGGTTACTGCTATAATTGAATGAATTTGTTGTTGCCTTCAAGTTGAGTTTCCCCCTTTGTTTCTTGTGAGCCATGAAAAATGTTTGTTGATTTGTTGGCATAGGGACAAAGGGGGTCATAGTTTTTTCATTAGATGTATATGTACAGATCAAATGGTCATATAAATATTTTCTCTTTTGGTTAATCTTGATACTCAAACTTTTGTTACAATTTATGTGTAACAAATTATAGAATTGTTTGAAAGTGGAAATTCGATAATATTGACACGAAAAAAACTTTGAAATCAAGCGATGGGGAACTGCGTGTGCACATGATAGGGGGGAAGTTGTGTCGAAGATTACTCTCTATCTTCTCATGTGAAATTGCACGAGACTATCCTTTTCCTCTAACCAATGATCAACTAGATCTACGCATCTTCAACTAAATCTACACATCTTTTGTACTCCCATGTTAAGTTGCATTTAGCTTCAATAGCAAGATATTTGCATAAGCTTATATACTACTTTAGTTGCCTCTAGACCTCTCATCTCCTCAAAAAAGGGGCCAACTTTACCCACATCATGTTTTTGTTTGGAAATGTATATTCAGACGTAAAAAAATTGTGTTGTGTACTTTGTCTGCTTGAGTAACACGAGAGAAAAATATGGTGGATGGAGAAATTTCTTGGCAAGTTGGGGGGGGGGGGGGGGTGTGTGGTTAACAATCACCTAAAAGAGGTGCACTAAGGGTGTGTTTGGTTGGAGGTTTTTGGAGGGGAGGGAAGGGGAGGGGAGGTAATATTTTAAATGAAATGTGTTTGGTTCAATTTTTAAAAGGGGAGGGGAGGGAAGAGGAGGTGAGCAAAATCTCTCATGAACTCAATTTTTGCTTCCCCCCAAATTGTGTACAGATTTTTATTCTTCACTTATTCAATTTTTTATTTTAAGACTAACTTATTCAATTATTAATTTATTATAGTTTTCTTGTTTTATGCTCTCGTCTGCCATGTTATGTTTTGTTTTCCAATTTTAGTTTTTTTTATGCATTCTATTCTATTATAATCTATTTTTTTATATTATATTATATATATATATATATGGAGTTAAAAAAATCTTGGTTTTGTTATATTGAGTTCAATAATACTCTTGTATATATTTATATTAAAAATTTAATTTAAATTTTTATGTAAAATTTAATTTTATATATTATTTATTAGGTTAAATTGATAGATAACTTGATTCGTGGAGTTTTTGAGTTTATTGAGTTTTTATATTTAATTATTTATTTATTTATAAAGTGGGTAATTTTAAAATGATAAAACTCTTGTAAGATTATAAGGATAAAAAAGTAATTTTGCTTTATTATACCTCCCCTCCCCTCGTGAACCAAACACATTTGTAATTAAAATTCATTTCCTCCCCTCCCCTCTTTTGAACCAAACATATAAATAATTAAAAGATCTCTCCTCCCCTCCCCTCCCCTCCCTCTCATTAAAATCCTTCCCCTCCCCTCCCCTGTTTTGAACCAAACAGACCCTAAGGCTTCCTAAATCCAATCAGCATGAGTTAGGGTTGACTTAATGGGTCATGTAACTTGCGAAATATACTTTTTTTTTAAAAAAAAAGAGAGACCATTTTAGAACGTACGCTTCAAAATTAGTTAATTTTGGATCCTATAATCCAAAATTAGTTAATTTGGATTGTTAACTTCTGAAATAAAAAAATTGAAAAAAAAAAGAAGACAACTTTGGTACGTATGTTAAAAAATTAGTTAATTTTCAGATCTACAATCCAAAACACCTTTAGGGGTAATTTGGTCAGAACGGAGGCCCTAAGAGTAATATAGAGGCCAGAAGAGCAATTTTCAAGACCTATAGTTGGTATACCCCAATTTTTTTGGCCCGTCTTTCTATGCTTCAATTTCAATGGTCCATGAAATAAAGAATTAAAGATAAATTGATCAGAGGTTTTATAAATAATTCTTATTTTATGTATTGAATTCCGTCCTTATATAAATATTTATATTTAATTCAAATTATATTTGCTCTCTCCATGCCAAAAATTTGTTATTTTTTTCTTTAATTTGTTTTAAAATAATAAGTAGTTTATAAATCTAAGGTATACTTTGCCTTTGTTTTTCAATTATACTTTTGATATAATTAAGTTTTTTTAACAGATTATTTGAAGTGGAGTATTTATATGGTATTCACAGTAAAAAATATAATGGCATTATAATTGACCCATATATGCATCAGTCAAACAAATTCTTAATTGTTGTAAAATAAAATTGTGAGCAAAAAATTAAACTACCAAAGATATGAAAATGGAGTACCTTTTATTTTATATTTTATTTTTGGTACAAAGGGAGTACCTGTTATTAAATTTATAAGCTAAGGTTTAAAATATAAATTAACATCCCTCCATTAAACTATCCCCTTCCCTCATCCAAACTCATCTACTTACAATCTACTTACAATATATTAAAAGAAACTTATGTTAAAAAATCAAATTTGTCCTTGGCACTTTTAACGGTGTTCCAAGTTTTATGCCTTTAAATGTAATTTTAACTTTAATAAGATAAGTATAAAAAATAAATTTACCATAAAAATAGCATTAAAAAACTACATCTCTAAACTAATAAAAAAGTTCCAAAATAAAAATAGGAAAAAAATAGATAAATATGAAATAAATCAAATTGAACAAAAAAGGCATAAACATAAAAATAAAATACATACAAAAAAAGAAAAAGAAAAATAGATAAGCATGAAATAAATAAAATTGAACAAAAAAAGGCATAAACATAAAAATAAAATATTTAAAATAAAATAAAATAGATAAGCATGAAATAATCTACTTACAATATATTAAAAGAAACTACTATTTAACTCTAAACTAATAAAAAAAATACAAAAAAAAAATTGAAGAGAAAGATAAGCATAAAAGAAATCTTCTCATAAAAATAGCATCAGAAACCAAATCTCTAAAAAAAAAACATAAAATAAAAATTGAAAAGAAAAAGATAAATATTAAATAAATCTTCCCATAAAAGTTTAATTAAAATAAATCTACTTACAATATATTAAAAGAAACTTATGTTAAAAAACCAAATTTGTCCTTGGCACTTTTAACGGTGTTCCAAGTTTTATGCCTTTAAATGTAATTTTAACTTTAATAAGATAAGTATAAAAAATAAATTTACCATAAAAATAGCATTAAAAAACTACATCTCTAAACTAATAAAAAAGTTCCAAAATAAAAATAGGAAAAAAATAGATAAATATGAAATAAATCAAATTGAACAAAAAAAGGCATAAACATAAAAATAAAATATGTAAAATAAAATAGATAAGCATGAAATAATCTACTTACAATATATTAAAAGAAACTACTATTTAACTCTAAACTAATAAAAAAAATACAAAAAAATAAAATAATTGGAGAGAAATATAAGCATAAAAGAAATCTTCTCATTAAAATAGCATCAGAAACCAAATCTCTAAAAAAAAAACATAAAATAAAAATAGAAAAAAAATAAGATCAATATTAAATAAGTCTTCCCATAAAAGTTTAATTAAAATAAATTTACACATAAAAATATAAACAAAAATCACTATAAAAGATAAGCTTAAAAAATAATAACCTTTTTTTTAATGAAAAAATAGTAACTGAATCTAACATATAAAAATATATATATATATATATATATATATATATATATATATATAATAAAAATAGAATAACCTGATAAAAGAAGATACTTATTTATGAGCTTAAAAATAAAAGAACAGAAAAATAGAAACAAAAAAACAATCGGCCTGTTTGATTTGACTTATTTATGAGTTTATGCGAAATAATTTATCTAAATAAATAAGTTTTTATGTATTATTATAAGTTTTTTAATGTAGTCCATGAAAACAATTTTTAAAGATATTACTTTTGTCTTCTTCAAATAAGATATAATTTTTGTTAGTGAAAACTTATGAATTAACATGCATAAAAAAACATATGAATTAATATAAAGGTTTATTTATAAATTATAACCATAAACTATTTTCATAAGCTTAAAAATAAGCCAGATTCAAATAGATCCAATATATTAAAAGGTATTACTACTAAAAATTCTAATTTGTCCTCATCAATTCTTAAAAATATTTCAAATCTTCTTTTTCGTAAAAAAATTATACTTTTTCGTTTAATATATTTTACATTAAATTCTACTCTATTTTTATTATAAAAAACATATACTCTATTTTTGTTTACTCTTATACAAAAAATACAGAAGAAGTGCATTATTGATGAATATATATTATAATAATTACGGGGTAAATATTTGTCATTATACTTAAAACATCACGGGACAAGTGTTGATCAATAATTTTGTCAAAAAAAAAGAAAGTGTTGATCACTAATATATAAAAAATCATACATAGGACAATTGTTCTAATAAATTATTTTTTTAATCATACAGGATACAATTGTTTTAATAAAAAAAATTTAATCATACACGGGACAATGCTTCAATAAAAAAATTTAATCATACACAGGACAAGTGCTTTAATAAAAAAAATAATCATACACAGGACAATTGCTTTAATAAAAAAAATTAATCATACACGGGACAATTGCTTTAAAAAAAAAACTAATCATACACGAGACAATTTCTTTAATAAAAAAAATAAATCATACACGAGGCAATTGCTTTAATAAAAAAAATTTAATCATACACGGGACAATTACTTTAATAAAAAAAATTTAATCATACATGTGACAATTGCTTTAATAAAAAAAATTAATCATACACGGGACAATTGCTTTAATAAAAAAAATTAATCATACACGGGACAATTGCTTTAATAAAAAAAAGAAATTAAATAGGAAATATTTTTTATTATTAATTATAATTTATTACACAAAAATCATACACGGGACAATTACTTTAATAAAAAAATGACTTAATTTAATATATTTTACAAAAAATAACAGAATAACGTCACTTATATTTTAACAATAATTTATAAATAAAAATTAATAGACCCGTGCGAATGCACGGGTCTCAAAACTAGTTTACACATAAAAATATAAACAAAAATCACTATAAAAGATAAGCTTCAAAAATAATAATTTTTTTTTAATGAAAAAATAGTAACTGAATCTAACATATAAAAACATATAAGTTTTTTAATGTAGTCCATGAAAACAATTTTTAAAGATATTACTTTTGTCTTCTTCAAATAAGATATAATTTTTGTTAGTGAAAACTTATGAATTAACATGCGTAAAAAAACATATGAATTAATATAAAGGTTTATTTATAAATTATAACCATAAACTATTTTCATAAGCTTAAAAATAAGCCAAATTCAAATAGATCCAATATATTAAAAGGTATTACTACTAAAAATTCTAATTTGTCCTCATCAATTCTTAAAAATATTTCAAATCTTCTTTTTCGTAAAAAAATTATACTTTTTCGTTTAATATATTTTACATTAAATTCTACTCTATTTTTATAATAAAAAAATATACTCTATTTTTGTTTACTCTTATACAAAAAATACATAAGAAGTGCATTATTGATGAATATATATTATAATAATTACGGGGTAAATATTTGTCATTATACTTAAAACATCACGGGACAAATGTTGATCAATAATTTTGTCAAAAAAAAAGAAAGTGTTGATCACTAATATATAAAAAATCATACACAGGACAATTGTTCTAATAAATTATTTTTTTAATCATACACGATACAATTGCTTTAATAAAAAAAAATTAATCATACACGGGACAATGCTTCAATAAAAAATTTAATCATACACGGGACAATTGCTTTAATAAAAAAAATAATCATACACGGGACAATTGCTTTAATAAAAAAAATTAATCATACACGGGACAATTGCTTTAAAAAAAAATTTAATCATACACAGGACAATTTCTTTAATAAAAAAATAAATCATACACGAGACAATTGGTTTAATAAAAAAAATTTAATCATACATGAGACAATTACTTTAATAAAAAAATTTTAATCATACATGAGACAATTGCTTTAATAAAAAAAAATTAATCATACACGGGACAATTGCTTTAATAAAAAAAATTAATCATATACGGGACAATTGCTTTAATAAAAAAAAGAAATTGAATAGGAAATATTTTTTATTATTAAATATAATTTATTAGACAAAAATCATACACGGGACAATTACTTTAATAAAAAAATGACTTAATTTAATATATTTTACAAAAAATAACAGAATGACGTCACTTATATTTTAACAATAATTTATAAATAAAAATTAATAGACCCGTGCGAATGCACGGGTCTCAAAACTAGTTTAAATCATACAAAGACAAGATAAGTATTATAACATTTTTTACAAAAGAGGAAGTATAGCTTTAAAATAGAAAGCCAACTTGTGATATGCCATGTTAATTAGGGAAAGCTAGAATGGGTAATCCCATTTATAATGACACTTATTTTCTAAAGGATGGCCAACATTATACTGCAATCTTATATGGGATAAGTGCCCCAACAAAAGCTAGGGATGTCATTAATTATTTGATGGAGGTTAATAATAGAGGTTGATAACTCTCAAGTCTTAATCACCTAATTGAATCTTCTAACCTCTACAACAGAAAATAAAAGAGATTAAAAAAAACTTGTCCAAAAAATAAATAAAAGGAGATTAAAAAAGTTTTGTAAAAAATATGTGTAAGAGAGAAGAAAGAGAATGAGAATGAATTTTTTATTTTTTTTTGCTTTCATCACCAGTTGAATCTGGTTCGGGGGTCAGTCTTGGCATCATGTGGTTCCAACCCCCTTCCGATCGCAAATATACCGAGGAACAAGATCTCTTAACTAGTACATTAATATAAAGTTAAATGAAGGAGAAACTGTTGTTTTAGCAAAATGGAGAATGTTAAGTAGTACGTTTTTTTTTACTCAAAAACAACAACATTCATTCATTCAAATTTATAGGGAATTACATCAATCAAAATTAATATATTTTCAATTTCGCTAAAAACTAATAAGGATGAATCTGCAAACAGGCTCACAACATCCGAGTTAATAGCATAAAACAGTCTAATGTCTATGACAAAACCTACAACTGATATGACAAACTTCAAGTGTTCGGAATAATCACTTATTTAAAAAATATGTGGATATCACTTATTTAAATAAAAAGAAATAAAAAACAATCAAGAGAGGTGATTTCAGATCAAAATCGATCCTAAACCACCCCTCTCTAATTGATAAACCAAGAAGAAATCAGAAAATAAATTGTTGTTGGCGGCAAAGAGAAAGAAGAGAAAAAATTATTGTCATCAGGCGTGTGATGATTAAAGAATCAAAATATGTATGTTTTAAATTAAGAAAAAATATAAAACATACATAAGAAAAATGAGTATTTTATACATTTTTTTAATTTTGCAAATCAGTCTTTAGTTTTCTTATTTTTAAATTTGTTCCTATACTTTCATTTTTTTTTTTTTTAAAAATATCGCTTCAGCGACTTCATCCTTCCTTTAAATGAGTGAGAAGAGGGTGAGGTAAGGAGTTGAATAAGAGTGGCTCGATCGCCTCCCCTTATTTGATTCATTCTATCTATAGGGCGGGGCTGCATACCAACAATCCGCTTTTAACCCAGTTTGCATAGGCTCGTGCGCTGATTTACGTTTTATAATTTCAAGGGCTTTTATTTCGACACGTAATAAAAAAAAACTGAGTTGACACTGCAAATGTAAACTAATCCTTCTTTAATAAGTAGTCTATTAAATGGTTTAACTTTACCAAATTTTTAACTTTCACATCATTCAACTTAGGTTGTTGATGCATCATTTGTTGAATTACATTTACAAAGTTCAAGCTAACTTCCCAAGTCAACTATTGCTATTTTACTAAGACGAAATTCAAAATCATCTCAAAATAACCATTAATATCACTTTAATTAATGATATTTTTTCTACTGACGTTAATTTTATTTTAAGTGATAACTTATAAATTTAAATTGTATTACTTAAACATCAAACAAACACCGTATATATTTATCTTTATCTCTTTTCTATCATTGATCTTCTACAACTCAGGGCCGTCCCTGAACATTTAGAGGCCCAGAACGAATTCAAAAAAGAGGCCATTTGAAAGTAAAAGAATTTTGTATAATTAACACATGTTTTATTAAAAAATAACCTTTTTATTTAAAATATAAATATCATCAATAATATAAAAAAATAACCATATTCTAATCATTTATATCAAAATATACCTTTAAGCTAATACAGTATTCTTTAAATTAATAGTGCTTTTTAACAAAAAGTTCTACTTATTTTATAAAAAAAATTGTAACTTAATTTTTAAAAATTAATTCTTTATTTTCAAAGAAATAATAATATATAGTTTTTTTTAAATACGGTAATAAAATGATTAATAAAAAAAATCATCATTTTGTGAAAGGAAATAATTTGTGCAATATCCAATATATATTTTTAAAATTGTTTTCTATAATTATAAATTCAATAGTTGAAGTGGTTTTCCTTTTACACCAATTTGTGTTGGTTGTTAGTGGGTTCAAATCTCTCCCACAACATTTATTTAATTTTTATGTTTCTTAAATCGAAAAATAAATAAAACTGTCAAAGCCAGGATTTGAACACAGAACTTCCCAATACTGATACCTTAAATCCAGAGCGCGCACCAACAAACCAGCCTATGTTTCGCAAAAATATCTCTTAGGAAATTATACTTAACATATATTTAGTTTGATGGGCTGAAAAAAAAAATATTGAGGCCCCAAAAAATTTGAGGCCCTGGGCTGTGGGCCTGGTTGCACTGCCTCTGGGCCGGCCCTGCTACAACTTACACATACTTCAAAATTACGGAAAAAGATTCCCTGCTGTCATAAAAGCACACAGTAACACGCAGTAATGATTATCAACCATTTGATAAAAAATCAACGGTTGAGATCATTATTATCAAAAAACATGGTTTTTAATTTAAACCGTCAAATCTTAAATCGACAGCTGAGATAAAAAACAGTGTGAAACTTTGTGTTTCTGCTACAACAACAAATCTTGATCCCAAAATTACACATGTAAAACAAATGATACAGTATTTAGCATTAAAACTTTGATCTCAAGTTCTCAACATATGATTTCTTTATAAATTCCCTAATGGACCATGCATGCATATTATTCATGTAGTCACTTCACATAGATTTTATTTGACATCACTCTCAATTGTTCCTTAATCTTCGATCTAGGCCTTTCATATAATCTTTAGCCAGCTCACTCATTCAACCGGTCCAGTCATTATTCTTTATTCTCTCTACATATATACTTGCAATTTGCAATACGACAAGATATCTCCTCCCATAACGGATAAAAGAACCTTCTCTTATAGAGAAAAAAATTTCACTACAAAAGTACAAATTATTAAGGTGTAAATTATTTACTCCCATATCCAAAGTTATCACAATTTTCCATTAATATTTATAAGATAAGATTTGCCTACTTTTTAATCAGCGACCTCAATCTTATTTAAGGCATGTTTATCATAATTTTAATCTCATGAAGTACCATAATTATAACGTGCTAGCTATAGCTTAACGTTGAAGTGACATTGTACATATTCCCAACAACCATACCTAATGTTGTGCTGAATTAGGACCATATGATATGAAATGAAATGTCAAAATAGATTAAATTCCTTTCCCAACATAAGCTAGCAGATAAGTGATGTATATAGTACCAACAAAAAATATAACCTTACCTTACATGCTAAGAAATCAAATCAAAGCATTGAATTCCAATTTTAGTCTTCGTATTGAAGACAAGACAATTAAGCAACCATATATGGGACGTGCCCACTGCAACCATCATCATAAGAACCTGATTCCAAATTAATTAACACTCTTATATTATATAATATATATTTCTATATCATGCCTACCAACGTGTAAGAGATTCCAATGCATGCATTCAATCATATGCTATTCATACGATTAATTTCATATATCAACTAGTTTGATACCCGTGCCTCCGCACGGGTCGCGCCTTCGGCGCGTCCTGTGGGTTGTTGGGTTTCGTGGGTCAGAGGGTTTCAAAACAAATTTAAAACCCCAAATTTGATGTTGTTATCAACAATAACTTGTTTTTGTATTATTTCATTTTTTTATCAATTTTTCCGTATACAATAACTAATTAAAATTTTTCATCAATGACATCTTGCTTTTTTGTATAATATTTGATTAAAAAATTTCATTAGCAACAACTCCTTTCCAATATTATTTGATTTTTTCATAAGCTTCTCCGTGTATAATAGTTGATTAAATTTTTTCATCAACAACAACTCTTATTTTTCATATATAGTAGTTAATTTAAATTTTTTATCAACAACATTTTCCCCTTATTATTTAATTTTTTATCAAATTCTTCGTGTACAATAGTTAATTAAATTTTTTTATCAACAATAACTTGTTATTAGTGCATAATATTTGATTAATAGTTAATTAAAAAAATTCATCAACAATGACTTATTTTTCGTATATAGTGGTTAAATTTTTTATTTTTTTCAACAACAACTTGTTCCCCTTATTATTTAATTTTTTTATCAGTTTTCCCTTCGACAATAGTTATTTAAAATACAATATGTTTTGTAACAAAAAAAAAAACCACATGTCTCATATAATTTGCTTGGCAAAGACAGAGCAAAAAATAAAGTATCATCAAAATAAAAATCTGGCCACGCAAAAATTAGTCTAGATAAAATAAAAATACTTCCATCATATATTTTTATATTTTCAATGAGAGTAATCAATTAATAGATATTTCAGTATCTGTCCAATCAAACTGAAGAGTTCCTCTTTATTTTCTACTCATCGATTGGAAAGTTGTGATACTACCACTCTTGAGAGACACAAAAGTCACAAAGTAGACTACAATATTTTCAATTTCATTACACATTAACCTTTATTTTTTTTCTCTCCAAAGACAGTGAAAGACCATTATTCTCATTGTAACTTCTTGAAAATAGTTCCAATACTCTCACTCACAAAAACAGTGAAACAATTGGAAGTTTCTTGAAAATAACTTCTTGAGGAAATAATGTTTGTATCTAAACCATTGGATTAAAAGCTTCTGATAATGTTTTAATTAAAAAAATAAAAAAAAGTTGGTCAATAGTTAAGATGTAACAATTGAGGAAAATTGAGAGGATCCTTTCTCCTCTTTTGTCACCATCACTTTACCTTCACCACACCAAACCACATCAAACCTTTTAATTAATTTATTTTTATTAACAACAACTTATTCTTCGTTTATTTGATTAAAAAATTTCATTAGCAACAATTTGTTTCCCGTATTTTTATTATATTTGTATCATTGACACACATTATTGCAATCACAATTTTAATTTTTTTAATTTTACTTAATGAAAAACATTGCAGTAGATAAATTATGTTTCTTACACTTGGTTACATTACTACTAATAATATTATTGGACCTTTGTAGATAATAAAAAAAAACTATAATTATATAAATCTAAATGATTACTGATTTAAAACACAACATGTCTTCTATCTATTATAAGGCCACACTCAATAAATGTAAATGGGCCTAAAAGAAAATCTAATACCCATTTCTATATCTATGAATTAATAATCCTAATCATGTTTTCTTTAGCAGCCGCCTATTACTATTTCTTTCTTCTGCATTTTTTATTTTTCTTATTTCTTCTACCCAAAATTTTTGCAACATTGCTCCTTCTTTTTGTTTCTTCTACTTCTCCTCACTCCGATTCACTTACACAACCAACGTCTTCTCACTCCAAATCCTGTCATGCAAACTCGAACCATCTCCCTCTCCCCATTCAAGATCCAGTTTGGAACTACACTGTGTCACCAAAACATATGCGATGAGAAATAGAAAGTCAAATACACCAAAGGTGCAGATCTTGACATGCAACAACTGCAACAAAATCAAAGACAAATAAAAAATCATATATGTTTTAGATTTGTTAATTTTTTAAGAAATAGGAGAGTAATATTTTTTTTCCTATATATGTCAAGCATATTTGTTTGCAAATAAAAAAAGTAGAACATTTTTTAAATTTATTTTGTATTTGGAGCTTTTTTTTTTATTTTTTTGTTTGTATTTAGGAATAAGGTTTGTTTGGTTAGCATTTTTTCTTTTTAATTTTTTTTCTTAGAGCAGAAGAGTATTAGAACAAATTTTCGGAAATAGATTTTTTATTTTCCTTTTTAAAAAGAGTTTATTTTTTCTCCTATTGTTGGAGTAGTACTATTTACTTTGACTTTTCATCCTAGCACCATCATTACTACTATTTTTTAATACTACTACTCCTATCTCTTATTCTTTCATGTGGTCCACAAGCAAATGTTTTACCATTACTTTTTCCTTCCTTCCACGTGAATATACTTCCTCAATTCATTATTTCTCTTTCTTCTTTCTCTTTCAACAAAACATGGTAACTCATCTTCTTGTTCACCCAAAAATCTCATACATTCTTTTAAACCATAGAAAAATCAATCACTTTTACTGAAATAAACTACACATATTTATTTTCTCATTCTCCTCAACATTGCTATTAAAGTAGATTTTGAAAAGAGCAAGTTTGAAAATGGGTCACTCTCTTCTGCCACAAAACTCCATTTATGGTCACTTCTTTTAAAACAGGAGTTAAACACCAGATCAGTAATCTCTTTTATCATCTTGCATCTTCATGTGTTTGGATCTTTTTATTTTATAGATAGATTTGCAATTTTTTCTCATCTTTTTATTTTCTTCTATTGTTAGAACCATTATATTTCTTTAAGGAACATTAAAATATTATTAGTGGTAAGTATTGTCATTTATAATGCATTGTTATTATAAATATAAATTCAAGAAACTGACATGAATTTAATTTGATTTTTGATGGAGAAGACATAACATCCCATCTCAACAGAGTCACACTTACACTTGTGAACTTTAATTTAATAATAATGTAATATAATTTAATTAATTAATTTTGCCAACTCACTTGTCATGTCTCACTTAATTAATTACTTTTTCTAGTTTCTCCTTTCACACACATCCATTCATTGCCACAAACCACCAACACCAGCCCACTTCAGGTCATATTCAATTCAGTCACCGTGTGAGTAATTTTGAACACACCACATTCACTAAACTCCTTGATTCTTTCTCCTACTCAAAACTCATACTTAAAAAATTGAAACAAACATTTTTGGGTATGAATTGTTTTTTCTCTTGAACATTTTGATTAAAAAATAAAAGTTGAAAACAAAATGGAAGCTTATTACACATGAAAAATAGAAAGAACATATAGGAAAAAGGTAATGAAAAAGAAAAACTGTTTTATAAATATCTTACCTTGATGCATAATTTGTTTTGCCAATGAATCTGAAGAGAAAAAAAAGAGTTTGTTAAAGAGGAAAAAATGAAAAAGACAAAATGAAAAACACAACGAAAAATAAATAGTGTTGTTTATCATTTGCTTAGAAATGTATCATTGTGCATCATTGAATGTTGTTCTGCAAAAAAGGAAATTTGTCAAAGGTAAAGTAACCAAGTAAATGCTATTTGATAATATATACAAAGATTGTATCTTTGTATTTAGAGAATAAGATCGTATATAAAAAACAATTTTGAAGTGTCCTGCAAAAATAAGATTGATTCATTAGAGAAAATAATGTTGAAGAGATGATGAGAGAAATGAAAAGTAAAAGAACAAAGTGAGAGAGAGAGAGAGAGAGATGAAGAAATAAAGAAGTGTGTTGAATTTGAAATGATATGAAGAGTTAAAATTTGAAATTCAAATATGGAAAAAGAGTGGGAAAGACACATGTGACTAAAAGTTAAATTTAAGGGCATTTTGGTCATTGTTTGCCACATGGCAGCATTAGAAGGCATGGGCAATTAGGTCTTTTAAGCAGCCTATTCTTTTCTCATATTACTATTAGATATTAGATATACTATATAGTATATATAATCATATAATGTAATAATTGTACTCCAGAATTTCATGTCAACAATAATGAAACTACGTAGAGAATCTGCCTATGCATATGTATATGTGTGCTTTCATTATTAACAACTTGTTTACATCACAAATTGAATATCAATTGGCGGCAAATTCTAATGTGGACAAGTGGTCCATGGTGGACCAGTTGTGAATAACGCTATAATGAATATGAATTTTACAAAATTCACCGTTGGATTGAAATTTTATATCATATAGATCATGTATAGAAAATTTTAGGAAAATTGAAAATCATTTGATATGTTATTGAGACCCATCAAGATTAACGGTTTATTAAATACTGTAAATCTTGATAAATCCCAATAAAATATCAAATGATTTTCAATTTTTCTAAAAAAATTTATGAATGATTTATATAATATAAACTTTCAATCTACAAGCAAATTTTGTAAAATTCGTATTTGATATATCACTTGTCCACAGTGGACCACTTATGAAGGTGGTCCACCGTAGCATTAGCATCAATTGGCATTTATATGCTCTTCATCTAAAAAAACAGAGAAATAATACTTTTACTAAAGTACTTTTAAGATATCAAGTATTATTGTATTTTACTTTGATATTACCGTATAAATATCTAAAATGAAAGTATCGAATTAAAAGTCATGCAACATGCAAGTAATATAAATAAGAAGGTGCAATTAAAAAAAAACGATAGGACATATATTATTTTTGAAAAATTGGAGAATATTTACTCAACAACCAATAAAAATACACCATAAATAAATTTGCATGTGTTACCAATAAACTAACTTTTTAACTAACTTTTATTTTATATGCCAATCTATTTATGTGATTTGTTCTCTCCAATTTTCATAGGAATAGTCTAAAAAAAATAAAATTGGTTATAAAAATTGAAATATAGGTCAATTATTTTAAAATATTTTTTTTTACAAATGGATCAATCATTTTAAAACGGGAAAAATTAATTAATACTCCTATGTTGCACACTTGCACAGCAATATTATTGACGTCTTTCAAATTCATGACAATATTTTTTTCTGAACCTCTTGTACTTTTTTTTTCCCGTTTTTTAATTTACAGAATATATTTTATTTTATATTTATAGTTAATAATAAATAACAAATAGTTGATAACGAAAATATATTTTAAATTCAAATTTGAGGTTGGCTTCCCAATGGTATTTATCTTTTTTTATTTATATTTTTTTCAAATATCTCTGTGGCTAAAATGAATAAATGAAGTGTTTAAAATTTGAATTTCGACTTGTTCATATAACAATATCCCTATCAAATAAAATATACCCGCATAAACTTTATTCATTTTTTTTAATACACATGAATTTTTCAAATAAATTATTGGAAGTTGGAACATTGAAAATGTATTTTCCGTTTTAGATCAACTGGGAAAAGCCTTTATTCGAATGGACTATTCCCTGTAATCCACGATCCATGAGGCCCAACTTGAAACTACACCATTATGATACGTAGATACGGCACACATACAGAAATATACGAAAAATACCTTAAATTAAGCTAAAAAAGTTCTATATTCTAGGCACGTATTATGCACCACTTTTTTTATATGTAAAGATGTAATTGTTATACCGACATGGTATTGGGAGATTTAAAAGTATGACTCTGCCTAAATGTTTATTTGGATTAACTTATTTTTTCATAAATTACATTGATAAACTTATAATAATACATAAAAATTTATTTATTTGCATAAATTGTTTTGCATAAGCTCAAAAATAAAATAATTCAAACGAACTTATAGTCGTACTCACATCAACTCAAAAGATTTTAAATCATAACGGCTTTAAGCAAAAAAAATAATTAAATCATAACGGCACAAAAATTAGTCTCATATTAGATTTAAGTTTGGATATATTTTAAAATATTTGTTGAATATCAAATATTTTAATTTTGGCCTGTTAACGAGCAAAAATGTTCATGAGAAAATATTTTTTCTTCTTCAGAATATGTAAATATAGAGTTTAATGACTGTATACTAATGAGATCGGCAGAAACTGGTGGGCAAACGATTAGGGAGTTGTCAAATGGTCGGTCTTTGTCAATAATTTAGAACTATGTACAAAGAAATTGAATATTTTTCAAGCCAACTTAGAACTAGTATGATTGCCAAGACTTTAGGTTAATTTGGTTAGAAGACAGTACTTGCTAATAAGGTGTATAGATCGTTCTCCATGTTTATAGCGCCACTAGTCCTAAAGGGCGAAGAATACTGACACCACTTTGGAGGAAACATGCACACTACGAATGAGGTTAACAAATCATGTTATATAGTGGAAGAGTCTCAATCGAACGTGAGGAGCCACAATTATCCACGAAGCAGAATGATATGTAGGCCACAATTTTTGACCGATAGATAGGGCTAGCATTTGCCTATAAATATTGTAGATGTACTCAACTTTACAGACATAATCAATCAAACAAGTTATTTATGCAATTTGAGTTTGACTTAGAATTGTTCCCACAAAAAATCGAACTCAGGTACTCCTGAACAATTTGTCTTACGGGAAGTTCATTAATCACTTGAGTTTAATGTCTTGTTTTATATATCTTATATTATTCTAATTAAAAGTAATCAATGAATTTGTGAATAGCAATATTTTGGCCTCCTAATTATTTTTTCAATTTTTCAAATTGTTGCTCTCTTTTTTTCTTCTTCCTCTTCAAATGGGTAGGACTCTACCACCAAAGACATTGGATCTAACAGATAATATTCGTGCCTATGGTGGTTTCCATCTATCATTGTTCCTATTGTAAAAGAAATTCAAAAATCATTATTCCCATTATTTATAATTATCCCTCATCTTTGTTAGATATTCTTGGCCCTTTTCTCACCTCACCATATACTATACTATACTATAATATACCTGGAATTGAGTTCAATTCCTATATTAATTGCTATGTCCCCATCACCCCCACAAAAAAGAACAACATGCCATAGCTAGGTACTACATACATAGATACTCTTGTACACTCTTATGGCTTAAATTCCCCGTTTGGTGCATCAATTAAAGGCATCTTCCAAAAGAATAAATTATTTCTCATTTTGAAATAGAAATATTTGAAAATAATGGTAATGATGATCCTCTCCAAACCAATACAAATTATGAATAAAGTGATGAACTAATCTCTACCGACAATATGTTTTCTATAATTAATTATCCGACCCTATTTTTCAAAACCACATATACCTACTACTACATTCAAAAAAGGGAAAGTAGTGAAATCCACACACCACACTGACTTGTTTGTTGTTCAAAAGTCCAAATAACGTGTATTGACAAGTTAATTACATTATCTCAAACAGTATACATTGTTCTTTATATCATCACTCAACATAAATTTGACTCATCGACAACAAAGAAAAGCATGCATGCATTTCCCACACACATATTTATCCATTAATAAATTTAATTTTACATACATTTTAATTTTTTTATTAAACATTAGTATTATATATATTTACACATAAACAAAAGGTAAACGGATAGCAAGCTACGCAGCTAAACAGTTTACAAGAGAGAATGTACAATAACGGTTTCCGCTTATTATAAACATATCGTCAGACTATAGCACCAAGTTTAATCCAAATTAGTTATTTTTGGTGAAGTTTAATTCAAATTTATATATTTATTTCTACATAAATATAAGCATATAGGGTCTACCAAATCAAGGAAAAACATGTACACATAGGAAATAATTGTGTTAGAATTATCCCTTATCCACTCACTTACTTACTCACCGACCAATCCATAGCAAAGTGGTGAAGAGATAGTGATAGTTGAGGAGGATTATAAGGAACATTAATAAATTTGATGATGGCATAAATCGAAACAACATGATATATATCCAAATCAATGATGACGAGAAGTGTTTGGAGATTGCCATATTGAGGATTCAGCTTGAAAATAACACATAACTGTTATCTATGATCAATAGCTTTCAATATTAACAACTCTACAAGGCCCTTCGGGAGAGAGACACACCTTAATCTCCACGTAACTATGTACATTTGGATTTTGTAGCTTTGACTAGCTACATTACATGTACACATTCTACATATTAACTCAACATATTACATCAATATGGAGATACATTTTTATAGACCCCTTTAATCAATGTGTGCCCCAAACAATGTCTTCAATTAGAAATTATTAGAGTTCATTTTCTCCAATTAAAACTAAAGGATTACGAATTTTTTCATCATATGAGTTGTCCGAGTGATCTCAAAATTTATTATGATAGTTAAGAAAAATAACAATATACATGCTACTAAAATGGACCATTTTATAAACAAAATATTTGAGAAGGTCGTGGATAAGACTTGTAAATTCAACATATATATCTCCAATATATACACAAAAATAATATATTTTTCTTGAACAGCCACACGAATTGTCAATTAAAATTTAAAATAATGCTATAGAAACACATGTCTTCTTGTACCAAATAAATAAATAAATACACATGTCTTCCAATATATTTGTTTTCATTCACATGGTATTGTTTAAAGCAGTGTTTTAAAAACCGAACCGGACATCGAACCGGTAAGGGTATTGGTTTACTGGTTCACTGGTCGAATCACTGGGTCACTGGTCGAACCGCATGACTAAACCGGATTAAAAATGAATTTAATATTAATAATATATTGCAAATTTTATTTAGAAGAAACATGTCATTAAGTATTATTAAAGTATTCTATATATATATTGTTAGGCATTATTACACAAACAGTATTACTGGCTCAGTGGCAAAGCCTTGTTCTTTTACCAAGAGGAACCTAGTTCAAATCTCTTTGGGAACATTTCTGAATTTTTTTCAAATATTTGAATATTTATACTTAAACCGCGTGAACCGGCCGGTTTTCGCCGAGTTTGACCAGTTTTGACCGGTTTAATTGCATGCACGGTCCAACATGCCAACCGGACCGGTGAGTATCCGGTTCACGGTTGAACCGGTCGGAAAACTATAGTCGCAAAACTATCCTGAAAAATACCACCTGCACGCTGCTAAGCCAGGACAACCAAAGCACAACCCCGTAAGTGTTGCATTTGATCCTTTTTTTTTTTTTGAATCAGCTAAATTTTATTAATGGACAAATCTCTTAAACAAGAAGTATAAGAAATTGTCAGATCAAACAAAGAAATGTAAAGGTGACAAAAATACCTTAACCAATCGAAAAGTACAACAAACAACCGCATCACCCTACCCCTTGCAATAGTTTGAGTGTCTATCACAAATACTAAAACGCAACCGAGACAAAACCAACCTAAAACCAAAGCGGAACATAGGAAAATTTTCACTTTAATCGAATAAACTTTAAGAATTAGAAATTCGTAAATACAGTCAACTTTGAAAAATTTCCAAAATGAAAAATGTGATGATATTCTAACTCAAAACGCATTTAACCTATTTCTCGGACAACACAAGTTGCACTTGGAATTTGAATCTGATCATATACTATATTTTGTTCTTATTTTTCTGTTTCTTAATTTGGTGTACCTCTTTTTTATAATCTTAATTGGCTTGTACTTTGTTCAAATATGATATTAGACGCGCTTTAACTCAAATTGAGATAGAGTACAATTTAAGAATTGTCTGAAGCTATTCAATCTAGGAAAAAGATATTCAATCTTATCGTGTTTTCTTACATTCATTTTAAAGTAATTTTGTTACTAGTATTTATTAACCAATATATCCATAGGAATCAGATTCGCATATTTTCTTTTTATATATATTTACATTTTCTCCTTAACTTTACAAAGTACAAACAGTGAAATTAAGTGGTGTTTAATGGAGTTGTACCATCACTTAGTTCGCTTATTGAAGATATCAAAACTTTTTCTTGGTTGTGGTTTAACGGGCGAATAGCTCGTAATTCTTGTATTTCTTTTTCCGATCGGTGTCAAGATCCTATGAGCACTTTGATTAGCTCTTAATTTCTTGATTGTATTGTAAGTGTTTGAGTATTTCTTATACTCCCTTATAATAAATTTGCTTATCAAAAAAAAAAAAAAAGATGAATTATTATTAATATATAGATAAGGTTTAAAAATTTTACGAACTCCCGGTAAGCATGCATGCATTTGGAATGAGATTTAGGGTTAAGAGTGTGACACATTTTGACTACTCTTGGCTGTCTCCAATAATGGTGTGCAAAAGTAAAAACTTTTTGATTGTAGATAGTGTTAGGTTTTTGTTTGCGAGTTTAGAAAGGAAAAGATTTGAGAACTTTAGGGAAAGGAAAAAAATAGAAAAAGTTTCAATTATTTTGAGATAGTATTTTTGTAGGCAATGAAAATAAATGCTTCTGATTAATATGTTTTTTATTTTGAAAATATAATAACATCATAAATTCAATTTAAAGAATTGATATAATCCCTTCAAAAACCTCATTCAAATACTATTCCTCCAAATTTTATTTTTGGTCGAGTAGTCTAGTAACTAGAAATTGTTGGAACAAAAGAGGTTCTGACATGACCGAATTAAGTTTTGATGATAACAATAGTATTAATATATAATAGGGTACACTAATAATTTACTCTAAGTGTGCAGATACACAAATTAAAATTTTATACACATAATGAGTAAAAGAGAAGCTCTGATTTGTCATAAGCAAGTTCTGATGTCAAGCGCAAGAACACGCAAATCATCAGAAGCTACATGTCGTCAAAATCTCATCAGAAACTATTCATCAGAAGCTGTGTTGAAGACACAAGATTCTGATAAGAGCAGTCATAGCCGTTTTGTCAGAAGAACATTCTCTGCTTCATATGATTGATAATTCATCATCCTCTGACAAATTCAAATTGGAGAATCAACCTTATCCTCAGTGAAAATGACGTTAGTACTATTTGTACGAACCATTACCTGATATGGGCGAATCTTTCCTCACAAGATTGGAATTTTACAAACGTTACTTGATTAAAATACCATGTGAAGGAAGTGTACGATCTCCAGCTGGCTATTTCACACTGCAACGGTATCAATTCATACGCTCCACCCTCATCTATAAATAGAAGTTGAATTGAAGTTTTTGTGCACAACAATTGAAAGATTTGAAAAGAGCTGTTACTCTGTCAAAAATCATCTAAGCACAAAAACAACTTGAATACAACTTGAACTTATTTGAACATCCAAGACACTTGCTTCAGCTTCTGATCATTACAGTAGTTGAACCTTAGTATTCTTTTATTAGAATTCTAAGTTAAGTCTTGTTTATTAGAATTGTATTTATTTACTTTGAACATTGATATTTTATATCAAGTGTTCATACACTTTGTAAAATTTTTTTAAGCTGTTTGAAGTCTCTTGCTTGTGTGCTTGAGCATAGCAAGTCTCTTGTAAGTTTTACTTGAGCATTGGAAGTCTCTTGCTTGTGTGCTTGAGCAATTGTAATATTTAGTGATTATAGTGAACTCCCTTGGAAGTGCAAGGGGACTGAAGTACTCTCGGATTGTGAGGGGAACCAGTATAAAATCTCTCTCTCTCTCTCTCTCTCTCTCTCTCTCTCTATCTCCTTATCTTGCTTGTGTGTTAATTGTGTTATTTTACCCGCTGCACATTCTGATAAGTTGCAAAACTTAGAAGAAGTTTTAAAAACTACTTAAAACACAATTCATCCCCCCCCCCCCTTCTTGTGTTTTTCACACCTTTAGAAATTCCACGCTTAAAGCGGATAAGTGGAATGACCGATGCTCGAACTCTCTTACATATATAATGCAATATTCTACCAATGTGTTAAGCTCACGGGAAAAAATAATTCCAAACTATAAAACTCTCTCCTAAAATTTTCTATTTGTTCCACTTGCTCCCTATTTTTTTTCTTCTAAAACTCCCATTCCCTTCGAATTCAAACTCATTAGTAAAGTCTTATGAATCAGAATCAATTTTGTCTAGAGCTGCTCACACAATCTTTTGGCAAATATATCCAAGTTGTGGTTATAATTTTTTTATTTTAAAATTGGCCAGTCCAATATTAAAGGATGTCTAAATAGAACTACTACAACAAATATAATTTTTAGCAACAATTTTTTTTTTGTTAAAAGTTGTTACAAGTTGCTGGCAAAACTACCTTTTAATAGTTTTGCCAACAACTTGTAACAACTTTTAACAAAAAAAGTCACCGTCAAAAATCATATTGCTTGTAGTGAACTATAAAATGTGGCATTTTTGTTTAAAAATAATATTTTATCAAAATTATTTTATATATATTTTTTGAAATTAAATCTTTTATTATATTATCATTATACGGAGTATATTTTATTTAAACAAATTCAATAAACAATAAAATGGATACATTTAATTTTTGTTGAGGCATTGTTGATCTAAGATAATATTTTATTAACTCTAATTTTAATATGCAAAGATTTAAAAGTTATAGTTGCTTCGATTCTTGAGAAGTTGCAAAGTTGTTGTCTCATTTTTATATTTTTTTTAGAGACTTTTATATTTTTCTTCAGAACTTTTTTCCTATTGTGGACTAATGGCATGGGCGTCTCCAACTTTTTGGAGCCTCTATGAGATTATTAAAAATAGGCCCTAATAAAATAAAAATTGCTAAATAATTTAAAAGAACTGTCATCGATTTTATTGACAAATAATATCAATAACACTAAAAAATAATTATTTTTTCATTAATATAAAAAAATTTGATAAATAAGACAATCTCTATCACATGTCTTTCCATTTGATAAAATTACAGTATAACAATTAATTTTAAAGCGTCTAAAAAGATTATTCACAATAGAATAATCTCTTTTAAGATATTTTGTAACTAATAAATTTTTCATTTTAGAATAAAGAGAATCTCAAATATTTAGACTCACAATTTCTTATTTAGAATATTACTGTCCTATAATATTTTTTAGGCCTCAATTTTTAAGAAATCATAGCACATATAACACATGCATAAAAGACTTCTCCGACTAATGGACTTGTTTTTTTTTTTTTGATAAGCAAATGATTGAATTATAAGGAGTACAAGGGGTACTCAACCCTTACAATTCAATAACAAATCACTCTAGACACATTGTAAACAATCTAGAGGATTAGTACACCAAGAATCAAAAGAAATAGTAACATTACTCCTAAGACGGCCACTAAACCAAAACCAAGACATATAAATAATTTGGTCCACTAATGAACCGATAGTAACCCGATCATCTCTAAACACAATATTATTCCGCCCCCTCCATATACACCACATCGTTGCTAACTAATGGACTTGTGATTTGTCAGAAGCCTTTTGTTTTAGAAGATTATATTTATTTTTAATTTGAAGGCCCGTAAAACCCTTGTTTAGGTTGCATTCCTCGACCAGCCCTGTGTGGTTATAATATATTATCTACGTTCAAACATACTAATAATATCGATAAGGATAAATACAAATCAAACTCATTTAGACACACACATAAAAATATATATTTATTTAGTTTTTCAATAACGTCATAATGATATTATATCAATCGTTAGTTGGTTTAGTGGTGATTGGCGCTGAATTTGGTAGGAATGACCATGGTTCGATCCCCCGCAACTGAAATCGGGAGGGGGCTGGAACCACTTGATGCCAGAACTTACCCCCGAACCAGATACAACTGGTGGTGAAAGCCAAAAAAAAAATAATGATATTATAAATAAATTTTATGTTCTAAGTTTACATTTCTCTAATTATGTGTGTCAAAACCATTTAAATATTTTTTTCGACAAAAAAATCATTTCAATTTATTGTTGTGACTGCACAAGGTATTCTATATCGGCAAACGTATGTAGGATTTAATTTACTACTATATATACGGGCACTACTATATATTGTAGTAATCTTTTTGTTTCCTATTTATTTATTACAATAATAATTAATAATGGTAGGACTTAGGAGAGTGATTTTGTAACACGTGAATAATAAATCTACCACAAATTCTTAAAAGGCCTTCATTGTCGGCCCTCGCCACGTATGAGCAGACTCAAAAGCCTATAACATGGGTCCTCTTATTGTCCCTTTTGTAATCAAAAATCCTCTAAGCTTGAGTTTCAAACCTTCAATTTCTCTTTTCACTTTTCTAAGGAAAGAAAAGATTTTGCTTATGGTCCCACGAGGTTTATTTTATCATGCGCATGTGTAATGGGCAATTAATTACAATTTCTCAAAACTTCCAAGTGGAAATGTGACTAATGTCTTAGTTGGCTGACTTATATTTACTCCTTTCTCTACTCAACTTCTTCTAGATCCAAATATGTTGTTAATGGAGTCCAATGGCCCTAATTTGGGCCTCCTCTCCAATTATTTTTTTAAAAAAAGAGAAATAAAGAAATTGTATTTATGAAAAGGTTTATTGTAGATATAAGAAGTAGATATCCAAAACCAATGTTTAAGGCATAAACTATTTTTTGTAAAAAAAAAAAGGAAAGGCACAAACTATTTATCTTTGATTAGGTATGTATTTTAACTTTTAAAGTGAATGAATAAATATACAGAGTTCGAGTCTCAATCCCTATCAACTGAACTATATTCATTGGCTTATTAGTGCTATATTGTGTTGTGGAAATATCTTTATTACAATAAGAGAAAGGTAGTCTATGTAGTCCTAATTCTCTCTATATTTATGTGGGGGTGTAATTTTTTTTAAATGGTCATGGTGCATGTGAAGACAAATTGTATTTATTTTGTTATACATTTTGCATGAGAAGCAAGAGTGGTGTTACACACTTGATGTGTTGCATTTTTGGCATGTTGTATGAAATGCATAGTGCAAATGGGTCATTTAAGTTTGTAATTTGTAACATCTAGGTTACTCAATTACTTAAAAAATGGGACCTAGATGTTACAAATTACAAACCTAAAGGACCTATTTGTTACTTAAAAAACTTAAAGGACTTATTTGTTACTTAAAAAACTTAAATGACCAATTTGTTACAAACGTAAAATTTAAAGGACCTATGGATGCATTTTGCCTATCATTATCAATCTTCAGTTACTTAAAAAGGATGGTCCAAATAATAACCTGATATTTGATATGGACGAGTCCGAGCTAATCTTTGGGTTATCCGATCCATCTTATTATCTATATACTTCAATTAATTTATTTATTTTCAAATGATTGAAATATTTATTTTCAAATGTTAATCACATTTTTGTTAGAATAATATTGTAATGTTGATTTTCACGAGTTAAATGAGAAAATTTCGTGTTTAAAAATGGATATATATTTTTATTTAAATACAAAATATTGCTAATTTAAAATATTTTGTAGTATTGATTAAAAAAAATTTATTTTGTAGTAATATTACTTCTTTCTTGCAAGTTACTTATAAGATTAAGAATGTCTCTGAAATTTAATTATTAAATCTATTTTTTTGAGTAAAAAATATTACTTTAGAAGTAACAAAGTTGTTTTTCTACATATATAAATTTATTATTAAACCTCTATAAAAATTCAGAGGCCCTTTAATGTTTGTGGCCCGGCGCGGTGGCTCACCCTTCACACCCACGAAGTCGGCCTTGATAGTAATAACAAAAACCAAAAATAATAACATTGCACAATTTAATTAAGATGACAAGTGATATGTTGCATGTAATGTTCTCCTCGTTTGCTAAAATGTATAAATAGAATTAAGCATTTTTTAAAATTACTTTGATATAACTAACTATTATTTATGATTTTATCACAAACATAATATATTTTTTATAAGTAAAATTCATTATAAGAAATACAAAGTGAACTCAATCCCTTACAATTCAAATCAAAGTTATTATATGCTTTTGAGACATACATGAAGATCAATGCACCACTCAGAAAAAAGACAAGGATGATTGGCAATGACCACTAAATCAAAACCAAGAAATAGTTTTAATGTCATCCAATAAATTAAAGAGGAGGCATTCGACAAAACTCTATTGAAGACCACATTATTTCTAAGCTTCCAAATACATCAAATAATAATAGCCAACTAAATCAAATCTCTAACCAAGTCGGCAATCTTTAAACTAACCATCTAGAAACATCTTCCCACACCCTTTAATAAAAGAACAATGGAAGCAATATATACTAGGGGTGAGCATCGGTCGGGTTCGGTCGGATTCGGGCTGAAAATTGTCAAACCGATAAAAATTACGACCTCTTAATTTGGACCCAATTTCGACCGTCTACATCTTCGGTTTGTTCGAGTGTCGGGTCATACGGGTGACGGGTATGACGGGTCGATTTTAACGGGTTATATTGAAACTTCATTGTTACATCTAAAATTTCATTGATCAAAAAATTATTATTCTTTAAACAGTAGTTCAACAAATGATGCAATAAAAATGATGAGATGCAGTTATTTTGTTTCAAATTTATACATCCAACAAAATAATAGATAGTAGGTAAGAAGTAAAAATTAAGATAAATTTAGAATATTATCTATCACATCTCCTTTATAAACATATTACATGTTTAAACTTATAAAATATAATATTTTTCTCCTCTATCAAAGATAGATAAAATTAACAAAGCAAATAGTATAAGAGGTGCTGGAAAAAAATTAATTTGTATTTTAGTAACTATTCGGTCGGTTTTGGTTATGAAGAGATAAATTTTTAGAGATCCGTATCCGCCCGTATACAACCGTTTATAACCGATTTTTTACAATTGTTGACCGAGACCCGACCCGCACCCGACCAAATGCTTTTATATGTTAGCAGTTATGTCGGTTTCAAGTCAGGTTGTGGGTTGATGCTCACTCCAAATATATACCTCTATCATTTGGAGTTGCCCTCATAGATAACTTATATAAGAGTAATCTCCACCCAAAAACATTTATTTTAGAAAAAGCATCATTCTTTCAAAGCTTCTAAATGACAATCAATACATTTGAATCAAAGACAACAAAATTACGAAATTGAAGCTACAAATAGCACATTTGAAGAGAAAAGACCAACGAAATCCGACACCCAACGCCTAATAGCACATTTCAAACATCTAGTAGAATCTATGAACCGTTTTTTAGGCAATTGCAAGAGTGGGCCACACTTTTAATTATATATGTCATTACTTAAACCTAACTAGGCACATATGCTTGCTTCTCTACGGTGAACTCTGTCCAAAAACTTCATGGTGGGTCCTCTTGAGGGATTAGTTTAGATTTGCTTGATCAACTGTTTCCGCACAATATTTTGTCTCTCAATATAAGGTTGCAATGCCTTCCTTATACACATAATGAACTCAAAATAAGGTTAATTAACTAATTTGTTTTTGAGAGAGAGATTTGACTTGTATGCCAACATATAATAATCTTTGTTTTTTTTTTCTTCATTTCCCATCAATTTAATCTGATTCGAAGATCAGTTCTGATATTAAGTGGCTTCAGTTCTCTTCCGATGTGAACTTATAGTTAATGCTTTAATCGCTTCACTCTTAATAAAACTCTGTCAATTTCATGCAAATCATCATTAAACTTTAAATTAATGATAAACTAAAAAATTCAATAAGCATCTATACCAAATATATTGTTATAACAAGTTAATTGTAACTTGTAAGAAGTCGTTGAATGACATTCTCAAAAACTGTATTTTAACAAATTAAGGATTAATTATGGTTTCAGTCAATCTTATTATCACCCCGTTTATGAAGTTGATTTCCCCATTTTAGAATCTCCGAATTTTTTATCTCCAACAGTGATACCATTTTGGATATCATACATCACTAAAAAATGGTCCATACAATGCCATATAATATTTATGCAACTCATACATGTTTTGCTCCAATGGTGATACCACTCTAGGTATCATACATTATTAACAATTTATTAATTGTATTTAATTCGATATACCAAAAAAGGTAATATTAAATTGATGATACGGTACCTTAAATAAGGTACCGGTATCATCAACTTTTGATACCCTCTATGTCACGTCATGGAAATCCAATGATAAAAAATATAAAGATACGGATCATTAATCTATGAAACTCTCTATGGTACTCTTATTGTAGATGATCTTATATTTTATTATTTTAAATGACATAACATGTAATATGATATCACCATAATAGTAAAAGAAAACACATAACACAATATAGATTTCCAAATGCAACTACTCAAATCAAATACTAAACTAGTTTATCTTAATTTAATGAACAAAATTAGAGATTATATTATTTAGTTATAATAAGAGTACATACAAATTATACTTTTTTTTATGGAACATACAAATTATACTCTAACATCCCATAAAGTGTGATATCAATTGAAATTGTTATGTTAGTTTATTTTCTCTTTGTCGAAATTTGAATCATGAACATCTAAGTCTTTAACACTTAGGTTGAGCTACTCATTCAACCCCATTAAAATTGCTAGGTTGAAGAACTTAAACATTTTTACTTGTTGAAGTCATAAATATCTGAAACCTCACACTTGTATACGTTAGTAGGTGAATTTCAATTGACATTTTTTATTTCATTTACTCTGACTAATATAAAAATAGCAAGGATGGAGCGATTCCCATAATTTACACTATGTAACCAGGGGCGGAGCCACTCATGGATCGGGCAGGGCCATGGCTCGCCCCAAGTTTCAATTTTTTAATTTTTACCTAAATGCAATTTTATCTTTTTTATTTTGAATTTTACCCCCCCTATTTTAAAATTCGGGATTTTACACCTCTATTTTAAAATTCGGGATTTTACACCCCTATTTTAAAATCCGAAATTTTATCCTCTCATATTTTATAATTTCTTAGATTTTCTTGTAGTGTATGGGGGGGAGGGGGGGGGGGGGGGGATTCCAAATAATTATAATTTAAGCCCTTAATTTTTTTATAGGTATACAAATATATTTTTTGTTTAGTGGTATATTACATATATTAGTCTTTGCAAAACTATATCAACAATTGCATGTGGTGAAGTGACATCGCCCAGATGAGTGAATGGCGCGAGTTTGATTCTCGCGTGCTCCATTTTGCCATTTTACTGCTATTTTAAACAAAAATATTATAAAATTGCAATATTAAGATTTGAACTCGGATCTTCCATGTAAAAATGATATCAACAAACCACTGCATTACAAGTTATAAGTAATAATATTGATAATTCAAAAAATATATATTCATATTAAACAATGAAATATGAAAAAAATTATTTTATGGCCCTTCAAAAAATAGGTCTAGCTCCGACACTGCATATAACAGATAAATTTCTAGATATACATTTCTAAAATTAATTACTTAAATTTTTATGTAGAACTTTCGAGAACGATATTATTCTCTTAAAACAACTTAAGAGATAAAATACATTATGGATATACATTTCTAAAATTAATTACTTAAATTTTTATGTAGAACTTTCGAGAACGATATTATTCTCTTAAAACAACTTAAGAGATAAAATACATTACGTAAACAAAATATCACAACCTTTATCATCCCACGTGTATCTATCGGATCACAAGCATTTGAACAAGTAAGTAATCCTATGTATAGTATATAGTCATGTTAGCTTGTGGAAATTAATCAAATTTATTTACCACTGTCTCAAATTGAAAGAGAACCGTGAACACAAAGTTGATGATTATATAGAGCCTAAGAATAAAGTCAAGGTGTCCATAATTATATAATATGCAAAATATAAAGTGGGCAAAGTCAGTATCAAAATGAAGGCAAAGAGAATCCAATAGCTTCCTCGAATTTCAACTGTGGACCTGTAGTGATGTACATATGTAATATGTCTCGTGGCTCGAGAGTTGCGGTTAGAACATGGAATTTCTAAGTAAACATCACCCGTGATGGGTATATATAGCTAAAGTTTATTTTGCTTATTTGTCCTAAAGCACTTGTTTTTAACACTAATGTTGTGATTCTCATACTAGAAAAGAATATTGCAAGCTAGCATTTTTTAATTAAGCCAAATAGGGATAGTGATTATTTATTTATTTATCACTACTATTATTTATCGGCTGTTTAGAAACTTAGCGAAATTATTACCTCAATTGTTGGACAAGGTCAAACTTTATTTCTACTGGTAGTTGAAAGCAACAAATATTTCTCTAATCTCAAACTACCATATGTACGGTGATCGAACCCGTATTTGGGTATTGACTAATGTTGTTAGATATATGTTGTTTCTTGTTTGATACTTTGTGTAAACTCTCGAAGTCTACTTCGGTACTCCTTGTGATGAGGAAACCACTCAATTGATTTTATATTTATATATATTCCATTTTTGTTTGTAAAAAAAATAATTTTTATGTTATCATCTTTGAATTAGCTACAAGAAATTTACATGAGATGGAAAGCGAACTATAATTGTACTAGTAAGTTTTTAGATGAAAATTAAAAAACAGTATATATGGTGTTTAATATATTTTTTAATCATTATATGGTGTTTAACATGAACCCTAAAAAATAGTTTAAGGGAGAACATTTAACTTTATAATTATAAAAATAATAAAATATACCCTTGTAACAGATTCATATATATATATATGATATACTCCCTCCGTCCCTATTTATAAGAGCTAGTTTGATAAAACACGTGTATTAAGAAAGTGTGTTTTAGTATTAAATTGATTGACAAATTATATTGATTTTACATGTTTACCCTTATAATTAATTATAATGTTTTGTATCAAACAAAAGAGAATTTAATGCTATTAAAAAAACTATGCAAAGTAAATAAGGGTAAATTTGGAAAAATAATAATTAATGTCATTGATAATTGTAAAAGAGTCTTATAAAAATGGACAAATTTTTTGTCAAACTATGTCTTATAAAAAGGGACAGAGGGAGTACATATTAGAGGGCACTAAAGAATAATTGCAATGCAAGAGAAAGAACAATATAACAAAAAAAAAATTGTCATATATACCAATGATCAATAAATTATCCATGTCAACAAAAATTAATAAATTATTTATTCCAAAAAATATCAATAATTTAATGTTATTTCTATATAATAAATTAAAATCGAGAATTTAGATATTTTCAATCTCTTTTTCTTTGTTCTTTTCACGTCATTCTGAAATTTGTAATAAAAAAGGAAATCTAATAAGTAGCCAATGATATGACCACAACAAAGGTTCTACAATATTTTAATGGGAATCAACAACTTGTGCTATTAATGATGAAATACAGCATATATATATATTCAACAAAAATTATAATACAGCATATATATATTATTTTATTTCAACATATATGCCTGTGGATAAAAAGAACCGGCACAAATAATTTTTTTAGCATTCATTTTTATAAAACTTTTATAGTATCTAATGTTAATTTAAATTATTTCAGTCCATGTTTGTGTGCGGATAAATTAAAAAAGACAAAGGTTAAGAAATGTGCAAGTAGAAAGAAAAAAACAATTTAATTAATTCTTTTTGTACGATTATATGTGTGTGTATTGAATAGGAAGAACAATGAATTGCAGATTTGCAGATCATGGAGAACATTTAAAGACTATACTGAAAGAATATGAATTAAGTTCCTTCTTCACCGGATCTCGTCTTTAATCTTTTCATGTCATTTTCGTTTTGGATTTCCACTTACTTGTCTAAAATCTTATCATTTAGCATAAAGTGTTGTATTCTATGATAGTTTATAATTATATACATATTCTTCTTCCACTTCTTTTGTTTTTATTTCAAAAGTATATGAGTTTTATGACATAATAAATTTAAAAATAAAGTTAGCTAAAATATAAACTAACTTCGATAGAAATATAATTATTTTTTTAAAAAAAAAACAGTCAGTTATTCGGTTTAAGGATGGACTAATCCGAAAGGTCCATCCTATATTGTCACTTGCATTGTAGGCTCCATTTAAAATCAGAATAAACCCCTGTATAGATTAATCTACCAAAATTAATATCAGAAATAATCGAATATGAAACCTTAAGAGAGACCATCTTTAAAATGTCAATCCAAATATAAAAATTAAAAGTTTCAAAAACACAAACTTATAAACATTTACATCAATATGAGAACTGTAGACTAGATCCCCTAATCACATCAATAACCCAAATGGAAGATCCTATTTATGATCAAATCAAGAACCATAATAAAAAACAAAGTTCGTTAAGTTAAGATTAAGAACCAAATACTCTAAACCACCAAATATCGACATCTGTCATACTCTTTTAATTTTCTTTTTACCAACCCCCTATGGTCTAAATATTGACAATAAAAAGAGGAAGGAAAAACCATTGTGAAACCAAGTCAACCATAAAAATGGATCCGTAAGTTATAAGAAAGTATACGAAATAAAATGGAATCTTGCTTTTGCAATTATATTGATTATTATTATTAATTATTTATGTTTAAAAAGAAATTAGTATATTATTAGTCAATTTAATTCACCTTAAGTATAATTATTTTTTAGATTTAAAAGGAGTTTATTACCAATACTCAATTACAATGCCATTAACCGTCAAATAAAAACATTGAAGGATATTCACTAATTGTTTGATGTTGAATTTAGTAGGGAGTACTAAAGTTCGATCTCCTGCAACTGCAATCGGGAGGGAACTGGAACTACTTGATGCCAGAATTGACATCACGAATCTGATTAAAACTGGTCGTGAAAGAAAAAAAAAAATTGAAAAATATTAAGATGAAATGAAATTAAGAGAAAAAGGGAAAGAGATTGTGCGATTGTATATATTGCACTATAAAACACATGCTACTTTTGAATGAGTAGTTCAACTAGAAAAGGCACGTACTTTTTTCACTATTCATCACAACATTCACTCTCATGTCTCTCTCAAATAACGACCTCGCATGGCTTGATTGTCTCCTTTTAGGTTGGTTATTGTATTTCATGCCATTTGGCTGCTTTTCAGCTTCATATAGTGGAACTAAATATGACTCAAACAAAACTCTGTTATTCAAAAAAAATATGTTAAAGAAACCTTTGTGCAAATACTAGCTCAAATACTCGTTTGACTAACTTGTAAATTTTAAAATTTAACTACTTAATAATTGATATATAATTAGTTATATTAGACTGTTTACAGATTTATACGGTGGAATTCGAGTAAAAATGTTTAACCTAATAATATCAGATTTGTTTGTTGAATTAGGTCTTACGAACTGAAAGAAGTTAGAATGTTTTTATACTTAGTTAATACTTTAATATATGCCGTTTTAGAAGAATTTTTTTATTTCTATTTAAATGTCATTTTGTTAGTTTAAGGTACAATTTATCAATTATAACCTTGGTTTATCAATAATTTCACTTCATATTTTTCATACAATTTAATGGAGCAATCAAAGTGGTTTGCTTATTAGTTTTGACTAAAAGCATATTTTGTTTTTCTTTTGTATATTTAGCCCCTTGTAAAATTAATGCTAGCTAGCTTCATCACTATTATAATTCAATTCCTATGAGAATAGAAGGATTAAAATAAAAAATAATAACCAATTAAAAATATAAAAAGTCTAGAAAATATATATAATAGCAAAATTATTTAGAAGCCTAAAAAAGAGTTTTAAAATTTTTATTGGAGTATTTTACACGGTCATTGTGCTGTGTGGTCAATTGAAGGAATAATGACATCTTTGGTCACGTTTCATGCATTACGTATGCTTATATATAGTGAAAGATTACGACACAAATTCTAAATAAAATTAAATTGCCATGTAGTAAGGTTTTTGTTTTTAAGAAAAAATACCAGATTTTTATAATACAAAATTTTTATATTTTCCTAAAAGCATTAATTTTAACTTTTTAACCCATTGATTATTGTCTAATTTTATAAGCTCAAAATTTTGAGACCTTATAATAATATCTATATATTATCGATATGCAAAAAGTATCAAATATGCATTAATAGAAGAAAAATGGTGTTTGTCCTACTAGTGCAAAAAACACTTTGTTAAGTTGGATAAATGTTGTTATAAGTCGGTGTCGTACCAGACTTAAGAAAATGTGACATAAAAAGTTTTGACTTGTTAACTCGAATTTTGAACAGACTTAACAAAGTCTTGTTAAATCGATGCTAGTCAATCAACTGAATTAAGAAAGTATTTTGTTAAATCAGTTATGGGATCTCGAACTACTTTATCCCGAGACCATCACGATAGTACACTTGGTTAAATACTCTCTCCACCTCTTTATCTTTAGCCGCCCATGTTTTCCAATAAAGACAAGATCTAACCGTTAAATATTATTTGTTATAAGTTCGTGGAAATTTCTTTGATATTTTGTAGTGGTCCACCATAGACCTCATTAATTTTTTAAAATTTTAACCATTTGATATTTTTGCCTAAATAAAAACCATTGAATTTTGTAGGTCTATTGCATCCAATGATGAACCATCAACGCCTAATTTTATTTTCCTTTTCTTCATCTTCTTCATTCATTTTGTTCTTCATCGTCATATAACAAATCCAGAAAGAAAAAAAAAATAGATGGACAAAAAGTTCTTCATCCTCTCAAAATCATTCCTTTAGCTTTTACTATGAAAGGGAAACCCAACAATTGCCGGTTCAACCCCCAAAATTAAAAAATCTCATCTTCATAGGAGTTTAATCTTCACCACCAATGCCTTCAATCTCTCTTCAATTTCTCTAATTTCCCCAAAACCCTGAACAATGTTTCAATATATAAAAAATACATTAAAAGAGAATTTCAAATCAATAAAAACACTGTAAAAAAAATAGTTCAATGTCTGGACGTTGTTATTTTGTCTCTAAAATCAATAAAAAAAAGAAAAAGAAGAACCTTGTTTCAATATATCCATAATGTTTTTCTTCTTCTTCACTTGTTATGGGTTAGCTGTGAACAGGGGCGGACCTGGACACCAATAATTGGTGGGGCTAAAAATTTAATTATTATTGAAAGAAAAAAATTCATTTTGATAATTTAATTAAACAACAAAAAACATATGAGATTATTACCAATACAACATGTATATTCAAAAAAAGAACAACAAACTAGAAAATTTCTATTAAGAAAAAAAGAAACCAACAAACTATATCCAAGAAACCAAAAAATTCCTATTAAATTATGCATATCACTATTGTTTGATGCTTCAAAATATCCTACTATGAACCAAAATATATAGAACCCAAAGTTATACTAGCTTATAACTTATTAATTTTTATTTCAATTAAATATTAATTAAACACATTTTTTATATCATTTCATATTTATATGCTAGTTCAATTAGTAATTTTACCCAATATTACAAACTCAATTATTATCCATTTTTTTTACCAAACAAAATTATTATCAAATTTAACTATATAACTTAAAATAACATTTTAAGTATAATGAAGGACTTTAAACTATCAATAATAGACATTGAACTAATATTTGGACTAATACTTAAACTAATATGTGTACGAGAGATTTACGGTAATCAATAATAAACTCTAAACTAATATTTACATTAATATTTGTACAAATATATATATATATAGAATTACTTAAAATAATTTATAAAATATATATTTATTTTTAAAAAAACAAATTTGGACTGGGCTGGTGTGGCTATAGCCACACCATGCCTTAAGCAGGTCCGCCCATGGCTGTGAAATAGCAGGAAAATTATATGAACGGTTCAACAATGGTTGAACCGGTCCGAGCAATTGCCCCTTGAACCAGTGGCCACACCAGTTTGAATTCCAGTTCGATTATTAAAATATTACTTTAAATATAGTCTTAATTTACTTGATTGACAATATTTGTTATTTTTTATGTAATCATCTCAATTATACCTTTTTTAAGGCAAAAAAGTTAAATTAATATTTATTTATTCTAAGCATGATGAAAAAAATGTGTTTACAGAGGAAATATTGGATTATATATACAGGTGTTAGGTTTCGAGTTTCAAACACCCTATTTATTTATTTTAAAGTAAAAATGAATAAATTATTAAAGATGGTTGAACTCTTTCTTTATAATAAAAATTTACATTACAACAAAAAAAATTTACATTACAAACAAATTATATATAATTTAATTGGTTTCATTACACCATCGAATTAGGTTATGAAAAAAAAAACCAATTGTACTTTGGGCCTGCTTAGATCGTCTTATAATTAAGTTTTATTTGATTGTTTGGGAAAATTTGTGAAAATTGCTTATGATAATTTTCGTAAAAAAAATCAATTTATTTTTATTAGTTATTTAATATAGCTTATGAAAATAGCTCGTAGTATATATAAAAATATTTATCTTTTATTTTATCAATTTTTATAAAAATAATTTGTGTCATGCTAAACAGGACATCCGGTGCACTTGTTAAACATATTAAAAATAGAAATAAAATATAAAGTTAATGTTGATAAAGACAATTTTTTACACTTTCAACGCATTGACTGCACGAATTCCAAGACATAATTTACTTATTTATATGTTTCACTATAGTGCACCTGGTACACTAGTTTAGCATTTTCCAAATAATTTATTTAATTTTATACATAAATGTTTATCATTATAACTAGTTTGTGCTATAAGTTGCAAAGAAGTTGTTTATCTAACCAAACCTTTTATGGGAAACGAAAATTTAGTTAATTAAGGTTTAATTTGAATTTTTAAAGTTTCAACTCATCGTGTCTCATCATAAAAATAATAATATTATAAAAAATGGACAAAACTTACATGCATTGCTTTAGGTGCATTTCTTGCTATTCCACTCACAAAGAGGTGGTTTTTTTAATTAAAAAACAGTTTTCTTTTATTTTTTTAAAATTAAAAAACACAAAAAACTACCTCTTTGTGAGTGGAACATCAAGAAATACACCTAAATCAATACATGTAAGTTTTGTCCATAAAAAATATAGAGGACCGAGGTTCGAACTGAGATTATTTTACTTATTCATCTTAAGGGTAGAATTGTTAACCACTATATTACTTGATAAAAACATGTATAATTAATTTATTAATTAATGCAAATATGATACTCTAATTTTGGACTAATGCTGACGCCATCACACAAATACGTCGTCGTCTAGTTTGACAAAGCTTCTTTCTTTCTTTCTTTTCATTCTAGATGGTTGGTGGGGTCCATTAGTCAAAGGGTGTCGGTGGGTTTACAACCGTCTTTTTTTCTTATCCAAACTTTGCTAATTCGTTTTTTTTTTTTTTTCAAAATTTCAAAATAAAAATTCTTTTTCATCAAAATAGGAAGGAAACAAGGACATCCCTCTTTTTTTTGGACAATTTTTAAAAGAAAACAAAAATTAACGCGTGCACTTTAACCCTTTTCAAGTATAATCTAATCTGGGTTGTTAAATCATGTGTTTAATGGATAAGCAAGAATGTAGTAATATGACTGTCATAAAAAATAAGAGTGTAGTACGTTTCGTTCGAAGGAAAGAAAGTGAGAGGAAAGAAAATTATGCAATTCAATATATGAATTTTGATTAATGTTAGTCTAAATTTATTTATTGGGTTGAATAATTTTTTTTCCTCCCTCTTTCTTTCGAACCAAACGAACATAGATTTGAAATATCTAGAAACTACTAATAAATCAAGAGTCTAATTTTTTTAAGGGTATGCTAAACAGTGCATCCGGTGCATTTGTTAAACATGATAAAAAAAGAAATAAAAGACAAAAGTAATAGTCATAAAATAAAATAACCTTTTACACTTTCAAAACATTGAATGCACAATTTCCAAGAAGAAATTTCCATAATAATTTGCTTAATGTTCTAGTGAACAAATAATGGGGTGGTAATTGCACTGATTGTATAAATGATGAATATAATTCTTTTAGGTACAAAAAATGTAAAAACTTTACAATGAGATATGAGCATCTATTTATAGAGATTTATCCTTTAGCAACCGTCGTCACCCACGTCATGGATACCCCATAATCGTGGCGGTTTTCTCCTCCACCACCGTCTATTAGTGGAGATAATGGGTGGTTTCCTTCCTACTGCGGTGTTAGTCATGGAGGTAGGGGGTGGTTATCATTTTCCCACGTTGTGAGGCTATACTGAGCTGTCTGCCAACAATTATCTTTTATGGCGAGGGCGCCGCCCCTACACCACATCGCCTGATAATATCTTTCCCGCCAAGTTTCCTTTTTTGAATTATATGGGTTGAGTGATTAGACCATCTTGCTATTGGGCCTATACTATTTATTTTTGGGCCTTAGTTCAGTCCACTTAACTAGTGCACCGGGTGCACTGTTTAGCATTTTCCTTTTTTTAATTGAATTTAACTTAATTGGTATGAATATCACATTATATATATAGGAGTAAAGATTTAAAATATGTGCATTTTATTTATTCATTTTAATGGTAAAGTTACTAGTCCCTAGACTATGAATGTAAGCGAATTAGAAAAAATCGATGATCCAAATTAATCCAAATCAATTTTTATTGTTCAGATAAAAAATTAAATCGAACCAATTAAAAACTAATATGGTTTTCTTCGATTTTCGGATTCCATTTTTAGAAACTGATGAACCGAACCAATACTTATATTATTAATCACTTATTGAGTTCATCTCATCAAGCAAGTCCACACCTAAATTTTCATATTCCATCTTTGTATTTTATGTATTCCATTTTTTATAGTTTTTTTAGTGTATGTACAAGTTAATATAATCATATTTTGTTTCACCTACAAAATCTAATTTCAATATGGTGTTTCTATTTTGTCCCTTACATCTTAAAATTTTGTTCTTTATGTTTTAATTCACTAACCCTTTGTTTAAAATTTTGTTTTGTACACAGTTTATTTGTTCATCACATAATATTCCTCCCATATAAACGTTGGAAGATGAATAAACTTCATTTTAATCTCTGAAATTTGCCACATGTGAGATAACATGTCATAATATGGTTAACTATACTCCTTCCTTCCGTACCATAATACAAGTCACTTTGACACTTTTACGCATATTAAGAAATGTAATTAATGTCGTTTGGAAAAGAAAAATTATGAGTTGATTTACAAAATTGTTCTTCATTTATGATAAGAAAAAAATAAATTGAAGTATTAAAAGAAGATAGAGTAATAAATAGTTAAAAGTATAATAGGAAAAGTAGCATTAAATATTTCATTGATAATGTAAAGTGACTTATAATTTGGTATATTTTTTTCTCTCTCAAAATGACTTATATTTTAGTATGAGAGAATATTAGTTAAAAGAAACCGATACGAGGACTAACTTGATTTACATTTTACAAACTCAAAGACTATATAATAATTTCTTTAATCCGAGAAACTAATTAAGCTACCAATTTCACAAAATGAAAGATAAAGTTGAAGATTTCCTCTTTTATTTTCTGTTATAAGAAATAATACAATTGAAATGTCTGTACCAATACAACGAATAATCACAAACTGTTTGGTGTTTGGGGTCCAACAACCAAACAAAAGTTCAGTCACTAGAAGAATTATAACCAGCCCCCATTTCCTCCCGGCCATAGAGAATGAACAAACAAATGTTACAGCAGTATAGTACGTTCACGTTCTACTGGTGCCCTTCAATTTTTGACCTATGGAGCAGTTTTTCGGATTCTGATGGGCCGATCACTTTTGATTTGAGATCGGAAGTTAGTGTCTAGGGACATCTCTATGGGTCGGATTGATGTCTTCTCTGGTAGTACGAAGACTGAAGAGTGACATTTTCTAAGAATGAGATTAGAAGTTGATCTCTTTTAGGTAGTGTCTGTCTTAGTAATTTCATTGGTGTTCTGTTTATATACGGCGCATTTGTTTGTAGCCTCTTTTTTACGATCTCTGTCCGTCTTGTGCGGAGACTTGTTTATTAATAAAATATATTTGCCGTTAAAAAAAAAGTACTACTAATACTTTTTATTATTAGATCGATATTTTTTTTAAAGAATTCTAAATTAACCGTCATATAAATTTGATCTACTAGACGATATTGCATAGGTGAGATTTATTCGACCTTTCATAATTTAAGATATTTAGCCATCAATTAATAAAAGTAAACCATATAAGTATATTTGTATGTAGGTACCACCAGGGCCGGCCCTGAGGGGATGTAGGGTGTCCTAGCGCGCTGGACCATTAATTTTTAGGGGCCTCAAAAAATAATATTATGTGGTAATGTGTCTCTTAAAAAAAAAGATGTAAAAAAAAAAAAAAAAATTCAACATTTTTTTAATCTATATTTGTTACCCCAATAATTGAAGCGGCTAGGTGCATGTTTCAAAAAATAAAAATAAAAATAAAATGAACAACAAATTTTTTTAACGTCTCAAACAAAACATAAACTCGTGTATCTTCTCATTTTCCCTTACCTTGTGGACTGGGGCATGGCCCAAAAATAAATAGCATAGGCCCAATAGCAAGATGGCCCAATTATTCAACCCATGGAATTCAAGAAATAACTTGGCGGCAAAGGTACTTAGCGGCGAGGTTGCATGGGGGAGGCGCCCTCGCCCCAGGTGTAACCGTATTCCTAGAAACTTCTCCAACAAGTCAACACGTGGAGAGGGATAACCACCCCATACCTCCATGATCATCACCAAAACAGGAAGAAACCGCCCATCATCACCGTGTATGAGGCGGAGGAGAGGGAAGAAACCGCCACGATCATGGGGTTCCCATGATCGTAAGAATCCCATAACTGTTACCTAGTGAAATCTATAAATAGGAGAGCATATTTCATTGTAAAGGGGTCGGATCATATTTTTCAAGATACAGAAATGCTGCACAATTGTGGAGGATTATTTATCTCTTAGATACGGTCCAATTATTTATCACCCCCCTTTATTTGTTCACCAGAACATTTTGGCGCCCACCGTGGGGCTGCGGTAAAACGATTCCCAGCCTACCACTTCTTAGAGAGGGATATCTCCCAACATGACGGGAGGAAAACCCAACCACGACACTGGTTCAGGCCCTGGTATGACCTTAACAGAGGCTGTCACCGAATTGAGGCGGCTTCAAGACAAGGTAACGACCATGGACCAAGAAAAAGCCAACAAAGAAAACGACAAGGACGAGGATGAAATCAACGACTCACAACCCTTGTCACAAATCCTATGGGACGCCAGAGTCCCAGAAAACTTCAAAACCCCTCATCTTCCAGCATTCGATGGAAAAACCGACCCGTCACAGCACCTGATGGCAGTAGGAACCCAAACCGCCATCATAGGCGTCGCTGACCACCTGAAATGTAAACTACTCTCAGGTACCTTGAAGGAAGCAGCGTTAAGATGGTACATGAACTTAACAAAGAATTCCATCGAAAGTTGGGCAGATTTCCAACGAAAATTCATCCAACAGTTTTCAGGATCAAAACACATCAAGGTCACGGCCACTAGCCTCTTCACCATTCGCCAGAACCCCGCTGAAACTTTGCGCGAGTATCTGGCAAGGTTCTGTGAGGCTACCATCAAAATATCCAACCCCAACCAGGAGATGTTCGTAGCAGCATTCCATAACGGCTTAAAAGCCGGTCATTTCAACGAATCCTTAGCACAAAAACCAGCAACTTCGATGCAGGAAATCATCAAGAGGGCAGAATGTTACATCAAGGGCGAAGAGAGCAACGCCGAGAAAAGATCTAGAGATGCGAGGGAAAGGGAACCACCCAACAGGAGCCACAAAGGCCCAGATTTTTATTCACAGAGGCGACGTCAGCCAGATCACAGAGGACAGGAGCCCCACAGGAAACCATACCATCAGCAAGGAAGGCGAGACATGGTCAGGTTCCCAGAGAAAGAATACACGCCCCTGAACAGAGCGCGAGTTTACATTCTAGATGAAATACTCCAAGCAGGACTCACCAGGCTACCCCAGAAGAGAGGAAAAGAATATCAGTTGGGACAGAACACAAATGCATGGTGCGCCTACCACAGGTGCAAGGGACATGACACCGAGAAATGCTTCAGATTAAGAGACCTTATAGAGGAACTAATAAAAAGTGGCCATCTAAGGAAGTTTTTAGAGGACGCCGCTGACGGGAAGGTCGTAGTCCCAAAAGTACGGAGAGACACTCAAGGAAACCAAGAAGAGAACCCAGAAGGAGAGAAAGTAAGAATAGCAGTTAACACCATTGCCGGAGGTTTCGCGGGTGGAGGCGAATCAAGTAACGCCCGTAAACGATATGTGCGTCGCTCGGTTTTCGAAGCAAAATTTGTAGGGCACACTTCTATCTCACCCACTCCAGACCTATCTTTCACCAAAGAAGACAAGAAGGAAGTCATGCCCCATGACGACGACCCATTGGTAATTCAAGTCCAAATCCTAAACTGCGACGTGAAAAGAGTGCTTATTGACTCAGGAAGTTCAGCGGACATAATGTACTGGGAAGCCTTCAAAGCCATGCAACTATCAAATGAACACCTACTACCCTACAACGGCACGCTAGTGGGCTTTGCAGGCGAACAGGTGGAAGTCATGGGCTACACCATGTTGCTTACAATGTTCGGAGAAAAAGACCAAGCCAAGACTATCAAAGTGCGATACCTGGTAGTAAAGACACCTTTCACGTCATACAACATCATCATTGGACGACCAGCTTTCAACATTTTAGAGGCAGCCATGTCAACGCTCTACTTATCAATAAAGTATCCACTTGATGATGGGAGAGTAGGAACCATCAAAGGAGATCAAGCCCTGGCAAGGCTTTGTTACGAGTCAAACTTGAAAATAAAGCACAGAGTAACCAACCCCCCAGATCTCGCTCGCCCTATCTCTCAAAGGGGCGGAGTCAATGCGATCAGCCCTCTAGATTTAGATCCAAGAGAAGAATTCCAAGATAGGAGAGTGAGTCCCATAGAAGAACTAGAGAAAGTCCAAATTGGCGAGGCGACACACCAAACAACCAACATTGGCACATCTTTACAGCCTGAAGAAAGAGAAAGGATCCTGGCGACACTCAAGAAGAACATCGATCTATTCGCATGGCACCCTTCCGATATGCCAGGGATAGACGAGACGATCATCACCCACAAACTATCCATCTCCCCCGAGACTAAACCCGTCTCACAAAAGAAACGGAAAGTCGGCGAAGAAAGAAGAGCGGCCATCACGGAGGAAGTAACAAAGCTAAAAGAAGCGGGATTCATAGAGGAAATTAAATACCCATCGTGGCTAGCGAACGTGGTGATGGTGAAAAAGGCAAACGGAAAATGGAGAATGTGCGTCGACTTCACGGACTTGAACAAAGCATGTCCAAAAGATCCCTACCCCTTACCCAACATCGACAGATTGATAGACGGAGCATCAGGATACAAAACGCTCAGTTTCATGGACGCATACTCAGGATACAACCAGATCAAGATGAATCCCGCCGACGCTCCCCACACGGCATTTATGACCAATACTTGTAACTACTTCTACAACGTCATGCCGTTTGGACTAAAAAATGCAGGAGCCACTTATCAGAGGTTAATGGACTGAGTATTTTCGGAACAGATAGGGAAAAACCTGGAAGTCTATATCGATGATATGGTAGTGAAGACAACGGAAGCAGGCGAGCATGACCAAGATTTAAGTGACATCCTTGCCTCAGTAAAGAAATACAACATGCGTCTAAATCCTTCCAAATGCTCGTTCGGAGTACAATCTGGCAAGTTCTTAGGGTTCATGTTAACTAACAGAGGAATAGAGGCGAACCCGGATAAATGCCAAGCGATCATTGACATGAGGAGCCCTACATCAATCAAAGAAGTTCAGCAGCTGACGGGAAGGATTGCGGCGCTATCAAGATTTTTATCCTGCGCAGGGGAAAAGGCATTTCATTTTTTCTCCACGCTTAGGAAAAGTGAGAGATTTGTTTGGAGCCCTCAGTGCGAGGAAGCTTTCCAAAACTTAAAAGTTTTCCTCGCCTCGCCTCCGATCTTGACTCGCCCGGAGAAAGATAACACCTTATACCTGTACCTCGCCGTTTCTGACAAAGCCCTCAGTTCTGCGTTGGTACAGGAGATAAAGGGAGAAGAGAAACCCATATATTTTGTCAGCAGGACATTCAAAGGAGCGGAAGCTAAGTATCAAAAGATTGAAAAACTCTCATTGGCAGTAATTGCGACGGCAAGGAAGCTGAGACAGTACTTTCAAAGCCACAAAATCGTGGTCAAAACTGATTACCCCATCAAAAATGTATTGAGAAAACCAGACCTGGCAGGAAGAATGGTGGCATGGTCAGTAGAATTGTCGGAATTTGACATAACTTTTTCCCCAAGAGGCGCGATCAAATCGCAAATACTAGCAGACTTTGTGCTAGAGCTTACGACACCTGCAGAAGAAAGCACGGAACAACCTTGGACCTTATCGGTTGATGGAGCTTCAAACATTAGAGGAAGCGGAGCAGGAATAGTGTTAGAAGGCCCAGACGGAGTTCTCATTGAACAATCACTAAGATTCGCGTTCAAGGCGAGCAACAATCAGGCGGAATACGAAGCTTTGCTCGCCGGAATGAAGCTGGCAAAGGAGATGGACATCACGGACCTTAAAGCGAAAAGCGACTCGCAATTGGTGACGAACCAAGTATCAGGAGAGTTCCAGGCGAAAGACCCACAGTTAGTCAAATACTTGGAGAAAGTACGCAACCTGGCGAACCATTTCAAATCATTTAAATTGGTGTACGTACCACGAGAGCAGAACGCAAGAGCAGATTTGTTGTCAAAGTTAGCAAGCACCAAAAAACCAGGAAGCAGCAGAACCTTCATTCAGGAAACAATTGCAAATCCCAGCATCACGGAAGAAGCAGTCATGATGGTCATTGAAGCGGAAGATTGGAGATCGCCAATCATAAGATACCTCCAAAAAGACGAATTACCAGCAGCAAAAGAAGAAGCGTATAGGCTAAAGAGAGCGGCGGCATGGTACTCCATGCTAGGCGACAAGCTCTACAAGAGAGGATTTTCAGGCTCAATCCTACTTTGCGTAAGTCAGGAGGAAGCCAAGGGAATATTGGAGGAAATACACGAAGGATCATGTGGAAGCCACATCGGGGCGAGAGCCCTAGCAGGCAAAATTTTCAGGGCAGGTTTTTATTGGCCGGAATTACACAGTGACGCCGCCAGATACGTCAAGACGTGTGACAAATGTCAGAGGTTCGCAAACTTACACTACGCTCCGGGAGAGCCACTGAAATCCGTTCTGTCCCCATGGCCTTTCTTCATGTGGGGGACAGATATCCTAGGACCTTTCCCCGCCTCAGTAGGACAAGCAAAGTGGATCATAGTGGCAATTGACTATTTCACCAAATGGATAGAGGCAGAAGCTCTTTCAAACATCTCAGCGGACCAGGTTAAGAAGTTTTACTGGAGGAAGATCACCTGCAGATTCGGACTACCCAAATACATCGTATCCGATAACGGAACCCAGTTCGCCAGTGAAAAGGTGGTCCAATTCTGCAAAGAAAAAGGTATACAAAACACTTTCATCTCTGTAGAGCACCCCCAGGCCAATGGACAAGCGTGAAGGTGGAAAAACACAAGAAGGGGGGGTTGAATTGTGTTTTAAAAACTAAAACTTTTTACCAAATAAAACTAAGTTTGCAGCGGATATAAACACAAACGTAAAAGGGGTGCTGAGAGAAAGAGAGAAAAACACAAAATTTATCCTGGTTCCTCTCACAAATCGAGAGTACTCCAGTCCCCTTGTTACTAACAAGAGATTTTCACTATAATCTACTTAAGATTACAAATTGCTCAAGCACACTTGCAAGAGACTTCTCAGGTGCTCAAGTTTCACTAAACAAGAGACTTCTCAAATGCTCAAGTTAAACTTAACAAGAGACTTCTCAAACAAACTTAAGAATAAGAATGAATGTTAAGGAACACTTGATATACTATCAGAGGTGTTTACAAAATACAACGCAAATTGCTTTAAGACTTTGAATGACAGATAGAACAATAATGTCAGAATGCTTCAGAGCCTTAAACGCGGTAATAGAACAGTAGTCATTTCTTCCATTTGAGTCTTCTATTTATACTTGAAAGAAGATGATGACCGTTGTAGAGAGATAAGGTGCCAGCTGGAATTTGCTCGTACAATTGCTAGCTGTAAATTGTCTTCTTTAGCAAAGAAATCCAATTCCACTACCTTGCAATTCAAATTATCACTCATCCATTTTGAGTAATAATAGTACGATAGTACGATCCTCAAATGCGCTCCACTTATGGATAAGATTAACGTTGTACCAACGAATATTCCTTCCTGTGGATGTGACAGAGCCTTGAAGTAGATTGTTCTTCAATCATTGGTTCTGATTATGTCAGTTCTTGAGTGACGTAAATTCCTTTTGCTTCAGATGCTGTTGACATAGCTTCTTGAGGTCTTTTAGCTTCTGAGTCCTTCAGAGCCTTGTTTTATCCTCAGAGTCACTTTCTTCAGCATGCAAAATTTAAGCTTCTGATGAACAGTGATACGCTTTCAGAGCTTCATAGCTTGGCTTCTCTCTTGTTATTCATAGTGCTTCTGAATGAATTTTAACTTATAATTCTGCACACTAGAATAATCATTAGTAATACCAATTGTAATTTTAATACTTTGTTATCATCAAAACCACTTAAAATTTTAGAGGTTCATGTCAGACCCACTTTGTTCCAACAATCTCCCCCTTTTTGATGATGACAAACTAAAGCATTAAAATTCAATTGTTGTTGATTTAATTTAATTATGTTGACTTCAGGTTTCCAAGGTTTGCAATCTCCCCCTGAGTCTGATAATCCATAGGGTTAGGTTTGTAAGCTCCCCCTAAGTCTTATTCATAATTAATTAAAACAGTTTAAGAGCTAACTTATTAACTTAAAATAAATTTTCATATTTGTCTCTCAGAAGCAGAGGTTTGTAAGCTCTTCTTCTCAGAGTCTGATAATGCTCAGAAGAGGTTTGCAAGCTCTTCTGACATTGTCTATGAGATTTATTTTAGGTTCTTAAGTTTTCTCCCCTTTCAATAATCGTTCAGAATAAGAAGGAGTAAATATGATTCAAAATGTATATAACATAACAGTTTCAGATCTTTTGAGCAGTATTAGAATCAATCAACATTAATTTTAACGCTATCCTTACTCCCCCTTTTGGCATCAGTCAAAAAGACACAGAAAACCAAGCAGTCAAACGCGTCATAACAAGGTAGTCAAGTCAAAAGGTGGTGACAACTAAATTCATTTAATGAATTGTGTTGAAAACCGTCCTGACAAGAGAGCTTGATGATACTATAAAAAAGGATGAATCCTCTCATTTTACTCATCCAGAGTAATCAAGTAACATCAAAAGAAAAACATACAATGGAAAGGCAGGTTACCAAAGATGCTTAGGCTCAAAAGAAGAGAGCAAGAAGGGAGCAAAGCCCTGGCGCTGCGAAGAAAACAGGCTTCGTTATGAGCGAAACAAGCAAGAACTTAGATTGACAGAATCAGAGAGAGAAGAGTTGGGCTCTGATCTGGAGGAGTTCTTATGGACATACGATGATGATACTTCATACGAAGATTATAGAGCTGAGGTTCAGAAGGCCACTGAGGAATTGCTCGCAGTTCTTAGGGAGAAGTATAAGAGACTGGATGCAGAGGCTTCTGAGTCTAAGTCTAAATCTAAGTAGAGTTTCACTATCTTATGTAATAAAGATCCTCTTTAGTTATAATAATAAAAATTGTTCCTGCTATAAATTTCTTTCTTTTTGAGCATGTTTCTTTTATATACTCTTGTCAAACGTCAGAAAACCAGTTACCAGACATGCCTCATACGGTATTGTTGCCCCGCTTATAAACAGGCTATAATACTAAGAAGCTATTTCATGAGTAAACAGGAATACTGATGAGGGGGAACCTTAGGTTTTCAAAATCCTATATAAGTTTAAAAACAAGATGTTCTCCAACATCTTACACTAGGTTCAGAATCCACAAGAGTATCAGACATTATCAGAGTATATGATTTTCATTTTGAAAAACAAAATAAAATAAACAATCAATCAAACAAACAGACAAACACACAAGAAAGGATAATCAAACTTTAATTAAAGAACAGAAAAGAAATATTCAAATATTACATAAGAACCAAAGTCAAAATAAAACAAGACAAGTGCTCAAATATGGGTTTAGGGCTTCTTAATATCTGATATGGCCTTAAGAAGAGTTTGCATCATGGTATCCATTCTTCTGTGAGTAGCTTCCTCAGATGCAGCAATAGCAGATGTCAAGTCAGATCTCAAATCAATTCTGAGTACATCTATCTCATCCTTTATGTCTTCAGCCAACTCAGATTTTATGTTGTCTAAGGCACTTTGAACAGCAGGAGGAATAGGAGTTGATGGAGAGCCTGGTTCAAATATTGGAGAAACAGGAGGAGTTGTGTCAATTATAGGAACTTTTCCCTTATCAGAAGCTTCACCAACTTGGTTCTGATCAGGCATCTCAATGTCTTCTGCAATATGAACAGCTTGATCTACCAATAACTTGAGAGCTTCTTCATCAGCAAGCCTCTTACTCTCCACTTCAGCAGCTATCCTAGCCTGCTCAGCTTCAACAAACCTAAGATATGCAACCTCTTCTGAAACCAAAGCATTAGCATTTGCACTAGCAGTTCTGAGACTTTCTTCTATGGCAGTCAGAAGATTCAGTCTGTTTTGCTCTTCCACATGATTGTAAAAAGTGAGTCTTGGAGCCCGTGATCTTTCAATACAATCAAACAAATTTCTTACTGCAGCCATTCCTCTACCCTGTATCTTGCTCTTCAGATGAGTACCTAGAATCCTTAAGGATTGACTGAACAAGTACTCCATCTTTCTGACTTCAGCATCAATGTCAGAAGGGAAGACAAGAACTTCTTCATCCATCTGTTTAAATCTCTTGAACCTAAGACTAATAGCATTATTTAATAGCTCAAGATTTGGTTCAGAAGCAGAGTTGAAGAAGGGTTTGGTTGGGTTAAAGGGAATGGTTGGTTCTGGTTTCTTTCTCTTAAGTTCAATGATTTTGATTTTACTTAGGTTAGGTGGAAGTCTTGGTTCATCATCAATATCTATGGCATTTTTCAAGAGCTGCTCTTCTGCTTTAAAGATAAAGTCAGTAAGCTCAGCAAGCTCTTCTTCATCTAAAGGTTTATTGAGTGGACCATAGATAAGTTCTGGAGTAGGTTCAGGGGAAGGTGCAGGAGTGTAAATTTCGGTTGGAGGTGATGGTGGTTGTTGTTCAGGCATGTTGTGAACTGGTGAGTGATGAGGTGATTTTTGTTGTGTTTGTTCTACAGAATGAGCAATTGTTTCATTCTGGACTGGTGTGAATGTGGGTGGATTTTCTTGTGAAATGTTATCAAGGGATGAAGGTGGAGTTTGTATGGTTTGATTAGGTGGTCCTTGGATTGGTGGATCAGCAGTAGTGTTGATAAAAGGAAAGTGAGGTGGTGAATTTGGATTGGAGTGAGTGAATGCATCTCCAGATAGGTGTTGGGTGAGATGGTCAAGGACAGATGGGGTGTTGGCAGGTTGATCAAGAGTTGAGGTATCAATAATGATGGGGGGTTCTTCATCAGAAGCGATGTGTATGGGCTTCTTGGTGGTTCTTTTGGTATGTTTCTTCACAGGTTTCTTTTTCTTTTCTTTCACTTTCTCTAATTTATCAAGTTCAGCAATTAACTCAGTAGAGTCAATGCTGGAGTCAGAAAGAGTTTTATCAGATGATGATGATGATGATGATGATGGTTTAGGATCAGGCAGAACTACACTAATGGGTTTAGTGAAATCTATGGGAGATGGTTCTTTAGAAGGTTGAGAGGTAGAGGTTTGAGCATTAAAAGTACTATTAGTATTAGGCTTAGAGGTATTACCTTGGAGTGTGTCAGCAGCCTTTCTTTTTATAACTGTCTTTGTTCTTTTAGTGGCTCTGACTGGTTGATCCTCCTCAGCATTAACAGGCCTATCACTCCTTTTCTTTGTTCTCTTTTCCTTCTTAGCAGTTACATCTTTCCCTTCAGCGGCCATTCCTCCAGCACCACTATCTCCTTGTTCAGTCTCATCATCATCAACTTTTTCTTGGTCCTGAGAACCTTCTTCAACTATATCTTGTTCAGTGGTTCTTGGTTGTTTTCTCGACCTTGTGATTTCTTTTGGTCCTTTGAAAATATCCCAGTTTGGGACACTGACAACATATTTTCTGGGCATCCTTACCCCAGTTTCTCTTCTCACAATCTCCAAAAAATTCTTGATTACCTCCTCATTATCATGTTCTGATATGGTGGGAAACCCATCACACCAGAAGTACTTTTCATATATTGCTTGTAGAGGAGTCTTGACTTTGATGATCTCATCCTTGGTTTTCTTCTTCATGTTTACCAGCACATTAGCATCATACTTAGCAGTATTAAACACTCTAAGCTTTTCTCTTGCACTTAGAATGTCAGTAAGCTTGGTTTGCCTTATGAGTTCTGAAATCAGTCTTGGATGATGAATGTTTGAGAGTGACTTTGCTCTACTCTTGGTTATTGTTAAGCACAGATGTTCAAACAGGGTCTTGGCAAGATTAATTTTCACTTTCTTGTATAAGAACCAGATGAAGTGTTTGTGTTGTATGGAGATGGTGTCCAACCCTCCTTCTCTAGTAACAATAGAGGCAAGAAAAACTCTGAAAGCAAAGCCAAACTGGTGCTTCATAAATTTGAGTTTTCCAAAATCTCTATTAGAGCAACCAGGCATGAATAGGTCCTGGTTAATTGCCTCCAGATGCTTGCTCTTTTCGTCATACATATCCACATCTTCTCCTTTATTATCCAATCCCAGCATCTTAGCAATGTGTTCTTGTGTGATCAGAATGTTGATTCCCAGAATGTTTGACCTTATTTCCTTTCCCCTATAAGGTTTCAAACCCAGTTGCTGTCTCGTTTTCCCTTGTAGAGACTTGTTCTTTGCTACTATCTTTCTTACTTCTTCATCAGCACACGCTCTATCAAAGACGGTTGCCTTTTGCCAAAAGTATTTGACAATGTCATAATAGACAAATCCATTCAGCATCTCAAAGTAATTCTTCCATTGTTGGTCGAAGAAAAGACTTTGAACATCAATCCCGTTCGCTTTTAGACTCTCAAAGTCCACAAATTTCTCAGTGTTGAAATCAAAAGAATCAGGACCAGCGTCGGTTTCATTATCTTTGTAGACGAGTTTTCCTTGAGCCTTAAGGTCGATAATGGGTGGTAAAACAGGATTGAAGGGTTCTTGAACAATCACGGTTGATGATCGTGCAGCCATTGTTTCAGAATATTAAGGAGAAGATAATTTGGGATTTCTGTAAGGTCTAGGGTTGTGTAGGAAGTGATTAAGTGTAAAAGTTGTGCAATGTGAGTGAAGTGACTTATAAATAGTAACTAGCACACATACACAGAGAAAGCAAACTTTGGGAGGGAGCAAGAGCAGTTTTAAAAATTAAATTTTAGAGTTAACTGCCATGATCATCATTAACTGTTCTCTACCCATCAGGATCTAGACACGTGTTGGAAAGGCTTAAACATAGCTGACGCGTGTACAGACAACTGTTGTACACTTACTAGTACTAAACGTTTCGTTTCCGTTTAGTTCAGAGCCAAACTCATTTATATCTGATGCCTTATCAGAACCTGTTACTCTTCAGAACCCGTTTTATTCAGAGCTTCCCAAAGGAGACTCTAAATTATCAGCGGCTCTGAAAGAGCTTCAGATGCTAATTCTATTTTGCATCTCAGAGCTAATTTTCTTCAGAGATAAAGTGCATGTTCAAATTCTTTTTAATATAGTCAAATCTTTCAATAGCTAAAGGCTTAGTAAATATGTCAGCCCATTGATGTTCAGTATCAATGAATTGAATATCTATTGTGCCTTTTTGAACATGATCTCTTATAAAATGATGTTTTATTTCAATATGTTTAGCTCTGGAATGCAAAATTGGGTTCTTAGATAAATGAATAGCAGCAGTATTATCACAATATAGTGGAATACTACTTTCAGCTATGTTATAGTCCTCTAACTGATATTTCATCCAGAGAAGCTGTGTACAACATTTAGCAGCTGAAATGTATTCTGCTTCTGCTGTAGACAAGGCAATAGTTGTTTGTCTCTTGCTGGCCCAAGATATGAGATTCTCACCAATAAATTGGCAATTTCCACTAGTGGATTTTCTCTCTATCTTGTCTCCAGCATAGTCAGCATCACAGAATCCAACTAGCTTACTATCTAGGGATTTTTTATAAAGAAGTCCTAGATTAGTAGTTCCTTTCAGATATCTAAAGATCCTCTTAACTGCAGTTAAGTGAGGTTCTCTAGGATCTGACTGGAATCTTGCACACAAGCATACACTATATAAAATATCAGGTCTAGAAGCTGTTAGATAGAGCAAAGAACCAATCATACCTCTATACAACTTCTGATCTACTTTGCTTCCAATTTCTTCCTTGCTTAGGCTGCTTGAGGGATGCATGGGTGTTGACATTATCTTACAGTCTTTAAGATTAAACTTCTTCAGAAGCTCTTTTGTATACTTGCTTTGATGAATGTAAGTGCCATCTTTTCCTTGGTTGATTTGAATTCCAAGAAAGAATTTTAGCTCACCCATCATACTCATTTCAAATTCATCCTGCATAAGCTTGGAGAAATTCTTGCAAAGAGAAGCATTAGTTGAACCAAAAATTATATCATCCACATAAATTTGAATAATTAAGATGTCTTTCTTAGTTGTCTTTCTGAATAATGTATTGTCAATCTGACCTTTTTGAAATCCATTTGCTAAAAGAAAATTGCTTAGTCTTTCATACCAAGCTCTTGGAGCTTGTTTGAGACCATAGAGTGATTTCTTAAGTTTATAAACATAGTCAGGGTTTTTCAAATCCTCAAAACCTGGAGGTTGTTTGACATATACTTCTTCAGAAATGACACCATTTAGAAAGGCACTTTTAACATCCATTTGGTATAAGGTTATTCCATTATTAACTGCATATGATAATAATAACCTGACTGCTTCCAGTCTTGCCACTGGAGCAAATGTTTCAGTGAAGTCAATTCCTTCTTGCTGACTGTAGCCTTGTGCTACTAGTCTAGCTTTGTTTCGTACCACTTCACCTTGTTCATTTAGTTTGTTCCTAAATACCCACTTGGTTCCAATGATGTTCTTGTGTGTTGGTTTTGGTACTAAATCCCACACATCATTTCTTTGAAACTGATTGAGCTCATCTTGCATTGCTACAATCCATCCATCATCAGAAAGGGCTTCATCAACATTCTTAGGTTCTATCATGGATATGAGTCCTAGAAGTGAATCGTGTTGTTGATAATCTGATCTTGTTTTTCTTGGACTTTCTTTGTTTCCAAGAATAAGATCTTCTGGATGTGATGATCTATATTTGAATTTTCTCTTTGGAGCTTCATTAGTTTCAGCACTTGCTTGGGTATTATCTTCTGAGATATCATCATGTCCTTCAGATGCTTCTATTGGAGATGCTTCTTCAGAGGCTCCTTCCAATACAGCTTCTGAAATTTTATTTGCATCTGATGCTTTCTCTGGTTCTGAATTGTTGTATAGATATAGAATACCTACATAACTATCATCTTGCTCTGACATTTTACTGTCAGGCTCTTTGTCATCAAATCTAACATGTATAGATTCTTCCACTGTATTAGTTTCAGAATTATACACTCTGTATGCCTTTGAGCGTTCAGAGTAACCTATAAAGATTCCCTTACAAGCTTTGGCATCAAATTTTCTTTTGTAGGCCTTATTGTTCAGAATGTAACAGGTACATCCAAACTGATGAAAATAAGAGATGTTGGGCTTTCTTCCTTTAAATAGTTCATATGTTGTTTTATTCAATATAGGTCTGATATAGATCCTATTTTGAATATAACAAGCTATGTTCACAGCTTCTGCCCAGAAGTACTTAGCAAGTTTTGTCTCATGCATCATGGTTCTTGCCATCTCTTGTAAAGACCTGTTCTTTCTCTCTACAACACCATTCTGTTGTGGTGTTCTAGGAGCTGAGAACTCATGAATAATTCCATGGTCTTCACAATAGGTTGCAAAGGGTTCGTTTTCAAACTCACCCCCATGATCACTTCTGATCTTTAAGATTTTGAGACTTTTCTCATTTTGTACTTGTGTGCAGAAGATGGTAAACACATCATATGCATCATCTTTTACTCTAAGAAATTTAACCCAAGTCCATCTACTGTAATCATCAACAATAACAAGTCCATATTTCTTTCCATTGATTGAAGCTGTACTTACAGGACCAAACAAATCAATGTGAAGCAATTCAAGAGGTTTTGAGGTAGAGACAATGTTTTTAAGTTTAAAAGAAGTTTTTGAAATCTTTCCAATCTGACATGGACCACACAAAGCATCTGAATGATAATTAAGATTGGGTAGACCTTTAACCAAACTTAGTTTGCTAAGCTTAGAGATTAATCTCCAGTTAGCATGACCTAAGCGTTGGTGCCAGACCCATTTCTCATCATTCAAAGATAGAAGACAAACTATCTTTTGCTCTGAGAGTTCTGATAGATTAATTTTATAAACATTGCATTTCCTTAAGCCTCTGAATACTACAGACTCATCAGACTCTCTGATTACAGTACATGCATCTTTATTAAACTTAACAACAAATCCACTATCACAAAATTGGCTAATGCTAAGTAGATTATGTTTGAGGCCATCAACTAACCAAACATCTTTAATAGAGAGAGAAGAATTACCAACTGTACCAGTACCAGTGATCTTCCCTGTTTGGTTTCCTCCAAATCCCACAGTTCCTCCCTCTTTCAGAGTCAGGGTTTGGAACATATACTTGTCTCCTGTCATATGACGCGAGCAGCCACTGTCCAGGTACCAAGAATGCTGCTCTGGCCTTCTTTGAGTGCAGATCTGCTGCAAAGACAATCTCAGACTTTGGTACCCATACCTTTATGGGTCCTTTAGAGTTAGTTCTCATTACCTTAGATTGTTTTTGTTTATAAGGCCTATCAGGAGCTCTAGAGTTATTGAAGCATTTTGAAAAACTTTTAGGCTTTGTATAACTCTTGTGCTTAGCTTTAGAATATACCAGAGTTTTATTTATTTTGACATTGGTCTGAGGTTTGGAGACCTTAGGCTCTGAAGGTTTCAGAGTCTGAGGCTTCTTGGCCTCTGACATAATTATTTTTTCAGGTTCTGGTATAACTATTGCTCTGATTGGCTTTTAACAAATACAGCCTTAGGTTTTGAATTATCACTTTTAGAGGGTTTAGAAAATAATGGATTATCTTTAAAACGTGAAAATCCAAGACCTTCACCTCTGTTTCTACTAACATGGTATATTAAGGAAGCTATCTTACTTCTCTTCATGCCGTTGATAAGAAATTCTTGCAGAGCAAATTCATGCTCTGGAGGAACCTTATCATCATAAACATAATGAGTTTCCATAAATGAGTTTCTACTACTTAGAGACTCATTTTCTTCAACTATTATGTTCATTTTCTCAGTTAGGTTATTGTAAGCCTTTTTCAGGACCTTACATTCACCTGCCTTTTTAGTGAGCATTTTTAAGGCATCTTTAAGAGAATCTACTAATTCAGTTCTAGATAGTTTAGCAATTACCTCTTCCTCATCTTCAGAGTCTGAACCTGCTTCAGAGTCTTCTCTGTCAGAGGTAGTTGCCATCAGTGCTAGATTTGCTTCCTCATCACCATCTGAGTCTGAGTCTTTGTCAAGATCTTCCCATGTTGCCAGAAAGCTCTTCTTGACTTTACTCTTATATCTTTCCTTGCTAGAGCTTTGCTTTGATGATCTACTTTTGTTTTCTGGACAATCAACAATGAAATGACCAGGCTTGTTGCATTTGAAACACTTGTTTTGATCTTCCTTCTTGTCTTTAGCAGTACTAAGTCTTTTGGAAGATCCTCCAAATTTGCCTGCATATTTCTTGCTTCGTTTTGCCCATTGTGAAACCTTAGCAGCCATCAGCACCATCTCCTCTTCATCATCAGACCCAACTTCTTGACCCTCTTCAGAAGCCTCATCTTCAGATTCTATAATTTTAGCTTTCAGAGCCTTTGATGAACTTTTAGAGCTTAAGGCTATCCCTTTCATCTTCTTGGTTGATTCATCAGTCATTAGTTCCATCTCATGACTCTTTAATGAACTAATCTAGCTTTCAAGGGATACTGTATCCAAATCCTTAGACTATTGAAAAGCAGTCACCTTGGGTCTCCATTTTGGTGGTAGGCTTCTGAGTACCTTTCTCACATGATCAGCTTCAGTATAACTCTTGTCTAATACTTGAAGTCCAGATACTAGAATTTGAAACCGTGAAAACATAGTTTCAATGTCCTCTCCGTCCTTCATCTTAAACAGCTCATACTGATGCACCAGCAAGTTAGCCTTTGCCTCCTTAACTTGTTTGTTGCCCTCATAATTGGATTTTAAAGAGTCCCAAATAGATTTTGCAGTTCTTTTATCTCCAATTTTAAGGTACTCATCATGTGAGATAACATTAGTCATCATTCCTTTTACAGAGTGATGCTTCTTGTACTCTAGCTTTTGAGTAGGTGTAAAGGCTTTCCTGTTCTGAGAGCTGACAACACCTTCTAAGTCCATGTTTTCAAAGTTAACTCCATCTTCTACCATGTCCCATAAATCACAATCAATACTCATGATATAGCTGTACATATTTGTTTTCCAGAACGGGTAGCTAGTCTCAGTTCCATTGAAGAAAGGAACTTTATCAGATGACCTTCTTTGTCGAGAGTTTGAGTCATAGTCAAAAGGAACTTCATTGAGATTCTTCTCAGCAGACATGTTTTTCCTCCTGGATCTTTACTGTTTCACTGTAAGGTGAGTTAGGCAACAAACCTAGCTCTTGATACCAATTGAAGGTGGAAAAACACAAGAAGGGGGGGGGGGGGGGGGGGGGGGGTTGAATTGTGTTTTAAAAACTAAAACTTTTTACCAAATAAAACTAAGTTTGCAGCGGATATAAACACAAACGTAAAAGGGGTGCTGAGAGAAAGAGAGAAAGACACAAAATTTATCCTGGTTCCTCTCACAAATCGAGAGTACTCCAATCCCCTTGTTACTAACAAGAGATTTTCACTATAATCTACTTAAGATTACAAATTGCTCAAGCACACTTGCAAGAGACTTCTCAGGTGCTCAAGTTTCACTAAACAAGAGACTTCTCAAATGCTCAAGTTAAACTTAACAAGAGACTTCTCAAACAAACTTAAGAATAAGAATGAATGTTAAGGAACACTTGATATACTATCAGAGGTGTTTACAAAATACAACGCAAATTGCTTTAAGACTTTGAATGACAGATAGAACAATAATGTCAGAATGCTTCAGAGCCTTAAACGCGGTAATAGAACAGTAGTCATTTCTTCCATTTGAGTCTTCTATTTATACTTGAAAGAAGATGATGACCGTTGTAGAGAGATAAGGTGCCAGCTGGAATTTGCTCGTACAATTGCTAGCTGTAAATTGCCTTCTTTAGCAAAGAAATCCAATTCCACTACCTTGCAATTCAAATTATCACTCATCCATTTTGAGTAATAATAGTACGATAGTACGATCCTCAAATGCGCTCCACTTATGGATAAGATTAACGTTGTACCAACGAATATTCCTTCCTGTGGATGTGACAGAGCCTTGAAGTAGATTGTTCTTCAATCATTGGTTCTGATTATGTCAGTTCTTGAGTGACGTAAATTCCTTTTGCTTCAGATGCTGTTGACATAGCTTCTTGAGGTCTTTTAGCTTCTGAGTCCTTCAGAGCCTTGTTTTATCCTCAGAGTCACTTTCTTCAGCATGCAAAATTTAAGCTTCTGATGAACAGCGATACGCTTTCAGAGCTTCATAGCTTGACTTCTTTCTTGTTATTCATAGTGCTTCTGAATGAATTTTAACTTATAATTCTGCACACTAGAATAATCATTAGTAATACCAATTGTAATTTTAATACTTTGTTATCATCAAAACCACTTAAAATTTTAGAGGTTCATGTCAGACCCACTTTGTTCCAACAAAGCGGAGTCAGCTAACAAAGTAATCTTAAGAGCAATCAAGAGGAGAATCACAAGCAAAGGCGAAGGATGGGTCGCCCACCTCTTACCAATTTTATGGTCATACCACACCACGCCCCAATCTTCAACAGGCGAGACACCCTTCACCATGGTATATGGCACAGATGCAATGATTCCCGCAGAGATTAATCCGCCAAGCTGGCGAAGAGACACCTTTACGCTAGAGGAGAATTCAGGAGCATTGGAAGAGAATCTAGATTTAATACAAGAACTAAGAGACAAAGCCCACTTTAGGGAGTTCGTATCAAAACAGAGAGCGGCAAGAAGATACAATACTAGAGTTATAGCAAGAAGATTCAAAGAAGGAGACTTAGTCCTCAAACGACCCATGGGAAAAGATAAAGGAGGAAAATTAGCACCGAATTGGGAAGGCCCCTTCAAAATCAATGAAGCATTTGAAGGAGGAGCTTACAGGCTGGAAACAATGGAAGGAGAAGTCCTGCACAGAACGTGGAATGTGGCCAATCTCAGGTTCTACTACAGTTAAAACTGCCACATGAAACGAGGAAAGCAACGCCACGGCGTATAACTTTTTTTTGTTATTTTTTACAAGTTATTGCATATGTATCACAAAATGTATTGAAACCTTTCCCTTCCAATTAATAAATAGCGATGGGACACTCTTTTCTCCTATGAAAATAGGAGTTTTTATTGAGGCCCACCGTTTTAAATTCTTTGGGTTTGTGAAGAATTAACATATATGCTGATGACACGTCCAAGAAACGAGTTGAAATTCCAAGGCGTTACCCGTAAATCTTACGAGTAGGGAACGTCTAAAAAAGACACGGCGCTATCCTTAAATCTTACGAGTTGGATACGACGAAAACGAGTTGAAATTCCAAGGCGTTACCCGTAAATCTTACGAGTAGGGAACGTCTAAAAAAGACACGGCGCTATCCTTAAATCTTACGAGTTGGATACGACGGAAACGAGTTGAAATTCCAAGGCGTTACCCGTAAATCTTACGAGTAGGGAACGTCTAAAAAAGACACGGCGCTATCCTTAAATCTTACGAGTTGGATACGAAGGAAACGAGTTGAAATTCCAAGGCGTTACCCGTAAATCTTACGAGTAGGGAACGTCTAAAAAAGACACGGCGCTATCCTTAAATCTTACGAGTTGGATACGACGGAAACGAGTTGAAATTCCAAGGCGTTACCCGTAAATCTTACGAGTAGGGAACGTCTAAAAAAGACACGGCGCTATCCTTAAATCTTACGAGTTGGATACGACGGAAACGAGTTGAAATTCCAAGGCGTTACCCGTAAATCTTACGAGTAGGGAACGTCTAAAAAAGACACGGCGCTATCCTTAAATCTTACGAGTTGGATACGACGGAAACGAGTTGAAATTCCAAGGCGTCACCCGTGAATCTTACGAGTAGGGAACGTCTAAAAAAGACACGGCGCTATCCTTAAATCTTACGATTCGGATACGACGGAAACAAGCTGAAATACTATGCCTCCTCGCTTTTATGCTTGTGATTGACAAAAAATTAAAAATCAGGTTGAAATCCCTAGGCGCTACCCTTTAAACTTTTCAGTAGGGGGCGTCCAGAATACTAAAGCATGGTTGAAAGTCCAAAACGTTACCCATAAAACTCACGAGTCGGGAACGAGGAAAATACAATAGAAAAACGTATCAAAGCATCAGGGCGCAACCTATCAAAGGAGTGACGCCCAAAGCAAACGTCATAAAGGAAGAATAAAGGTAACTTTAGCATATGTTATTATATTCAGTTGTTTCACCATTAAAAAACAGGCAGAAGCACTACTCAGATGATCATTCAAAATAAAGATTGAAAGACAACGAAAGCAATAACAAAGTACTCCAAAATCTGATTTCATTCATTGAGGATAGGATACAAATTCAAAGAAAACTACATCAAATTCGCATACAAATTCAAAGAAAACTACATCAAATTCGCATACAAATTCAAAGAAAACTACATCAAATTCGCATACAAATTCAAAGAAAACTACATCAGATTTGGATACAAATTCAAAGGAAATTACATCAAATTCAAAAGGGTGTACAAAGTGTTAACACTACACTCATCAACACTCGCATAAACAACTTGTTTATCACCCGATTATTGAAAAGTGTATGAGTGCTTAACCTATTACTACAATAAGCATCAACACTCGCATAACTCTAAGAAGAATCGGAACCCCTGGTATTATATTTCCACTTTGACAAGCCAGAGCAGGGGACACCGATCCATCATCCTCGTCCACAAGGGACGTCACTTGGAGGTTTTCACCTTCGAAGATTTCGGCGTCCTCGCCGCAGGTTCCACAGTGATTTGGGAACCCTCATCTTTAAGTGGAGAGGGCTCATAAACGTAGAACTCCTCAGGAACGTAGGTCTTCAAGAACTCAGCATAATCTTCGTCAATATCATCAGAACTCGAAGAACTTGGCGAAACCGAAGGGTGTTTCGCCTTAACCTTTCTGGACACAGTGGTGCGTCTAGATAAGGAAGCAGAAGCCTCTAATGTCTTTTTCCCTTTCTGGGATTTAGACCCCTTAGCGACAATTTTCTTAGGATTTTTTCTATCCATCTCAAATCAGTGAATAGGGAGGAAGAGAAGTATCGATTGAAAGATGATGAATGGAAAGGAAAGAAGACAAACGCTATTTATAAACAGAGATGGTAGAAACTAAACCTAAATAACTGCACCCAAAATTAATGGGGAAGATAGTTACAACCACCGCAATAAAGAAGGATTGGCCGTTTCAGTAGGCGCGCGAAAATCAAGGAAGACTTAACAGAAAATCCTGACCGGTCAAAACATAGGAAACCACGCCACAGAGGGCGTCATACCATACAACGCCATAAAAATCACACTTCATCTCGCCTCTCGGCAAAAAGTAGAAGATTCACACACATTTAAAACAACAGGAATAACAGTTAACGTCAAATCAAGACGAGACGGAAAACGACGAAAGCAAAGATAATGTCCACCAAATTAGAAAAAGCCTCAGAAGGGCACCAAAATATTGTCATTACAAAATATAATAAGCCCACGCAGGAGCAACCACAAAAATATGCCAAACCTCTTGCAGGGGCGACCATAAAGTCTAATCAACAAGACAACGAAACAACAAAAGGCGAACAACAAAGAGCAGAAGGAAACTATTCAGCAGCAGGAGACTCTTCATCAGGCAATGCCTTAGGTGACACCTCAGCATTCAGCGTGTCTTGCACTATCTGTCCATCAGCGGAAGATACCAACTTGTCGCCCTCAACCACCAGCATGGCATCCGCCTTTCCAAGTTGGCCTCTGTCAATCTCAGGAAAGAGGACCTTCACCTGATCCAAGGCAAGCTGGAAACCCTCCTCGAACTGCTCCCCAATGGTCGCCTCCAGGGTATCCTTGTCAGATTCCCACTTGATCTTTTCCTCCCTCAAAGAGGCCAGTGCAGCAAGGGCCGCCTCATTATCCTTAGCCAGAGTTTTGATGCGCTCATCCTTGGCAGTCACGGTCTTAAGGGAGGCCTCACGATCCCGTTGAGCTATCGCCAGTCTCCCTTCATACTCCTTGGTCAACCGAGCAATCTCCTCTTCATGTTTCTCCCTCAGGGCCTTCACGTCACCCTCACACCTAAGTTTGGCAGCTCTGACATCGTCCTCAAGGGTAGCCAAGTTCTTTTCCACAAGAGCTTCCTTCTCCTTAGCACCGGCAAGTTCCGCCCTTTGACGAGACGCAAGGGCATAGTTCAGAAGCAAACCCTTGAGCTCGTACCCAAGAGCCATCCTCATTAGTTCATCAGAGCCGGTGCTATCGAAACGAGCAGAGCTCCCCGCCATGTCCACCGACCTCGCCAAGAAAGCCTCAGGGTCAAAAAGGGGATCCCATGGCGAAGTCCCTCCAGTATGACTCGCCCCAGCCACAGCCTCATCAGTGGCAGGAATGCCTTCTTTGGGCAGGTCCTCGGTCTCGACCAAATCCTTGTACTCCTCCGCCAAACTGTCATCTCTCTTTGATTTCCGAGACAGGGTCTTGGATCTCTTCTTGGCAGGAGACTTGACTTCCCCCTCAACCTTAGGACTAGAAGTCTTCACCGCAACAGTAATGCGACTTTCGCCTCCTTTCCTCTTCTTCTTTTTCTCTTCCACCTCGCCAATCTCCAACTGGCTAAGGACCTTCACCTTGTCATCGACCTGCCCCTTCTCAATCTGGGCCTTGCGCGCCCTCGCCTTTTCTAAGAACTGTGCTCTCTGGGCGGGAGTGAGCGTCGACATATCTTCTGTAAGGAAACAAAAAGGGGTTAGCCATGGAGATAAAAGAAAAACATACAAAAGGCGAATGGACTCGAAAGGTAAACTTACTAAGATATTTATTCATAACGCCAGGGGCGCCATCAGCATCCATAAGGTCCCTGGGACTCATCTGGTTACAAGACTCCAGATAAGCCACGGTGGCCCTCTCAAATTCACTTAGGCTCTCGTAGATGGCGCCTTTAACTAACCTAGGGTTAGAGGTCCAGTGGAAAGGAAAGAGAGGTTCACCCTCAGGCGAATACATAAGGTTTTGAATCCCCTCAGCGCCACGAACACGCAAGAAGGTCTCCTTATAGTTTTTATAGTTAGAGCTATACAAACTAAACAAACCCCTATTGGGCTGAGCACTCAGAGAGACAAGAGAATTGGGACTCAGGTTCTTTATATGATAAAAAGAGAAGAAGACGGCCACTGAAGGGTCAAGGATATCTAGGCCAAAACAAATCAGTTCAAAGGCCTTAATGAACGACCAACTGTTGGCGCTAAGTTGAGTAGGAGCAACATTGAGAACCCTGAGCATGGATTGTTGGAACTCAGTGAAAGGGAAGTAAAGGTGAAAATCCTCTATAAATTTGGTATACATGTAAAAGGAGGTTGGGCCAGAAGAAGGCACGCCGGTCACATACTCGCCCTCGTCCACCGGCTCTAACACAACATCATCTTCCTCAAAATCCCCAGAGACATCAAACTTCTCCCTGAACTTCGCCACTCTCTCAGCACTATCATACAATGAGTACACGTTCATGGTTGCGACTTCAGAGCCTACAGCAACTAGGGCAAGCGATTCGTCTCTTCGTTTTCCTGTGAAAGACGAAGGAGAAATTATTACACAACTACTACTACCACTACTACTATCATCGCCACTACTGCTCTCAAGATCGCTATGAGTAATAGGAACCCCCAAAAGTTCTGTGAAATAACCAGAATAGTTCAACGATCCGTCAGGCCTAGTGAAGTGATCATGAACTTGGCGTTCTAAAGGACAACCAACAGGGAGAGGACGAGAAGGATCTCCCTCATTAACATCACTAAGATCTCTCAAAACGACCATTTTCACAGAAAAACCCTAGAAACCCTAAATCGCGAAATGGAAACAAAAAGGAAAAAGGATAGAAATAGCGGTTTGTACCTGGTTTAAAGGAGCGGTTACCACTTGAAATTTGAAGAACGTGGCTAGCGAAAACCGCGCGGGAAGTGTATGGAGAGCGGTTATGAACGGGCAATCTCGTCGGTAAGCGAAATCAGAAATTAGCGCAAGAAAAATAACCAAGAGTTTTCGATTGGAATAAAGAATGCAAGATGAAGGGAGTAACGTATATATAGAACCTATGGCACCGGTCGAAAAGAACTGTTTGAAAAGTTGAAACGTTTTGGAAAGAAAAAAGGTGAAACGTTGCGACGATTGACGCGTGTCCTGAGGCGAACTGTTATCTCGCCATTTATAAGGGCACGCCCAAAGGCGATGCGTGGAGAACAAAAAATGCAATATCACGAGGAAAACAAAAACTTCATTAATTACGAAACTGAAGAGTACAACATGAAAGAAATAACAAACACCAAATACATCAAAGCATATTACAAACAAGAAGTCCTAAGGTACTGAAAGGGAAACTACTTAAGCAACGACGTAGGCGGCCGCGACAACATCGGCCTGCAATTCCTCAATTTCCTCCTTATATTTCTTAGCAATTGTGAGGTCAGGGCTAATTCTATCCTGATCATCCTGCAACCTCTCCATCTTCTCCTTGAGGCGAGTAAGTGAAGAACGAGTCCTGATGAGCCTCGCGACGTCATATTCAATGTCCAGTTGAAGGTTCCTTTTCCTCTTCATCAGGGGACGGAGTTCCTTCTCCAACACTTCGATACGATTCTCAACGGCCTCCTCGGCAGACAGATTGAGATATAACGATTCCTCCTGCAGGTCAATACTGTCTTTGGTAACAGATATCTTTTGCTCCAACGTGTCTTCAAGGTCATTATAACATTTGAAAACCGCATTGGTGGTCTCAATGAAAGCGACATCCTTCTCCAAGTGTCGAGACAACTCTAAAGCCAAATCCAAGAAGATCCTCTGGTCATTAGTCAGGCGCCACTTGTAATAATTGAGTTCCTCGACATAAAGCTGGAATTCCCCCACATTGTCTATGAGTTCGTCTATGTTTTCCTCCACTTTGTCCCTTACACGCCTAATGGCAGGCATAGCAGGCGACTCCAACGCAGGAATGGACCGATCCATGGCCATAAGAAACGAAAAAGAATACAACAAGTTAGAAAGAAATATGGAAAATGTGGACAAAAAGCAAAACCATCATGAGGTCTATTTATAGGAGAGGGGCGGCGCATGTCAAGGGAAACAAACAGGTAGTTACCCCCACGATCATCACGACTGGCCTAACTCCCACTATCACCACTTCGCCTCTTTAAGCCTCGTGCTTGGGGGGCTGTGGACTGGGGCATGGCCCAAAAATAAATAGCATAGGCCCAATAGCAAGATGGCCCAATTATTCAACCCATGGAATTCAAGAAATAATTTGGCGGCAAAGGTACTTAGCGGCGAGGTTGCATGGGGGAGGCGCCCTCGCCCCAGGTGTAACCGTATTCCTAGAAACTTCTCCAACAAGTCAACACGTGGAGAGGGATAACCACCCCATACCTCCATGATCATCACCAAAACAGGAAGAAACCGCCCATCATCACCGTGTATGAGGCGGAGGAGAGGGAAGAAACCGCCACGATCATGGGGTTCCCATGATCGTAAGAATCCCATAACTGTTACCTAGTGAAATCTATAAATAGGAGAGCATATTTCATTGTAAAGGGGTCGGATCATATTTTTCAAGATACAGAAATGCTGCACAATTGTGGAGGATTATTTATCTCTTAGATACGGTCCAATTATTTATCACCCCCCTTTATTTGTTCACCAGAACACCTTGATTAGATTTTTTTTAGAAAATGGTCCCACTAATTAGAATTAGAATATGATTAATTTATATGTTTGTTACAAGAATGACTAATTTTTATATTATTTATGTTATTTATATTTTAAAAGAGTACCATTCTATGTGAATTTTGTGTGTTTTTTAATTTAAGGATTCATTTTTAATATTCAGTGCAGGGTCTTCAAATTGTCGGTACCGGCTCTGGGTACCACTTGTAAATAAAAGATGGTTATCAGTTAGTTGTGAGTATCACATATAAATCTACTTATATAGATTGTTTTCATTGGTTTGTGTGTAAACGTCATAAAATTATAAAAGGTAGTTTAGAAAAAACCTATTACATAATTGAAAGTTAAAATTTCTATAAAAGAAATAGTTGAGAGCTAAAATAAAACTTCTAATTTTCTCTGACAAGACTGCCATTTTTTTTTCTCACATTTTCCTTTTCACACCCACATTAAAGTCATCGTGTCGCCGCAATTGATACACAGGCTTTGACACTGTACTGAGTTAAATGTATGATAGAATTATGAAAGAAATATATATATGTGTGTTTCATAAATACTCTTACGGTAATAACTTCCAAATAGGAACTTGCCACCATAAGTATACCATGAAATAAAGTTACAAAGGTGGTACCTGTGAGGCTTTGAATCAACCCCCACAGCAAAATAGGCGCAAGGAAATAGTAACAGATCGGACCAATCCACAAAAATAAAACGGTCCCTCCGTAATCAGTCATCTACAATATCGAATAAATTATTTTGTGTTTTTCATAAATACTCTTGGTTATTACTGTAAGACTTTTTTAAAATTTTTAACCAAATTAATAGCATCAAGGCATATCATGTCACAAATAGATTAGAGATTAATGATCTTTATAATTTTTTAATTAAAAAATTATTTAATTTATAATAATTTGATTAAAACAACAAAAATAAATATAAATCATGTTTTGAACTGTCATCAATTAGATCACTGTTTAAGCTATAAAAAAATAAGAGTCGTAAATTTTATTTCTTTAGAATATCATTGATAACTATTAGAATTTATAATAATTTTTTGATAATCTACAATTGACCACCTACTCGAATGGTCATGTTAACACATGAAGTAAATATATATGTATAGTTAATATATATTTAATTTATAGATTACTATAACAACATAAAAAAAATTGAAGAATTTTTCTAATCCCTCCCATCATCATATCAATACATTTTTTAAGTTCCCTATTAAAAGGATTTGTACTATAGAGAGAAATAGATATTGACATTTAAGTAGATAGACTAGAATTTCATCCATTTTTCTTTTCTCGTTCTTTTTCTCCAAGCTCTTCTCAACATAACTCAAGTCTAGACCCACTCATGCCAACACAATTCTGGAATTTTATGGAAAGAGATAATATGTTAGAATGGATCCCTCAAAAACTTTCTTAGATAAGGTAGAACAAATCTTAATTAAAATGCATCTTGTTCTTGCAGGACTCGCATTTGGGAGTTTTGAATTGTCATATGCTGTAGGCTAAACCATGGAATTACGTACAATTATCGAGCTTGGATGTATATGCACTCAATGCTAGACCGACATTTGCATCCTCGACACATATATGCCACTACTGTTCAATAGGAGAATATCCAAATGTTGGTCAACCCACATAAACATTAATCAGTGGTATATATGTGTCGAGGATGATACTTATGAAAGGGCGATCATGAAAATACTAATTAGATAACCATCGAGCCAAGTTAAAATCCAAGAAGAAAACCTAACTTATTCACATTAATCAAATAAACATTCAAATTTTGAGCACGACACATCACTGCATTAATAAATAAAAAATTCTTTTGGGAGAATTTTGTTTATTCATTTGCTTGAACTCAACATGGATAAGGAGCATTGATTGATATAATTGCGTACCTAATATCATTAAATCCTACTGTTTGGAAATTTACAATCATCCTTGAATTCACCAATTCATAAAGCAATTCATTGAATTGCATGCATTACTACTACACTATCCTTATCCATTTGTTCCCAATAGCCAAGCAGCTACTCTTCCAAAAGTAGTATTACTAGTTTCTACCCTTATCCTAAACCAATTTGCTCTTGCGCATGATGTGCAAGTGCAATAATCTCCCTAAGTCATGGTTTCATTAAAAAAAAAGTAGTAGTAATGAAGAAGAAATTAAAAGTAGTAAATGCATTTGGATGAAGTTAAAAGTATAGCCTCCAAATATGAAGACAAGTGGAATTTACAGTGACACTCTCAAACTAGGAAACACGCATTAAATAACCCTCCCCCACGCACCCTCACTTTAAGATTTTCACTCCCCTAAATAGATAGGCCCCACCATCACACAACATAACTCTATTTCAAATTTTCTTTTTCCTTTTTTTTTTTAAAAAAAGAAATAAAAAATAAAATAGCTTCCCACGCAATCTTAAAAACTAATTTCCCAAATATTGTGAAATTCAAATAATGGCAAATTCTCTCAACAAATTTTAATGTTTATTCAAATTAGAAATTGAACTAAATAAATTATTAAATTCATATAAATTGATATTCCCTCAGTTTCTTTTTAAGTGTCAAATTAAGAAAATCTATTTTTGTATATTATCTTCGTATTATACCCTAATTTTAATCCACCATTAAATTCCTATTTTCTTGCACACACTTTATCTTTCCAATAAATTTAATATATTATATAAAAAAAAATTAATATGTAATGTACCAAAAAAAAGTTAATAAAAATTTAGTTTTCCAAATATATAGCATTAATTAGTTTTATTGAAAAGATACGAGTAATTGACAAAGGTGCAATTGATAAATCGTAACTTTAAAACATCAAGTAGACAGTTAAATAGGAACGCTAAAGGCCGATGTTTTTGTACTCTTAAAAAGGAAATGAGGTAAAAATAAAAACTAACTCTAGTTTTGGAAGATAAATAAAAGATAAAGAAAAACAAGATAAAAAAAAAAAAAAAACTAACTCTATTTCAAATTTTCAATCCCAACATTTAACCTCATCCATAATATAATTTTCCAATCTCTTTCTATCTCAAAAAGATTCTTCCACATTTACATGCAACAACTCTCCCTCCATTCCACTATAAATAAATGTCATCACCAACACAAAATCTCAAACGCAAAACATAAACTAACAAACTCATTCTGTCACTCACACACTATGGAGCCTCTTTCTTCTACCAAGCTAAATAATAATTTCACTAAACCTTCTTCTCTCCATGTTGAAACTCAACAACCACTTGATGAACCCAGTCCTCTCCGTAAAATCATAGTCGTTGCCTCCATCGCCGCCGGTGTTCAATTCGGTTGGGCACTACAACTCTCTCTCTTAACTCCCTACATTCAGTTACTCGGTATTTCTCATACTTTAGCCCCTTTCATTTGGCTTTGCGGCCCAATTTCCGGTATGCTTGTCCAGCCGATTGTCGGTTACAACAGCGACCGTTGCACTTCACGCTTCGGTCGCCGTCGTCCATTCATAGCCGCTGGTTCAGTCGCCGTCGCTATCGCCGTTTTCTTAATCGGTTACGCCGCTGACCTCGGTCACATGTTTGGCGATAATCTAGACAAAAAAGTCCGTCCACGTGCAATCGGAGTCTTCGTCATCGGTTTCTGGATCCTCGACGTTGCTAACAACATGCTTCAAGGACCTTGCCGTGCACTTCTCGGCGATCTATGCGCCGGTAACCAGCGTAAAACGAGAAACGCAAACGCGTTTTTCTCTTTTTTTATGGCCGTCGGTAATATCCTCGGTTACGCCGCCGGTTCATACAGTAAACTTCACAACATGTTTCCGTTCACGAAAACGAAAGCATGTGATGTTTACTGTGCGAATCTAAAAAGCTGTTTCTTTATCTCGATCGCTTTTTTAACCGTTTTAGTCACCGCGGCTTTGATTTACGTGAAAGAAAAAGCAATCACGACGGAGAAAACGGTTACAGATGAAGACGGTGGTGGTAATAGTAGTAGTATGCAATGTTTTGGGGAATTATCCGGTGCTTTTCGGGAACTAAAGAGACCTATGTGGATTCTATTATTAGTGACGTGTCTTAATTGGATTGCGTGGTTTCCTTTTTTGTTGTTTGATACTGATTGGATGGGAAAAGAAGTTTATGGAGGAACCGTTGGGGAAGGTACGGTGTATGATAAGGGTGTGCGTGCGGGTGCATTAGGACTTATGTTAAACTCAGTCGTTTTGGGTGTGACTTCATTGGGAGTTGATGTGTTGGCGCGTGGAGTTGGGGGCGTGAAGAGGTTATGGGGAATAGTTAACTTTGTGCTTGCGATTTGTTTGGCTATGACGGTTTTGGTTACTAAATTGGCTCAACATTCACGACACTTTGTTGATGGTACTCAAGATCCTCTTCCACCTTCTGCCGGTATTCAAGCTGGCGCGTTGGTTCTCTTTTCCGTTCTCGGAATTCCTCTCGCGGTAAATCCCTTTTTCAAATTTTTATGCTACAATTTTTTTATGAAAATAGTAAGTTAAAAAATTCTTTAAAAAAAAAAGTAAAAAAAAATATGACATATCCACGTGTCCGTAAATTCTAGATCGACTAATTTTATGAACATAGTTCAGTTGATAATGACATTATACTATATTACACTATAGTTGTTAGAGTTTGAATCTGAGATTCTGATTCACTTTAAAAGATAAATTCTGATCGAAAGGCTTGAATTTAGAACGAATATTGAGTGGTTTTACAAAAAATTGTATATATGTTTATGAAAAATTTTCATGTTACTATATTAGTGAGACAAAGGGTAAGTTAAAATACTTTACCAATTTTTATCTATTTATTTATTTATTATGGAATAATTTTAGAAGGAATTGGGTTGCCATGCATGAAAGAAGGCATGTGAATTTTACGATCTCCAAAGATCTACATTAGTTTTTCTGTGGGTGATACTGTGATAGTGGTGTGAGTAGGGTCCAATTCAGTAAATACAAACAGGGTCATGAATTTTTTACATAAGAAATAGAATTGAAGTGTTTGATTTAGACAAATTTAGTTTGGATTTTACTTAGAAATAAATATTTTGCTGGCCTGTTGCTTTTTGTTTGAACTGGAAAAGACAATTAACAACTTGTTTTGAAATTCTGTCAAAAATAAACATGTTTTTAACTTTTGTAAGTTTTTTTTCTGTTTGTGATTGCTTTTGATTATGAACTGTCAATTTAATTATAATAATAATTAAATAGCAAAAAACCAATCATGAATTATTAGATTAATTTTGGAATAAAGGTGCAGGTGAGATGTTGTAGTAGCTTATATACCATATTCTAGCTTAATCCTTATAATAGAATAATAAAAGATACTATCCAAAGTTTGTGGTCATATTTTATTTACAGTGATTGAATTTAATGCATTCACTTGTGAGTTACAAGTTCTAGACAGTAGTTTAACTTTCCCGTGAATGTTCTTTACAAAGTCCAAATTTGTTTCTTTAGTTTTCTTCAAGAAATTTATGATATACCAGTTAAATTAACACTAATCTTGTGTTATTTTTTCAGATTACTTACAGCATACCCTTTGCTCTAGCATCTATATTCTCAGCAACCTCAGGAGCAGGCCAAGGTAAGACATAATCACAAGCCTTAATCCACTTGGTGCTTGTTTGGATCGCCATGAATTTTAGCAGAATCACCGTGATTTTGCAAAAACTACACTTTGTAGATTTAACAAATCAAGGTGTTACCTTAATTTTGACAAATTTATTGCGATACCAAACATGCACTTAATTAAACAATTCTACTAAACTAGATAAAGAGTTCAAGACTATAATAAACAAAAGTGCTTAACCTTTTGCTTTTTGTTAATTTTTTTCAGGGCTATCACTAGGAGTTCTCAATCTTGCAATTGTCATACCACAGGTTGGAATTAAATACACTTTACATTTTTACTAGTTGATCACTTCACTTTATTTTATTAAATAAATTTTATTTAGTATTTGAATTAAATTATTGATCAAGTGTGACAATATGTACATGTGTAGATGATTGTCTCTGTTCTGAGTGGACCATGGGATGCTCTATTTGGAGGAGGTAACCTGCCAGCTTTTGTGGTAGGTGCCGTCGCGGCTCTAGCAAGTGGCATACTATCCGTAATCTTACTGCCGTCTCCACCACCAGATATGACCAAGTTGCCTACCGGAGGAGGCTTTCATTAAACAGTGGAATATTTTCTTCATGTGTATCTTTTTTGTCCCCGTGTTTAATATGAAAGAAGAAGAAGAAAAAAACCAGAATGTTTTTCTTTTTAATTTTAATTTGAAGCCGTTGTGTAGAAGGCTTTTAGATTCCAACAAAAATGCTCTAGAATTGCCATTTTTATGGCATGAATGACTAATAACCAGTCATTTTTAATTGTAAAGTTTGATGAGAGGCTGTAATTAAATCCTGTTCTATCTATAGCAGGAATCAGCCCTTAATTTATGGGATCTTTGTTACATTTTGGATGCTTAGAGGATAATGTAGTGATGAAGTAAACATGCCTATATGCATGTTTAATCCATTAATAATAATACTTATGGGAGAAAGTTCTTTCCTACTTTTTATTGTCTTATTCTCTATTACTATACTAAGATAAAATGATTGTAATTTGTAACAATCTCTCTTATGTATTTATTTCCTTCTATCATAGTGAAATAAAGGATTACGTTTATTTTGTCGTTAAATATATAAATAATTTGTATACTACTATTTTATGGCTATGAAGCTGTGTTCAACTCAATTATTAATTTTCCAGTGAGGGTGATATACTGATATAAATGGAGTGTGGTCCCAACCAGAAAAAAACAAAAAAAACCAAGAATAGTTTGATACAAAATTGATGACTTTAGCTTCTTTAATTTGATATATTTATTTGGACCCAACTTGGAATTTCATTCCTTTGCTTATCCCTGTTGTTTTTGTTCCAATTGAAAAAGAAAAGACTAATAAAAGATTTTTTGATTTTTTTTCCATTGTAATTTATTTTGATTATATCTAGGGAGCTTCTATGGTGAAGTTGTCCTTATGACTTTTTTGGTGAAGTTGGCTTACGTGGTCCAATAGGATTAAAGTATTTCTTTGTCCCCACCAAATCATTATTATATGATGTGTATCTCTTATTATGATACATGGTACACCTTCATAGATCAATGGTGTATATTTAAACTTCTTTATTCTAAGATCGAGTTATGCTCTGATACCAGAGTTTTTGCTATGGATTTATAAAGAATTTTCCTAGATAAATCTAGATTCTTTTATCCAATTTTTCGAGCTGTAAGGACAACCCAGCTACTGAGTTTTGTAGCTTATGTAGCTCCTTTTGTTCTGAGATTTCAAAATCTCTTTTGGGTGGTGTTATTCTAAGGCTTTGGCTTTTAAATAATGTTCTTTCTTCTGTTTCTTCAAACAAATTTTTATCAACCTCTATGAGAGAACAACTATTTCTTGCTTGATTTCTAAATATAGGTGATTCTAATGTTACTAGTGGTGTGAATAATTCATCAATATGAATAGTATCTTTTCCTGTAAATTCTATGCTGTGGTGTGAATTGCTTAGAGCATAATTAATCCTATAGTAGATTGTAAAGGGATGGTTACCTTTTTTCATAAGATTTGGGTTTTCCAGTTTATAGTGAAAAACTATAGATTGATCTAGATCTTTATCTTTAAGGGATAACCCCATTTGTAAATTTATATCAAACTTAATTTTTCCATATTTCAAGTTGCATTTTCCTTGTGCAATTATTGATTGTCTTCTATCTAAAATCCTAGAATCTTCTAAAATTATTTCTAGGGGTGAGTCTATACCTTTCATGAAAGTACTTTTAATCAAAATCTGAATGGTTGATATGTGAATATAACCAATTTTAGTTCTTTCTTTTTCAGAAATGTTTTCAATTCTTCTTCTAATTTGTGTCCTATCTATAGTAGATACGACTATATTTCCATAAGTAGAGTCAATTGGAATTGCTTCTTCTCCAGTCATTATTCCAAATTTTAAAATATTTTTTCTTGAGAAAAATTCCTTGAATTTATTAAACTTTCGTTTAAAGTTTTCTTCTGCAGTTAAGGATAAATCTGCTTCTTCTATTTTATGATCTAATATGCCATCAGCAAAATAACTAGATTTGTTTTCCAAAAGAGAAATTTCAGTCATATTTGAAGATTTTTCAGAAAGGACTTAATAGTTTCTTCATGAAGTTTATGTCTTGGTTGTACCAAATTATTTAATAATAAATATTCAGAAGTAATTGAGTATTCAAATTGTTCTAGAAAATCTATACCAAAGAGAAATTTATTCGGTTGTTCATCAATTAGTATTCGTAATTGAAATTCTTCTATTTCTCTGAGTTTTAAACGAACAATAGTACTTTGTGACATGATTTTTAAAGAACCATCAAATTTGAAAACAGTTCTTGGTTCTGATAATATTTCAAAATTATCACAAATTTCTTTTGATACATGTGACCATGCAGCTCCTGTATCAATTAAAATTGGTACTATTTTTTCGTTTATCATACCAATAATATGATATTGAAATGTAACTTTTGAATTTAAAAGAGATATAATCATACCTCATTGAATTCTCAGTTTGATGTTAATGAAATATTCTTGAAGATATTTGTATTTTGAGATATAATCTGTTGATTATATTGTTGATATGAGTGGTCCTTCCAGAGTATTACCTCAAGGATCTAGCTCCTCCAGAGTATTACCTCAAGAGCTACTTCTTAGAAATGATTCTAAGGACAGAAGAAATATTTCTTCATAAAACTAGATAGTAGTTTCATATATTTTTCAACTGTATTTACAAATGAGCTGAATGCTCTTATTTATAGTGGAGAAGGGCTCACATAGGTAAGACGTCCCTTTCCATGACAGCACACTATAGTGACATGCACTCAGAAAAGCATCATGCACTAACTTAAAGTAATACACACTAAAGAAAAACGACAAACAGCTATTTACATTATTTCAAAACTTTATTACTAAGTGGTTCCCATCTGACTCAGATGTGATAAGATACCACTGTACATTATTGTCTACATTGTGATGTGTAGTTTTGTGCTGTCAGCTTCCTTGTCTTCTTGTGCCGACGATTTTTCTAGGCAGTTTTTACAATCATGCCCTTTGTAATACTGTGAAAAAATTCTACAGCATTCTTCTCTGATTGCTCTAGGTAATTTTTCATAGTCTTCCTTGAGCTGGTCAACTCTTGCTTCAAGATTTTTAACTGCATTGATGTCTTTCTCGTTTGCAGGTTTTCTTGAGTCGCTGTAAACAACCATTGTTGAATTTTCGTAAACAATTCTGTAGTTGTTTTGAGAGAATAATCTTGTTACTTTCTGATGAAAGTTTTTGATTTGTGCAATGTAACTGGACGGGTGCCATTCACTACTTTCTTTGCTCATTGTTGGGTATTGTTTGTTTGAGATCCCAATTTTAATGAGGTATTGTGGTTTTGTAGTTAGTTCCAAGGTGTTTTCATCATACCAAGGATATGTTGAGTCTATCTGCAAGAATATCTCTTTTCCTTTTGCAAATAGATTGTTGAATTTTTGGGTCAAATTTTGGAGTTCTTTGGGAAGGTATTTAAGTTCTCCAAATGCCTTTCCTGGTTGCTCTTCCAAGTATATGGTGCTGATTAGTCCATTTTGAAAGAACGATAAACAGATTTGACTATCTATTCCTGGGAGTAAAATTGCTCTAGTGCAGCCAAACTTGTTGACTGGATAGAAACATTCGGTGGTGAATGTTTCGTTGTAGTGGTTTAACCATTTCCATCTGAGACTGAATTCCATGTAGGTTGGATCAGTTATCTGGAAATTTTTCTGATGTTCAAGCTGACGAATTTTGTCAATTGACAGCTTCTTTTTGGACTCCATTGTAGGTGATCTTTGAAGGTTTTTTGCAGTTGCAATTTCTCTGTATGATCCATAAAGAGCTATTTCTGCTTCCTCCATAGTCTTGTAACCTTTGTGCCTTATGTTCTTACCGGTAACGTGCTGCTTTGCTATTGCCCAGCTTCGATAGATACCTTTAAATGGTCCTTCAAAGATGACATATGCTGCATATTTTCCCATCTGTTGATCAATAGGATCTACGAGAACGCTTTCTTGAAGGGTAGGTACACCATTTTTTCTTGCTTCGTCTTCTTCCTCAACTTCTTCAGCCCATGATTTTTTGCTGTCTGAAGTTGTTCCTGAGGATCCGGATTCCTGTTCTTCATTTGATTTCCATCCATTGGGTGCTATTGTCTCAATGGGAATTTCTGAATTTTCTGGGGCTGTATATTTTACATAATAATCATACTTTCCAGAAGGCTGTCCTAGCAAGTCCCAATTTTCTTCATTTTTGAGAACTTTGTCTAAGCTTGTTGTCATGTTTTGCAAACTTTTGAGTGTTGTAATCATCTCCCCCCTCTCGTCGGAGATCTTTTTTCTTCTGGAATCAATGGCAGCGAGCTGCTCATCCTTCTGCTTTATGTTGTTTTGAAGTAGCTTTATTGCTTGCTCCATTCTCTTGTTAGTGTATCTGCAAAACTATTATGTTCAGATTTTATGTACTGAATATATGGCTCGAATTGTTATAACTTCATCTGCCATCTTATTAGTCTGCCTTGTCTATGGTCTGCTTTAATTTTATATTTCCAAAATCCTGTAAGATATTTAGAGTCTGTTCGAAGAAGAAACCTTGATGGTAATAAATCAATTTTCCATTTTTCTAATATCTTTACACATGCCAGAGTTTCTAGTTCCTGAATATGGTATCTAGATTCTGTATCTGTAAATGTACCAGAAATATATTTACATAAATGTAATTTCTCAGTATCCTTTATCAGGATTTTAGAAGCACTATAATCAATGCCTTTTATAGTATCTGTCCCTTCCCTCGAAGTTTCAGATTCTTTTGATTGAAGATCCTTAGAATCTTCAATTTTATATCCCTTCTCATTAAGAGAAAGTTTTGCTTTACCATTAGGTAAGGCTCTCATACAACATGCCCAGGTTGTTTGCGATGCATCTGTCTCTATAATTAAAAAATCTTCTTTCGTCGGATTGTAAAGTTCAGGCAAAACTTGAATTTTTTCTTTAATTGTTTTAACAATATCAGAATCAGTTTTGGTCCAAGACCATGGGATTTTTTCCGAAATTTTCTTTTGCAAATGTTTTCTTTCTTTTGCTAAGTCTTTAAAAAATCCTTCGTTAGCAATATAATTTAAACATCCAAGAAATCTTTGGATTTGCTTTCTATCAGAAAGTTCATTTGGAAAAGCTTGTATTTTTTCTTGGGTATGAGGTGCTAAACTCAGTTCCCCGTTTTCTTTTAGGATCAAACCAAGGTATTCTATTTCTTTTTGTAAAAGTTTTGATTTCTTTTTTGAAATCACAATACCTTTTTCTTTAATTCTTAAAAGAACAGTTTCTATATCTTGAAGATGTTGTTCCCTACTTCCTTTTGTGAAAATAAGTATGTCATCTATATATGCCAAACATATATGATTTAAACCTTCAAGAGATTTATCCATAAATCTTTGGTATATTGATGGTGCCTGTTTCAGTCCAAAAGGCAAAACATTCCATTCATAATGTTTTTGAGGCGGACATGAAAAAGCTGTTAATGGTTTTGTTTCTTCGGCTAGTCTTAGTTGATAATACCCAGACTTTGCATCTAAGGAAGAAAACCAATTGCATCCTTTTATTTTTTCTAAAATAAAATCTTTTCTTGGTAATTTATAAGAATCTCCAACAGTTGCTAAGTTGAGTTTCTTGTAATTGATCACCATTCTTCTTTTACCTCTTTTTATTTCGTTGTGATTCTCGACATAAAAAGCTGGTGCAGAATGTGGGCTTGATGAGGGTCTAATAAGATCCTTATCAAGTAGATCTTTACATTCTTGTTGAAATTCTTCAACATCCCTAATAGAATATGGAATCCTATTTGGCACATTTTTCTCGTCATTTGGGTTCTTGAGTTTAATGACTACAAGTTCATGATTAGTGTTTTTAAGACTGTCTAGAGGGTTATCTGAACAAACTTCATCTAATCTTTCTTCTATATTAATATGGAAGCTTCTTTCTTCCCACATCATTCTTAATTCTCTAAGGTTTCCCTTAATAAGATTTAAAATCTCATTTCTAGTAACTATTTTGGTAGTTACTATTTTGCTATTCTTTGGATTTCCCAAGTCCTTCCATTGAAGTGATATTGTATCCTTTCTTTGAGTAAAGGGTTCATATAACTTTAAAAAGTTATTTCCTATAATTAGATCTAATCCTGAATCATGGAGGTATATTGTTGGGATAAAAAACTTATATCCTTCAATTTCTATCGATACATCTCTAAGGTTAAACCATATCTGATGTTTTGATTTATCTGCAACTATTATTTCTTTTGGTTTAACTAATCTTTCCCAATTTCTAGAGATAGATTTTCTCCCAAAACAAAGAGTTGCACCTGTATCTATATAGGCTAAAAGATTTCTATTTTTTAGTACTATTTTAATAAATGTAGCGCTTGGATTTCCCTTACCAAGTATCTTCTTCGACATCCGAATCTGTTTCTGTGCAGTATTCATAAATTTCTTCATCAGATTCTATGTCTGATTCTATAGGTTCATATCCTATTGCATATATTGCATGTAAGACATTTTTCTTAGGATTCTTCTTCTTAGGGCACTCATTTGCATAGTGACCTTCTTCGTGACATAGCCAACATGTACATGATTTTTTACCCTGTGGGCATGTTTTCTTCTTAGGGTAAGTTTGTTTTTTCCTAAAGAATTTTTTGTCTCCTTTTCTGAATTTTCTAAATGGGACCTTTTTGAATTTCTTTCTTTTATAGGGTTTTTGTGCTCTTACTTTTCTAGGTTTTCTTCTAGAGTTACAACCATAGTTTCCTACTTTGTCTTGTAGCTTGTTACAACAAAGGGATATTTGAGCTTCTCTTTTGGCTATCTTCTGACTACACATTTCTTGAAGCCAAATTTTTAAAGAAGTTATTCTTCCTCCTAAAGTATCATCTACCTTTCCTTCTGCTAATGCTGAGGTAAAAAATACCTTAACCTGAGCCGATACTTTTTCTGGTAACTTGTCATAAAATAGTTCTAACAAGTTTCTAGAGATTCTAGTACTATTATCTATATTATAGTAATAATCCTGAAACTCACAAATGAAATTATCTACATAGCACATATTGCAGATTTTTAGGTTGGTGATTTTCCAAAGGTTTTGGTCAGAAAATGCTATCTTTGATTGAATGGAATTTTTTCATCCTTTAAATTCTTTTATTAGTAAACCATAGACCCAGTCTACTACTAAGGTTCCTGTTAGAGGTAATTCTCCCATAACTTCTGATGGCAGGGTAGAAATGTATTTGTAAGCATTTCCTCTAGTTTTATATTGAAGATAGTTGAAAACCTCAACTGCTCCTAAATGTTTAAGATCTTCGTTTAACTGGATTAACACACTATTTGTATTATACCAATCCCTAAGATCTTTTGCTGCATCAACACTGCAGTCTATATCTAAAATTCCTTGTCCTTGAAATGGGTTTTGCGAAGGTACATAATAATGAGGTACTTTCTGGAATTTTTGCTTAGTGAATTCTCTTTCAAAATCTGCAGGTCTTTTAGTTCCTGAAGTTTCTCCTTGTTCTTCTATTTTTACATAATGAGGATTTTCGATCTCATTTTCATTAGCTTCTTCTTCTGAGCTAAAGTCATAAATAATCTGATTATTATCTTCCGATTTGTTATCATAAGTTTCTTGACTTTTGCCACTAATATCTAGAGAGACCATTAGTCTTTCTAAATTTTCTAATTGCCTATTGAGGGCTTCTTCTGTGTTATCCATATCTAGAAGTAATTGGATGGTGGTTTAATTCTTAATTGTGTGGTCTCAGAGGTTTCTTCGAGTTTAGAAATCTTTTCTTGAGGTTGGGTTTGTGATATTTTTAGGATTTCTATTTGTTTTCCCTTATCCTCCCCCTTCTTAAGAAATTGAGATAATTCATCCAGAAGAACTTCTAATTTAATGCAGATATTTTCTACATTTCTTTTTTGTTCTTCTTGAAATTCATCCATTCTTTGGTGAAAATTTTGATAGCAACAATTTTTTATTATATAGGTTAGCATACATGCTATATTGTTGAGTTGTGGATTTGTTGTATGAAAAATGTGAGGATATCTATGCAATTCATCCTTTTCATAACAGGCAAAGTTTTCTTCATGAAAGTTCCAGGTTTCATGAGGTTTGTATCCACTTTTTTCAAATTGTAAGCTTTCTAAGTATAATGTTTGTTTTTCTAAGTTATCTAAAACTTTTTGTAGAACACTTGTTATACTTTCTTCAGTCATCTTGCTATAGACTGTAATTTTTTCTGAAGATTTTCAGCTAATTCTTTATATTTTTTGGATAAGAAATCATTTCCATTATTTCTAAACCAATATTCTAGATGTTTAAACCATCTAATTTGAGCCTTATAAAGACTTAAATTATTAAATCTTGGTCTCAGGGTAATTACTGGATAAAGTAGTTTCCCAGATGGGCTTCTTAAGAACTTTTTTCCGTATCGTTCTACTTCCATTATTCTAGCTACCAAATCTTTCTAGAATTTTAGCTACCAATTTTATACTATTGGGTTTTGGGTTTCTAACCATTGGATCTAAGCCTTGCACATGAGAGGCTTCTTTCACTTGCTACACTAGATAATGACTTTTTTGGGTGAAGTCATTTTGATGACTGCATGTTAGAATTCCCTTTATATCTATCAACTATGAATTTATTTTCCTTAAAAGAAACTAATTTATATCTAAGGTATATAAGAATGATGAATTATTTATGGTAAAATATGAAAATATTTAATTACAACCATCATAACTAATTAAAGTGTGATTCCAACGTCTCTACTACTGAGACTAATGCGGTTCTTAGATGACTAGTTGATTGGTTGGCCAAGTTCAGTTTATTGGCCTCTTCCTGTAATTTAGAGGAAAAACTCAACCCAAATTGATCAGTGTCCTCCAAACAATCTGTGGTGTTGAGATTAATTGTTCTTCTCCAATCCTATTCTTGAAAAGATTCAAGTAGGAGTTCTCCATTTGTTGCCGATTTCAACTCGGCATCAGATAGAATATGATCCGATGTAGACCCAGATGTAGGCCGGAGTTGATTAAATGCAGCAGAGGATTTGATAGCTTATGATCGGATGTGGAGTTAGATCGACAGCTGTGGAGTTGATGAATTGCAATGGAAGACGGCAGTTGGTTTCCCAGCGGGGTTGTTGTACCAGCAAAGTTTTTTTTTTTTATGGAACCTGCAAAGTTATTGTTATCGAGTGGGCGAGAGGTTTTCCGATTATAGGTGAATGCGCCTTTCTTCTGTGCAGCTGTCCCTACATAGGACGAACTTGAGGAATATGGGGTGGAAATCCGTTGTGTGATCTCGGTTCACTATGGTATGCCATCAGTGCGACCCCTTAGCGTGTACCTGACCAATGATCCGGTCTATCAGCAGAGTGGCCTTAGACTAATATGAAACAAAATATATGCACCAAACAGTTGCATTGGTCCATTTCAGAAACTTCTTGAGTTCATGTAAAGATTGCAATGCTTAACATTCACATTTCAGCTAAAAGCAGGTGTTAACTGATGTGTACTTTACTTAGTTATTAGTCGGTTATTCGGTTATTTTCTGTTGATGGTAGTTAGAGAGAATTCGATCTCCTTTTTTCTTCAACACTCTTGTTTACAAGTATCCTTATCAGATTTGATTCTTTCACAGTTAATAAGAAACACATTTTTCTTATATAAGTGCTTTCTTGCAATATAAGATACTACTATCATTTTACTTATCTAAAGCTTAAGGCCACTTTTGCTCTACAATTTCCAAACAGCAGTGTAGCTTTTCCATGAAACTCACCAAGAAAGTTCTTTCCATTTATCCATTTCTTTTCCTAAAGTACAAAAAAAAGGAAAAACAGTTAAAAGTGAAACCAAACACTTTTGCAAACACAAAAGCAATCAAAAGAGAAGTAAAAAGTGGTTAATGCAGGGTAAGATACTAACACTCTATGCATATGTATCAATATACCCTTTTGATTTATATTCTCCAATCACAGTCCTATAATCCACTTAGCTGAACAACATTCTTTCATTTTTCGCATGTTTCAATCTTATTTAATGTGACTTATTGACTAATTACAGTCACATATGCAAAACTAACGCTAACAATTAATTACTAACTTTGGCCGTTTAAAAAATAAAAATAAAAATTTTTGCGCTGCAACTTGCAACATGATGTTAGAGCATGACACATTCCTTTGTTTATTAATGTGAAACATGGTACAATTTGGGTGCTCCTAGGAATGTAGTGACGAAATAAGCACACATGAGTGGTTAATCAATTAGTAATAGTTGTTGGGAGTGGAAAATTCTGAGTTGGAATTGACTACTTTTCCTATTTCCCACTCACTTTCCATTGTCTTCTTCTTTACTCTTTTGATAGCACAATCAATCAGTAATCGTTGTTACAGCGAAGTGGTTTGATTCTGAGAACATTTTATGCAGGTGCCTGAGTTCGATCTCAGATGTCCACATTTCCTCTGTGTATGCGCGCGTGTGTTTATTTTAATATATTTTGGTGACTAGGCCAAATTACAAAATAAAAACATATATATATACCATAATAAATCTTATAAATAATAATTACTTCTATTTTATGGCTATAAAAGTTGTGCACAACTCACTTATATTTTTCAGCAACTATCAGAATAATAATGTGAACTTTACCACTGTCAATTATTTCAGACATATTATTATTATTATTCAGAGTAAAAGATCTTACCAATTGTATTTCTTTACCTTTCTTTTTAAACCAGTTGTATTTCTTTAGTTGCTATGACCAGTGCCAATTGATAAATTCTGCTCAATATATATCACAATCAGAATGTGAGAAAGAATGAATAATATTAATATCCTTTAACCAAGTTGCATTTGTACGGGCTTAATTTTTTATTAACAGTTATGGAATTAACTTCTATTACTAAATAAGAGATTGTACTTAGCCTGCATTCCTGCAAATATACTTATTTTACAAAATCCTGTAGTAATTAATACTTTCATAAGAATATCGAAATCTCGGATTTAGATCCTTTGCGGTCGACTTTCACTCTTAATCTAACAGTCCCCGGTTGATTGTATCATAAAGTCGGCTGCAAAAGATCTATTTTGCAAGTTATCTCATTTGAGATTACTTCGGGTGCAAGAGAATCTCATTCGCGTTGTGAATTTCCTGTTAGTTTGAAATTCAAGCTTCTGAAGGATAGCTGCCTCTGAAGCTATCAGAGTCTGAGCATGTAGAGGCTCTGAAGTTGCTTGTAGGTTCTGAACCAGGAGACTCTGAACTACTTGTTCAGTTACGTTTGTTTTAGGAGTTAGCCGTTAGTTAATTAGTTAGTTAGTTATGACAGTTGACATATTTTGTGTTGTGAATTCGTCTAAAAATCACATTAATGAAATCTTTTGATGTGTGGAGCAAAATGAACGGCTACCAATAAACAAGCGGAAATAAAGGAGAATACAATAACCCTTTGCCCAACCCTAAGGTTATACCAAGAGACAACCCCTCTTGTTTCTCTAAAAAACACTAGCCTTTGTGTTGCGGCAAATCCTTATTATCACAAAACCTTACATCTTGCTCTCTTATTTTTCTATGAATAAAGTACTCCCTATTTATAGAAAAATATATCTTTTATTTTAAAACAAATCTGTTATAAAATAAAAACAAATATAAGTCAGATATTCCTCGAAACAAATTTTTCTACAAAATCTGCACAAAGCAAATTCGGCAAGCTACGCTCCGCACCTAGCGCAGCCCTCCCCATGCCTAGCGCAGGAGGCAGTGGCTCTTAAGATAGTTAGAGTTTGTTGGTGTTAGTTGTTAGTTAGAAATTAGTTATAGTTGATTACTCAATTAGTTAGTTAATTGAGTCCTATAAATAGAACACTAATGTACATATTTTACTATTTCTTTTATCAATCTATATTCATTCAATATGAATTTCTATGAGTATCTTCTTCATGAATACTCTTATGCTCTCTATCTTGCTTATGAGTTTGATCTCCATCCCTATGATTCCATGATTTCTAACATGGTATTAGAGTCTGGTTGGTATCCACCTTGAATAAATTTTCCGCTGCATTTTTAGAGAAAATCTATAATTTTCTCAACTTCCTTTTTACTTTCTCTTTCCATTACCTTTTTTCTTTCAATATTTTCCCGAGAAAATTTCAATTTCATTTTCTCCATTCTGATTTTATGTGTTCTTCATATCTGTATATTCTCTCACTGATTCTGTTTCCATCGATTCAATTTCACAATCTCTATTCTGACTCCAATACTGTAATAGTGGACTCACTCAAAAAATCGGTTTCAACATTGCGCCTAGTGCAAGGAGCAGAACCAAACCTGACTTCTGAAACTAAGATTTCAAGGCATACTTGACAGTTTGAGACAAATGGATTATCCAAATGAAAGTAATTTTTGGAGTCCAAGAAGTGCTTGAGGTGGTTAACAATGGCGTAGAAGCGCTACCAGCAAACCCAACAGAGGCGCAGAGGGCTGCATTCAGAGAGGCCAAAAAGAAAGATTGCAAGACCTTGTTATACATCCATCAATGTGAAGATAGCAAGGTGTTTGAGAAAATTGTTGATGTATAAAGTTCAAAAGTTGCATGGGACACCCTCGTGAAGTACTATGGTGGTGATCCAAAGGTCAAGAAAGTGAAATTGCAATCCTTGAGAAGGCAATATGAATTGCTTGATATGGAACAAAGGGAAACAGTTTCTGATTACTTCTCAAGATTGGTTACTTTAACCAATCAAATGAAGAATTGTGGATATGCATTGACAAATCAAACCATTATAGAAAAAATATTGAGAACATTACCCTCAAAATTTGATCACATTGTTGTGACAATTGAAGAAACCAAAGATTTGAGTGAGTTAAAGGTAGAAGATCTACAAGGGACCCTTGAAGCACATGAGATGAAGAAATCATAAAGGGGAAGTGGAAAGAATGATAATCAAGCTTTGTATGCAAAGTTCAAGAAAGAAAAATGGAAGAAAAGTCAAAAGTCTAAATTTAATGGAATTTTGCTTATACCTTAAGGCTTTGTTTGCGAGTTTGAAGGGGAAGGGAAGGGAAGGAAAGACTAAAAAGGAAGAAACAAGTGGAAAGATTAACAAATTTGGGAGGGAAGGAGTTTGGAGGGTTAATTTTTCTTCCTAACACAAAAACCCCCCAATTTGGAGGAACTCAAAAATTGTATTGCATGAGGGTTTGGAGGGGATTTGAAGGGTTTATATGAATTCTTCAAATTTAATTAATGTTGTCATAATATTTTTAAATTCATAATATATTAATCATATGTATTTATTTGTCATTTTCTATAAAAAATACTTTCTCAAAAAATGTAAAAAAATTCTCTAATTTTCTCTTTATTTCCCTCCTTCCAAAACCCTCCTCTCTCCTCCCCCTCCAAACTCGCAAACAAAGCCTAAAGGATTTGGATTCTCTCAATCCATTTTTATCTCAATCTCTCTCAATCATTACTCCTAATAATTTGATTAATCTAATGGTGATAAAAAATACAGTTATTAAATTTAAGAAGCACACCCGATAAAAACAAAAGATCTCATTTACTCATAGATTGGTGATTGTGAAATTTTTTTCGCACATAAACTTGTGCAATTCAATATCTTATATGGAAAATACTGATTTTATGCAAATAATTGTGCAATTCAGTTTAGAGATGGAGTAGCACATAATACAAATTGTAACCGTACATTAGTGGTTAATACTACCATGCCAAACTGTAGCCTCTTCGATTTCAATGCTTTCTCCTTTGTTTTTCCAAAAGCTCGGTGAGATAAAAAATTTGTTTCTCAAATCCAAGTCATCTATTCATTAGTTTATCTTTTTCTTCTAATTAAAATGAAACGAGGTAGAAAAAAAGAACTGAAGAAAAAAGAGCCATAAATAAAATATTAGAAAGCACATAATTTTAGGTGTAATTTGTTGTCACCAAACTCTTTTCATTTTGTTAAGGTGTATTTCTTTTAGTAAATGAGATTTTGTTTTTGCTTCATTGGATAAATCTAATAGGTATAATTTAATGTTGAGAGAGATTGAGGTAAAAAGTGATTGAGAGGATCCAAATCCTACATTAAATAATATTTTATAGAATTATTACACGGCGTGGGTGACAAAATTTTTTTGTATTCATTGATATAAGCGCATAAAAACTGTAACGGATGCAGGGCAAATAGTTTAACAGATTTATGCATGTATAATATTTGTAACATATTTCAAGTATTATAAATGCAAGTGGCTAGCCATGTGGTATTTATGTGACAACAAAATTGGGGATAACTCCACAAAGATGAACAACAAGAGACTAAGAAAGAATAGAAAAAAAAAAAGATTTGAAATTGAAAGAATGAATTAAAGGAAAATGATCTTATTTTATTGAATATAACAACACCTATTTATAGGTGAAAATATACAAAATAAGATAGGTAACTTCGATAACAAGTTACTAACAAAGTCTATCCTTTCTAACTAACTATAAAGACAATTCTTAATTTATAACAAAATTTAAATTGTGTACATAGAATAATATAAAAAGACAATTCTTAGGTAGTGTTTGGCCTCACTTAATTTTTACTTTACTACTTCTTTTAAGGAGAAGTAGGGCCAAACATGATTTTGATAAAATTCTTAAAATAAAAAGTGTCTTTTTTATAATGAAGAAAATACAACATAAGTGACTTTGAAAAAAGAAGTTAAAATGAACTTTATTTTTACTTTTCGGAGGTGGAATGCTACTGGTCCATGCATCGATTCCCACATCTGACAAATTATATATTATTTTATTTTTACTTTCATAGTCCCGCTTCTTTTTATTTTAGGCAATATTTTCCGGCTAAAATTGCACACCCTAATTACACTGTTCCCGCTGCTATATATTATATTCTTTTCTTTCATCACATTGCCAAAACCTCACGCCGCCCCCTTGACTTTCTGCAGAGTTGCAGCAGCAAGCAGGTATCAATTTGTTTTTTTATTTGTTTAAACCACTATGTTACTTTTTGTCCTTTTGTTGCTTTCTTTTTTCTTTTACTTTATATTGTACTACCATTTATTTATCTGACATATACATCATGTAATTTATGTCTTCTTATTCATTAGTTTATATCTAATTCTTTTTTATCTATTTTTTCTTTATCACACCTATTATTTATTTTTATTTATTTTCTTTACTATATATGGATGCCTAGATCAGTAAGTGTAGAACAAAGAGTAACCAAATCTTATGAAACAAAATAAATGATCCATGCCTTACATACAAAACCAATAGCCTTATATAGTAGCAACAAACTACATGAGTAGCACAAAAACAATCAAAAGAACAAACCAGGAATAAAGGCGGAGCAGAAACTCAACATCCCAAATAGATTTTTTTTTTTATATTTTATTTAGTTTAGGGTAAATAGGTTGAAACCCCCAGTAATGTGGGCGAATTTTGTTTTTCCCCCCTATAATTTTTTTTCTTTTGATTCGCCCCTTGCAAAGTGAATTTTTTTGTTTCCCCCTTGGGTGCAAGGAATTTGAACTTTTTAAATCGGTTGAACTGATTAACCCCCTGAATTTCATGTTATTTATGATAAATCTGAATTTCATGTTATTTATGATAAATTTGTAACTTTTATAAAAATATTTTACCAAACAAATTTTAACTTAAAAGTACTAATTAAGTTGATAAAAATAATAAATACCAAACAACTTCTACTTTAACTTTAAATTTCTTATTTTCAACTTTAAGCTTAAAGTGACTTTTAAGCCTTAAAAAAGGAGGGTCAAACGCACCCTTAATTTATAACAAAATTTATATCAATTATGTAAAATAAATACTCTGTAATCAGTGGCAGATCCAGGACCCTGGACCACGGGGTGCAAATTTTATTTTGAAATTTTTTACTCCATTCGTATTTTCCGTTAAATTTTAGTTAATTTTATCTAATTTTGCGTTAAATTTTGGATTAATTTCATCTAAAACTTTCACACATATTCTCCTAAATTCTACATGTCTACGACTCTATTAGCCACACAGACGATTTAAACAAAGATTTGACTAAAAGAACTAATTGAAAACTTTTTAAACATAAAAAATCAAATTAAACTTAAAATAAATATAAAAAATTAAACATGTAATTAATCCTTATTATTCCTTACCCAAGTTAATTGTTCTCTTTTCGTGTATATATAGTATGTTCAATGCATATAGGAATGGTATGAATGACTAGTAGTATAAATTTTTGTCTACTAAGCATGCACGGTGGCCCAGGCCCATAATGACAAAACATAACCCTAGCATGTGTTGTTTACATAGTTCCATTTAATTAAAGAAAAATATTCAGCCGCCCGCGCAAATTGCCATAGTTTTACATAAAATCTTTTTCTTCTGTTTTTAATTTCTTGTGATAGAAAGAGTAGGCTATGGCCTATGGGTGTAAAAAGAAATTTTCATGGTGTGCAAATAACAAAATTACAAGATTATATGTGCAAATCTTAAAACTTCAGGGTGTGCAGCTGCACCACCTCAGCTGTACATAGATCCGCCCCTGTATGTAATAATAAACTATTAATAAAATATATGCAATTATATAAACTTTACAATAACATATAATAAAAATTACGATAATCTTAATTATGCTTGCTAAAAATAATAATTATACGATATATGAAATGTTCTTCTATTCTAAAACATAATTTTAAATTAAAATAAAGGTTTAATTCAACATTTGGTTTCTTATGTTTATTTTAGTTTTCAACTTGGTCCCTTATGTTTTAAAAGTTTCAATTTGGTCCCTTATGTTTCCATCGTTTGCATAAGTTGGTCCTTTCCGTCAATTTTGTCGTTTAATTTGGACACGTGTCCAAGTGTCAAGGTGTCCACGTGTCTGTCCACTTATGCAAACCGTCTGCCACATATGATAAAACTGACGGAAATGACCAAATTGAAACCTAAAATAAACATAAAGGACCAAATTGAAATTTTTTAAACATAAGGGATCAAGTTGAAACCTAAAATAAACATAAGGGACCGAATGATGAATTAAGCCTAAAATAAATTATAAACGGTAAAAGTGTAGTTTAGTTAAAATAATAAGGGGCAAAAATGGAAGAAAAATGATAAGCTATAAACTACTTGAAATAGCTTATAGAAAAAAAAGTTATAAGTCAGTAAAATAAGCTATAAGCTCATGGTTAAAAGACTGTTACCAAACATGTCTTTTAGTTTATAAACTATAAGTCATTTTTAAGGTGTTGTCAAACAGTGCCCTTGAAACTCGATATTTTTTTAAGGAATTAGACCTTTTAAACTCTTTGTAGAAGACTCAAGATCTATAGTGCTAGGAGTGTCGAACGCAAATGATATAAAAACATGTTGTCTGTCAGAACATGTTCCTCATGTTTTGCCATTTTGCTTGAAGTGATTTTGAAGGTTGCCTGTTCCACAATAAAAGATTTGGTCCTCAATCTCACTAGTGGTGAAATCTCAGTTAACTCCACACATGCATATTTTCCCCTATCCACCCATACAGCATAACATCTGTCAGTCCGAGAGTCGATCTTTCATCATGTGGATTGGCCAAAAAGTTCACAGGCGCTTATTTTTTCACAGATATCCCCGCGCGCCTAAAAATATCAAAATGGACATCCCGAACAAACTCGTGTCTATATTTGAAGCACGCAAGCTCTCTACAATGTACTGCATGCTCCCTAAAGTTATACAGACACGCCTTACGGCAAACAGAGGCAAACATCATCAACATGAAATAAAGGAATCGTGAGACAATATTTAGAGATAATACGATACTCAACTGATGACATATGTTGGCATTACCCATCAATAAGAATAACAAGAAAAAAAAATCATAAATATGTGCCGCTTGCAAACACCAAAAACTTTTTTTTTTCTTGTGGTCATGTCAAACTTAACTTCTCTATCCTGACCAATTTTTACCAAACTAAATAATCGCCAAAACATGTTAGACTTTAAAGAAAACGATATCGTTCCTGATAAAACTGTTTAAATCAAAATAAAAAATTGTTTCATAAAAACTATTTAAAACACTATCAAAATCAGAGTCGATACAAAAGTCGATCTGTCTAACCGTGATTTTTTATTTTTAATGACACTACATTTGAAGTTAAGTTTCAATGAAGGAATAATAATTTGAGACAATCTCCCTAACCTTGGAACATTTTGGGGCGGGGGCTAGCGTGAGCAAGCCACTCGTATCTCTCACAGGTGAGAGACTAAATTTCAACCACTAGATGAGTTAAACGGCTGTGATGCTGTACCTGGAGAGAGAAACACTCCAACAACAAAACACTCCAACGCAAATCTGAATTTTCTCTCCATTTCTCACTCCCTCTCACGTACAACAATCCTAAAGCAACAACAACCCAGATCTGAAATTTTTTCTCTACTACATCTCCCTTGTCACTGCAACTCGCTCTCTCCAACTCACTCTTAACCACCACCAGGTTTCTCACTTCTCTCCTTATAATCAACCACCCCTTTTTCTCCCCTTTCAGTTTCACGATTTACATTTTCACCAAAACACCATTTTTCTTCCAAATCAAACTCCATTGTTGACCTTGTTTTAACAAACGCTTGGTCTCAAGAGTTAGAACATCATATAGACAAGTGTTACCTATCTTTGATCCATGAAACTGTTGTTTACATTCTGAATCAATTGGATAATGACCCACAAAAAGCTTCTTACTTTTTCAAAGTAAGAATAAATGGTTTCTTGCAAATTCTTCATTGTGTGACTTAATTCTTATGATTTGAGCGAATAATGTTACAATTAATCAATTTTGGATTTGTGGGTTTTGTGGAAGGAGAAGCAATTGATGATTTTCTTTTGAATCAAAATCAAAATTTGCAACACAAAATTTAGAAGATTTGTTTGGGTGAAGTTTCTGGGTTGTTTATGTTACAACAACAAGAGTTGATTTCTCTGTGTTTGATTTCGATTTGGGGAATCTAAGATAACTTTTTTTTAATATTTGTAATTTGTAAATAAATCAAAGTTTAAAAAAGTATAAATAATATCAATTTTTGTAAAAAAAATAAAAATAAATAATACTGTAATAATACACAGTATTATTCATCTGCTATAACTGCAGGAATTTTCCTTTCTCCAAAGACATCATCACAACCGTTTATCTCATCCCATGGTTGAAATGCACTCTCTCACAGGTGAGAGATACGAGTAGCTTGCTCACGCTAGAACTCGCCACATTTTGGACATTCCCATACTAGTACTAAAGGTTAGAGGGACAGCGAGACTCAGTCCAAAATCTACCAAAACAAAAAATGAAAACGTAAGACCAAAGACGAATGAACAAGAGAAACAACAATTTCAAGGTTTAGTTTCATCTCACTTCACCATTCCAATGTCCACTCTCTCTCTACTTTCTCTCTCTTAAACAGAGACATAGAAACAACCACACCAAACCCATCATGCTTGTAGTGCCACCCAAACCCATCAACACAATCACAATCACCATCATGTTAGCCTTTACTTTCTTCCTCCTCTTCTTCTCCGGTTTCTTCCACTTCCCTTCCGTTTCACCCTCTCTCCCACCCTTCCACGAATCCTTCACGCTCCCTTCTACAAATACCTCCTCTCAACCCTTCACCGATCTGGTTTCTTCCTTCAGGAAATGGGATTTGCAAGTGGGTTGTGCTAAATTCAGAGAAAAAACAAATGGGGTTTCTTTAAATCAGTCAAAGGTTGTTTCTTTACAAGAATTTGGTGGTGATTCTGAATGTAAGGGTTTTAAGCTTAATCATGTTAGTGTTTTGGTTAAAGGGTGGACTTGGATTCCTGATAATTTGGATAATTTGTATTCTTGTCGTTGTGGGTTGAGCTGTTTGTGGACCAAATCAAATGTTCTCGCTGATAAGCCTGATGCTTTGATGTTTGAAACTTCTACTCCTCCGATTCAGGTAGTTTTTCTTTTATGGTTGAAATGTTTCATTAGTTTGGTTGAAATGTTTCATTAGTTTTATTTTTGATATGCTTGATTTTGCAATGGTGGTGTGTCTTTTGAAGTTGATAAATTTGTTTATATTGAATGTACTGAGAGTTTGAATTACTGAGAGTTTGATTTGTGATCATTGTTTTGCAATTGATTCTTTTCATGTTTGAAAGATGATGTTCACCTAGTGTTTAAGTTTGCATGGATGAAACAATAGATGATTAGAGTTTCTTTTCAATAGATGTTGGTTTTTACAGGCAGTTTTACCTGGAACTATGGGATGATCTTTGTGTGAAGATCGAGTTAATGGATCTTGCATTTTATATTTTGAATTAAAAAGCTTCAAAAGTTGTGCTTGAGTGCTTTTTATTGGACTTCGAATAAGCTTACATTAGCATGTAATGCAGATTGCAGATATCTAGTTGTATTGTGACTTCATAGCGCCAGGACCCAGGACTATATGGTAGGGTAGAATCTGTTGTAGCATTTCTTCATCCTGATTAATCGGTAGTAATTCTAGATCTGTTGATTGTGTGGTGGAGTGCGTTTTTTTTGGGAATTCTTGATAGAGGTAAAAACAGTGAAGTATAGTATCAGAGTCCATTTTTAGTTCAGGGAATTCTTCAGCCAGAAGGCCACAATTTCCATTTTTGTTCCTTCACGTTTACACCACTACTGTAGTGCCATTCGATGGCTTCTTAGCAAGACAAAGTTCTTGATTGTTTTTTCAACTTAACCAATCACAGATGGCAAAAGGTTCTGTTGGTGATTATGTCCCTTTGTTCTTTTCAAAAGGTTATGAGCTTTATTGCCATTTTGGCTGTGGTTGGGTCCATTTTTCTTTTATTTGATAAACTATGTGTTGGTTCCGTTTCTATTTTTTGTTGCCAGGGATCAGATTTAACAAAGTCTACAGCTAAGATGCCTTTTGGCCCAATCGTTATCAAATTAATTTGATAACATGAAACATGAAAAGGATCATTTGGTAGTATAAAATATAAATATCGTATATATCTGCATTGCATCGTACGGCTCAAGATATGTACTAGTTTGACTGTTTGAGCCTTTAGGTGATTCAACGTGATTGGTAACATTCTTACAATATCAACTGTCAGTGAGGGCTGAGTTTGTTAGATTGAACAACTATTTTTCTCATCTTTGATATCTTCTTCAATAATGTTTGCATGTTTTAGTAGAAGAACTCTATAAACACTTTTTGTTTTATGTTATTCCAAATCTCACAATCTTCTTTGCTTTGTACTCAAACGAACTGTTAAAGTCTATCCTTCTCAAATACTTCTCTTGCAGCTGCATATCAGACTTTCAAGATTTTTTAGCTGCTAATGTGTTGCAGTATTAGTTTTGGCTCATTTTGTTATGATTTCTTTTTATTTCAGAGACGTGTGGGAGAACCACTTCGTGCGTATATGGATCTTGAAGCTGGCCGAAGGAGATCTGGTCGAGAGGATATATACATTAGTTACCATGCTGAAGATGATGTACAGTCAACCTATGCCGGTGCTCTGTTTCACAACGGACGAAACTATCATGTCTCCAATACTAAAAGCAGTGTAAGTAATACTAATAATTCATTAACAGGATATTAACCGAGATAAAGAAAGAGGAACTCACAGTAACCTAACCCAATTTATAATCTGTAGGATATACTTGTTTATTGGTCTTCATCACGGTGTCTCTCTCAAAGGAATGAACTTGCCAAGAAACTTCTTGGCTTGCTGCCACATCATTCTTTTGGCAAGTGCCTCAACAATGTCGGTGGTCTAGATATGGCTCTTTCGTTCTTTCCTGAGTGTGAAAAAGATGCAAATGCTAAACCAAAATGGTGGGATCATCTACATTGTGCCATGTCTCACTATAAGTTTGTTCTTGCAATCGAGAACACTTTCACCGAGAGTTACGTGACAGAGAAGTTATATTACGCATTGGACTCGGGTGCAGTGCCTATCTATTTTGGTGCACCAAACGTCATGGATTTTGTTCCTCCACATTCAATAATAGATGGTAGAAAATTCAAATCAGTAGAAGAACTGGCTTCATACGTGAAGGCCGTAGCTAATGACCCAGTAGCCTATGCAGAATACCATGCATGGAGAAGGTGCGGTGTAATGGGTAACTATGCAAAAACACGAGCCGTTAGCCTCGACACATTGCCGTGCCGGTTATGTGAGGCTGTTAGCAGAAAAGGCGGAAGAAATGCAAGAAGCTAGCAAGGGTGAATTGATGACCCTGCTTGACAGAGATAGAAAGATTGAATTTATAACTTTGTATAGAGGCACACTGCTTTATAGGGTCATTCCATTTGTTTTTACTTTACATTTTTCCAATGACAAATTGTGGATGACATAGCATTGTAGTTAATTGTTGTTGATTGATGATGTATAATTTTAAAGAAACGCGCGGATATGTCAACTTGCAAAGGGACACCAGGTATTCATGTTTATGCTACGCAACGATCTTGATGCTGCTGACACTTTTCCTTTTTTTCCATCGGCTTTGGTTCATCGAAGAAAAAACTTATAGAAGAAGGTATGAACTTCAAGTGAAAAATGATATGGCGATTATCTGATAAAAAAGACATAGTTGTGGATACATGTTCCACAATGTCATGAATGGAGTTTTCACTCAGCTTCTGATAGTAGTTCTCACAAATGTCAATAACATTTTGAAAGCCAAATAAAACTTAATATATTACACACACCGCCTTTATCTGTCATCTGTCTCGGCGAAAACAAGTTTGTATATGATAAAAAATTGGTCTTACTTGTGTACCATCGACTTAGCGTTATAGATTATAAAAAAAATAAAATACTCCATAATTAAAATCGGAAATTGTCTATTTTTTTATAAAAAAAACGAAAGTTGTTGTGTTTTTTTACCAAAATAAAAATCAATTTATAGAAAAACAAATTTCCATAAAAACTATCAAAAATAGCTTCTCATTTAAAAATCTATAACAAAAGGAAAAAACTTTTAAAAATGATTTTGTTTTAAAAATATTTTTTCATGAAAAAAATTGTAACATACCTCTCTTAATTGTTCGACTCTACATGCGTCATAAAAAAAAATTGTTCAACTCTACAATTATCTTCTACGCGTAACTGCAGATACTAATAAAAAATTTCTTCTTAAGAACAAATAAATATAAAAACAAATTTAATTGAAATAAAAAATGAAATTCATATTAGAAAGCAAAAAATTTGAAAAATAAGAAAAAAAGAACTAGAACATAATAAAGGTCTGTTCTTAACAATGGTCATGCAAATGCAATAAATAACCCATGAGACTCATTTTGAAAACTTCTCTATTGGCGATTCCACGACTCACCCCGAGTTTTTCTTTCTCACTCACTCAAACCCTTCTTCTTTTTCCTCTTCACTCTCACCGTCCCGCCAAAACCCTACTACGAACCAAAACGCCGTCGTTTCCAAGTTATACATGCGCGCCAATGTCGACAACGTATACTGTTCGTGACACAATCGAACTCACCACCATCGAGAAAAACATCTTCGATAGACTTCTCGCCACTCTCCGTCACTTCCAACTCCAAACTCAGCTCCGTGTCGCCGGCGGTTGGGTTCGCGATAAGGTCTGTAATTCATTGCCCTAATTCTTTGTTAACTGCTACGTTTTGCAATTTTGATTAATTGATTGATTATTTGTTGTTTTGATTTTGTGTGTGCAGCTTTTGGGAAAAGATTGCTATGATATTGATATTGCTCTTGATAATATGATGGGTACTGAGTTTGTGGATAAGGTTAGAGAGTATTTGTTGACCATTGGAGAAGATGCGCAAGGTGTTTGTGTCATTGAGAGGTGCATTTTACTCTTTCTCATGTTGCAATTTGTTAATTTGGTCTATTTTACTTGTCCTAACAAAATGCATAATAGAAAGTAGAAATTGAAGCTTCATGTTCATATATCCATAACAAAACATAACAAGGGAGCATTAACATTAAAATTTATAAGGAAGAAAGTTGAGTATGTAATCTTCAAATTTTGAATTTGATATGTATTTTGTTGAGTTTGACTGGATTGTAAGGTATCGAGTGTATGCATTTGTCGCTGCTGTTAATGAACTGGCAAACTTATGGTTTTGATAGTTACTAGTGGATACTGGATAATTTTATAGTAAAGGTATAATTCTGATCAATGAAGAATATGAATGAAATTAAGTTGTTCTTTTGATAAACCCAAGATATTTTTATTTTTTAGGGTTTTTCGGGCAGCCATCTAGTAGATAATTTTTGGGTTTTACTGTTATTATTCCTTTAATTATTCCTTTAATAAGTGAGTGCGTTGGACGTACTTTATTTTTCACATGAATTTCCAACTGGAAATCGCATTCATATAATTTTATGTATTGGTTGCAAATTTAACATTTTTTTAGTAGAACATTGTCTAATTATTCTTCTTGCAGCAACCCTGACCAGTCCAAACATTTGGAAACAGCCAGGATGCGCTTGTTTGACATGTGGATTGATTTTGTCAACCTACGGAGCGAAGAATATGCTGAGAATAGTCGCATTCCTTCTAAGGTACTACCAATGTTAATATTGTTAGTAATTGATAGTATTATGCTGGGAGTAGGGAATGAACCCCTGACCTCTTGTCACTCCACTCATTTTGGTCATATAAGACATTTCTCTGTTTTTCTTCAAAGATAGCTAGTATTCTTTCTTATACTTGTTATTTAATTACATGCATTGTTTTACAAAATTTAATTACTTGCTTAAAAACCAAGAAGTTTGATTATTGTTAAGGTGATTTTCCTCAATGTTTTGTAAATTTTAAGCTAATTTTTATGTGAAAAAAACACACATGTATTCTTGCTTCCATTTGGCATATTTGGTCTTCTCTTGTTTTTCTATATCCTAGTCAAATTCTACAGAATTAAGTTTACTTTATGTCTAACAGCAAACATTTGGCACAGCTCAAGATGATGCATATAGGAGGGATTTAACAATTAACAGGTATCTTTCTGTACTTTTATTTAAAGTTGTTACATTAGATGATAGTTTCAATTTATTTGTGTGACAGCTTATTCTATAATATCAACACTGATGCAGTTGAAGATTTTACTAAGAGAGGTCAGGGTGGATTTTATTACCTAAATAAGTATTGTAATTGCTACTTTTTTGTTCATCTATTAACTTCTTTGGCACTCAGCAGGAATCTCAGACCTTAAGTCTGGAAAGATAGTGACTCCATTACCTCCAAAGACCACCTTTATTGATGACCCATTGCGAGTTCTTCGCGCCATTCGGTTTGGTATTTTTTATTTATCACGAGTTCTGTAGTTTTATATATGTTGTGAACCTTTTGTCCCATGCTTTACGTGAAATTTGAACATATTTTTCCTGCTATTACTTTTAGGTGCTAGATTTGATTTTACTCTAGATGAAGATCTGAAAGTGGCTGCTGCGTGTGATGATGTGAAAAATGCTCTAGCTGCTAAAATTAGCAGAGAGCGCATTGGAACAGAGGTGCGTTCTAATTCATCCTTTTCTTCCCTAGGGATAACTTTTATTGAAACTTATTATGACAAAATAGGTCATACTTTTTGTTTGTACTGAAAATTTAGCCATATATGTTCTTATGTTTATTTCTTTGTCTGTAGATTGATCTAATGATATCTGGAAATCAACCTGTCAAAGCAATGACTTATATTTGTGAGCTAACGCTATTCTGGACTGTCTTCACTCTTCCTGCTGAGTACGAACCTGTCCTTTCAGATGGATGTGACAGGTATATGTGATAGATAAATTCATTAATGTTTTGTTTCTAATGTGCGAAAAGGTGCAGAATGATTGCAAATACCATTATTAATGAATAATCACACTCACATCTTCTGCACATGGCAAGAGTTACTCTAATAGTTTATAGTTGCCCTAATTATTAGGATAAAGTGAGCCTTGTCATTGGGTTAATATCTGTACCATGAATACCTCTTATCAATCTGATATTATTTACAGCATTCCTTTTGTGTTTCTTCCTTTCATACCTAAATTGATAGGAACCCAAATATTAAGAGAAGAAAAGATTGTATTACAGAGCCAAACCCCTGTAGGCTGTAACCCCAGAACTATTGCTCCTCAAAAAGAGATAAATCTCTCTTTGCCCAACCTATGATTCTAAAATGGAAAAGCTGATGAATGCTCCCTCTCTCTCTCTCTCTCTCTCTCTCTCTCTCCCTCCCTCCCTCCACACCTATTTATAACAGAAATGGTCACACACTATGTGCTCCCCTTAGCCCTTTGCTACCTCACCATCCTTTCCTTCATTCCCATATTTTTCTAACACCGCTCCCCACGTAATAACGGGCTTAAGAAAATGACTCACTATCTGCCTATTTAGACCTACATTCACTATCTGCCTAACATAAATCCCATATCTTGCTTTGGTGCTTTATTTTGTTTTTGACTTTTCCCTAGCATGGAGATACATATATTTTGTTGGGTCCTGCTGACCAACTAATTCTTTCACTTTATACAGGCTTTGCATTTCTTACTTGGATAATGCATCAAACCTTATCCATTTACTTGGAGAGTCAACCTTTACAGTAAGTAACGGGTTAAGTTTTCGTTTTTACTAAATATTCCATTTCTACATTTTTTCTTAAAGTACAACGTTGTATGGTTGTTACTGTGCCACTATAGGCTTATTTGACTATTATGTGTTGCCTGATACACAATTTCTGTTTATTTAGGCTGAACAAAGAAGGCTCACACTTTATGCTGCTTTGTTTCTACCGCTTAGAAATACCACTTATAGTGAAAAGAAGGCTAAGAAGGTACCCACCTACTTTTTCTAAGTATTACTATTTATGATTTTGTAATATTAAAGTGTAAGTGCATTAAGTTTGAGCTTTGTGCTTGGAGATGTAACGTCTTGCACAATGTCCATATTTTGATTTTCAACTTGAGCTTCTTTTTTGAGGTTGGTTGTTAGGATATTTTTTCACTAGATTAGATGCATAGGAACGTGAATCCGCATTGTTAGATTATTACTCCCTCCGTTCCATATTTTTTCACTTTCGCATTTTTTCGCATATTAAGGAATTGCTAACTTTTGTGAATGTTGTAAAAAATTATAATGTTTTTCCTCTTTTACCCTTCACATAACATTTAAAGCTTTGTAAAAGAAAAAAGACTTAATAACTTCTCCTTGAAAAAAGAGAATAAAAAGGGTAATTTAGGAAGATCAACAATAATTATACATTGATATTGTAAAACGACTTACATTTTGGTACAAATTTTTTTTCCAAAGTGACTTATATTTTGGAACAGAGGGAGTATGCAACATTATCAGGGATGAAAATTGAATTTAGTTATTTAATAATATTAGTGACAGCTTGGTTCAACTCAAAGCTCAATTACACCGAGTTTAAGTTTCACATAATATGATAATAATTAAAGTTGGAAGATAAATTAATCCTCTCATATGAAGGGTAATCTTGGAAAAAAATGTTAGCGAGAGTCCTCCAATCCTGAGGAGCGAGGACCCATTCTAGGGAAAAAAGCCATTAATACATGTGGGCGTGAGACTGCAGATGTGTAACTATAAAGCTGTTTAGAAAATAAATTATGCATGTAATTATTAAGTAGAAACTGGTTAGTTAGGGAGAAGACATGCTCTCAAATCCCTGTCATTGTTGGTAGATGTTGTAACTGTCCTTTAGGAAACGGTTTAATGCAGTTTACAGCCAGGAGCAAAATGTTACAGCAATATTTGTAATTCTGACTCTTTATAACCTTGTTTCAAGAGTATTTCATCAATAATACTATTTGTAATTCTAGTAAGTTCAGTATCTTCTATTAAATTTAGATACAAGTTCTAACACAATACTAAGTGTTAACAAATTTAATACTACTACTACCAACTTTCTTAATTCATGTGATTTAGTGAGCAAAATCTATATTTAGGGATGAAGGCAGTAGTATTTTGTTTTAATGCTATACCTAGAATTTCATATGGAAAGGAATTCTTTGAAAGCCAAGTTTTTTTTATTATTACTGAAAGGTAAAGAAATTTTGTCATTTCAAATTACCCATAAAGACCCTACATTTCCTACCTACAAGGAACATTTTAAGATTATTTAGATATGATGCACAGTTTTCAGTCAGATTTTATTCTGGTTTGAATTTGAAAACTGAAGGAAGAAAGCTTAAGTAATCAAATAAAATAACTTTGCTTCACGGACAGTCGGGCACGTCTTTTTCCCATTCAATTATTTTGTTTTTTCTTGGTCTCTTGACTCAATTGTACCCTAGACTAGAGAATGGAAACCACTGTGTGCCATATGTAATCTTGTGGTTATTATGTCTAATGACATGTTGAGCCTAATATGTGATTCTGAATTATAGATTCCTGTTGCCAATCGTATCATTCGTGAGTCCATCAAGAGAAAAGCTAAGGATGCAGAAGTGGTCAGTTTCCTTTGAGCCTTAGTATAATTTGAACAGATACATCATAAACACCGTCACCCAGAATGTATATAATTTGGCCATTGCTTTGGTTGGTATTTATATTGTTTACTGTAAAAATCTAGGTGCTTGACTTACACCGATCGTCATATAAATTATTATCATTGATTCCTCATCTCGCATCTGGTGAGGATATCCAAGCTGTCGATCTTGGTTGGATGAGAGACTTGATTGATGTCCCTGTTTCTTCTAGGGCCCGGGTAATAACAGGTGAGGTCTTACTTTGTTTCCTTGGTATTATATTAGCTTTGTGCTGTTTCTTGTAGTTAAGCTATTGTTGACCTTAATTTTCAGTTATAGACTTTTCATATTGACATATTGTGCTATAGACTGTAGTTTATCATGATCCTACATGTTGTAGTTTCAATTAATTTGTTGGTTTCAAGTGGAAAGTAGCCACAAGCCACACTTCCCTTATTTGTTTTTACAGTCACATTTTCCCAAAGCTAATTAATCAAATGTTTTTTATACCGCTTAACTAATTTGCATCAATAAAAGACAGAAAGAGATGGCATTTCCGGATATTATGAAGGATTAAATTTGAGGGATGTATTCATTCCAGCTCTTCTGTATCTGTTTCCATTCTGGCTTCTGTATCTGTTTCCATTAGAATTAGGAGTTGATTAGCTATTGTGCAGTATGAATTGTTTCTGATATGGCTGAGATTTATATTTTATTATTTTAGGGTTTCTCTTAAGAGAGCTTAAAGATTTTTGGCGAGTTGCACTGCTGATATCCATTATATTGCATCCAATTGACATTAGTGACTCTGAAGATGAGAACTCAAAATTGGAAAAACGAAGAGATCTGTTTAATGCCGTGGAGAATTCTATAACCAAATTAGGTGAGACTTTTGTGGAAGTTATATGTTTGCAACAGTTTCTCAAATTTTACTGCATCTTCTCCTTGTTCTGTTAGCATTATTCAGGGGCAGTTCATTTCTATTTATATGTTAATGTACTATGTTCTTTTGGTAATAAGTGTAGTTTAGGACTAAATAAATCAGAAATAGAGAAAAAAAAAATAACAACCAGCATTTTCTCACTGGGTGAGGTTAAAAAAAGGCAAAAGAAGAAAGTGATTGTTTATCATGTGACAGTGACACAAATATTATCGTGTTTGATAAGAAATGTGTTTTACTTTGTGCCGGTTCTTTCAATGCCGTTGCTTGGCCGCTAATTATTTTTCAATTAACAGGCCTTGAGAAAGTATGGGAAATAAAACCATTGATCAACGGAAAAGATATTATGAATGTTCTTCAGCTTAAGGGAGGACCGCTTGTTAAAGAGTGGGTAAGTCATTCTGCTTAGTGCTGCATCATCTCTCACAGTGGTGTTCAAACAACTTTCGAGTTTAAGGTTTTCATATTTTGTTTCATTTTGAATTGCAGCTGGATAAAACAATGGCTTGGCAACTTGCCTATCCATCCGGAACTGCCGAGGAATGCCTTGAATGGTTGAGAGAAGCCAATTCTAAGCGAGTAAAGTTGGAGTGAGGTTTACTGCAAAGTTGTCAGAATCGAGTTTTTACATTAACTTGTTTTGCTTAGGTGAAATCGAAATGTACACTTGACTCGTAAATTTGTAGAGTTAAGGTGTATTTTAGCATCATACATCCTTTGTAAAAGACAAAAAAAACTCATTTTCCCACCTTTCTTTTTCTTTCTTCCTTTCACCAGTAACTTAGTTGCCCTTAGAAGAATTTTTTTTATTTTGACTTTTTCTTTGGCACAAAAATCTCTTTGACTTTTAGGAATCAAGTTTGAGGTTATAATACTTAATCCACATATACGACACCAACATTTCTTTTTTCCTACAAACATCAATATCTCTTCAATTTTTTTACTCAATCATCTATTTTTATTTTATTTTGCTAGAGGTAAAGGATTACATCATAAAATTACTATCATATATAGACTCATACAAAATTACTTACAGCATAACATTGCTATTACAAAGACAGCAACACAACCACTTCAATATGTCTATTTCCAACCTTTTATGATCCTATCAAAACACCAAAATTAGCATTCAATAAATTTAGACACGAACAAAACAACATATATAGCTGTTGAAACTTACTTATTAGGAGATTGAGAAGGCAATACTTTATTACTATTTTTCTTTTTGTTTGGACAATTTCGTGTGTCATAATTAGTTTGACCGCAACATAGAACATGAGAGTAGTAAGGCTTCTATGCAGCTTCAACTCCTACTTTTGGTCTTGATCCTTTTGGTCAACCTTTTTTTTTTTTTGATATCAATGAGGGCCTAAGCCCGGAAGAAAGAAACTACACTGGAATGAAACGTGGGGTCGCTATCCCCAATACATCAGCTAACATCACATTGTGACACTCTCTAGGACACGTATCATAATACACCATATGTGTATCAATAGTACAACCAATATTGGCAAGCACGTTGGCACACTTATTTGCTTCCCGGTATGAGTGATTAATAACTACTTCCCAATCCAGCTCCAACAAACGTCGAATACGCATGACTAATGCTCCACCAAGCGGTCTCCCATACCCAGGCTGACGAAGCACTTGATTCACAACACTAGAATCCACATTCAACTCAATTGTTTGCATCATCATGTTGCAAATCAATTAAATATTCTTCACTTTCTGCCATATCTTTTATCTCTTGGACAACTTTTTTTAATTCTCTAGTAGCAATTTGTTCTCGTTCTTTTGTCTTTGATAATTCAACTTCAAAACATCGAATTACAGACTGAAATTTAGCAGAGGAACCACTATTGCAATTTACTACATAACTAGATTTTGGGATCAATGAACTTTCTCATCTCCATTAGGAAGGAAGATATTTTGACGGGAGGCTAAAATAATTTTTCACCATTAGCATTTGAATAACATGTCTGCATAATATTCCATAAAATTGAAATTCTTTACAAGAACAATGAATTAACTCTTTCCCTACTATCCAACTTACTAACCACCATCAACTTTAGTATGATGTTGCACAATATAAGAGCTGTTATCAATTTCAATTGCGGCATATTTTGTTGATAACTCGATCTCATGTTGAGCAAATCAAAGGCATATGGAGTGAGTACAGATACAACATGTTCCTCAATAGGAAAACATGTTATAATATGAAGATTATGATAGTTTTGATGGATTCTTGCTTCTTCTCCAGCTTGATTTCTAATTTTGACAACAACGCCAACCTATACAAAAATTTAATAATGATGTCTCATTATAAGCTAGTTATTTTTTTTGACAGCATTATAAGCTAGTTATTTTAATGGGTGGATAATTTGCTTTATAATTGAATCATCAAATACCCAAATAATATGCTCCAATTTGTTATTTTCAATTTTTCATCAATAGTGCGCTCATATTTGAAGACATCATCAATATCTTTCAAACTTTTGCATAATTTGAGAACATCAGAAGCATCGTTTTCTTTACCAATACTACTTTGAGATTGAATAAAATTTTGAATATATTTATCTAAAAATGGTAGACTAATTGTACCTATTCCTTTTTCTAACTCAAGCACTCTCATTATAAGACTTATAGAGCAAGCAGCTTTCGACAACAATAGAATACGACTTTGATCAACAATTGGGATATTACGATATGCAGGAAGAAATTGAACCTTTTTGTCATCCAATAAATTATAATTGTGACCATTGTTGAAATTTCTAACCTCCCATTTTTTCAAAAAGTCAATTGTTCTCTTAGCAACCAACATCTTTGCGATACAATTACATTTTGATGATTTTCGTTTCCTTTTACTTTCCACTTCATTAATTTTGCATTGTTTAACAATACCACCATGATGACAAACAAATTCCCTTTTATAAACGGCCAATAGATTATGCTCGGACTGGTGTATCAAGATCTATAAATGTGATCACGTCTAATTGAAAATCCATTTTTCGTGCATATAAAGAATAAAAAAAAAATAAGCATCATCATCACTGTTAAATATTTGCCTTTCCGAAGAAACCAACTCATCAAAGTTATGGACTTGTGGAAAGAGTTGTATTGTGGTTCATGAAATGGTAGAGAACTTACATGTTCATCATCTGCATATAATATACAGAAGTATAATCTTTAAGAGCTTCCAAGTGCCAATCAATAGCATCATTTTTTTCTTAGATGTCATATTAACCTAGTCTAAATTTGAATGATTCATATTTACAAATCAAAATTTTATGTAATTATCCTATATTTATTAATATATATATATATATATATATATATATATATATATATATATATAAATCAAAATTCTATTTACAAAATAAAATTTATTGTTAGAAATCTTATATAAAATAGAACTTGGAATAAAAATACATGCATGGCAATTGAACACAAACTAGTTCCTAAAGAGAATAGATTTTACCATTTGGAGACTCAAAATACATGATTTGAAAAGAAAAAATATTATACCTTTATTTGAAGAAAACAACTCTATTGCATCAAAAAAAAAAAAACTCTATTGCATTAGAAAGATGATGACACGATGTTTTTTGCACAACAAATAGAAACTTGCTTTTTTTGCACCACCACTTGAGCTAGGAAGATGATGACAAGAGCAAGAGGTAGTTAACGATTATGGGAAGCTGATGTAAGGTTGGTTCAACAAAGGGAAGCAAGTTGAACCATTTGGTGGGCTTTTTGGCGAGAAGAGAAAGTGACAATTTTTTAATTATTAAAATTAAATTAAAATTATACCCTTTTATCTTCACTTATTTTAAAAAGAAAATCTGGTTTTTATGTCTAAACTACACGGTGTTGATTGCTAACAAACACCTTCTAAGTGGATGGGTGTGTTGTAGCAATGCCCATGTATATATAATATTTATTGTCAATAAAAATATATAAAAAAAAGTTTAGATCATTAGTTTCTAATCGAATTATCGAAATGTTCATTATCCGAGAGTCGGCTTTGAAATTTTTGGTGAATTAAGCCAATTAAAATAATTGTGCTCTTCATAATCTTATCATTGGAATTATTTCGAATAAAAAACTTATCCCTCCAATTCTCAAGGGAAATAATTTTTAGTAATTTGAAATTCAGTCGGGAGATAAAAAAATATACAAAGTATTATTAAAATTAGAGGTCAAACTTAAATACTTGTAATCGATAATTTAATGTTGATTTCAATCTTAAATTAAAGACTTTAATTTTAATTTAAAAATTTACGTGATATGAATATTACTTAAAGAATATATTAAAAAGTTAAAATTATATTATTTTTAAATTAAAAAAATTAACTTTAAATATTCAATAATTCAAGACAATTGATTTTCTCTCATTTACATGAATTAAATATGACTAGATTCATGCATCTTATTAACAAAGAATGCCAACAACTATATTGTCAATATATACCGTAAAGTAAAGAATAATATCTCATTTTTTCATGTATTAACATGACTCTTTGTGTCATGCATATTACGTGAAAATTAATATTATATATGATTGCCATGCATGTTACATAAAAATTAATATTATATATAATTAAAATACAAAGTGGTTGATGTACCAAAATATAAAAAAAAAAAAATACAGAGTGATAATAAGTTTTAACCATATTATTTTATTTTATTGTTATGAAACTCATGTTTTATTTATGTATCTATTATTTATCAAATAACTTATTATAATCAAATAATCGCATAAATTTCATAATATTCTATTATTTTATAAAAATTTAATTACTTATTTGTTTCGTCTCTCATTTATTTTCATTTATTCTATTGTATTTTATTTTTTCATTTCTTTCTTCTTTTTGAATACATACATGTATAAAAATAAAAAATACGGTTGAAAATGTACTAGCATAGACGAATTTCAAGGGGTGGCAAGGGTGGACAGTAGGCTCCTGCCCCTCCCTCCCTCCCCAATGTTGTATTTATTATATAAATAAAAATATATTAATACTATGTTTTATATATAATTATTTTTAATAAACTATATTTTGTATGTGTTATGATAGTTTAAAATAGTTTTGATAAAAAAAATAAATGTAAAATAATTTTATACTAGTGTAATTTGAACTTTTTTAATATATAATATGATAAAAGTTTATATAATATTTATTAAAAGAAAGACTGGCCCCCCGTTTAATTGGTTTCTGGATCCGTCCCTGCGTACTAGTATAAAAAATTGTTATCCTCCGACTATATTAACATATACTATTATAAAAAATAGTCACAAGTGTCAAAAATGGTTACACCTCTAACTATTAACATATATTATTATAAAAGTGTCAATATATACGTACTACTAAATAACTCGGTTCTCTTTCTTAATGTTAAATTGAGATTTTGAAAAATCACTTAAATAGGGTGATAATATATGAGTTTAAGCGGTTTTACAATGAGTTAAATCGTGTGAATTCGCTTTGACTAGTGATTTCACTCAAAATGATTTTAGCTCCAATTTAACACGAAATTCACACGTAAAAATATAGAATTGACAGAGTTTACAGTTTAAAACGGGATTTTAACAACCGTAGTTTACTGCCTTGATAGTTGATCAATTGTCTACTCGTTAAGATGTCATGGATTGAGAGCAAAGATGCCTGTTAAGATGTCATGGATTGAGAGCAAAGATGGCCGTTAATATGTCATGGATTGAGAGCAAAGATGCCTTGGAATGAGGAAGTATTGTCTGTCTGATTAGAGAGTGATGATATTGGGAACGACATATTGTTGCTTGACACATTTTGGACGTATGTTTGCAACCAGTAAAAATAGTTGATCCCTTTAATTGTCAAGCGATTTCGCCTAATCCCACATTCTCTGATCAATATTCTCACGTCTCTCGTGATCAAGCCCACGGTGTCGGTGGTTCATTTCCTAGTTCAACATACACTATGAATGTCTTTGAAAACATGTGTCAAATGTTTGGTTTTTGCCGCAAAACAATCCCATCAATCGTGGTCTGATAATAATTCACTCAAATTGAAAGAACAAAAATTAGAGAACAACAGACATTGAAATTAGAAAACTTAAAATATGTTGTAAAATGTTTGGTTCTACCACTTATATTTTGATAGTTTGTTTTTCCGATCCTCTTCGTTATTTTTTAATTTTTTGTTTGCTCTCTCGAGTACTTCTGTACCTTTTGTTGTTAAAATATCTCTGCCATTTAAAAAAACTAATCATATATTTAAACTGTTTCAACCATCTAATTTATTAATAGTACACATTTATAATTATAAATAACAATAAAAAAATAATAGATAACAAAACAATCAATAAAAAATAATAGTCTCTCTGTCTCACAATAATTAATATATTTAGGGTCCGTTTGAATTTAACTTATTTTTGAGCTTATAAAAATAGTTCATACAAATTAATAAACATTTACATTAATTAATAAATTTTTACTAACTAAAATTATTTCTTTATAAACTATTTTTTCATACGTTACTTTAAAAAAATTAAAATAATATATAAAAATTTATTTATTTGCATGAAAAAAAAGTCAATAAACAAGAGAATAAAAACTATGGTAAACTTAAAATCATATTTAAACTTATATTTTTTCACTTAAGCAACAAAAAAACAAAATAGAATAAATTACATAGAAAAAAAAAAGTGATTCACTTGGATATAAATTGATCGTGTGACGAATCATAGTATACTATACACTTCCACTCAAAAATCAAACAAAATAATAAACACTTTAAGAACAAGGCTCTGTTTTGTGTTTGGATCCAACAAAACAGAAAAGATGAGGATTTGGGTTGTTTTCTGTATTGTTTCGTTGATCCACTTTTGCGGTGCTGAACCATTACCTGCAGATGGAACGGTGTTGATACTCGATGAATCAAATTTCGATTCCGCCATTTCATCCTTCGATCATATCTTGGTTGATTTCTACGCTCCTTGGTGTGGTCACTGCAAGCGTCTCTCTCCCGAGGTACCCTTTCTCTCCCATAAATTTGATTTTTATTCAAACCCACTTCAAAAAATCCTATTTTTTTATGTATCACTTGGTGGGGTTTGTTTATTTTTAACTGGGTACTCATATTTTTTGTTGTTGTTTTTTGGGACATGATTGATGCACTTTTAGGAGTTAAGAGTATTATGCATGATCATCAAGTATAATGCAAATCTTTGTTGGCTTTGATTTATTTATTAGTATTGTTTTTTAATGTAATGTCACTGCTTGTTCTTCTTAAAATTGAACTTAAAGGTTATTGTTGTGATTGAAATAGACTTGTAAGTTTTGATATAATGATAAGAGAAAATTTACTTTTTAGATGCGTTGAAATTGAATAACTAATGTATCTGACCTATAATATAGACCGGATACATTAGTTATTCAATGTATTTAAAAAATAAACTTTATCTTATATTACGGACTGGAGGTAGTATCTGATAAGAGATTCTTGTGAGTGTCGATTCTGTTTCATTTTGAATGAAGCTGTGGTTTTCTGCCTTACAGTTAGATGCAGCTGCGCCTGTACTTGCAAACTTGAAGGAACCTATAGTCATAGCAAAAGTAGATGCAGACAAGCATACTCGCCTTGCAAGAAAATATGATGTTGAGTATGTTTTCTTTGGTCGGACAATATAGTCTGTTCGAACAATCTTTTTTGTTTTTTCTCTTCCTAACTTGTTACTTTTTTTGGACATTCTGTGATGCAGTGCCTATCCAACTGTTTTGCTGTTTAACCATGGTATCCCTACAGAATACCGCGGACCAAGGAAAGCTGATGTACTTGTTCGTTATCTAAAGAAATTCGCTGCTTCTGATGTTACCGTTCTCGATTCAGATTCTGCTGTCAATAGTTTTGTTGAAGAAGCTGGCACTTTTTTCCCAGTATATATAGGTTTTGGGTTGGACAGTTCGGTTATAGAAAAGTTTGGCATAAAGTATAAGAAAAATGCATGGTTTTCTGTGGCAAAGGATTTTTCAGAGGATCTCATGGTAACATATGACTTTGATAAGATTCCTGCATTGGTTTCCCTTAATCCACTGTACAATGAGCGGAACACCTTTTACGGCCCCTTTGACGGTTAGTTTATTTCATACATAATCAAAGAGACTTGATAGTTATTTTACACACTAATCAGGACTTAGTACATCTCACTTATATACATTTTTCACACTTTTGATAGTTAAGTGGTGATTTTGATTTGTCGATTTTGTCATATATAGAAAAGAATATGTGCTGGCATATGCTACTTTCATAGTTAAGTGCTTCTAGAATATGTCAAAGACCAATTGTTAGGTTATTTTGAAAGTTCGTACGCAGAAAGGGAATTATTCAACCCTATCGTTTTATAGATTTAGGAACAGAAAAATACACAGAGGAAGATACAATCCTCACACTGGAAATTTCCAGTAAAAAACTAAGCAAAAGCTGAGATCCTTTCCAAGGAAAACAAGGACACTAACAAACTAGCCCAACAACCAACAGAAAGATAGCAGCAAAAGTAACTAACTCATTAACTACTTACAATATAAGGATAGTTAGTTCTTAATCCTTCAATGCTCAACTAACAAAGGCTTTGCGCCCTGCGCATCATTAACATTCCTAACACCAACTCTCCTAACAGCTTAAGTTATTCTATAGGCCTAAAAATGGTTTTTATTTATCCAGCATGCCACCTTGTACAATGTTCCTTTGGGTGGCCTCAAACATAGTCGATGCAAACTTTGCAAATTGCCCTTTTACGATATGCTTAGGTTTAACTTCATTCCAAAAATGGGGTTGACATGGGTAAAACTCCCAGCCACAGCCACTTGGTCGAAGAGGCACCAATTTCAATGTCAAAGAGAAATTCTCATAAACGCTATATATCTACTAGGTAGAATCCCAAGACTGATTTATATATCACTAAGTAAGACTCTAATAGAAATTGGTACCAGACTGAATTGTATATAATAATCCTAGAATTTTATTGATAACTTCTCTGGAGAATGGTTCTCAATCAGACAATTTCATACACACAATAGTACGATTATTAACAGAAAGATTATAATGAAAGAAAGAAACAGGGACACGTTTTCCTCCAACATTTCGAGAGCTTGGTCTCTCATTCCCAATAACCGCTCAAATAACTTCTAGATAACCAAATTTCCCTATTTATTCTTAAAATAAACACACAAAACTAATAAAACATAACTGCTCCTAATAATATAATAAATGCCTAATAATATTTACTAATAAGAGGTTTGACACACTCTTACAGTTCATAATATGTTGCCTTGCTGATTTCACTCTTTTATTTGTCAAACCTGACTTAGACATTGGAAAGTGTCTCTATCAAAAAAAAAAAAATGTTTACCAATCTAGATTTTTGAAAAATTCATAGCCAATCTATTGTAAGCATATGTTTAAATAATTTATTTAGACTCTCACGAGAAAGACTGTAGCCTGCACAACACTCTTGCGGGTTCTTTCTGAAAGTGTAAGTTAGGCTGCAGCTTCTCTTTTTCCTTTCGATTTTCCCCGGAAAACTTGTGCTCACGAAGTTTCCATTTATTGCATTTTGAATATAATTTGGAAGCTTTGAAGTAACACTTTTGCTACTATTGGGTTTGTCTGGACTCTAATATCAGGGAATTAGTTCACTATCCAGGTTTTAGATATGGCCCGATAACGGATCGGCTTCCCCGTGTATTTCCAGCTCTTAGTTTCTTTAGGAGGTTTTATTGGCCTAGAGCCAATTATCTAATGAATCTAATCGAGTATGACAAAATTATATATGGAACTTATTAATGCTACAAATCTCACATTAGATGCGATAAGGCTTGATAATGTGTTTATAAGTGGTGAGTAATCCCCATCTTGGTTTTGTGTGTGGATTGAATTAGGCCCTACCCCAAAAGATGGTATCATAGGCTATGTAAAATTCATTGGGCTACCGACTATCGGGTCATGCTCCAGACGTCCAATCCTGTGCGTGAGAGGGTGTCAAGAGTCCTACAATAGATCAGATAAGATCTGAAAATGTGTTTATAAGTGGTGTGTAATCATCACTTTATAAGCCGGTTTTGCAGGGGTTGAGTTAGGCTTAAGACCAACCTTAACATATAATAGGTCCATCAGAAAGGCCTTTCTTTTTTCAGGGTAGCAATTCACGCAGATTTGAGAACTCAAATAGTAATAGTAATACTACAGTTTTCTTACTTCTAAATTAAATATGAGCTTGAATGTCTGTTACTAATCTTGAATGCCTGTTGCGAGCTTATGAGTACCTCTCGAATTATACTATATTATATTTTGTTTTTTCTACTCACATCATGTTATGCTGGAAAATATTTGGTTTTGTTCATATACTATTAAAGTGTTTTAGCTTTGATACATCATTACAGGAATCTTTTGATTAGTTTTATGTTTTTGTTTTCATAAAGCAGATGAATTTTTGGAAGCCTTTATAAAACAAAATCTCATTCCTTTGGCTGTGCCTGTATCCTATGAGACACTTAAGTTGATGAAAGCTGATGGTAGGAAAATAGTTTTGACTATTGTGGATGATGAAACTGAAGAAAGTTCCAAAGAACTGGTTAAGTTATTGAGGGCTGCTGCATCTGCAAATCGTGACTTAATTTTTGGTTATGTCGGAGTTAAACAGTTGGATGAATTTGCTGATAAATTTGATACCACTACTAAACTACCAAAAATGGTCATTTGGGATAAAAAAGACGATTATCTTTTGGTAAGTCTATGGTTTTTACCTGAAAAAAAAATAGTATTTCAGTTTATCCAAATTGTACTTCTTTTATGCATAGTTTCAAGTTTTTTATCATATCTTTTTGCATGTCTTGTTCTTGTCAATTTTTATCTATATGTTTGTTCATTTTGGTACATGACTAGAAAACTAGAATAGGATTTTGGTACATGACTAGGAAATATTATTAATTAAAGTTGTACTGATGACCATTTTACAACCGTCTCTGAGGGAATTTGAATTCTATCCCTAGGGTTACAAAAGCCAAACTCTTATCACTGAGTTAACACCTAATAGACAATTGACGAGGATATACGAGCATACTAAATGTCTCAATAATATACTAAATCTGCATGTCCTTTGATTTGATCATCATCGGTTGCAAAATTTCTGTGATACTTGACCTGCAAACCATGTAACTATCTTATATAGGCTCTTCATTTTAGGTATATCGATTTATGTTGGACTTCTCAATTTTTTCATAAACAATTTAAGCATTCTCTCATCAATCTTTGTTACATTAAATGTATAGTTGATTTTACATAATGTGGTAAGCTAATACCAATATTTACATTAATTTTCAGGTTGTTGGTTCAGAAAGCATTGAGGGAGAGGATCAAGGAACTCAAATCACAAAATTTCTAGAAGGATATAGAGAAGGAAGAACCATAAAGAAAACACTTAGTGGACCAACACTGATGCAGTTTTTCCATAGATCTTTTGACATTAGATTTGTGTATATTATTGTTTTTATGATTGCAATGCTAATGCTTATTCAAACCTTAGGTAGTAAAGGAGGTGATGATGATCAATATCAAAAAGTACCAAACCAAGAAAAGGTTAATCAACCAAGTAGTTCTACCTCAGAAAGTGAAAGCAAAGAGTATAAAGAAGGTGACAAAGAAGATTAGATTAATTATAACATATACAATGATCATCATTGAATTATAGCTGGCTTTAGAATTACCATGCCTTTTTGGTATGTGTAAATATTTTAGAGTCTTTGTATTTCTCATAAATTTTGAGTACTGTCTAGACTAAACTTATATATTGTTTATTTGCACGTTTTATCTAGTTATTTCTTGACATGATGGAAAAGCTTATTTGTTACTTTTAACGTGGCATTGATGAAATGAAAGTGTTGTTTCAATTATTGTCTAGATTCCTATGTAGCATAATTAATTTTAGTTGTTGGTGTGGATTAGTCCTGCTCCATTATAAGATCAATAATAAGTACAGGGTATTGCTAACATGTGCCCTAAGGGGACATGTTATGCCTTAGGGCACATGTTAAGAGCTTAAAATGGAAGTTTTGTATTGAGAAAAATAAGATTTGAACTTTGTAAAAGTTAAATACACAACTTTTAAAATTAATTTTCTATATAAAGTACTTTAAAATGTGCCTTTAGGACACATGTTTTGTTTTCTCCATAAGTATATACTCAATTTGGTCTCCAAAATTGTTGAATTATATGAACTTATACCTCACAATCACATTATCAAAATTTTAAAAGTATCCCTAAAATAGTAAAAAGGTAATTAGATTTGTCCCGTATCTGGATGTGTTATAATGGGAAATGATTTTCTGCAATAACATTTTGTCTAAAGTGTAATTTCAGCCGTCCATCAAGTGTACCGTTGGCAATCAAAGTTATTTAAGAGTTATTTGTACGGTTTAGATTTACACTGGATAATATTCAGTGAAACTTTACTGGAGAGAATCCTCTTCCGTTATCAAATATATCCCATAGAATTTGGATCCTCTCAATTTTGAAATATCCATGATATAGAAGATTGCGTTATGATCTTATAATGTTTCTTAATCTTTTCATCGTTTTTTCTTTGTAGTAGTCGTGGTCAGACTCGTATTTTTAATGTGGAGAAATATCAATTCTCGAATTCAAATCTGAACCACTACATATTAACGTTTTTGCAGCTCTCAACAGAGTTGTATTTATGATAGTGACATTTCTTAATCTAAAGTTGCCAAAATCTTAGTGTCTTTATATTTTTAAGATTTCATTATAAAAAAGAAAGCATGATAAACTTATCAACTGGTACAGCTCACCAGACTAATTTGGATAAGACTTAGTAATTTTGGTGTTTGTTGTTGGTTTGAATCTTCTTTGACTTGAAGTTTCTTAGGTCATTATCTGTCCATAGAAATATTCTCACATGTTCATGAGCTATTTGAGGGTCTTTAATTCAACCAAAAATAAATAAATAAAATATAAAGTCTTTTTTGTTAGTCTCCTACAATTATTTTTTATATTTTCCAAACAACGGATGTCCTTGATCAGCTGCAGAATGTTACTATCAAAATAGAGACAAAATAAGCAAAAACCAGAAACATAGGGACACACCAGCCAGCACTTGGTCTTAATTATGTGGTAGGTATGTCTTTCAACAACTTGTCTGTGAAATAATAATACAAAAATATACACTTAACCAAATATACATAATACGTAAAATAATACTACGATAGAACTGTTGTGATATTTTTATAAAATATTGTATTTTCTTTTCTTCATAATAGTAAATGTATTCAAGAGTATCAACACTGAATTAATCTAATAAAAAATTTGGACAACTTAAGCACAATATTGTATTATATAGAGAAACTCCATTTATATTATGGTAACTCAAAAAATGTACGAGAATATTCTTTGTATTAATTTTTGGTTACTAGAGAAAGGAGTCATGGATCCCTGATATCCAAAATTCGGTAGCGAGATAAATAAAGTCAGACAAAAAAATATTTTTACCAAGAATTGAATTTGATTTCTTCTAGACGTACAATTCGTCCTAAAAGGAGTCCATTAACCACTTGAGCTCAATATCTTAATTTTGCTGAAGAATTTTTTTATTCATCGAAAATATCATTCTTCTTCACACGTTCACTTTGCAGATGAATTTACTTTTAATTTTTTAATATCAAATATAAACACATACACTATTTTTATGTCAAACTTTCCATTCTTCATTAAAAAAATCTATTCTTAAAATCTCAATTATTTATACTCTATAGTTAATCTTCTTTATTAAAAAATACTCTTTAGTTTTTTTTTGAAGCAAAAAAAACACTCTTTAGTTAATCCTTTTGAAAGTATAAAAAGCGCCATTTTAAAATTTCCTTTTACATTTAAAATATGCTTTTTTATTTTTAGTAACTTTTTTATCAAAAAACTATTTTAGTCAAAATTAAGTCAATAAACAAGACTTTCTAAAAATTTCTTTAAAAGTAAGTCAAAATTATTTTAGTTTTATTATATACATTATTTTAAAAACGTAATGCACAGCTTTAATGTTTATACTACTTTCGTTAGTATTATTATTTAGGATTTTTTTTTCTAAGTTACTGTGCTATAAGTATATCAGTGTTTTTATCACTAAATTGAATTTTATTCATACACAAAATATATATATTTGCAAATGTTATATGTTAGTAAATATTATTAGAGAAGAGAGAAATGTTAGTAGGTATAGATCTAGATCTAATCGTAAATCTCCTTTTTAACTCCTTCAAAGTCTCAATTCTTTACCACTGAATTACACCTTCGAAATTAAATTCATATATAAAAGGTATATGAATCAACTTTTTAACTATCTTTTTACGCATCCTAAAACTTTTATTTTTTGTTTTATTTTAAAATAACTTTTACCAATTGAATTAATTATTAGATTTAGGACTCTATCTCTATTTTTTGTCAAGTTTTAGGAGTCTATCTCTAATGGATATAGTAATAATTTTCCAAAGAGCATTGCTATTTAGCATGAAATTTTTACACAAGAAATGCAAGAATTAACACATGGCAAAATCTTAAAGGATGATGTCATTTAATCTTCTTTTTTAGTGGAAAACATAGGTGGTTATGGATGTAATCAAGGGTGAGGATTTATTCTTCTCTTTCTTGCATCAAAAAATTCTTGCTAAATAGCATTTTCCTTTTCCAAAATACAAAATTGACTAGTGTTCACACCTCACCGCCATACTCACATAGATATCTCAAAGGTTCTTTTGGTCTCTCTCCCAAAAGTTCAAGTGACCTCCATGTCTCCATGATAACTCCATTAGTAATTTTATTCTTTTTATAAATTAAGAATGTTTGGACCTGAATGAATAAAATTAAAGAAAAAAATATATAATATGACTAAATTTATTTTCATTTTGTTTATTTATTTGTGCATGTCAAAATATTTTTTATTTAAAATTGTGACTAAATACAATTTATTTTTTGAGGTGTTAAACCAACTATATTATAAATCAAATATAAAAAAAGATTTTTAAATTTTGTGTTTATAACAGAAATGCAAAATTTAAACGATCACCGAATACATTTGACCTATATTATATTACTCCATGTTCAATGAAATACTACTATAATCTATAACCATAAGCAAAAATAAAAATAAAAATATATGTGGTCCAAATTTTGTATTAAACTGGTTTGGTTTTTTTTTTTTTTTTTTTAAATTTCTTTTAACTTATTTTTTCATTTTAGAGGGAGTAATGTCCTCTTTTGTGGGTGAAGAATGTCATTATTTTTTTGTAACAAAAAAAAGAAAAAAAGAATGTCATTATCTTTATAAGCACAATACATACCTGTAACCAAAATTAAATTAACACAATACAATATACATGCACATGTACATACAATGTACATGCAATAAAATATAGTAAGTCAAAAAACAGTTTGTTTTTTAAATAACATATTTTTTATTCTATATGCAGAAAAACAGTCAAATAAAATAAGAACATGATTAACTAATAATACTATTTGTTTATTTGTTTCTTCTACAATGAAACAATGATTGTGTATCTATTACTATATATAAAGAGGATACAAATTTTTGGGATGACTTTTTTATTATTCCTATTTTACCCTAAAAAAAACTACAAAAAAATCTAAGCATAACTTCCACATAAAAGTAGGTTTTCAGTTTTTTTATAGTAAACAAATATATTTTTTTCTTCTTAATAACTAGCCACAACAAAAAAGGAGGTTAAGTAAGACCATGTACAATGGCAAAAAACATTCAACACCCTACTTTTCCACTTTTTACACTTCACATCATCTTCTCTCTCTTCCACCTAATAATTCAACACCCCATTCAATTTTTACCCTCTCCAATAGTTTTTTCATTCAACACCCTACCCCACCACCTTCTCTATTTATTTAGAGAAAAAAAAATTACGAATTTTGGTGAAAAAATAAAAAAAAACAAATTAATTTGCATTAAAATAATTGAGTTCAAAGATAAGATGAGGTAAAAATCTCGTGAGCCAATCGCATGCTGCCATGTGGCGTGATATCTTTCTCTCTCCGCGTAACCAATCTCACACGCGCATATATTCAACTTGTTGAATTTGTTCATCATCTCTCTCCTCCAACATATATTCAACAACCTCATTGCAAAAATTTTGGGGTGTTGAAACTAAATTCAACAACCTCATTGCATATGGTCTAATTATCGATTAACTAAGTTCAGTAAAAAAGGAGATTAATTAGTTATTTATATTTGCACAATAGAGAATATCGATCACAACAAACAAAAAAAAAGAAAATCGATCACACAAACGGACACGGAACAATTTTAATAACATTTTCATTTCCTTCTAGCACACTTAATAAAATTATTTCATTTTTTTTTTACCTCAAAATTTAATTAATTATTCAATACTATTTTTTTAACAAATTATGAATCTTCTCTTGTTTTTGACAAAGATAACAACAATATAATTATCTCTGATATTTGATGCTTAGTAGTACCAATCAGATAGCAAGTTTAGAAGATATGACACATTGATAATTTATTTTTCTCTTTGGGTATAATTATATATTTTTTTGGTCTTAGTTGAAGTGGTAATCCACTGAAAATTAAACTCACATAATTGTGAGATCCCGGGTTTGAACCCGGGTCACGACGTCCGGTTTAACAATTTCGGTATATTTTGCCAATTGAGCTAGGACTTATGGGACGGTATAATTATATACTATTTTATCTTATACTGTAATATTATATTTCCCATTTTGCTGTCATAATATTATTTGCAATCAATTTGAAGAAAACAGAAAGCATCAAAGGAAATAGAAGAAGAGAAGATTCATTTCTAATAATTCTTTTTGACATGGAAGCTGATGTTTCTCTTCTTTTTGCAGTGTTTTCCAAACCCTAATTTTCAAAATTCCCAATTTCTCCTTGCTTGATTTTCAACCCAAAATCTATTCTTTCGTGCTTTTCGAATCAATTCCTCTCATGGGTATCTCCAATCTTCGCTTATTTTTCTTCTCTCTGCTGAGTTTCTCTGCTATAGCGGCTGCTAAGGTCGTGCTGATTGGGAACAACACTCTTTCATTCGATGATATTGAAGCTAATTTCTGTAAGTTTTCTGCTTTTTTATTTTTACCCTCAAATTTTGATTCAGTGTGCTTTGATTTCAGCTGGTTTTTGCTTAGTTTGAATATGATTTTGATTCTATGGTACTTGTGAGTGTGTTGATAATTTCAACTTTGGTAGTGCTTTTTTCATGTTAGAAAGTCAAATCTAATCTAATAAAGAAAAAGGAAAAATATAGAGAGAGAAAATGTTTTGAAATGATTCTGCAATATGTCAACAAACAGTTGAGGCATGCAAATCATGGAACTAGTCTCATGTACTTATAACAGATACTTTGCTCTCTAAAGTTAAATTATTGATTTTGTATTACTAAATTTGTGTTTCCTTTGTGAAAAGATGAAAAAGTGAAGAAGAGTACATGTTTGATGTGATGTTGTTGTTCTAATGTTTTTGTTTTGAATGTGAAGGCGGTGGTGATTTTAAAAACCATATTAACATTTCAAAGATAAATTCCGTATTTTTGTGTTATTAAATTAGTGCTTGATTCAGGAAAAGATGGTGATGAAGAATGTATATTTGGTGTTGTGTTGATGTTCTAATATTATTGTATTGCTTGTGACAGTGGTGCTGATGTTAAATTTTATCTGTCTCGTTTGGTTGACATGAATGGCTTTTGATTTCAGCTCCGTCAGTTAAAGGGTCTGGAGAATATGGAGCCTTATTCTTGGCCGAGCCGCTTGATGCATGTACAGAACTTACAAATAAAGCTATACAACTTCCGAATGATAGTTCACCTTTTGTTTTGATGATTAGAGGAGGGTGTAGCTTTGAGGACAAGGTTAGGATGGCACAAAATGCTGGCTACAAAGCTGCAATTGTCTATGACAATGAAGATGGTGGCATCCTGGTTGCAAGTAATGACCAACTGTTTCATTCAGCAATTTATTTTTTCTCTTTATCTTTCTCTTTGAACATGCAATTGTCGTCAAACTTATTTTTGATATATCATGAATGCTAATGTGAGTTGTATGGTACACTAACTGGCTGTAGCAAAATGGTTTGTATAGAGTATAGACTAGAGATTCTTTATCTTGAAATTGTTGGTGCTGTAGATTTTCCAGTGATTATGCTTATTGTATCCCTAAAAGGAAGTTATAATGTCATATAGAAGTTGGTAATTAAGTTCATTAATATGATGTCTCTCGGAAAGCATATACCAGGAATCAGGATTGAAGCTTTGTTTGTGGTGCATATTGATTCAGTTTTTTTTTTGTAGATTCTTAACAGCTGAAATACTTGTACCCTGCAACTGTATATAGCAAATAAAGAATATCATTTGGAAGTAGTTTTTGAATTTAAATTGGACATCACTTTCACCTTCTGTATCTACTAATATTGGGATCATGTAACTCTATGAAGTTATCTTGCAATGCTACTGCCTGAGTGCTTTAGTAGTTCTCTGTTTACAGAATATGCTAGCTGTGAGAATTTCAAAGGGATTGGATATGGGATAAATGTTTGTCTCTATAAAAGGTATCCCCCAATATCTGGTGGGAATGGAAATCTTCAACATGTAGTCAACTGTTATATGCTCAAATTTATATACACGTTTTGAGATTACTGGAACGGAGGAAAACTCCTTAGATGACGAGGCCTAGGTTTGCTGGTTGGTATCTAATATTAACCGGAACGTTAGACATAAAACCGTCTGTTTTACTCCCGAGAAGTTATTCTTTGGAATCATGTAAATTCTATAGTGAAAGAAATGCTATTTACAATAATTTCTTGTTGGATTGATTTCTTGTTTTCTATTGATATATATGTGTGTGCACACATCTGAGTTGTATTTTGATAATTTCTGATTCATGGTTTTTGAATTTCAGTGGCAGGAAATTCTGCTGGTATTAGAATACATGCGGTATTTGTATCAAAAGCTTCGGGTGAAATACTAATGAAATACACTGGTTTGACTAATGTGGAAACATGGCTCATTCCAACTTTTGAAAACTCAGCATGGTCTATCATGGCGATTTCATTTATTTCCCTGCTAGCTATGTCTGCAGTGTTGGCCACTTGTTTTTTCGTCCGCAGGCATCGCATAAGAAGAGAAAGGCCTCGAGGCTCTTCTCATGTTCGTGAATTTCATGGTATGAGCAGTCGCCTAGTGAAAGCAATGCCAAGTTTGATTTTTACTTCTGCTTTGGAAGATAACTGTACATCAAGAACATGTGCTATCTGCCTTGAAGACTACTGCGTTGGAGAGAAACTCAGGATTCTGCCCTGCTGTCACAGTAAGTCTTCCAACGCCAAATTTTATTTCCATTTCAAATTCAGTGTATCTTTGGTTTGATCTATCTTCAAATAACATTTATGTACAGTGTGCAATTGATTATTGGATTGATTGTTGTTCCTGTGTTGAGAGTTGAGACTTATGAAAGCCTTACACATGGTGTTAACTTCTAATGTATATGCTAGCTATCATTATCTGGCAAATGAGAATGTCTTTGTCATGAGGCAGGTTATGGCTATTTTCCCAGGATTCTCAGCCATATCTCTTTGGTTTTATTGAAAGAGTATACAATGATTTTTTTTTTAGTAATTTTATTTTGAGATGGAAGTACTCATGCTCCACGTAATTGTTTGAACTGCGGTGTTTTCGGTACCTGCTGTTTAACAGTATGAAAGTTAAAATCCCAGTATCGTCAGTGATGTTCCTCACCTTTACCCCTTGATGAAATAAGGCCTTCTTAGTTTTTTCTTGTATTCCTTTGTTTTAGATTTTGCTATACGCGTTCTAGCTATTGTTCTGTTTGAGTTACTAGTTTATTGTGAATATTTTGTGCATATTAAGTTATGACATTATTACAGATTATGCTAATTCAATTTTTTTTTTCTGGTGACGTATTGACAGAGTTTCATGCTGCCTGTGTGGATTCTTGGCTTACTTCGTGGAGAACCTTTTGCCCAGTTTGCAAGCGTGATGCAAGAACTGGTCTGTCTGATCCACCGCCTTCAGAATCCACACCTCTGCTGTCATCGACGCCGTCATCTGTGGCATCTTCTTTCGTGTCTTCTATGAGGTCATCATTTGCTTCTTCTTCTGCAATACAAATTGCTTCACAGTCGCCATCTGCTTCTAGAAACCACTCTGTAGCTAGTACCCCTTACATGCAACCATCTCTAAGGTCCTACCGCCAGTCCCCCTCCCTAAGCGTCAGCCGTAGCTCCGTAGATCTTAGGAATGCATCCCAAAGATCTCTAGCTTCACACATGAATTCACCGCGTTCCATCGGTTATCCATCTTTGTCATCTCTTAACTCAAGGTACATGTCTTCACACATTCCAAGTCCAAGCAATGGTTCAATTAGTTTTCTCGGTTCATCCAGTCATCAGCAACATCCACTCCGTTATAGCGAGTCAGCCTCAAGCTTCTCGCCATTTGCGTCTGCCAACTCCCTTCCGGATTGTTGAATTGTTCAACTTGATTTAGTGATATGCTTGAGATATCTATGTGATTGAACCCATGATTGCCGAGTCACTGAACTAAAAAGAGTGGCCAAATGATGACTGTCAGCTTATTTCCATGTAAACGCCTCGGCATTCCGTACCTCCGTTCTGTGTCTCCTCTGGCAAATGATTTCCTTGTTGGCATCTGGCGTACGTTGTAACATCTTTTGTGATGTTAGTTTTCTTTACATGTGATGATTAAGGTTCTTACATTTTTCAGGTTGGTGAGGTTGAGTACAGTAGTCACCAGTGTGTTGTTTGTGCTTTGAATGTTGATGTTTATTATAGCCTTGATTTTTCAAAGTATAGTTAACTGCTGCTAACAAGAGAAATGTTGGACTGGTATAGACAGATTGAATTCAGAAGAGTCATTTGTATTTTGTCTAATGTGTTAGTCCAATTGAATGATGAGATTATGTGATACTCTTGGAGTTGTTACCTATACATACCTTATCATCTAATTGCAACACTGAGTGTCAATAATACATGTACAAGTTTTTGGTGGAATTTAGATTTACTGTTGATTTTAATATATTTTATTTGTTAAACTTCATTAGCAAGAAGATATGTTAAATATGTTTTGGGGGACATTCGTAAAAAAATTTGACTTTTCTAGAACTGAGTTTAGAGAGTCTTGGTATGGTATGGATATTGTATTATGTATGTAGTAGTCGAAGTTCGAACTTTTGATACTTCATTTATTCACTTCAATGGTGACATTTTAACCATCAGGTAACTTGACAAAAAAAAAAAAAAAGATTTTAGAGAGAGAGAGCATGGGAATTACAAGTCCTTGTTTTCCATTTAAAAAAAACAAGTTTTATAAATTCAATTGAGAAACTAATTAAGTGTTTTAACTTAAAACCGAAGAAGTGAGGAAAATTAATTACAGCTTTTCTCTCCTTGTTGGCCTTCTCCCTTGGTACAATTGTAGTTTATATTATGATCAAATAAGTTTTTGATACTCTTATAAATATTTTAAATTTCATTTTTAGTTCTTATATTATTTTTAGCAAGTTCTGGTCTCCATAATATTAGACGTCATGACTTTTTGTCCATGTTTTTAAGCAACTTATGCCTCTTCACATTTTTGAACGAGTTTTTGTATTTATATGATAAGATTCAATTGATATTAGTAAATATAAAATAGAGATTCAGCAGGAAAAGTAGACAGAAACAGTAGAAATATTGAAAGGTATATTGTATTATTTATGAAATAAAACTAGTGTTCAAATGGGATCTAGCCATGGATACAATATACTATGCTGAAGAAGATAATAAAATGCTGTAAATGATAAAGAGGCTCTTTGAGAGGCCGTCACTCTCCTAGGGTTAAACCACCACTCAATTCAAGCTGGGAGAAGATAATAAGCAAAGGGTAATGTTGATGAGGGACCCACAGAGTTAGTGGAATTATCAATTCCACTACTTGCTCTATTCTTCCTATTTTGTCTTCTAGTGTAAACTACACCATACCTATCATTATATTCACAATATTATAAAAATTTTACACAAAAATTTAGAATTTTTTAACAAAAGATGAATTAAATATGAATTTTTAAGTCCATAAAAAAAATTAAGCGTCAAAAAAATAATAATTCATATTTAATTCATCTATCTTTAAAAAAAATTAGTTTCTTTTCCAAGAGATATTTCTATAATGTAGTAAACATGACTGGAAAAAAATTCAAATGATATGCATGAATGAATTGATTTAAAAGAAGGGACCAAAAGTTTTTTTTTGAAGCAAAATGAACTCGTTGCATTTCATTCAATATAATAGAAGAGATACAATCAGGTGGATGAAAATGATGAACACTAGGGTTAAACTGAAATAAAGACGTTCTAGCAAGATTGTGAGCAACTCTATCGACTTGCCTCCTAATATAAGTTATGTTGTAATTAGCATTAGAAATAAGAAAGGAAGTACAAGTTGAGAGCAAGTATATAGCTCATTCGCGTACACACAATCATTACACAAAACATTTACAACTTGTTGACGGTCATTTTCGAAGATAACTCTCTCAAAACCATTGGACAAAGCGAGCTCTAGAGCATGGTTCATTTACGAAAGGAAATATCATAGTATGTAATTGGACAAAGGAACCCATGCTATCACGAAATCATATAGCGATCCCGAATTTCCTTTCTATCATGAAAATAGCACCATCGACATTACATTTCAGCCAATTTGCAGAAGGTTTCTCCCAAGTAAGCACGTGAGTAGGTGTAAGATCCGTATTAAGCATGTTGCAGCACCAATTAAAGTCTCAGATCATGTCTAAAGCAAGCCTACAAGAGGTCACTAGGTTCGCTTGTTTATTCTCCCAAATGCATTCATTACGCGCGCGCCAAATACTCCAAAGTACAGCAGCAAAGTACAACAAAGAAGAGACTAAAAGCTGTGATATAAAATATTTGAAACATCAAAACTTGCCGACACTTTTTATATGGATTAAAAATGAAATTTAAGATATATTTATAGCAACCAAAAACCTAATTACACCCTACAGTGATTAAAGTACCATTAAAATGAAATAAAATTTCAATTGTATCTAAAATCTTTCCTTACATGTTTATTTCCTTTCGCCGCTCTATTCATCTTTTTTGCAGCCAATAGTGTCCTCTTTGGCCGTCATTTTGAGTTTCATTCTTGTGTATGATTTTTTGAGTTGTAGATGTAAACATATGAACTCAATTTACGTGCATATGAATGAATTTTTGCGTTTTGGTTTTCTAAGGTGTAGGGGGTATGTGTGAATCAATTTGCATTGGTTTATTTATGCTGGACGAGTACACAAACTGAGATTACACGCATTACTGTAAATTGAATTTACGGATTATATAAACTCAATTTACATGCATTAAATGAACTCAATTTAAACATGTTCAAGAGCAATTTCATAAATTTTTAAATCTAAAGTTTTTTTTTTTTTAAATCAATCAAACGAAGTCTTTGTGAATAATAATCCACAGCATTGGAGTCTGGAGATGACCTTGAGTTTGAAGTTATTCATTCCAAAGTGATACGTCATTAAGGAACTTGTACGGAAATTAGTCTTATTAATTTGAGACATTTATAGGATATTAAATTGGGCATATTTTCAGCTGTGATTACTATCTTTTCTATTGATTCTCTTTTGAATAAATTTTTCTGGGGAGGGGGGAGTGAGGAAACTAGAAAAACCTCTTGGATTAGTTGGAACACTATATGCTCGCGTAAGGAGTATGAAGGTCTGGGGGTTAGACAATTAAGGGAGTTTAATATGACTCTTCTAGAAAAGTGGTGTTAGAGGATGTTGGTAGACAGAGGGGGTTTGTGGTATAGGATTTTGGTGGCCCGATGTGGGGAGGAGAGAGGGTGTTTGCGAGCGGCGGGGAGGTGGGGGTCCTCTTGATGGAGGGAGATTGAGAGAATCCGAGAGGGTGTAGGAGTCTTAGGAGGAGGATGGTTGAGGGAGCGTGTTTCGAGAAAGGTGGGGGACAATTTGAATACTTTCTTTTGGACTGATCCCTGGTTGGGCGGGTTTTCCTTGAGGGACAAGTTTAGGCGCTTATTTGATTTGGCAGAGAACAAATTGAGTACGGTAGCTGAGATGTCTTCTTTAGGGTGGGAGGTTGGAGGGGCGGGGTGGGTGTGGCGGAGACAGTTGTCGGAGGAGGATATGGTGAGGGAGTGTCAGGCTTTACTTCACGATTTCTTTTTGCAGGCCACATCCTGATAAGTGGCAGTGGCGGCCAGACCCTTACCGAGATTACTCAGTTTGTGGCGCTTATCAGCTATTGACTTCTCAGCAGCCTATTGTTTTGGATGAGGCTGATGATCTTATTTGGCACAGACAGGTCCCCTTGAAGGTTTCTATTTTGCTTGGAGACTCTTATGCGACAGATTGCCCACAAAAGCAAACCTGATGGCTCGATGCATCATCTCTCCAAACGCTCACTTTTGTGTATCCAGTTGCGGCGATATCGAATCAGCTCAACACTTACTCCTTTTTTGCAGTTTTTCCGGATCCCTGTGGCCATTGGTTCGATCTTGGATTGGTTTCTCGTCGGTCGACGCTCAACAGTTATCAGACCATTTTCTTCAGTTCACTTTCTCTACAGGCGGTCTCTGTACGCGACAATATTTCCTGCAGCTCATTTGGCTCGTATGTGTGTGGGTTGTGTAGAATGAAAGAAATCAGAGACTATTCAGAAACTCAGAGTGCTCCCTACTTTAACTGTTGGACAAAGTCAAACTTTATTCTTATCGATGGTTGAAGACTACAAACTTCAATTTAGTCTCAAACTATCTTAGTTGGTGGTCGAGCCCGTGTATTTGCTTGGGCATATATTAGTTCGCATGTTGTTATGTATTCTTGACATTGTGTAATCTTTTGCGGTATTTTCGGCACACCTTATGCTGAGGTGATCACCCAGTTATTATATATTTCATTTTTGTCTTAAGAAAAAAAACATGTAAATTTATTTTACGCATGTATATTCAATGAAAATCACATCATTGTACCATTTTTATAGGTTTGTTTCTAAACTAGTTTTTTAACCCGTGCTTTCGCACGGATGGTTTTATTTTTTTTTAAAATGAATTTAAAAATAAACATCAGAAAATGAGATATACCCAATGTGAACCAACATAATATAATTTTTGGAATCTAACTAATGATTTATTGTTCAATATATTCTACATTTTACATGCGGGAAGAAAAAACAGGAGTCAACATAATTCAGACTACACCACCAAATAACTAAATATCACAACCTAATAAAGAGATACTGCTATGGGGCTTACAAGTTACAAACTGCATTAAAAAAAAAAAACCATCAGAATCCAGATCAATAACATCAATTGTTGCATGATACAAATAGGAAACCGAAATGAATTAAAAGAAAAAAGTGTAAACACAATATAAAAAGGATTGTATGAAAAACCTAACCTTCTCATCAATCAAGAATATTCCCAGATAAATTAAATTAGGATATCGTGAAGAATTGGGAGCATCCAACAAACTACCATAGATTACACCAATTAAACATTTAATGAGATACTGATCAATTATTTGAATTGATACCAAACAAATTAATAAATTGCAAGATAGAAAATTACTTACCAGGAACGAAGAGAATTGGGATGAATAATCATACAAAAAGGGATGTAACTTCAAAAAAATTGTATCAAATACTTTCACAGTATCAAAAAATAAGAAAAGATTAGTGAAACAAACCTAAGGACCAATTTTTCTTATATTTTGAGACTAAGAAAGAATTTGAAATCACAATTTGAGGAATGAGGATTTCTTGGACAATAATTTCACCAAATAATTTCATATGACTGATGCCAACTATAAACCAAAGAAAAAGAGTTGAATAACATATATGAGGATTTGAAGACTAAATGAAAGCTAAAATATCAAGGGGGTTTTAATTTCATCATGAGTTTAGCAAAGAATGGGTATAAGGGTTGCCAATTTATAGAAGAAAAAAGAAGATCAGCAGGGTATCGCCTCCACCAGATAAGCATGATTTAAATTCAATTTCGGTGCATCCTCACTTAGACAGATAAGCCTTCACCAGATACTTTTCCATGACTCAACACGCCTCCAAGCCAACATATCGACCAGATACACAAAAGCTATTATTTCAGCCCATTACAACCATGTAACCCTGTGGTCTATAGCTCCTCTCAGACATGATACAATTTGTCAAATGCAACAGTGTAGCGGCAAAAGGATAAAAAGTTCACCTGCACATTCATTGAACTATATGTTAAAGTAAATGGAGTATATCAAACTATAGGTAAGAAGCCTATGTCTTAGGCCGCTGCTTCTAGCCAACATCTCGTGGAGAGTGGAAAGAATTTTTTGAATTAAAATATGACTTAATAGCAAAATGACAAGGATTCTAACAAATCATAAACAAATGGAGTACTAATAAATAAATCATATAAATAACAAACTAACCCATTTAAAATGATCCTGACGTGGCATAGGTGAAAGTAATCTACAGTAATATTTTTTCGATCTCTATGTGTAAAGTTTATTGATATAGCCTTCAGGCTATGTTTGGGAGTTGGGTTTTGGAGGGGAAGGGAGGGGAAGGAGAGGCTTGGGAAGAGGTCAACCCTTGTTTGGGAGTTTTAAAAAAATAAGGAAAGGTTTTGGGGGATTTATTTTATCCAATTTTAAAGTTCCCCCAAATTGGGGGGTTTTGGAGGGTTAACTATATAAATTGTCTATTTTACCCCTTACAATAATTCAAAATTCCAATTTTAGCCCTAGCCTAATTTCATTCCAAAAGATAAAAACTTTTTTCCGGAAAAATCGAGAACTTTTTTTCCGGAAAAAATAGGAAACATTTTTTCCGGAAAAAATCCGAAATTATTTTTTCCGAAAAAATCGGAAACTTCTTTCCGGAAAAATCGGGAACTTTATTTCCCGGCAAAATTTCGGAAACTTTTTTCTGGAAAAAATCGGGAACTTTTTTCCGAAAAAATCGAGTACTTTTTTCCAAAAAAATCAGTAACTTGTTTTCCGGAAAAATCGGGAACTTTTTTTGGGAAAAAATCGGGAACTTTTTTCCGGAAAAATCGAGAACTTTTTTCCGGAAAAATCGAGAACTTTTTTTCGGGAAAAAAATCGGAAACTTTTTTTCTGGAAAATCCGGGAACTCGTTTTCCCGGCAAAAAATCGGAAACTTTTCTTCCGGAAAAAAGAGAACTTTTTTTCCGGAAAAAATCGGAATATTTTTTTCCGGTACAATCGGAAACTTTTTTTCGGAAAAATCGGGAACTTTTTTTCCCGGCAAAAAATCAGAAACTTTTTTTGGGAAAAATCGAGAACTTTTTTTCCGGTAAAATCGGAAATTTTTTCCCGGAAAAATCGGGAACATTTTTCCCGACAAAAAATCAGAAACTTTTTTCTGGAAAAAATCGGGAACTTTTTTTTCAAATAAAATATTAGATCTTTTTTCCCGTAAAAATATCGTAAACTGCACAAATCTCCGGCGTTGATTTATGATTGGATGGATCACGTTTATTTATTGTTCATTTAATATTTTAATATGATGTTGATCTCATCCGTCCATCTTTGATCGGACGGTCTATAACAGTTATTGCATTGACGCAGTAACTGTGTAATATCCAATCCCTCGACAAAAAAAAACTAAGAATCTTGTAAGACTTGCAAGCATCGAATGAGAATTTGAAGTTTTTCGGGAGTCTTTGAAACATGTGAATTAATTAAAAACGTTTGGCGTCAAATTAAAATTAACTAACTAATCGGCTGATTTGGTTCCTTTATGTGTGGTTGTAGTTAATTTTGATATGTGTTTACAGTGAAAATTTGTAAACAAGCGCTAGTCTAAGTATTTAAACTTGCGAGATTGACTAGAAATCTCAGGACAATTTTATGCTTGTTTTTGTGATAAAATGGTTTCAATGTTCATCAATATTTAACAAACATTTAAGTCTTTTAATTTGCATAACGGAATAGAAAGAAAGTAAATTGATTCGAATCGCCTCGAGATCAATAAACTTCGAACAGGAATGAAAATAAACCGCAGTGAATTGCTGGAAAATAAACTTGCATTAATTGTAAAACAAGTACAAATAAAAAATGGTTCACAAACCATACATTTTCCTCTTTGAAATTCCTTTCTTTCCACGCTGAGTACTTAGAATTTTCAGAGAAAGTATGTAAAACAGTTTGCGACCTTGTTTTCTTCTAAGAAAACACTATTTATACATCGAAGCAAAATCTAACTGCTTAGATCATCTGGACGCTCCAGATCTCGCCTTCAAACCCACGTTCTTCACTTCAAAGCCTTCGTCTTGGCGCTCTTGCATATTGGGCTTGATTCTGAATTCTTTTGGGCCTTGCTCATTTGACCCATATTCCAATTTCCTTCGCTTCGAATCTCATATTGAACTCTTGCCTTCGACAGGAATCATCACTAAGCATAACTATCGAACTCGCTCATAGTGATTCGAATTTGCTTAATCGAACTATAGCTTTCGATGATGCTTTCAGAAATAAACAATGATACCTGTCATTTTATTATTAATTCATTATTTCGTTGGACCAACATTTTCATTAAAATTCATTTAAATAAAAATATGACCCAACAAATTGCCCCCCAAAAATGCCAATTTCGAATGAGCCTTCGAAAGAGAAAATGGCGTTTTTGAAAAGACTCTGAATAGACCTTTCACACTTCCCAATGACGGCTGTAACGTCAAGACATCATTGCCCTTTTCCATTAACTGTCACATCGTTTCCCACAACCATCATGATTCCCACTTTTTCTGCACGCAGATGCCACGTGTCGAGGCAAGAAATTGGAACACGAAAAAGCGCTTCTGAATTTTCACTAACTTTTCCCAAAATTTCTAAACCCTATAAATAGGATTTCTCAAATTCTAATTCATTTTTTTTTTCGCTTTTGAACTCTTTCACTTCTTCTTCTTCGTTTTTCTTTTTCATCACAGAAAGAAAAAAGCTTCAAACTTTCTTCACCATTTTTTCTTTTTTCTCACCCAAACTTCAAAAACTCTTTCAAACGTTCCTCATTACGGAAACCATGGCTTCAAGTTCTACTCAAACCAAGAAACTTCCGTTTGCAGGAGGGTGGAGTGAGGCAGTTTTGAGCAAACTCCCTCCGGACACAGTTCTGGAACCAGTGATGAACACAGAGAGACGCAAGATCTGGGAAAATCAGGTAATGTTCCCTTATACCATTGCTGATTCCACTTGCGCTTTCGGTGGCCCTTTGCCTGATGCTAAGAATAGAACACCTACTATATTGAAACTATTCCCTGTATATGAACCTTGCCAACCTAGGGTCTTCATGAACACGACCCATAATTTTAACTTCATGAAACCCCCAAATAAGGTTTTTAGATCTGCACCCTATTATGGTAATGAGGGTTATCTTGAATGGTTAGACAGAATACAGGGAGCTTATGGGGATTTCTGGAAAGATTTTGGCATATATGAACTAATCCAACTTTCTAGGGTAGGACCCCAATACCAGCAAGAAATGATCATAGCTGCTATGCATTTCTTCGAAAGTTCTACGAATACTTTCCATTTCGAGTGTGGAATGATGACTCCCACTCTATTCGATGTATCTGCTATCACAGGCCTTAGCCCTGTAGGTGAAACTTATGACCCTGCTAAGACAAACCCCAGTATCGAATTTGATTATAAAGAGAAAACTTTCCAGAAATACATTTTGGAAAACCATCGATCTGGTGAGGAGGAGGTTTCTGACATCGAACACATAGCTTTCTTAACCCTATGGCTTTCACACTATGTGTTCTGTTCTAAATCTCTACAAGTAGCGAAGAAATTTATTTCCATGGCCATTCAACTCCACCTAGGTCGACAATTTGGACTAGGTCGTTTGATCTTAGGTTGTTTGTATGAGTCAATGCAATCTTTAAGCGCCAACCTTAAGAAAACTGGCGATGGGACTTGTTGTCTAGCTGCTGGCCCTTTCTGGCTCCTACAACTGTGGCTTAACGCCACTTTCGAAACGGAACTCGAACTCTTCTTACCTGGGGATTATGAAGAAGAAGCTAGAAAACGCCAAATAGAGGGAACAAGATTGGTTAGGCTGACACCTCTACCTTTAGGCTTCAACTATGAACAACTCTTCTTAAAGTACTTCAACATCTTCCTAAACTTGAAGACCTTCAAAGAATCATATGCTCCTTTCATCGAACGCAAAGTTGGACCTTCTTGGTTTGTATTACCATTTCCTCCGCTCCCTGAATTCGAAGAATTCGCACTGGCTCAATGGACGGCTTATCTCGACCCCACTGTTCTTTCATGTCGAACTGGACTGACAGCAAAGGATTATGGGTTAGTTGGGTATTTCCCAAACTTGGTGTCTCGTCAATTTGGGTTAACTCAACTTATCCCAAAGAGTTTTTATGCACATGAGCAAGACATTTGCTTGGGCTGCACTGGTATGACAGAAGGGTATTTCAGATCTTATCTACTCAACACTGAGAAACATAAATATGAACTCAACCCTTTCCCATATCGAAACTCCATCTCCTCTACTAAAGAGTTTAAGGACTGGTGGGGTAGGCATTACTCAGCTTCGATCCCTAGTGGAGATGCTTTGCTTGCCCAGATTTCGAGTGGCTTTAAATCTTCACTTTTGAAGCATGTCAAAGTAACAGTAGCCAGAGGTAATCTATTACTCTTAACATAAATTTCTTTTGCTTCTATGCCCTTCGATTTTCTACCTAACAACTTTATCCACCCTCAGGATATAAAGCTAAAGCAGCTTCGACATCTTCACAGCAATCGGCATCTGTACCAGTTAAAGATGCCAAAAAGGTACCTCAACTAATTGTTTCGACTTCTGCTTTTATCTCTGCATCGAAACCAACTGACAGCAACTTTTTTTTTTTTTTTATCTGACAGGGTTCCAAAAGAACAAATACCTCTGTTGCTGAAAACCCACCTAAAAAGCTGAAGAAGAACATAATCAATTTGACAGAAATTGATAAACAGGTATGTTTTCTTCTCTTTTGTATCTCTCTCTCTTTGCTTAAGTATGGCTTTCATTCTAATCTTTGTGTTCGACAGAACATTGATGCTGATCTTGGCAGAGTGATTGCCAAAGTTTCGAACCAAATCGCATCACCATCGTCTGTGAAAGACCAAGATGAAAAGAAAAGAAAGAAAGAAAAGAAACCAAGTGAGGGAGACAACAAAGAGCCACAAAATGACGCTGCTCCAGGTACTCTGGTTGGGGCTTCTGATATCGTGGAAGGGTCTGCCAAATCGAAAGACAAGAGGAAGAAGAAAAAATTAAGGAAGGCGCACTCTAGTTCTACCACCACTGTCCCTGATGAGTCGATTTCTGGAAAACAACCTGGTGAACCTCAAGGTGCAGTCAATACAGTTCAAAATCCTCCTCAAGACAAAACTTTCGAACAACAAAATGAAAGTTCGAATTCATGCATGCAGCCTCCACCTGTTAAGGTATCTTCAAACACCTTCTTTTCTTTGTAGATATGACTTTTAAAAGAAAATGTTGATCTCATAACTTTGTATCTTTTACTCTTTCCAGGCAACCATCTCAACTATCCCTGAGATACTCGAGGATGAACACCAACAAGATACTCTTATGACTGAGCATGAACCTAAGGGCACTGAGCATGAGGAAAAATCTACTGCAGACTCACCTCCCAAAGGTAATCCTGAAGGAATTCATCAAGATCTTCCTCACCTTGATCTAAACGACCAACTGAATGAAGGTTCGAACAAGGAAGATGATGCTGCTGTTGAATATGGTCCATTAGAGAAAGATAAGGCACACTTGGATTCGAGTAAGCCAGATGAGCCTAAACCACGAGATCCAGCTCCTGAAAGCTATGATGACTCCTCAAACCACAAATCTCCTTCCCTTGGGCCAACAAACATCAATCAATACTTCGAGTCAAGTAATGAAGACAATATCTCTGCTCAACCTGGTGGTTCGAGTATTGATCCTCAATCCTCTACTTCGAAGATATCTGCTGCAGCGGGAATCCCAGAATCTCTCCTTCAAGGACTAAATGCTTCCACACCAGAAGAAGCACTTGAGAAATTATTGTCCAGTGGCAGCTTCAATACAAACAGTGAAGGGACTTCAGCGCCTACTCAGGATGAGGAAGCAGCTAGGCTTGAACAAGCCCATTTAGAGGCGAGGTTCATCGAAGAGTTTCTGCAGCGTGATGTCTTGGATATTATCGACGAGAACCCTCATGCCTTCTTTAGCCTTAAAGCTCTACTTCAACAGCTGCAAACCGAAAGAACCAAGGAGGCTACTTTATTTTTGGTCACTCAGGCAGAAGCTCACATAGACCAATTTGCAAAAAACCAACAGCTGCTCATTAATACCCAAAAATCTTATCAGGCACAAATGCACGCTCATGCCGATGCGTTAGCTGACGCGGCTGCTTGCAACATCGAAGTAAGCAATCTAAGGTCTAATGTTACAGCTGCCTACCTAAAGACTGCTGCCTGTGAGGACAACATAGCCAGGTGGAAAGCAGAAATTAGAATATTGGAGACTAAGATTGCTGAAGAGGAACAACTGCAACAACATTACTTCAAACTTGCTTCTGAAGTGGCCCCAGCACAAATTGAAGCCAAAGCAAATGAAGGGTTAAGACTGTGTAACGATGCTGCGACACTTAAGGCCACTGCACAACGCATCGATAGGGAGAGTAACTTGTTAAAGATTAAGTTGTCGCAACTTAAAGAACTCCATCGAACCTTCCAGCGCACCTCCCTTAGCAATCTTTGAATTTTCTGTGTAATCTTTTTGTTGTTTCTTGATGTAATATGGCTTACTTTCCTGAACATGTTTTGCTATTTTAATGCCACTCTTTTGGATAATGTCTTATGTTATTTCAGACATCTTAGCTATTTCTATGGCAAACTATTCCTTTACCATTTGGATATTCTTTATGATTCGAATTACTCCGTGCTTATCTTTATCTCTTGCAATAATGGTCTATATCTTTTTAAATACTTACCATTTATATTCACTGTTCGCTGCTCAGCAGTTATTTCTTGAATCTCATATGCACCATTAGATAACACTTTCGAAATTTTAAATGGTCCTTCCCAATGTGATGACCATTTCCCAAAGACCCTGTCTCTCCTATCCATAGGTAAGATAACTTTCCAAACTAAATCTCCTAAGTTAAAGGTTTTATACTTAACCTTTTTATTGTAAACTTTAGCAACTCTTTCTTTTTGTCTAATTAAAACATCTAAAGCTTGCAATCTTTCTTCATCTAAATCAACTAATTCATCCATCATTAGGTTTTCATAATGCTCACCAGGAATTTACATTTGTCTCTGGATTCTTATAGATTGCACCATGATTTCGACAGGCAATACAGCATCATGACCATAGGTCAATCGAAATGGAGTTGAATTAGTTGATTCTTTAGGAGAATTTCTACAAGCCCACAATACTTGATCTAAAGTATTATGCCAATTCTTTGGCTTCTGGGCAATATGTTTCTTGATCAAACCAATTATAACTTTGTTGGCTGCTTCAACTTGACCATTTGCTTGAGCATAATATGGTGTTGATGTTAATAACTTGAAACCTGCCTCATTAGCAAAATTTTGCATTTTTTGTCCAACAAATACCGTTCCTTGAACAGTAGTAATAGTTTCAGGTAATCCAAACCTATACATAATATGATTTTGGATAAAACTAATCACAGTTTTTTAATCAACTTTTGGTAAAGCAACCGCTTCAATCCATTTTGTGAAATAATCAATTCCAACTAAAATGAAACGTTGGTTTTTGGATGATGCAGGTCTAATTTCACCAATTAAGTCCAAAGCCCAACCTCTAAAAGGCCAAGGTTTAATTACTGAATGTAATTCACTTGCAGGAACATGTTGGATACCTGCATGCCTTTGGCATTCTTGGCAGCCTTTAGCAAATTCTATACAATCCTTAAGCATTGAAGGCCAATATAAACCTCGTCGAAACAGTAACCATTTCATTTTGTGGCCTGCTTGGTGAGCACCACATGAACCACTATGTACATTGGTAATGGCTAAGAATGCCTCATTTTCACTAAGACATTTTAACAAAATCCCCTCAGGGGTTTTCTTGAATAACTCATTTCCAATGATGGTATAACTCAAGGCTTTGTATTTTATCTTTCTATCAGTAATTCCTGATGGATTTTCCAAATAATTAACAATTGGCTTTCTCCAATCAGTATCACTTAAATTGTCAATGACAAAAATTTCTGTTACGAAACTTTCAAAGTTGTCAAAATTTTCTTGAAAATTATGTTCATCTGTCCCCAAATGTTTTGGCATTGACAATTTCTCACTTAATGATTCATTCGAAATTTGTTTATTTTTAACTTCGATAAACTCTTCGAATGTGTCTTTCGACATTTTGTAACCAGAGGCGATTTGTGCTAAGTCATTTGCCTCTTGATTTTCAATTCGAGGCACATGTTGAATAACATAAGATTCAAACTGTTTTAGCAGAGAAAAAGCAATCACAAAATATTTCATTAAGTGCTCTTGAATACATTTGTATTCTTTTGTTAGTTGCTTTATTACTAATTCAGAGTCACCTTTTATTTTAACATGTCTTGCCCCCAAGTCTAGAAGAATTTCTAAACCGGTAATTAAAGCTTCATATTCTGCTTCATTATTCGAACAAGACCCATTAATTTTGTATTTAAATTTTGTGGGAATTTTACATGGTGAAAGTATAAAAATCCCAATTCCTGTACCATGTCTATGTCTAGATCCATCAAAGTACAAATTCCAAGGTTCGATATCAATAGATTCTATGGGGACTTCACTTACTGAATGCTCAGCAAGAAAATCAGCCACTATTTGGCCTTTAACCGCTCTTAATGGCTTATAAGTCAATGAATATTCTGTTAAGGCCAATGCCCATTTTCCAATTCTACTATGCAAAATAGGCTTTAACAACATATGCTTAATAATATCGAAATGGGAGTGAACATAAACATCAACTGGTTTTATATAATGCTTAAGTTTGGTACAAGAAAAATACAAACAAAGGCAAAGCTTTTCTATTACAGAATATCTGGTTTCAGCATCATTCAAAACTCTACTTAAATAATAAATAGCTTTTTCTACACCATTTTCATCTTCTTGAGCAAGCATGCTTCCAATGGTTGTATCTGACGCTGAGATATACAACTTCATTTCCTTGTTTCGAATTGGAGGCATTAGAGTAGGAGGATTTGATAGATAAGCTTTGATATCATCAAATGCTTTTTGTTGGTCAATTCCCCAATGAAATACCTCATCTTTCTTAAGCTTTAACAGTGGAGAAAAAGGATGAGCTTTTCCACTTAGATTCGAAATGAATCTCCTCAAGAAATTAATTTTTCCAAGTAAAGATTGAAGCTGTTTCTTTGTTGCTGGAGATTGTGTCTCCATGATAGCCTTTGTTTTATTCTGATTAATCTCTATGCCCTTTTTATGCACAACAAAACCAAGGAAATCTCCTGCATGTACACAAAAAACACATTTTAGTGGATTCATTTTCAATCCACATTTTCTCATTCTTTCGAATGATTTTCTAAGATGACTTAGATGATCATCAGAAGATGAAGATTTAACAACAATGTCATCTATATAAATTTGCATAAAAATTTCAATAAAATCATGAAAAATTGAATTCATTGCTCTTTGATATGTTGCCCCTGCATTTTTCAGTCCAAAGGGCATCACTACCCATTCATAAGTACCTAAGGCACCAGGGCAACGAAAGGCAGTTTTAGCAATATCATCTTCAGCTATAAAAATTTGATTATAGCCAGAATAGCCATCTAACATACTTAAATATTCATGGCCTGCTGCTGAGTCGATTAACATTTCTGCTACAGGCATTGAATATTCGTCTTTAGGTGTAGCATTATTTAAGTCCCTAAAGTCTATACAAACTCTAAGTGATCCATTCTTTTTAATGACCGGAACTATATTAGCTAACCATTCAACATACCTGGTTGTTCTAATGAACTTGCACTTTAGCAACCTTTCGATTTCTGTCTTGATCTTTGTCATGATTTCTGGAGCAAACCTCCTTGGAAGTTGCTTTACAGGCTTTTTATCTGGTCGAAGGGGTAATCTATGTTCCACCAGTTCTTTGCTTAACCCTGGCATTTCGTTGTAATCCCAAGCAAAGCAATCCTTGTATTCTTTAAGCAATTCAATCACTTTCACTTTCAAGTCTTGATCAATATTTGCACTGATATAAGTTGGCCTTTTAACTGAGCCATTTCCAATATCGATTTCTTGCAAGGGATCTTGAGCTTGCATTCTTTGACTTGAACTAATGGGATCTTTTTCGAAACCCAAAGGCTCTTCATCATAAATGCAATCTAACCTCTGATTATTGCCAGTGATCAAAGCATTGGCACTTTCTGCCAATTCAGTTTTTACATTGTCATTGGCTTCGACAGCCATACTCTCACTAGATTCGGTGGCTTCAATAGCCATTTTTATTCTATTCTCGGCAGCATAAGCCGTAATCCTGCTCCATTCAGGGGACTTAAACATCATGACAAATGTCAAACTCTCCCCACCCAGAAGCTGGTGGATTGACATCTCTAACATGGGCTCCATCAACTGGCTCCCTCTCCCAACAGAAACCATGGGTAGGATGTAACTTAACAGAATGGTAAACACCATCAGGGTTTACCATGTTTGGATTGAAGGCAGCATCTTGCTCTCCACAAGGAGCAATATTTGCCAAATTTTTGTCGAAGTTTTGGAGAGTGACAGTGCTCGAATCAACTAAATAAGCACTCTGATCAGCCTCTACATTTTCGACAAGGCCATCATCTCTCCACAGAATCAGCCTTTGGTGAAGGGAAGAAGGTACAACACCCACTCCATGAATCCACTCCCTGCCTAATAACAAATTGTAGTTTGGTCTAGCAACAATTACCATGAATAAGGTTTTTCTAACTGTACTGCCCACACAAACTTCAAGTTGTATGGCACCAAGTGAGTGGCCAGTCTTGCCTTCATAATTGGCTAGGACCACATTATGGGAGTGTAAGTCAGTGTCAAATAGACCTAACTTCTTCAGCATGAAATGGGGCATGATGTTGACTACAGCGCCACCATCAACAAGGATTTTATTGACCCCTACATCATTCACTTTTGCCTTGATGAATAAGGCTTTTAAGTGATTTCTCATCCCTCCGTCTGGCCTCTCGAATACAGCATCCTGTGCCTCGACGCAGCCATTCTCCATTACATAGTAACACACTGGCGTATGATCAGCCAATTCTAGGGCTTCGAACTCCCCTTCCAACTCTTCTATCTCTGTTGGAATATCATATTCCACAGGTAGCACAGATACTACGTTCACCAGCACATCAAAGTCAGATCCACCATCTAGAGGATCATCATCTTCCATGAAATCATCTTCATTATCAACATTTTTAACGTTTTCAGCATCTGACTCTTTAATAGGAGCAAGCTTCTCTTTTACTGGTCTTTTGACCATTTCAGCTTTCCCTTTTTCATCAGCATTGCCCCCAGCCTTAGTTTGTTGAGCAGCAAGCTTCTTTCTGCGCTGGAACCTGCGCCATTGGGTTCGAGTCATAGGATTCTTACCCTTATAGTTGTTCCTGTAGCCATACTTGTTGGCTTCTGTTGCAGCTTGTGGGTTTGGTGGTTTAACAACCACTTTCGAACCGACTTGTGGTTTCGATGCAGCAACAATCTTGGACTCAGCAACCATTTTCGAAGTTCCAGCAGTGAACTTCACATTAACATTGCTCGAGCTTCCTTTTTCCATCCATTTTTTGTCAAAGGCCACATATTGGCCACTCACCCACTGATTTGTAGGGGCTTTGTTAGATGGTTTAAAAGTTTTTTGAGGACCTAGCCTCTGATGAACAGAAAGTCCTTTGTTGTGGGACTTGCTCCAATCAATTTTTTGATATGGCCAGCTCTTTTGATTTGGTTTGGAACTTGGCCATTTCCTATTATGATCAGCATAAGGCAGCACTTTCTTTAAGTTGGTTACCGCCTCCTTGTCACACACAACACTACACCTGGGGCATAGCATGACCTCATCATTGTTCAACTTACACCTGTTGAGGAAATCTACCAATTCCTCTTCAGCAGCAGGGTAAGCCTCTTGCACCTTCTTATCATATTCTCCTTCAGGAATAGCTTTGACAGCAGCAGCAACATCAGCCTCAGTGACCTCGACCGTGTTGCAATCCAGGATTTCGACAAGACTTGCATCAGCAGTTGATAGTGGATTAGTATTCACTTTCATTGGTGGCTTAGTTTTTTCAGCAAACTTAAGCCTTCCTTCGTTCAATGCACGTTGAACCAGATCCCTGAAAAGAACACATTGGTGAGTTTTATGGCCTAAATAATTGTGAAATTTACAATAACCTCTTTTCTTTCTTTGTTCAATTGGAGGTATTTTCAAATCTTTTTGCACAACTATTTGACCATCAGAAACTAGTAAATCAAAAATTTCATCACATTTAGTAATATCAAAAGAATAAGTTTTAGTGGCATATTTTTCATTCTTTGGTTCGACTGGATTTTTCCCATTCGAAGGCCTTAATAATTTACAAGTATAAGGAGGCCCAGGCTTTAGTTCTGCCACATTAATATCACTATCATCAATATCTACATATTCATCTTCAGTTTCATATCCAAAATCATTATCATAAGAATCTAAGAAAGCAACATCTTTCTTTTTATGAAACTTAGAATTTCTGGCCTTTTCAGCTTTCAATCTTTCGATTTGCCTAACTCTATCAGCCAATTGAGACATGTCTCGAAGATATTGAGTATCTAGTTTTTTCCTAATCGAATAATCTAGGCCACCTGCAGCCATTTCAACTAGTTCATGTTCAGGCACTGATGTAAAGCATCGAGCCTTTAGCAATCTGAACCTATTCAAATAATCATCAACAGTTTCTTGTGTTTTTCTTTTAACACTAGCCAACTCTTTAAGACTTATTTTAGTTTGGCCCATGTAAAACTGTTCATGGAATAATCTTTCTAATTGAGTCCAATTATGAATTGAATTAGGAGGCAAAGTTGTAAACCAAGTAAAAGCATTCCTAGTTAGAGAGTTAGGAAAATATTTCATTCTTAACTCTTCATTATTTGCCAAATTCCCAGATTCTGCTAAGTATCTAGCAATATGTTCAACAGTTGACTCATTAGTGTCCCCTGCAAATTTTGTGTACTTAGGAACTTTCCAACCTCTAGGTAACTCTGTTTGTAACACATATTCAGATAGTGCAGAAACAAAGTTTGGCCTTCGAGTACCAGTGTTAAGGCCATTTTGGTTCAAAATAGTTTCGACTAAAGTTGCTAAGTTATTATGTCCAGCAAAATTATTATTATTCTGAACATTTCGAATTACTTCATCAGGGTCTTGGTTCCTTCGAACCATAACTACTTGAGGATTTTGATTAACCTCATTTTGATTTTGGTACTCCTCTTGAGTCACTGGTATTGGCTCTTGGTTTGGTGTAACCTGAGGTGCCACATATGTTGGCCTTGGATTAAAAGGAGTAGCAGACATGGCAGGCAAAATCATTTGTGGTGCCACATGATTAATCCTAGGTTGAGTTGGAGGGTTAGGAGTGCCAAAGAAATCAGCAATTCGACCCATTTGATAGGCTAACATTTGGTAACTGTCATTAATATTTTGAATTAAAGGGTTGAAAACAGTTCCAATTTGTTGTGTCAAAAGATTAACCATATCATGGTTACTTTCATCCATTTGTTGTCTTAAAGACAAAACAGAAGCAGTGGTTAAAGGCGTTGGGGTTACCCTAGGGGAAGTATACCTCTCGGGTTCAGAAGTTGGTATTGAGTGAAAACCCGTCGTAGGTGTTGGTACATAACCATATAGAGGATTTGTAACCATAGGGGGTGGCCTAAAACCTGATGAAACAGAATGAAATGCCATAGTTGTTATTGGCATTGTGGTTCCTGGAATATACCCAGAACCACTTAGGCTAGGGATTGGCGAAGTAGATGTGATACTCGCCACATTCGAATCTGGAGGGGGAGAAGGACTATCCTCAACACTCGAAGAACTTATAGATTGACTGGTAGTAGACCCATGTGTTTGATGAGTTCTAGCCATAACTGTAAATGGCAGTTACTAACACAGAAAAATCTTATTTCTAAAGAAACAAAGCACAAAACTAGTCCCACTGGGCGTGCCAATTTGTTTACAGTGAAAATTTGTAAACAAGCGCTAGTCTAAGTATTTAAACTTGCGAGATTGACTAGAAATCTCAGGACAATTTTATGCTTGTTTTTGTGATAAAATGGTTTCAATGTTCATCAATATTTAACAAACATTTAAGTCTTTTAATTTGCATAACGGAATAGAAAGAAAGTAAATTGATTCGAATCGCCTCGAGATCAATAAACTTCGAACAGGAATGAAAATAAACCGCAGTGAATTGCTGGAAAATAAACTTGCATTAATTGTAAAACAAGTACAAATAAAAGATGGTTCACAAACCGTACATTTTCCTCTTTGAAATTCCTTTCTTTCCACGCTGAGTACTTAGAATTTTCAGAGAAAGTATGTAAAACAGTTTGCAACCTTGTTTTCTTCTAAGAAAACACTATTTATACATCGAAGCAAAATCTAACTGCTTAGATCATCTGGACACTCCAGATCTCGCCTTCAAACCCACGTTCTTCACTTCAAAGCCTTCGTCTTGGCGCTCTTGCATATTGGGCTTGATTCTGAATTCTTTTGGGCCTTGCTCATTTGACCCATATTCCAATTTCCTTCGCTTCGAATCTCATATTGAACTCTTGCCTTCGACAGGAATCATCACTAAGCATAACTATCGAACTCGCTCATAGTGATTCGAATTTGCTTAATCGAACTATAGCTTTCGATGATGCTTTCAGAAATAAACAATGATACCTGTCATTTTATTATTAATTCATTATTTCGTTGGACCAACATTTTCATTAAAATTCATTTAAATAAAAATATGACCCAACAATATGTCAATTCATGTTAGTAATATCGCGAGTATGTTTAATTAAGGTGAAAATATTTCCGTTGACATCGCAGTTTCTTGTTATCATTTTAACTATCATATTTGAATTACTTTCTACTTGAAGATAAGTAATTCATTGAACAAAATTACTGAAATAAGATATTGTTATTGTCTCGAAGATGACCGCCAACTGTCCCATTTAAAGGAAATAATTTGTTCCTAATTATTTGTCCTTTTTCAAGTTTAATATGGTAATAATAGGTTTTTTTTTATAACAATGAGGGCTTAAAGTCCATATATTATTAGTTGTTTTTGTCAATATTACTCTATTTATTTATTTATTGGCTTTTACCACCAGTTCAGAATTGAAGTTTGCACTACCCTTATAAAAATTATTTATGTCATATCTCTGGTCAATGTGAAACTTCTAACATCAGATTCTTCATAAAACACAAAATCTATCTAATTTGAGGAAATTCAAAACATATATTGGAGCAACATTTTTAGAGGGCTTAGAACTAGAGATGTAAATGGATATCCATGGACGCGGATAGTGTAATATTCATGTCCGCTCCGTCAAACAAATATAATATCCGTGTCCGCTCCATATCCGCTAAGCGGGTAATCCACGGATATTGAAGTATCCGCGGATATTAACACATATCCATGGATGGTATTTTTTTATTAAAAAAAAAAACTAATTATTGAAAAAAAAAAAAATTTAAGACAAAACATTAACACATAATATTCATAAATTTTGCTCTTTTTTTTTAATGAAAACACTCAATCTACAAACAAAAATCACCCCACAGAACTGCAAAAGAGCCAAACAAAATTAGAATTTATATAAAATAGTTAAACTGCAAAAAATAAAATATAAAATAAAATTTTTTTATATATAAAAATGCTAGAATTTATATGTAAGTAGAGATATTTAAGTAATTTTACTAATTATTTAACGGGTATGGATATCCACGGGCGCAGATAGTATTAAACCCACATCTGTATCCATTAAATGTGGATAATTGAAATATCCATTTATTTTATCCGTGGATATCCATTAAGCTATCCGCTCTGTATCCATGGTGGATTTTATCCGCAGATATCCGCGGGTATGGATATTTTTGACATCCCTACTTAGAACTTACATAAATTATTCAAAAAAAATTCATGTTATTATAATACTTTAAAATTAAAAATATATTAATCATAAACAACCCCTAATTATTATTTATTTCTTTTGATTTGGAACCCCTAATTATTTTGAGCAAAAGGTAAAAATATATGGATTTAATTTATATGCACTGACAGTGTAAAATAATTTTACACCGTCAACCAATAACAACCATGTATTTCGCCACATCACCTCACTTTACCCCACTATCTTTATATGACATGGAAGTTTAAATCATTCTTATTGGTTGCATGTGTAAAATAACTTTACACTGACAGTGCATAACAATTAAACTCAAAATATATTTATATATTTTTTCCTACGTGTTTTCGGCTTTATTTTTTATTCCACGGCCACCCTACCTGCATTTTCTAGGAATCATTGGATTTATGAGATGAGATCTTAACAAATACTAGTACTTAGGGGAAATAATAAAGCAAACACCTAATATTTTATCTTTTGAACTATGTCATAGTAACACAACATTTACATTTTTTTCAAACTACATCCAGTTACAGCAACAACTAAACTTGCTTTTGGCACAAGGCAATTTGCAGTTTGAAGAAAACAAGGCAATTCATTAATGAGAACAAGGTTGGTTTTTTTGACTTTTTTCCTTCTCATACAGTGTGATTTCAAATTCAACCAAGCCACACTTCTCAGAAGACGTAATTCTTGGGAAGTGAGAACAAGATTTTATTCATTCTCAATACACATCTAAAACAAGCATTCATGACAGGATGAGCACAAAGCAGCTCAGTTGTGTAATGCACGTCACTTCAACTAGTCTTTCAACGTACTTAAAAATACTTGTTCCGGATAAAACTTTGTGAAACTTCAAGGAAATTTCTTTAGGTTTTTTTTATGAGGAAACCAAAAACAAATAAAAATAATTTCTCAAATATTTTTTTATGATATTTCTCAATCATTTTCCTTGAACAAGAACGTGGAGCAGTATCTCTCCAATCTATATTTCCCATGTGAAGTTGCCCTTGTTTGGTAGTAGCCAATCCCAAATATCATTGAGATTTCATATTATTCTTTGCTAAGCTGGACTTGCATGTAGCACCTGTAGTCTAGACTCATGTATGTAAAAACTAGCCAGTACTGTATATAGTTAACACTCATCTGGGAAATTTCCTAACTTGGCGGCTAGTCTACATGTCAAATAATGATTCAGTGGCTGGTTAACAACCAAGACCTAGATTTTTAGGACCACAGTGTCAACCTACTACAAGATTCCAGTCAATCAGTTTGAAGCAAATGAAAACTAATTCATTGTTGTGAGAGGTCCCCAACTTTCACGCAGTTTGCAAATTGACACAATCTAATATTTTGACAGAACACCTCCAATTTTGAGTCATTAATCGAATTTCAAAATATTTATTAAAAAAAAAAATCACTCACAATATGAAATATCTAGTCTCTAGTGATCGGACATCCCCCTCCTAGTGAATACGCATGTCGCTATAGCACTTGATAACAACAAATAAGTACTAGTAGAGGCTAAGCTGGCCATTTCTTGTCCAACATCACAATCCCATCTTCCGGGGGGGGTGGGTATTCGACTTCAGTAGGATGCTGCTATTAGCTTTATACGCTAACTTCTATGGTATTCCCCCAGCAAAAAGAAGAGGGGTGGGGTACCCGAGTAGGGTTAAAAAGAAAAATAATAACAAGATGATAATGGACTTTAGATTATTAAGGTCACATTAGTGTACTTCTGTTCCACAATAGAATTGTAGAAATATAATGAAAATGATGCTGACATTTGTTAGCTTTCTCCTGCCTGCAATTTATACATGAATGCTTGAGAATAAACTCAGTTCAGTGAAAATCATAAAATCCCCGGAATGCTAATGCTTCAGAGTCAGCTACTTGGATATATAAGCATTGCAGGACCCAACGAGAAAAATGGAAGAATTGAAAGTTGGCTTCAGAATGAGGCAAGCAGCTTAACATCCTTTGATTTAGCACTGGATTTACATCGCACAAGACAAAAATTCATTAGTTAATGAAAGAACAATTTTAACAACGGTATAATAGAATTAATGAAAACAGAAAACAGATGTACAAAACCTATCCTTTATGAAAGGATTTCAGAATCTGAGTAGTTTGTAATATCTACAAATCTACAAAGGGAACAGAAGTTGAAGGACGTACCCTTCTACTCTCACTACTGTTGAGATACAAGGTCTTCCAGTTCATCTATGATAGCTTCATAGCAATAAACGTATTGATCCTGATAGTTGAAGAAAGAGACACCAAAAAGTTCATAGAGAATTTATATACAAGGAAATATCAGATTACAATAACCATCATAGTAATAAATTAATAATAAGAACAATATAAATTTTGGTTAACGGAACAAATACAGGCACAGGGGAGGAAAGTACGCTCCTCCTACCCGGGATCAATTCCAAGTAGGGATGAGCATCTTGGACAATCCAAAATAACCGTTCATAACCAATCCATAACCATTTGTTATAATTGGACATTAAAACCAAATGTCATAACCGGTTATAAAACTGGTTATATCCATAACCACCTTTATAACCGGTTTTTGCTATTAAAAACTGGTTTTTGGTTTAATAACTGATTTTTTTTCCCAAAAAATAAATAATAATAATAATAACACTAAAATAAATAAAAAACAAAAAATCGGCCGAAAATTCAAAAAACCCAAAAATAAGGCGAAAATCGAAAACACAAAAAATCACCGAAAACCAAAAAATCGGCCGAAAAACAAAAAAATCAGCCGAAAAACCGAAAATCGGCCGAAAACACAAAAACCGAAAAATCAGCCAAAAACTCAATAAATCGGCCGAAAACATAAAAATCGGCCGAAAAATTGAAAATCGGCCGAAAACTCAAAAAATCGGCCGAAAACACAAAAATCGACCGAAAATCGGCCGAAAACTCAAAAAATCGCCCAAAAACTCAAAAAATCGGCCGAAAACACAAAAATCAGCCGAAAAACCGAAAATCGGCCGAAAACCCGAAAATCGGCCGAAAAACTGAAAATCGGCCGAAAACTCAAAAATCGGTCGAAAACACAAAAATCGGCCGAAAACCAAAAAATCGCCCGAAAACTCAAAAAATCGGTCGAAAACACAAAAATCGGCCGAAAAACCGAAAATCGGCCGAAAACTCAAAAATCAGCCGAAAAACCGAAAATCAGCCGAAAACACAAAAAATCTGTCGAAAACACAAAAAATGGCCGAAAACCAAAAAATCGGCCAAAAAACAGAAAATCGGCCGAAAACTCAAAAAATCGCCCGAAAACTCAAAAAATCGGTCGAAAACACGAAAATCGGCCGAAAAACCGAAAATCGGCCGAAAACTCAAAAATCGGCCGAAAAACTGAAAATCGGCCGAAAACTCAAAAAATCTGTCGAAAACACAAAAAACGGCCGAAAACCCGAAAATCGGCCGAACAACCGAAAATCGGCCGAAAAACCTAAAATCGGCCGAACAACCGAAAATCTGTTTTTCGGCCGTTTTTAGGTTTGTTGGCCGATTTTTTTGTTTTCGGGCGTTTTTTGGGTTTTCGGCTGATTTTTTGGGTTTTCGGCCGATTTTTGGGTTTTCGGCCGTTTTTTGTGTTTTCGACCGATTTTTTGAGTTTTCGGGCGATTTTTTGAGTTTTCGGCCGATTTTTGAGTTTTCGGCCGATTTTCGGTTTTTCGGCCGATTTTTGTGTTTTCGACCGATTTTTTGAGTTTTCGGGCGATTTTTTGAGTTTTCGGCCGATTTTCTGTTTTTTGGCCAATTTTTGGGTTTTCGGCCATTTTTTGTGTTTTCCGGCCAATTTTAGGTGTTTCGGCCGGTTTGTGGATTTTCAGGTGTTTTTTGGGTTTTCGGCCGATTTTCAGTTTTTCGGCCAATTTTTTGAGTTTTCGGCTGATTTCATGGTTTGCTATTTAATTTGACGGAACTGGGTGATGGATTTGGGATTTGACGGAGAGAGGATTTTGAGAGAGAGAATGGATTTGGGGATTAGGATTCATCTTTTCAATTTGGGAGAAATAAAAAATTTGGTTATGGATAAAATTTGGAAATTGAGTAATTTAATCATAAAATTTGGTTGTGGCCATGGTTATGGATATCTAAATAAAAAACTAATTGGTTTGGTTATAAAATCCAAATATAAATAACTGGTTTTTAAAATTGGATATGGATTTGGTTATGGTTAATCCATGATAACCGGTTAAAATACTCATCCCTAATTCCAAGTGGGTGGTAAACCGAGGCCTCCCAACCAAAAGGCAGGCAGGCTGGCAAGATGGGGGGAAGCATAGAATGTGGCCTTATAATACAGTATGGAGAAACTAGTTCATGGATTGTTTTGTTATTTGGAAACTATTTTTTTTACTACTCCCTCCGTCCCATTTTAAATGACCTCTTTTTGACTTAGTATACTATTCATTTGACCTGCTTTGACCTTATTTTTCTACTAATATATACATGCAAATATTAGCATATGAGATGTTTGATTTGTCTCGACGAGTACTTTCAAAATATACCATTTTTATAATTTTTAATAATATATAATTAGAGATATTAACGATTAAAGTTGTGCATTGGCAAACGTGTCAGTGGTCAAACAGGTCATTTATTTTGGGACAGAGGGAGTATTAAATATGTACATTCAGCATTGGTAACTTCAAAATGGACAAGGTGGACATAAATAGATATGGATGTGGCCTCTAAAATGACTTTCACTATCTTAAGTTATAGTGTATCATTTCTATGGATTTCCAAACTGTTCCAGGCTAGAGTTTGATTCCTTTATCAGCACTTAGAGATCGTTCCTGCCTAAATAGAGTTCCTGTTGGAGTAATTTGAGAATAGAGAACGAAAATGAATTGAATAGAAAGATTAGAGAAAAATGAAAGTTGTTATTCATCCACTAGGGGCAAAGGTATTTATATACAAAAGGAGGCTTGCTTCACTACCAAGCAATTGTAACTAACTACCTAGGATGAAATCAAAAAATCTATAACTGACTAACTAACTATCTATCAGTATCTCAGCGTTCAGAACCTGCGTGTTCAGAACCTGAGTCTCCAAAGCTTCTTGAGAACCTGGAGCTTCGCAGCTTCTGAGAGCTTCTCAGCTTCTGAGGGGCTTCTCAGCTTCTGATCTTCAGAGCCTCTGAGGACATGAGAACTTGGATTACAAACATCACACCTCCTAATTCATGTTCTCCAACGATCTCATTCCTATCAATTTCTTCAAAGCATCAAACCTAGCCTTAGCCATAGGTTTAGTTAGAATATCTGCAAGTTGAATCTCAGTGTTGCAATATTCCAACTCAAGCTTCTCCTTGTTCACTTGATCTCTCAAAAAGTGAAACCTTCTTTCAATATGCTTGCTCCTGCCATGACTCACAGAATTATTAGCCAAGTCGATTGCTGACTTGTTATCCACAAGCACCTTCATCTTTGTTACTTCCAATGCCTTAAGTTCTGAAAGTAACATCTCAATCCAATTTGCCTGACAAGCTGCAAATGAAGCTGCAACATACTCAGCTTCACATGATGATAATGCAACTATTCCTTGTTTCTTAGAACACCAGGAAATTGGTGCATTGCCAATCATGAACAAATAACCTGTAGTGCTCTTTCTGTCATCTTGATCTCCTCCCCAGTCAGAGTCTGAGTAGCCATAAGCCTCTAACTTCTTACTACTGTTCCTTTGGTTTGGAATCAAAATGCCATGATCATTAGTACCCTTTACATATCTGAGCACTCTCTTTGCAGCAGTCAAGTGACACATCCTTGGTTGATCCATGAATCTGCTCAACAGACCAACACTATGACATAGGTCAATTCTAGTGTTGCACAAGTACCTCAATGAACCAATTATCTGCTTGTACAAGGTTGAATCAACCAACTCATCATCTGAATTCTTGCTCAGCTTCACACCAGTTTCCATAGGAGTAATTGCTGGGTTGCAATTGCTCATATGAAACCTCTTCAATATGTCAGCAACATACTTCTTCTGATGCAAGAAACAGCCTCTGCTTGTCTTAGCAAACTCCATGCCAAGAAAATATGATAGCTCACCTAAGTCAGTCATCTCAAACTCTTTCATTATGTCTGTTTTGAACTTCTCTAACACAGCTTTGTGTGATCCAGTGATCAACAAATCATCAACATACAGACATAGTATTATCATTTCTTCATAATTTGAACTCTTCACATATACACCATGTTCTGTTGTGCATCTAGTGAATTTCAAATCAATTAGGAAGCTATCAATTCTCTTATTCCAAGCTCTTGGAGCTTGTTTCAAGCCATAGAGGGCTTTCTTCAGTTTGAACACTTTGTTCTCTTGACCTTTAATCTCAAAACCTGGTGGCTGCTTCACATAAACCTCTTCATCTAGAGGACCATTTAAGAAGGCAGATTTCACATCTAGCTGATGCATAGACCAATTCTTGTAAGTGGCTATTGCAACTACTAATCTAATGGTCTCTATCCTAGCCACAGGTGCAAACACTTCATTAAAGTCAAGTCCTTGCTTCTGAAGAAACCCTTTTGCCACTAGTCTTGCTTTGTACTTAGCAATTTCACCATTAGGTTTCATTTTCAACTTGAAGACCCATTTCACATCAATTGGCCTCTTGTTGACTGTTTTGTGCATTAACTCCCAAGTGTTGTTTTTCTCAATAGACTTTAACTCTTCTTTCATGGTTGCCTTCCATTTAGAGTCATTTAGAGCTTGTTCTAATGTAACTGGTTCCAATTCAGCTATCATAGCTTCATTGATCAGTTCACCATCTTCTGTTATTGCTTGATCTGGAAATACATCATACTCATTCAACCTAACTGACTGCACTCTATCTCTTGTAGATCTTCTCAGAGGCTGATTAGGTTGATCATTAGGAATATGAGTGTGATTACCAGCTGCATCATCTTCTGGTTGATCAGCTTCTGGTTGATCATCTATTTCCTCAAGCACAAGCTTTCTATTGAGCAATGAACTGGTGTTCTCAGCACTAGTACTTTCAATCCAGTCCCAACCCTTTGATTCATCAAACTTTATGTCTCTGCTTATCACAACTTTATTCTCTTTTGGAGCATAAAGCTTGTAAGCACCAGTGGGGTGATATCCCAATAGAATCATTTGTTGACTTCTATCATCAAGTTTTCTTCTCACTTGATCAGGAACATGTCTAAAACAAAGTGAGCCAAATATTCTGAAATGACTTACACTTGGTTTGAGACCTGTCCAAGCTTCATAGGGAGTTTTGTTCTTCAGCTTCTTGGTTGGACTTCTATTGATTATATGCACTGCTGTTGAGGTTGCTTCTCCCCAGAATTTATGAGGCATGTTCTTTCCCTTCAACATGCTTCTGGCCATGTTCATTATACTCCTGTTCTTCCTTTCAGCAACACCATTGTGTTGAGGAGTGTAAGGAGCAGTAACTTCATGCACTATACCTTCTTCTTCACAGAATTTTGCAAATTCTAGTGAAGTGTATTCACCACCTCCATCTGTTCTCAATTTCTTAACACCACAGCCACTTTGCTTTTCAACTAGTGTCTTAAATTTCTTGAACTTAGTGAATACTTCACTCTTCTTTTCAATAAGATAGAGCCACACATGTCTGGTATAGTCATCTATGAAAGTTAAGAAATAGCTATTACCTCCAATGGACTTTACTTCAAAAGGTCCACAAACATCTGAGTACACCATTTCTAACTTCTGAGTTGATCTCATGGGCAATTCATTTTTAAATGAATTTCTGGTTTGCTTGGCTGCACAACACTCTTCACACACTGTACTAGGTGTTCTTATCAGAGGCAAGCCATGTACCATCTCTTTTGACTTCAACAAGCTCAAACTTTTGAAGTTCAAGTGCCCAAATCTATGATGCCACATCCAATCTCCTTCAGAGTTTGTAATTGAAGCGAGGCAGTGATGATCAATTACATTGATTTCGATTTTGAAAGTCCTATTGTTCGACAGTGGAGCTTTCAAAATTAATCTACTCTTAGCATCATAAATTCTCAACTCTCTATTAGCCATCTTCATTGTATAACCTTTCTCAAGTAATTGACCTAAGCTTATCAAATTACTTGCCATAGAAGGAACATACAATACCTCATTGATGGTTGATTCTTGACCATCTTTTCTTTTCACAAGAACAGTTCCCACGCCAGCACTAGTAACTTGACTGTTGTCTGCAAACTTGATGTTTCTCTTCACTGAATAATCAAGCTTCAAGAACCACTTCTTGTTACCAGTCATATGATTGCTACACCCTGTATCAAGATACCACAAATTTGACTTGTCTGCCTCAGAATTTGTGATTGCCATTAGGAGTGAGTCATCAGAATCACTACCACCTCCATTAGCATATTGGGCTTCATCTTTGTCTTCTCTGGCTACCTTCTTAGAGCGACATTCTCTTGCATAATGCCCAAATTTTTGACAGTTGTAACATTGAATTTCTTTCTTATCAATCTTCTTCTTGGAACTCTTCTTGTTCTGACTTGAATCTTTAGTGGAATCTACATTCTGATTCTTTGAATTCTTGGTTGAATTCTCTGAATCCTCTTTCTTTTTCTTCCACTTATCTTTTCCTTTCTTGTTCTGAGTCTTGGCCTGTAATGCTTGTTCCACTGCCTTGTTCGAACTCCTCTGCTTCACCCTTAGCTCATGAGCTTCTAAGGATGCTTGCAGCTCTTCAATCTTCATAGTTGCCAAATCCTTTGATTCTTCAATAGCAACCACTATGTGATCAAATTTCTCAGTCAAGGTCCTCAAGATTTTCTCAATCTTGACCTTATCAGTCATTGCCTCTCCACAAGACTTCATCAAATTTGTCAAGGCCAGCATTCTCGCCAAATACTCAGAGATCGTTTCTTGTTCATTCATCTGCATCATCTCATATTGCCTTCTCAAAGCTTGAAGCTTGATACCCTTCAATTTCTCATCACCACCATAGATTTTCTTCAATGTATCCCAAGCTCCCTTTGAGGTTTCTTCTTCTATTATCTTCTCAAAGATATTAGAATCAACGCATTGATGAATGATGAACAAGCCTTTAGCATCTTTCTTTTTCAATTCTTTGTGTCGAGTTCTTGCTGCTTCATCAGCATCTGCAGCCAATTCTTCTACTCCATTAGTTACAATTTCAAGAACATCTTGAAATCTAAAAATCACTTTCATTTGTGCACACCAACGATCATAGTTTTCGCCTTTGAAAACTGGAAGATTTGCTGGGAATTGCGTGGAGGTTGTACCATTGTTTGTCATGATTCTTGATCAAGGAATCAAAACGAAAACGATGAATACGAACCGGGCTCTGTTATACCAATTTGTTGGAGTAATTTGAGAATAGAGAACGAAAATGAATTGAATAGAAAGATTAGAGAAAAATGAAAGTTGTTATTCATCCACTAGAGGCAAAGGTATTTATATACAAAAGGAGGCTTGCTTCACTACCAAGCAATTGTAACTAACTACCTAGGATGAAATCAAAAAATCTATAACTGACTAACTAACTATCTATCAGTATCTCAGCGTTCAGAACCTGCGTGTTCAGAACCTGAGTCTCCAAAGCTTCTTGAGAACCTGGAGCTTCGCAGCTTCTGAGAGCTTCTCAGCTTCTGAGGGGCTTCTCAGCTTCTGATCTTCAGAGCCTCTGAGGACATGAGAACTTGGATTACAAACATCAGTTCCTAACATTAGTTTTCTTTTTCTCCCTTGAAAATGTGAATTCTTTGTCGGTTTTAGTTGTTGCACTCGGTTTCTTTTCCATTATGCGTGACTAACCTATAGTAAGTAGTAACGACCATGGTGGATCTTATTTATGCCTTGACTTTTGATGTTTTTCTACATTGGATGTAACTCTGAGCTCCTTTCGTTCAATTTGGATTTATCTTATCCCTTCTTTAAATAAGGACTGACCACCCTTAGTATATTCATTTCGTAATTGACTAGCAATCATACCTCTAAGGTAAATCGGACTTGGATTGTTGAAGGACCAAACTGCAATCCTTGTTCCAATTGATTGGCAAACCCGCTAATTCGCCATCCTAATTTTGTTAAGAACAATTATGTTCAATGAATGATCAAGAATATTAGAATAAGACACAGATTCTCCTCTAACAGTGTCTTCCCTTCACAAAGTATTTCTCCTTTCACACACCACCAAATTCACCAAATGATTGCCTCCATCCTAATCCTCCGCATTTATCACTCTAAGTGATCATCACATCTGATTAACTAATGGAGTAACTGTCTTTATACTTCCTTAACAAATTTGCATATAGGGAAATTTACTATATCCACAGGCTCAAAGATTAAAAGAAAAACTCATGATATATTATTTGCATTAGGACTATTGCCTATTGGGTTCAAAAGACAACCTATAATTGGATAACTTTTTTTAGTTGAAAATGCATGATAATTTGGTAATAACATGATCTCTTGTCCAATAAATGCAAGTAAATGTAATCAGACAGTAGTATTCCTCAACTCTACATGAAACTAGTAGTGGGAGTATTCTTTCCTTGAAATAACAATTCTTCTTTCGTAAACAAAAAGAAAGCAATTAATATATTCAACAAAGAACGTGGTTCCTCCAAATCATTGTTATCAAAATCGCAAGTAGAATCGTGAAATCCCACGATTTCTCACTCTAAATCTGAATCCTGAGTAGAATCCTAAATCAAAGCAAAATCCCAGTAAAATCGCACAGAATCGGAAATACCCAGTAAAATTGTGCGATTCTGTATAGATTTTACCGATTCTGGCATTATTTATTTTTGTGATTTTTGAATGGGTAAAAGATGACCCGGTTTGAGGTTTTCGACCCTGTTTATTAAAATCATTGGCAAAACTGAGACTCAGTTGTTTTATGTTTGTTTTAAGATTTCAAACTTTGAGGAGTTGCACTTTATATGAGTAGAATCCTTCGATTTTGGTTGCGATTTTCGATTTTGCGATCTTGCTTTCCCCATTCGATTCTACAAAATTAATTGAGTAGAATCCATCGATTTTGGTTGCGATTTTAGCTTTCGCGATCTTACTATCATCTTTCGAATTAAAGCAAACTCGCGATACTGACAACTTTGCTCCAAATCAGGATAGTAAATTTTGCAGACATCCTTCCCTAAATATCTAGCCCAGTTCCTTTAAACAACTAAAAGCTTATTGGCTTTTTACTTACTTTGGAAACATAAATTAGTAGTAAGAGCTGTCCTTCCAAGTAATAAATATTTCTTCTATTTTAACCAGAAGTGGATAGATAAGATTACAACCGAAGGAGAACAGAGTTCCTTCAACCTTCAATTTGTAATTGCATCCTTGCTAAACTATCTAACCTAGTTCCTAGCAACAATCTGCCTTCTTTACCATCAAACAACATGGGTACCTTATCATTCCTGTTCGTAGATTTCAAAACCTCTTTCCTTCAGATTTAGTTTAGAAATGGTACTTAATTCATATGTGGTCCAACTATATTACTGGCATTTCATGCAAAATCGATACATTCATGAATCACACAATTAATTATTAAATTAGGAAATTCAACTACCTGGGTCTGAACCATTCCAATACGCTGGGACCTGAACACGGATACTGTGTTAGCAATATCTACAGCAGACATATCACCAGCAAGTATTCTCTGAATTGTGTTGTGAATTGTGCAGTATGTTCCAGTTCTACCGATACCTGCACTGAGTGAGAGAATTTGTCTCAGCAAAATATGCATGTTACTTATTGTCACCATTGCCATAAGATGAGTGAACAAAGAATGAATGAGAAGAACCTGCAGTGCACCACTATTGGGCCAAGGTTTGGTGGTAAATGGTACAATCTTTTCAAAATTTCACGGACAGCTAAAGTATCATTTGGAACTCCATGGTCAGGCCACTCAGGATACTGAATATGCAAAACAGATAATGGTGTATCTTCTACCTGCAACAATATCAATCAAAGATTAATTTGACCCAAATTGTTTACATCTGGATGGTGGAGAGACACTTTGAGTCCCTTCTAAAATCAAAATAAAAACTTACGATTACTTTCTTTTTCTTTCGATAAAAAAGGTAAACAATTAGAGACAAATAAGATATATCTTCCAAAAAGCAAAATCCCAGATATATAATATGAAATGGAAAATATTTTCAGGCTGTTATTTATTGATAAATGTTGTTATAGATATTTTTTTTTCAGAAAAGCATCCAGGTTCAGCATTGAAATGCAGGGTATCTAAGAAAAGTTCCGATATCCAAGGCCTTGCAAAACAAGTATAAACAAAGGACATGAATTAGATAAAATAACAAAGCTTTGAAGAAGGAGGGGCCTCTCACCAAATCAATCGTCTCCATATCACTCATGCCAGTTTGTAAAGAAAGATATACAAGCTAACCAGAAAAATTATTATAAACGGAAAACAATCTCACCTCTTTATGGTTCACCTCCAAATGACGCAGCACAAGTGAAGTTTCAGTAGTTTTTGCCCATTTACATGTAAGCGAGATATTACCAAATTCTCTAGGTCTATCCTCCGATTGAAAATAATCTCCACACTTCACCGTCTATAAAATAAAAAAGGCGGCACAAAATATTAATAAAGTATGAAGTTAAAAAAAAAATAAAAATCAATCTCAAAGAGAAAGGAAACAAGTTGGAATCACCTTGTAATTGTCGACCAACCTAGTAAGCATCACAATTGCAGGGCAGTGATATTGGATAATCATTTCCCAGAAATCCTCATAAGTGTGTGGCAGCGGACCTTGCGTGGCTATAAAGTCAGACACAGTTCCGGTGGAAGAGGTCTACAATACATAAATCAAAAGATGTAATAGCAAGGGTCAGACAAATTAAGTATCCAATAACCCCAAAGCCACTTGAATTAGCTTTTTAAGACATTATCATACAAAGACAACAAATATATTTATACCGAGATAAAGCTTGCATTGATATACCCCAGTGCCTCAGACCTATAATCTGAACTCGAATTAAGAATGACCCTGTTCTTGTCAACTGAAACAAAGAACATAAAAGAAAATTAAATTTTCCCAAAATACATACAATACAAATATACAATACAAGGACGTGTTTGGATTGACTTATTTAACCTTATCTACAACATAAGTATTTGTGAGACTGTTAGAAAGAGCTTATGGAAACAGTTTATGACATGTCTGTGAGCTATTTTCAGCTTATTTCATTAAGCTCTCAAGGATAGTTTATGAAAACTAATAACTTATATGAAAACAGGTTGAATTTATAGAATAGCTTAAGCAAGCTATAAATGCCGCATAAGTGCTTAATTAAGATGCCTATCCAAATAACCTTGACATGATTGTAGCTTATGACATTTTTGTAAGCTATTTTTAGCTCTCAAGGATATCTTATGAAAACAAATTGAATTTATAGAATAGCTTAAGTGATTAAGCTATAAACCGAGCATAATAAGCACTTAATTAATATTTCTATCCAAATAACCTTGAAATGAATGCATGTCTGGTATTAGTAAGTAATGAAATTACATGGTATAACGTCTTTATATCGATTTTTGCCAATATTAACAGAATTAAGAGCAACGTTGCATCTTCTCGTGGTCTCACTGAGAGTTATCCTATTATACTGAAAGAAATCACAACACAATAGAGTTAGATTTTGAATCAATATTTATGAACTATGATATGAAAATGAAGAAGTAAATAGGTAATGATTGGTGTGAACCTGCAAGTGAAGGAACTCTTGGGAGATGGTGTTAGGGTTAAGGAGCTTATCCTTCAACAGAGCGAGTGCTTTGGTGCAGCGGTTAACCTGATCGGAAGTAAGGGGAATTCGGGAGGGGAAATCGGGAGAGAAAGTTGAACTGTGGAGTGAAGAGGTGGAGGAAGGGGTTGCGGGATTGCCGGCCATGGTGGATCTCCGGCGAGGACGGGAACGGGTAGAGACGAGGTTCCCCAGTTCAGCTGTTGAGTGGAGTTTGAATAATTTGGATTCTCAGTTATCATTCACTTTCGCTTTTTCCCTCTGGGAATCACATGCTTATCATAGTAGCGTTACTAATTCAATTATGGAGTATTTACTTTTTGAGTTTTGCTATAATAGACTCTTGTTAATGAACTAAATAAAAAGTTATTCCCGCGTCCCAATTTAATTGACACAGTTGACTGTTTTACGCATGCTGATGCATAACTTTGATGATTAATATTTTTAATTGTATAATAGTAAAAATTATAAAAATTTGATATTTTGAAAATACTCATCGAGACGAATCAAACAACATCTTATATGCTAATATTTATTTTTTTTTATTAGTAGAAAAATAAGGTCAAAGCAACGTATGTGAATAGTGCACAACAGTCAAATGTGTCAATTAAATTGAGACGGGGAACTATTCATTCAAATTCTTACTACTACTAGTAGTGTTTTTGGGCACTTTGCATATGTCTTACTTTTTTGTTTACATGTATTCAATTCACCTTACCTAGTTTTTTTTTTGACAAACAGAAATTCATATCATTTCATTAAGTAATAAGTTATGAATACAAAGAGGTACAACATCAAAAACATGGCGACGAGACCAAGAAAGGGCCGCTCGCGCTATAGAGTGAGCAATCCTATTCGCTTGCCGCCTAATAGGCTTTACCTCAAAGCCTGGAACTGAATTCACCTTACCTAGTTATATTCGAGAAATTGTAGCAATAAATATGTACTCATTCGTCCAAAAATGTAAGTAAAAAAAAAAAAATTATATTTTTTAAGAAAAGTAAAATGTGATAATTTGAAGTATGATTTTTTGTGTTTTTCTTAAAATAAGTTTTATGGGAAAATATAAAAAAAAAAAATTTATTGGTTATTAATTACGGGGAAAAGAAGAGAGATTAAATTAAATACAATTTGCATTTAATTTTATTAGAATAAGTAAAAAGAACTCTTGAAAATGATTAAAGTTAGTTTTTTTTCTTATAATTTGGGACAAGGAAAAGTGATTTTTTTTCATACATTTTGAGATGAAGTGAGTACTCTCCTTATAAAGATTCTAAATTTTAATTCATTACATTGTACTCCCTTCGTACCACAATATAAGTTACTTTAGCACTTTTATGCATATTAACTATTAAGAAATGTAATTATTGTTGTATGAAAAAGATTTGATTTACAAAATTGTCCTTCATTTATGATAAGGAAAAAATAAATTGAAGTATTGAAAGAAGAGAGAGTAATAAAAAGTTAATGGTATAATAGAAAAAATAACATTTAGGACCCGTTTGATGGTGACATGATAGAAAAAATAACTTATCATGATAACTGTAGTATAATAGAAAAAATAACTTATCATGTCATGTATGTGGTGCACACGTATACTTGATCTTCTTAACCAACGTTCCACAACAAACATAAAGATTGAAATATGAACACGAGAGAGAGGGGAGAGAGAGTGTGAGAGAAGGAGAGAAAAATGAAGAGAGAGAGGGGGGAGAGAGAGGGAGAGAGAGATTAAAGAAAAAGGATTCACTTATCCTTCTGCTGACAGTATGATTCTAACCAGCAAAAACTCAGGATATAAATTACAAAGGAATGATAGGATATGATTAAAAAATGGAATAATTTATCATATTTCATTGGTACATCAAACAAAATATTAAAACAGGATATGATATAATTATCATATCCTGCTCACTATCTTGGCCATCAAACGGGCCTAAATGCTTATTGGTAATATAAAGCGATTTATATTTGGTACAAAAATTTTCTCCAAAGTGACTTTTATTGTGGTCGGAGGGAGTAACTTGTAAGATATTGATCTCTTCTGCTAGATGATGATTGGGTCCGGTTATGGTGCATAAGGAATTGCTTATGCACCATGCATAAATAAGTAAGTTTACCGATACACTTTTTCTCAAATGTACCGGTATGCATGTTAAATCACACTACAATTATTATACGTGGAGAGCTAATTTGATGGTTGTTATTCACTTATGCACCGTCCATAAAGATTTGGCTTATGGACAATAACTTTTGCTGTTTTGAATGACGCGGTTTAACGAATAATTAGTTTGAGATAAGTGTTAACATTTTTTAAAGTTTTCAGTTTCATTGTGCCCAAAGAAGTAAAAAATATAAACTTATAAATTAACAATTAAAAAAATGAATAATTTTGTTTCCCAACAACATATGTAGACAATATAGATACAATTTTGTTTTTTATTACTAGTTTTCTTTCTTCTTTTTTTAAGTCAAATCAATAGTTATAAAAAAACTTGTCAACGGCAAAAATTATTGTCCATAAGCCAAATTCTTGTGGATGGTGCATAAGCTAATGAAAACATAACAGCTTTACTCACGCGCCCCCCATTTCACTCGCGCACCCCCCAAATTTCTCGTGCGCCCCCAACTAACTAGCGCACCCCCATATTTCTCGTGCACCCCCCAACTTTCTCATGCACCCCCCAAATTACTCGCGCGCCCCCACTGTCTAGCGCGCCCCCCAAATCATGCTAAAACCATTTTGCATTGGGAATGATTTCATATATTTGCACTCTAAAATCATTAAGTGCATAAAATGGTTTTGGAGTACAATGTTATAATTATGCACTTAACATTTTTTTTCCCTCTCCACAGATTTCTAGCCAAAACCATTTTATGCACTTAACACTTACAATACTAGCCTTGACCCTTTCCAATAATTTTCAACATGACAAAATTATGAAAGTAGTTAAAATTCATGAGTTGAGTTATGACCCAATCATATAAGACAATCAACAATCCTTACCCAATGCACTTAATGGTTTTGGCTAGAAATCTGGGGGGAGGGAAAAAAAAATTTAAGTGCATAATTATAGCGTTGTACTCCAAAACCATTTTATGCACTTAATAGTTTTGGAGTACAACTCCTGGAAACCATTCTAACAACAAAATGGTTTTGGCTAGAAATTTGGGGAGGAAGGAACAAAAAAAAAATTGGGGGCGCACGACATTTGGGGGGCGCGCGAGTTGCTTAGGGGGTGCGTGAGAAATTTTCCCTCACTTATGGATGGTGCATAAACTTGGCTTATGGACAATAACCACACCCATTGTCAACTTCTTTTACGTTCAAATAATTTTACTATTTTTATTCTATTTTGGATTTCCTTCTTATTTATTTACTTTCATCTTTCCTATTATTTTTTTAAAGGAATCTTTCCTATTTATTTTGTCATGCAAACAACTTATGGAATCGTACTGTGCATAAGAATACATGCACAATACTTCCATGATTTTTTTCACTCAACACTTGCATGAAATATTAAAAACTTAAAGATTTGAAAAATCAAACATAATTTAAGTAATAAATTATTGTAAGAACAAATTCTCATGAGTTTATTCTAAGAAGAATATGTCTCACTCTTAGAAAAAGCTAAAATATGTTTCCACCCGATTTGGTTGACATGTATTTTGGTTATTAGGAGAGTAATTTAAAAAAATTTGGCAATAAACAATTGTCACTAGGTTAATTATGGACAACATTAAAATTATAGTTATGCAGTGGTTTAAAGAAAAGAGACGAGATATTTTTGGTGATAGGAGCTCTTGGTGGACTAATCTTACTGTTTATATTGAATTTTAGTTTGTTTTTTTTAATGACGGGTTGTTAGAGTTATGCGGGGGAACTCACATGTGCGGTTCTTAGATTTGGAGGTCAATAAAAAATTCTATTTTTTTGCAAGATCCGTTCAGATAAAAATACTATAAAGATTGCTTCGAAGTAAGATCCTTAAGTTGATCATTTCCTGAACTAGGGAGGATAAGGGGTGGTGAAGAAAAGGATCAAATTTTTCGATCAATGAAGTGAGGGCTTTCCGAATCTTTCCCACCTCCTCTTTTCATTTTTTGCTTCCCCATTTTCAAGAAGGAAGCCTTGCTCCCTACCTAAGAAGGGGCCCTTCTCTAATTAGGAAGGAAACAAAAGAATCCCCATTTTATGACAAATTTGGTCTGATGGTTGTTCTCCACTAACCACAAAGATATTTATTTTAAGAAAAACACTAAATATATAGTGTCTCACCTCATGAGACACTAGTTAAAGAACTCAAAGTATAAAAAATGTTTTTTTCATTGCAAAATTTCTTCTTTACTAGTGCCTTTATCATGACTCTTATTTTAAAACTTCATTTGTATTTTGTCAAAAAAGAAAAAATAAATTGTATTGTTTCATCTTAAGCACATCTTGTACTTGATTTATTTAAAGTTTTAGTATATTTCTTTGCTTTCTTAAAAAAAAAACCTACAATAAGTGTCACCATGGTTGTGAGATGATCTAATTCAATCCTACAAAACTGATTTATAAAGTGAGAATTGTCATCACTTATAAACATATATTTATGCCATCTTGCAATCGATGCAAGACTTCTTAACACACTGACTCACAACTAGCACCATTGAGCTTGGTGCGCAGATATAAATGGTGGATGATCCGATAAAAAATTTGATAGCAGACGATCCAATGAATTATACAGAGACTTTGATATCATCTTAGAATTAAAAATTAATCGTAACTCAATTTTAAGAAAATTAATGTTTAATGAGACATATCTTCAAAAAAATTTAAGAATTAACATGGTGAATTTTATTTTATTTTTTATGACAATGAAATTATTATTTTTATATACTCACTTCTTAATCTAGTTTTACAACTCTCTTTCCTTTAGTAAGCGTACAACTTTCTCTTCTTTATTTTTTGTCAAAAAAAAAAAAAAACATTCTCTTCTTTATTTATACTCTTTTCTTAAAGTGTAAGAAATTGTCAATTTTATCATTTATTTTGAGACAAATGGAGTATATATTTATTGTATAGAACCAATTTTTATACAAGACTGATTTGGGTTTACTAAATACCATAGTGGTAATAGTGGTAATATAATTAGTATAATTAGAAAACTGTGCTTGCCATCATTGTTGGGTTTTGTTATTCTTGCTGTGTTGCTTTTTAAGGAGATTGCATTCAGCTCCTGAACTGGTGTTTGTATCAAACGGTTGCTTCTGATCTAGCACTCCTTGTGCTATGATCAATTTTAATGAAATTTTTTATGTTCCAAAAAAAAAAATCATTTTTGTGTTTTTCTTGTTCACTAAAATATTGGAGTACATCACACAAAGTTGTCCGTAGGCAATAGTCCACACAATTTCATACTAGGAAGATCTCTCAGCCAATGATTTGAAACGGTACTAATTTGTTACTGTAATAGCAAAAAAATCTAAATTCCACATGCACACCTTCGATTAACTAATCCAGAAATAAATAACAGTTAATTAGATTAGAAGAACCATAATATTTCAGCAATTCATACATAAACACATAATACATATTCCCTGCAGGGGAGGGATTAATTAAGAGTTGAACATCATCAATAAAAACAAAAGTAACACACTACATTGAACATAAACAAACCATACATTAAAAACATCGACAAAATAACATTAAACAAACCATACATTAATTAAAAGAGCTAGAGCAAGAGCAAGGAAGCAGTAGTAGTTTCATAGGTGGTAGTAGTAGTAGTTCCTTAATTATATATTTAATTAAGGAGCTAGACAATCAAACTCTTGCAAATCATAAGAAATGAAGCTATGAGCTTTCTGAGCAAGTTTATCAGCAACATCATTTTCACCACGACTGATCCAACTCAGCGAGGCTTCCCACTGCTTACTTTTAAGAAGATCCCTTATACCACATATCACAGGATCAGTAGATCGTCCTCCAGAGTTCACCAAATCCGCATTCCCTTTATTATCCGTCTTCACAACAACTTTCTTCTTTCCTTTTTCCTTAACCCAAAGCAAACCTCTTAAAATCGCCTCTCTCTCAGTTTCGTCCTCTCTTATAGTTGGAGTGAACTTCAACTTTTGAGCAAAACCGCAAATCCATTTCCCAGACGCGTTACTTAGGAATCCACCACAGCTTGCTGATAGTCTTTTGCGCTTAAGCGAACCGTCAACTTTGAGTATCACCTCCTCCTGATAATGAAAAGCGGCCAGTGGCGGAACTGAGAAAAAAAATTGGGGTAGACCGCTAAAAATTATAATATATAAATTAAAGAAAAGATAAAATATGCATCCACAATGTAAAATAATTTTACACTTCCATCTAATATCAATTGTTTATTCCGTCAAATCATCTCATTACATGCCACTAAACTCTAAATTAAATATAAATTTACATTTCATACAAAAATTAAGTTATGATAAGTACAGTTTGATCATCAAAAAAATTAAAATTAAATTGTATACATTTAAATAATATAATTTTTGGAGAAAAAAATAGAAATTGTTTGTTTGTAATGTATTGATAGATACCAATGTAAATCAATATTTTCTAAAAAAATATTCATACTTTAGTTGTTTGAGACAATCTTTTGGTCTCCAATGATGTGGATTTGAATCCTAGATAATAAAAATGATAGTTTTTTTAAAGAAAAAAGAACAAAATGTAAAAAAATGAGGTGCAGGCAAGACTTTGAACTCATGACCTCCCTATGTTTCAAGGTGACAACATAGGCTTAGCTATTATGCGCGTAAACAAATATATAAGGGAGCTTCTACGGTACATTAGTAAAATTCTAATGTACCGGTACACTAAATTTTTAAAATGATAAATAAACAATAATTTTTATAAATTAAAAAGTTATTTATTGACCATTATATTTTAGAAAACATAATTTCATAAGAAAAATCACAATTTCATTTTTTATAAACATGATACTAATTTTTTTAATATTTTTTTAATAAAAAATTCAATATTCACTATTATGAATAATAAAAGTTCAAAAAAAAATTAAAAAAATTAAATTTTATTTTTTTGACAACTTTGATGAATAATATTAGTTATTATAATATTTTATAAGATAGGAAAAAAAAATTCTTCTAAAATATATTCATTTTTCTATTAATTTAAAAACCTATTGTACCGGTACATTAGGATTAATCTATTGTACCGTAGAATTTGCCAATATATAAAGTACAGAATTATAATTTTATAAAATTTTCAAGGGTGTTATAGGAATTTCACATTTTTTGGGGCGTCGGCCTTGGTCAACCCCTGATTCCCTCTCTGCCGCGGCAGCTTTTGCTTGTTTTGCAATGCTACCAGCTATGGCTGCTGCTGCGGCTGCTGCTTCGGCTGCTGCGGCTGCTGCTTCGGCTGCTGCGGCCACTGCACCGGCAACTTTAAAAAACGTTGACGCCCATCCTCCGCTACCTTCTCCTTCTTCGGCTTTGTTATCCTTCCCATTGTTTCCGTTTCCTCCGCTCATGATGGATGAATTGCTGCTGTTTACCATTAACATAGACAATTACTATAGATCATGTAATTAATAGTATCATAGCAGTATATACCAAAGCATGTATGTATATAATTAAGAAACTGAATATTTCTTTTGAATTCTTGTGAGCTAAGTTTCTACTCTATTAAAGAAACTAAAATATTAACTTTGTCTAAAACAAAAGAATACTTTAAAATCTAAATTCATCTTTCAAACTTTTTGATTGTTACATTACTAAATATAAAAGCTAGCATAAAATAATATAAGGTAATAATACACTAATACAAATTGATAATGGAGAGATCTAAGATGGACTTACAGAGAAATGGGACTTAGAATGTTTTGAGAAAGGAACAGTTAAATATTTGTAAACACTCTCATATACTGTACTGTGCAGATTGGAATTGCCATGCCTCATTGAACATATTTATTGAAGCTTGCGGACTTCAATCTCTTTCAAGTCCGTGCATTTTGGAGTCGTGACAAAAAGTTTATGATGTCATCTCAATTGGTCACTCTGGTCCAATACAACTATACAACCAAGAATGTTATTATAAATTAAAATGTTATTCAGATTTTTAATTTTTTTTTTAAATAGTTTAGTTGCCAGAAATTCACCTAATTAAAATGCATAAGCGAAAAATCTCAAGTTAGAATGATATTTTTGCATATAAGATGTGATGTTCCTACCAACTAAATTATGTATATAATAAGAAATGTTACTAAAGCTTTAATTAATTATTGTCTATGGTTGCATTCGTACAATGGTGGAAAGTATAATAATTGCTTTAAGCTTTAGAGCATAGTATACTAAAGCAAGTAGGGAATAGCTGCTTTAATTAATTATTGTCTATGGTTGCATTCGTACAATGGTGGAAACTATAACAATACTCTGCCTTCTGACTAATTACAATCCACTTAACAACAATGAAAGTGGAATAAAAAAAATGCAACCATATACATGAATTAAAATACATCAAATTTTGTTGAACCATATCTCGTTAATTAAAAGACCCTAGATAGTATAATTAATAAAGTTGAGGTTCATTAGATCACACTGGCACTGCAAATATAAATTATAAAAGAAACCAATCTAGAGCAATCTGAGGGCTTTTATTTTTTCAAATTTTTTAACTAGTACCTCAAGAACACTAGTTAGCATAAGCGTTAATTATTTTTTATATTTTTGCATTAATAAAATGCAAACTACTAACTACTACTGTATAATAGTAATACTCTCTTGACTTGACTAAGTATAATGATTTTTTTTATTAATATGGATCATCTTTATAAGTAGTTTATTGTGGATTGCTACTTAAAAAATTTTAAAATTTTAACAAATAATATTATTTAAGCGTATAAGTTAATATTTATTCTTATTTATACAATTAAAATAATGATTTAATTAATATTGATTGCATTAAAACAACCAATGTAACTCTATTGAACTTTACTTTTTTTTGGATAAGTACTATATTGAACTTTACCTTTTTTTAAAAGCATAATAATTGAGGTTTTATTAATAATATTGTTAGGAAAGTTGTCACTCACCCAATGTCGATAAAGGATTCTTTTAAGTTGAAAAAAAAATTGAGAAAATAATGTGGGCTTTTAGACCATTGAATTATAAATATAGAAAAAAATATTTAAATTAAAAAAAAATGGAAAAAAATTGATTGATGATTGAGATGTGAAAATTGAAAAAATTAAGGAAAAATAAATTAAGAGGATACATTCCCCCCAATGTTCAATTTTTAAGAAGTAGAAGTTTCAGAGTAAATTACACCACGCTGACAAGTGACATCCCACTTAATTTGATTCATAATAGTGATATGTGGGTTGAAATAAGTGAATTTATAGATTATACACGTAGCGAAATATATAAATTAAAGAGAAGTGCAGGAAATAATAAATTGTTTATGTTGGATCTTTTAAATATGGTTTTTTTTTAAGAAACTTAAAGCATTTCGTTAACAATAAAATACGAAATATATATGAGAATATCAATAAAAATGTGAAAACAAGCTAGTGATGTGGCCATTCTAGCAAGAAAATGAGTACTCCCTCTGTCCCATTTTAAATGATTTCTTTTTGAAAAAAATTTGTCCCAAAATAAATGACCTACACATCTTTCAAAGTTATTTTTTCCAATTTTACCCTTTAGAATTTTTTAAAAACTGACTAATTTAATAGCTGAAATTTGTATAGTCCAATGCATAACAATCATGATTAAGAGCTTCCATTCAAAAGTAGAAAAAATGGCCAATAGTATTAATGGGTGCACGCACACGGCTGCTGCATGTATGTAACCAGTTGAAAAGTAAAAAAAATTGCCAATAACCTTTTCTTTAGAAACAGAAACACGTTTCCATACTCTGCTAGTCTGCTACAGTACACACGTTTCCATTTAAGTAACCATAAGCATTTTAAAAGTTTCACTAATAATAAGCGTAGTTTGGTAAATATACAACTCTCTCTCTTTTATTTATACTCTTTTCTTAAAGTGTGTGAAATGGTCAACTAGGTCATTTAAAATGGGACGGAGGGAGTACATGTATTTCATTTTTTATTATGTTATAGGTATGATATTTATATTTTTGTTTAACTATATTTAAGCACTCTTCTCCATCATTTGGCAATGAACCTTCGAATGATTCAATTAAGGTACTAGATGACATCTCTACAATATTTAAAACTCTAGTGTTATAAAGTAGAAAATAACACGGGGATATAAAAGTAGAAAACTCTAGCATATAAATTTTTTTTACACGGATACAAAAATAAATAGGAGAGACATGATACAAAAGTATAATACTCCCTCATGAAGTTGATAATCCATGTTTCCAGAAGTTGATGTTTTCAGAAGTTCTGATGGATGTTCTCAGAAGTTCTGATATGTTGCTTTCAGAGGTTCTGATGGAAAGCTAGGTTCTGATAGATATCAAGTTCTGATACGTATCAGAAGCCGTGAAGGTTCTGATACGTTACAGGTTCTGATATCTAGTCAGTTAGTTTGTTATAGTTTATTTGTACTAGGTAGTTAGTTAGTTAATTACTTAGTAGTTTAGAGTTAGTTGAAATGCTGTTACTTGCATTGAAAGTAACCTCCACTTGTATAAATACTTGTATTAAAGAAACTAAAATATTACCTTTTGACTAAAAGAAAACTAAAAAAGAATACTTTAAAATCTAAGTTCCTCTTTCAAACTTTTTTATAGTTACATTATTAAATATAAAAGCTAACATAAAATAACATAAGGTAATACACTAATACTAATTGATAATGGAGAGATCTAAGATGGACTTACAGAGAAATGGGACTTAGAATGTTTTGAGAAAGGAACAGTTAAATATTTGTAAACACTCTCATATACTGTACTGTGCAGATTGGAATTGCCATGCCTCATTGAACATATTTATTGAAGCTTGCGGACTTCAATCTCTTTCAAGTCCGTGCAATTTGGAGTCGTGACAAAAAGTTTATGATGTCATCTCAATTGGTCACTCTGGTCCAATACTAATATAGTACAGCCAAAGAATTTTAAAATCACAAAAATTAAGGAGCTTATTTAATCTTATTATAAATAAATTAAAATGTTATCCAAATTTTTAATTTTTTTTATTAAATAGTTTAGTCGATAGAAATTCACCTTATTCAAATGAATAAGCGAAAAATCTCTAGTTTCAACAACATTTTTACATATATAATGTGATGTTTCTACCAACTAAATTATGCATATAATAAAAAATACTATTTTAATTTATAAATATACCACTAATATTAAATGGTTTATATCAATTAGTATGTGTTTTTTTTTGTGAATCTCTATTAAACATAGTAAAATGAGTGTATGAGTATAAAAAGAATTCAAATAATAATTAATGAATATTAAAATGAATTCTCCCTCTATAATTTAAAACGTTACAAAATGCAATGTTTTTTTTTTTTTATAAATACAAAGTGCAATGTTAAATCATACGAACATGAATGACACTGTTAAATATGTAATTCAAATATAAAAGAGTGTAATTTAGGGATGGCAATGGGTATGGTATGGGTAGGGTACTATAGTCCCCATTCTCATACCCGCACATTAAAAAAATACCCGTACCCATCCCCATACCCGTGTGGGTGACAATCTTTGTCTCCGTGTGGAAGACACTGTGAGGGAAGGTTGGATCGAAGCTGGAACCATGGATATTATGGACCGTGTTGATCACTGCTCTCATAAGCTACAAAGATGGGGCAGAAGGAAGAGGACACGTTTTAAGCTTGATATTGAAGCTAGCAAGAAGGAGATGGAAAATTTCAGGGGTATGGGTGAGGTTGAGGACATTGTTCGATTTAAAGCCGCCCAACATACTCATGCTAAGCTCCTAATGCAGGAGGAGGATTTCTGGCGTCAGAGGGCAAAAATGCACTGGTTGAAAGATGGAGATTTGAACACAAAATTCTTCCACTTATCAGCCTCGGTGAGGAGTAGATTTAAACGCATTGATAAGCTGCTAAATGAGGACAATGTGATAGTGAGGAAGCATGCAGATCTTTGTGAAGTCGCTCACAGGTATTTTGATAATTTATTTAAAGCTAATCACGGTGCTCATGATCCGGTGCTCCAACTTATTACTCCAAAGATCACTGATGAAGATAATATTGCTCTTACGGCACCTATCACAAAAGAGGAGCTGAAATGTTCACTTTTTGAGATGCATCCTGATAAATCCCCAGGTCCTGACGGTTTCAATCCAGCATTTTTTCAACGGTTTTGGAATTTATGTGGCGATGATGTGTTTGTTGCAGCAAAGTGTTGGCTTGAGAGAGGATATTTCCCAGCTGCGCTTAATGAGACTAATATTTGCTTAATTCCTAAATGTGATGATCCTGTGTCCATGAAAGACTTAAGGCCTATCTCTTTGTGCAATGTTCTTTACAAAATGGTCTCGAAGCTTCTTGCTAACAGATTGAAGAAATGTCTATCTAAATGTATCTCTGAGGAGCAATCAGCTTTTGTGGAAGGTCGGTCCATCCTTGACAATGCTCTTGTGGCTACTGAAATCATACATGCTATGAAGAGGAAAACTAGAGGAAGGAAAGGAGATTTGGCACTCAAAATTGATATTAGTAAAGCGTATGATAGAGTGGATTGGGGTTTCATGAAAGGGATGTTGGTCCAACTTGGTTTTGATGACAAGTGGGTCCAATGGATGATGCTTTGTGTGAGTTCAGTAAATTACTCAGTTTTGGTGAATTTTGATAGAGTTGGTACGATTTATCCGGGAAGAGGCCTTAGACAAGGAGATCCCCTCTCACCGTATCTTTTCATTTTAGTGGCTCAAGGTCTTTCTGCACTTATTCATCGCTCAGTGGCACAAGGTGACATGCACGGTGTTAAAATTTGTCGAGGAGCCCCAGTGGTTTCTCACCTATTGTTTGCCGATGATTGTTTCTTATTTTGCAGGGCGAATATCGCGGAATCTAATCAATTGCTAAAAATTCTTAAGACATATGAGGAGGCCTCGGGACAAGAGATCAATCTCCAGAAATCCGAAGTGTTTATAAGCAGAAATATTAGCCAGGCTGGACAAGAGGATCTTGCTCGTATCCTTGGAGTGAGACATGCTTTAGGTACTGGAAAATACTTAGGCTTACCTTCTATGGTGGGTAGAAGTAAAAAGGCAACATTTTCTTTTATCAAGGATAGAGTGTGGAAGAAGATAAATTCCTGGAGTGGTCGAGCTCTATCTAGAGCGGGTAAAGAAGTTATGATTAAATCGGTGATCCAAGCTATCCCCTCATATATTATGAGTATCTATCTTATTCCTCAAGCAATTATTGACGAGATAGAAAGAATGATGAATGTGTTTTGGTGGGGTGGAGGAAGTCAAAAGAAAGGTATTAGGTGGCTTTCATGGGAACGTCTTGCTTGTCCTAAATCACAAGGTGGAATGGGATTTCGAAATCTTAAAGCCTTTAATTTATCTATGTTAGCTAAGCAAGGATGGAGCTTTATTCATAACCCCGATTCTATGGCCTCCAAAATTTTCAAAGCCAAATATTTCCCAAATGGGTCTTTTCTTGAATCAAAACTTGGTCATAATCCGAGTTATGCCTGGCGTAGCATTTGGTCCTCGCGATCCATTCTCATTCAAGGGTGTAGGTGGAAGATTGGTGATGGTTCTTGTGTTCGAGTTATGCATGACCCGTGGCTTCGACATGGTGATTCGACATGGGTGTAGTCGCCTCAATCTGCTGCAACACATGACATGCGAGTCAGTAATTTAATGGTAGAAGGGAGCAAAATGTGGAATTTCAGCCTACTTAAGAATATTTTTCCTCCACATATTGTTGATCTCATAACCCAGGTACCTTTGCACTCTTCAGTCACTGTTGATAGCTTAATTTGGCATAATGATAAGGGAGGTATGTACACTGTGAAGTCTGGTTATAAACTTTGCATGGAAAAAATCTTGCATAACTCTCACCATTATGTTTCGGGAGAGTGGAAGAGGATGTGGAGCATGAAAGTCCCACCAAAAGTCCGTAATTTAATTTGGAGAATTTGCCGTGAATGTCTTCCTACGCGTAAGAGATTACAAGGGAGGGGTGTTAATTGTCCCTCTAGTTGTCCTCTTTGTGATGGTGATGAGGAGGATGATTTACATCTTCTATTCAAATGTCAGTTGAGTATGGAAGTTTGGACTCTAGCTAGTTTAAAGAACATAATTGATAGCAAGCTTGCTTTGTCTTTATCTCCTTCCTATGTGATCATGCAAATTTTGTCTATTGAGAATGAGATGACAAGTAGCTTGGTTATTATGATTATATGGAGCTTATGGCTTAATAGAAATGATTGGATATGGAATGATAAAAAAAATTCTGCAGCCCATATTTTATCATTGGCAAGAGTCACGTTGGAAGAATGGAGAGTGGCCCAAGGTTCTGCTCAAGATGGATACAACATCCATGTTACGGGTCCTAGTAATGCAAATTTAGTGGGAAGCTTAGTTTGGAGTCTCCCTCCCCAAGGGTGGATTAAGTGTAATGTAGATGCAAGTTTTCATCAACAATATAGACTTACAGGTGGTGGTTGTGTGTTAAGAGATACTCATGGTGCTTTTGTGATGGGGTTTACTATGTGGACAAAACCCATGATGCAAGTTCATGAAGGAGAAGCTGTAGTCTTGTTGGAAGCTATGCATTGGGTTCAAAGTTTAGGTGTTCATCATGTTATATTTGAGAGTGACTCAAAAACTCTCGTTGATGCTATCCTTGCAAATAAGGGAGGTGTAGGTGAATTTGGTTCTATTGTTTCTAATATTAGAAGCATGATTGTTAGTAATTCCAACTTTGTGGTAAAGTTTGTCAGGCGTCAAGCGAATATGGTTGCTCATACTCTTTCAAGGGCGGCTATTTCTTATGCTAGTCACCATACTTTTGATTCTCTACCATCTTGTATTGAACATCTTTTAATTAATGAAATGAATTGAGTTTCCTTTTGTCAAAAAAAAAAAAAAACTATATAAATTGTCTATTTTACCCCTTACAATAATTCAAAATTCCAATTTTAGCCCTAGCCTAATTTCATTCCAAAAGATAAAAAAACTTTTTTCCGGAAAAATCGAGAACTTTTTTTCCGGAAAAAATAGGAAACATTTTTTGCGGAAAAAATCCGAAATTTTTTTTTCCCGAAAAAATCGGAAACTTCTTTCCGGAAAAATCGGGAACTTTATTTCCCGGCAAAAATTCGGAAACTTTTTTCTGGAAAAAATCGGGAACTTTTTTCCGGAAAAATCGAGTACTTTTTTTCCGAAAAAAATCAGGAACTTTTTTTCCCGGCAAAAAATCGGAAACTTCTTTCCGGAAAAATCGGGAACTCTATTTCCTGGCAAAAATTCGGAAACTTTTTTCTGGAAAAAATCGGGAACTTTTCCGGAAAAATCGAGAACTTTTTTCCGGAAAAAATTGGAAACTTTTTTTCCGGAAAAATCGGGAACTTTTTTTCCCGGCAAAAAATCGGAAACTTTTTTCCGGAAAAATCGGGAACTTTTTTCCGGAAAAATCGAGAACTTTTTTTGGGAAAAAAATCGGAAACTTTTTTTCTGGAAAAACCAGGAACTCTTTTTCCCGGCAAAAAATCGGGAACTTTTTTTCCCGAAAAAAAAGAGAACTTTTTTTCCGGTACAATCGGAAACTTTTTTTCGGAAAAATCGGAAACTTTTTTTCCCGGCAAAAAATCAGAAAATTTTTTGGGAAAAATCGAGAACTTTTTTTCCGGTAAAATCGGAAATTTTTTCCCGGAAAAATCGGGAACATTTTTCCCGACAAAAAATCAAAAACTTTTTTCTGGAAAAAATCGGGAACTTTTTTTTCGAATAAAATATTAGATCTTTTTTCCCGAAAAAATATCGTAAACTTTTGTTCCGAAATTATTTTTTATCTGAAATCGAAACTTATTCTAAAAAGGGCAAAATAATATTACACAATGTATTAATTTTAAGGGTAAAATAGTAAAATTATCACATAAGCCCCCTATGTCCTTTCTTGTTGGTTTTTCAACTCCCAAACAAGGGGAAGAATTTTCCTCCTTTATCCCTTCCCTCCCTTTCCTTCCCCTCCCCTCCTTAACCTTTCCTTTCCTTTCCTTCCTCTCAAAACTCCCAAACAAAGCCTAAAGGTTTAGTCAATGACACTAACCAAAGAAACTTTTTTATTAGAAAAAAAAAATTAATTTTAAAGAAATTTATTTGGAAAAAAAATTAAAATTGTAAAGAAATTGAACACACAATTTTTACGACAATATCTGCTAATTTTCTTTTTATGACTAAAGTTATATCGGTTTGCTTAAAAGTTAAGGACGCTACTTTTTGGCATTAAAAAAAATACAGAGAAATTTAAGAAAGAATTATTAAAAGTCTTCACATAAAAAATTTGTTTAAATAATTTATCGTAAAAAATATTTTTTTATCATTTTACTAGATATTTTAAAATTTATTTATCGAAGATTAGTTTCCTTCAAAAAAGTTAGCCAATTACTTTAAATGGAATCTCTCATCTCTATCATCCTTTTTTATCACAAAGCTTAATCATGACATCTTTTGCTCTTTTTTTTTTACGGTATGAGATTTTTTGCTTAAGAATTAAGATATCTACTACTCTTGGACCAAAGTAATATGTTTTTTTTTTATAGAGGACCAAAGTAATATGTTTTTTTGACGGACCAAAGTAATATGTTGTTCTTTGGTGTATAGAATACAGACAAATGTTAATAAGACCAATTAAATCCATGCAGCAGTCACGGATTTAATTGGTAGGACAATTATATTATACATATGTAGCAAGTCGGGGTTTGAACCCCGATCATTCCATTTATCCACCTTAAGAGTGGAATTTCCAGTCGTTAGACTACTTGACAAAAAAAAAATACATTAAATACAACCGCATATTCAACATTCGCTAAAAACATAAAGGAGAAAGGTGGGGGACAATTTGAATACTTTCTTTTGGACTGATCCCTGGTTGGGCGGGTTTTCCTTGAGGGACAAGTTTAGGCGCTTATTTGATTTGGCAGAGAACAAGTCGAGTACGGTAGCTGAGATGTCTTCTTTAGGGTGGGAGGTTGGAGGGGCGGGGTGGGTGTGGCGGAGACAGTTGTCAGAGGAGGATATGGTGAGGGAGTGTCAGACTTTACTTCACGATTTCTTTTTGCAGGCCCAACATCCTGATAAGTGGCAGTGGCGGCCAGACCCTTACCGAGATTACCCAACCAGGGATCAGTCACAGATTCATTCTTTATGTTTTTAGCGAATGTTGAATATGCGGTTGTATTTAATGTATTTTTTTTTAGTTCGCATGTTGTTATGTATTCTTGACATTGTGTAATCTTTTGCGGTCTTTTCGGCACACCTTATGCTGAGGTGATCACCCAGTTATTATATATTTCATTTTTGTCTTAAAAAAAAAACATGTAAATTTATTTTACGCATGTATATTCAATGAAAATCACATCATTGTACCATTTTTTATAGGTTTGTTTCTAAATATAGCCTTAAATGTCTACATGTTATATTCAATTGGATGCATGTGGAGAGCAATTTGGTCGTATGTTGTGAGATTCTAGTTTCTTTCAATTTTTTTACTAATAAAAAGTTTATGTAAGTTGGGTTTCGAAGGCCCACCTAAGGTCAGGGAAAACCTCAAGACTCGACAACGCTTACAAAAATACTTACGCACTAACAATATCTTATTACTAACAATAGAAGTTGAACACACTTTTATAGAATATAAATCAAATTCTTATCGTCTGAACCAATTAATTTACGTTGAATCTAGTATCTTTCATAATTTATTTTCTTAATCTAAATTTTTTCAACATTTTTTTTTGACTCAATCTAAATTTCATTGTCATAAACAAATATTAGTAACAATACCTGTTCAACTTCAAAGACGCGTTTAGGAGGAAAATTATATTGGAAGGAGACTTTGTGTTTCTTAAGCCCAGTCTTGACTTTGTAATGTCTAAGTCTCCCCAAAATAATTGGGGTAGAAAGGGTCAGTTGATTAAACAAATCAGTATTAGTACTAGTATATTATGAAAATGGGTACTTACTTCGTCACTTCGTCTTAAATAATACTCCCTCCGTTCCTTTTTATAAGGAATAAATAGGAAAAAACACACAAACCAATGAAGCTCATTTTTTTAATTAAAAATTCTAAAAATTAAGTTGTTATACCAAAACTAACCTTAGTGTATTAATTTATTCTTAAAATGTAGGTGTGTTATTCATTTGGAAAGCCACTTTAGTCATTCGGTGCTTAAATGAGTCATTGCTCAAGAGATGCTTCATTTTGTCTATGCTTTTATCAATATCCATTTTGACATTTTGAAAAGCCACGTTATTTGTGTTGCCGTCATGTTCATTTATTCATTTGGAAAGCCACTTTATTTGCATGCCAACAAACAATTTTTGAAGAGGTGGGTGATTTAACAATTTTTTTTGAAGCGGTGGATGCTTTAACAAATTAGTAACACGACAAAAAAATTGATAAATTGATGCTTCCACACAAAATTGATGCTTTAACCATAAAAACAATAGTAGTAGTACATTTAAAAGGATTTATCAATACATAACATTACCCTGTTTTAAAAACCAAAAAACCATAACATTTAAAATAAACCATAACATTTTTCAATAATCTCACTTTCAATTTCAATTGAATCTTCAGTATCAGGAAGCTTGTTTAAATCAAAATGATTTTTAAGTTTACCAACATGAGAATGAAAATCTTCTTCATCAGACTTATGAAATTCCATACCGATGTTCACAAGAAGGAAAAGAAATGATAAGATTAATGGAGGGAAAAAAGGATATGTCAATATATAAAGTTCTTTGGGCTGTAGACATACCCGTAATCTTGTATGGGGAAAAAAGGATATGCCTCTTTGTGTTCCTTTCAATTTCCCTCCAAAATCTTGTATGGGGAATATGCATGTGTATTTAATGCATTGTTCATTGTTCATTGTTCAATAAGGGTAAAATTTTTTCCCAAACTGTTCCTTATAAAAAGGAACGGAGGGAGTATTTTTTTTATAACAAATTTTTCTATACATTTTTTAAGATGATTAATTGTATTGATTTCAATAATAAAATAAATTTGTCTATTAAAATGTCTTTATTAATTAGAATTATTTAAGGTGCGACTGAAAAAATCTATGGTTATTTATAAGATCAGAATGCAATCTCTTTTAATACAAATATTCTGAATATCAAACGTTGCAGATCCGAATGCATAGATATTCCGATCATTTTAATTTTATCATAGTATTTGCCGTAGACATTTTTCCGTTGTATGCTATTAACTTGGATGTTGTGTGAGTTTGTTCACAGATTCATCCTTTATGTTTTTAGCGAATGTTGAATATGCGGTTGTATTTAATGTATTTTTTTTTGTCAAGTAGTCTAACGACTGAAAATTCCACTCTTAAGGTGGATAAATGGAATGATCGGGGTTCAAACCCCGACCTGCTACATATGTATAATATAATTGTCCTACCAATTAAATCCATGACTGCTGCATAGATTTAATTGGTCTTATTAACATTTGTCTGTATTCTATACATACACAATACTTATTAAGATTTTTTTTGAATATTTACATTTTTTTTAATTATATATATATATACACCAAAGAACAACATATTACTTTGGTCCTCTATAAAAAAAAAACATATTACTTTGGTCCAAGAGTAGTAGATATCTTAATTCTTAAGCAAAAAATCTCATACCGTAAAAAAAAAAAGAGCAAAAGATGTCATGATTAAGCTTTGTGATAAAAAAGGATGATAGAGATGAGAGATTCCATTTAAAGTAATTGGCTAACTTTTTTGAAGGAAACTAATCTTCGATAAATAAATTTTAAAATATCTAGTAAAATGATAAAAAAATATTTTTTACGATAAATTATTTAAACAAATTTTTTATGTGAAGACTTTTAATAATTCTTTCTTAAATTTCTCTGTATTTTTTTTAATGCCAAAAAGTAGCGTCCTTAACTTTTAAGCAAACCGATATAACTTTAGTCATAAAAAGAAAATTAGCAGATATTGTCATAAAAATTGTGTGTTCAATTTCTTTACAATTTTAATTTTTTTTCCTAATAAATTTCTTTAAAATTAAATTTTTTTTCTAATAAAAAAGTTTCTTTGGTTAGTGTCATTGACTAAACCTTTAGATGTTTCTTGGACTAAACGTATAAACTTGAACAAAAGATTGTGAGAGCCTGAATTCACTCAAAACAAAAAAAGATCGCAACAGAATTTATTGATCGTATAACGGTTTCCTTGTTTTCCGCACCAAGCAACAAAACCCTAACTATAAATCTCTCTCTCTCTCTCTCTCTACTCTCTCGCTCCTCTGTTTCAAGGATTCAATTCAACAATGGCTACTACGTCTAGTAACAACAACCGCAACGAACCCGAATCGTCCATCTTCCGCGAACTCCAAACCATCAACGATGAATACGATCATCCTTTCACTCCACAACAAGTTGACAATATTGTCAAATTCATCGCTGCTGATGAATTCGATCGTCGCATTCGAATTCGTGCCGATATCGCTGTTCAGCATGTTTACAATCATATTCCTCGATTCGTAGCGTATGGTTATCTTAATCAGATGCTTGAGAAACTAGGTCAGAATTCACCTCTTTCGATTATTGAAAATCATGTTGAATTCTTTACTTTCTTGATTCGTGAACTTAAAGGATATTTTGATGGAGCGTTATGGTTGGTTCAATTGGAATTGTTTGTGCTGGAGAATGAGAAATTTGTTAAGGATGTTGAAGCTACTGAGGAGTTTGTGAAAGAAATTTTTCAGGATCGTTTGAAAGGTATTCAGGAGGAAAAGAAACAGAGTCTTGTTGAGCTTCGAGTAGTGAATGCTTTGTCGAATTGTTCTTTGGAGGAAGATCAGGAGATGTCTAATGATGCGTTGATCGAGTATCTTGTTTACTCGGATGCGATTAAATGTGTGTTTGAGAAGGAGATAAAGGATGTTGAGGATATGATTAGGGCAGTTCGATCGGATATGAAACCGGTTCTAGAGTTTGAAGCTAAACACAACCTAAACTGTCTTGAGTTCGACATTTTTTCTCCCTCCATTGTTCGGAAGATTGTTAAAAGGTATGTAGAATCTATGCCTTTATTTTATGGTGATGATAATGATAATGAATGTTCTAGGCTGCACTGATGATGGTGATAATATGCTATGCAAATTTAGTTTATTACTGTTATGTGTTTTGAGGTTTATATGTGTTCATAAAGTTTATATTTTGTCTCTGGCATGTGTTTAAATATTATGCTTGTCAAAGGTAGCAATGGAGTCTGAATATTACTTTTTAAAATTTTGTGACATTCTTAAGATTAGATTAAGATCTTTTGAGGCTTAATATAATTGCTTTTGAAGGAGTTTCTTTTGCTCTTGATACAGTCTGTTTTTTGGGGTTGATAGTTATATAAGAGAGTTGCTTGTATGTTAGATTCTAGATTCATCTACTATGGATTCCACTTTTGAATCTAGAATTTATAGATTCAGTATGAGTGGGATTGATACTTGCTTAACAAGTTATTAGATAATAGTTCTGTAGTTGAGCTGTAACTGTTTCAGTGATGTGTCTATATTGTTTCTGTTCTGTAGCTATATCTCTAAAATCCTAATTTATATTTCAAGTATGTGCTCCATGTAATGAAAGGTCTTTCTTGCTTACAAATTGTAATGGATTTTGGATCCTTCCTAAGTGTTGAAATTTAGAATTCAATTCTTACAAACTGCACATTTAAAACTAAAATCTTAATGATATTATATTTTCTGAAGTTTCTAAGTTTGAATATATTTTACTTGGCAGTTCAACATCCACTGATGATGAGTTTGCCTGGTTAGATCAAGGCACAAGTAATGGAAGCCGATTATGTTTGGACAAGAAGGCTGGTTACTTAGAAGGCACAAGTGAAGGAACTGAAGAAAGGTTGAAAAAGTTTAATTAGTAGTTGGTTAGCACTCGATAGTCTTCTACTTTAATCATTTAATTTTGTTCAATAATTTGTCATTCTCAGTGTTAGTACTTTGATAAGTTTCTTTTGGATAGTGAACAATGAACATGCTTTGATCATGAAGCTGAGTAACTGGAAATCAAAAACAATATTCTCTTTTGCTTGTAAACTCATAACGGTTAAATCAATTATTCAAGCTTTCCCGAGATATGTCATGCAATCATTGTATAAGAGATTTATAGACTTTCTTTGGGGAGACTCAGATGAGCTGATGAAGGTTCACTAGTGGCGTGGGAGGAGGTGTGTGAACCGAAGGCTATGCGAGATGAGTTTTATAAATGAAAATTTGAAAATCAAGTTTATCCAGTTAATTCAATCCAACTTGATGTTTGTTGGTTGGGTTGGTTAGTTTTAATTTAATCCAAACCATGTACTTCCCTACTGAGAATGGATACTCTCAAGTTTTACATCCAAACCATGAATTAACTTCACTCCTTTTTTAAAATTCCAATCCTATGGCTCAAGATTCCACATTACTCTCAATTTTTTTTTACAATTTAGAATTCAATTCCTACAACCAAAATCTTAATGAAATTATGTATTCTGAAGTTTCTAATAAGTTTTCATATATTTTACTTGGCAGGTTAACATTCAGTGATGACGAGTTTGACTGGTAGGTTAGAAGAAGGCACAAGTAAAGGAAGCGAATAAACGCAGAAAAAGTTGAATTAGCTATATGTTAGAATGAATGTTAGATAGTTAGCACTTGACAATCTTTCACTTTCATCATTTACTTTTGTTCATTTGTCATTCTCACAGTGTTAGTACTTGGATAAGTTTCTTTTGGAATTTGGATGGTGAACATGATATGGTTTATTTTTGTATAGCAATACTTTGATAAGTTTCTTTTGGATAGTGAGCATGATATGGTTTATTTTCTCAATTATTCAAGCTTTCCCTAGTGTTATGCAATCAATTTATCTTCATAGATCTATTTGTGAGGCAGTGTATAAGAGATTTATAGACTTTCTTTGAGCAGACTCATGAGGTGAGGAAGGTTCACTTCGTGGCATGGGAGGAGGGAGGTGTGTGAACCGAAGGTTACGAGAGATGAGTTTATTAAAATGAAAATCAAGTTTATATTCATTTTGAAGAGGGATGTGAACATTTCAATTTCTTTGGTGATATTGTAAAATCTAAGAAGGGGGCAAAGGTGAAACATTTGATTTGGCTCTCTACAACATGGAGTATTTGGAAGCTTCATAACATTTTATTTAGAGGCGTTTTGCCGGACTTTGTTCAGTTGATAGACCAAATTAAGTGTATTTCTTGGTTTTGGTTTATTGGGCGCGCGAGTAGAAATTGTATCTATTATTCGAATTGGTGTGTCAATCCCTTAGAATGTCTTCTTAGTATTTAAGAGATTGTTGTATTGTAAGTTTCGAGTACTTCTTGTGCTTCTTATTAATACAACTTTTGATTATAAAAAAAAAGGTTTATATCCGGTTAATTCATCTAATCTAATGTTTGTAAATTTTAAGGAACCAATTTGCAATTTTTGAAAAAAGTTAGGGGTCAATTTGCAACTTTAAGATTATAGGAGTCAATTTGAAAATTTTGAAACAAATGGGAGGAAGGAATTTCAAATTACTTTTTTAATGTCATTTCATATTCCTTAAATTTAACTTGGACAAAATACTACATAAAATTTAGAGAAATAATATTTGTACAACAAAAAAGTGGACAACTTTTGACAACTCTATCTCTCATACTCTCATTATATTCTTATTCTCTCTCCTCCTCTCACTTTTTTTTGTTACAAAAGAAAAAAGATGGTTGTCCCAAAAGTTATCAACTTTTGGGTGTACAAATAACACCACTCTAAAATTTAATCATTTTAAAAGTTTTTCAAACAAATTTAGACAAGAATTTAAATTCCCTCAAAACATCACCTCAAAACATTGCTTCATCCAAATACACCCAATTTGTCCCATTGATTTCTAGCAATTTTTCTGTGATGAATTCAATTAGTCAAAGTCAATAAATATATTTGCTTAGAAAATTTGCTACAACTCCCAAAAATGACTTGAATTTGCATAGCCAGTCTTCTTAATTAAATAAAAAAAACTTATTTAGAATAAATAAAATAATTAATTAAATACGGCAAGACTCTTTCATAACAAAATCTTTAAAATCTTAATTTAATTAAGTTCCTTTATAGAGTATTTGTATAGGATTACTTGCATGGTCTATTAAGAAAATAATTAAGAATGTATTTTAAAATAATTTGGTCTCACTCTCATAATAAAGAAAAAGGTTGAAAGAGAAAATAATTAAATAATATCTATTTTAAAATAATTAAAACAGGTGGCTGATGGATCCAACTTAAAAAAAGTAGCCACAGCCAACATTTTTGGAAATATTAATTGCGTTCTTCCTTATTTTTTGTGTAACATACTCAAACTTGACCTGCAAGGAAAAAGTTAACGTTACTCTCCTTCATTTGGGCCCAAAGCAACATACCATGATCACCAAGAAAAACCCTAACCACAGTAAAAAAGAGAAGAAAAAACCTGACCACCATATCTCCCTCCCTCTCTGTGCCGTCACTCCTTTGTTTCGAATTCGATGGCTTCTAGTAGAAGCCACAATGAAGTTGCGGACATCATCTACTGCGAACTCCAAAGCATAAATGATGAATATGATCATCCTTTCACTCCAAAACAAGTTGACAATATTGTCAAGTTTATCTCCACTGACTATGATGACAGGTGCGTTCGTGTTCGGCCTGATATCACTTCGCGATATTTTGATAATATTCCTCAATTTTTAGCATTTGGATATCTTAATCAATTGCTGGAGAAACTAGGCCAGAATACTCCACTTTCGATGGTCGAGAAACATGTGGACATTTTTTCTTTTTTGATTCAAGAACTCAAAGGCTATTTTGTAGGAGCTGCTTGGTTGGATGAAATGGAAGCATTGGTATGCGACAATGAGATGTATGCTAAGGAACTCGAGGCGAATGAGAAATCCTTGAAAGAATTATTCAACGATTGTCTAAAATCTATCAAAGAGGAAAAAGAGAAAATGCTCGGGAAGCTCCAAGTAAGGAAGGCACAGTTGAATTGTTCTGTGGAGGAGGGATCTGATCAAGCCTTCGCTAAGTATCTTCAAAACTCGGAAATGATTAAATGCGTATTTGAGAAGGAAATTACGGATGTTGAGACAAACATTATATATGGAGATTCTGTCGGAGATGAAACCTGAACTAGAAAGCGAAGCCAAAGCCAAACTAGCTTCTCTTGAGTTCGACATTTTTTCTCCGACCATTATTCGGGAAAAGAAAGTCCTTACAAGGTAGAACCTATACCTTATTTATTTTTTTGTTTTGTTTGAACCTGCGAGGCTGTGCCCCAACACATCAAATATCCATGCTACAAGACAACATATATCTTTAGTTTCTATTTGTTCTTGTCAATGAAATCAAACACGTACCATTGTAAATTAGTAACACATGCGTTTGATCTGCTAAAAAACAGGGGACTGTACAACTTTTGTTGTACCCTATTTGATTCAGAAATTGGTTATGGTACTGGACAAAATAGGCAGCAAGGGACAGGACAAAAACAATAATTTTTGTCCTCACTAAACCACAGAACAACTTCCTGTCCATACTACAACTATAAAAAATACAAAAATACTCATTTTAGTTTTGAATATAAAAAATATTATCTCTATATCTTTCACCGGTGCAATTGTGTCTTGTCTTATGCTACCTTGTTCTGTCCTGTACTGTTCTGTCCAGTACTTACTGTTTTGCAAATTAAACGCACCCTAAGACATAGTGAAATTAGCGTATCATTTGTGACATTCTTGGTGGCAAGCATTAGAGTTAATTTGTTCATGTTGATGAATGCTCGAGCCTGCTTTGATGCTGGATTATACATGTTGCAGGTTTCAGTACCTAATTCAATATCCTTGCAAATTTAGTTTATTATACTACTACTGTAGTTTATTATATGATTGTTTCCGTAGTTGAGATGTAATTGTTTCAATGCTATGTCTATCTTGTTTTTGTTTAATTTATATTTGAAATATGTGCTCTATGAAATGAAAGGTCTTTCTTGCTTGCAAATTGTAATGAAAGTATTCATTGTGTTGAAATTTAGAATTCAATTCCTACAAATGCAAATTGAAAACTAGAATCTTAATGATATTATATTTTTCAAAAGTTTCTAAGTTTGAATATATTTTATTTTGTAGTTCAACATTTGTTTCTGACAATGCTGCATGGTTAGAAAAAAAGAGAAGAAAAATCCTGACCAACATATCTCCCACTCAGCGTCGACACTCCTCTGTTTCGAATTCAATGGCTTCTACTAGTAGTAGCCACAATGAAGTCGAGGAGATCATCTACCGCGAACTACAAAGCATAAATGACGAATATGATCATCCTTTCACTCCAAAACAAGTCGATATTATTGTCAAGGTTATCTCAACTGACTACGATGACAGGTATGTTCGTGTTCGGTCTGATATTGCATCGCGATATTTTTACAATATTCCTCAATTCTTAGCATTTGGATATCTTAATCAATTGCTGGAGAAACTAGGTCAGAATACTCCACTTTCGATGGTCGAGAAAAATGTAGACATTTTTTCTTTTTTGATTCAAGAACTCAAAGGCTATTTTGTGGGAGCTGGATGGTTGGATAAAATGGAAGCTTTGGTACGCGACAATGAGACATATGCTAAGGAACTCGAGGCAACTGAGAAAAACCTGAAGGAAATATTCAACGATTGTCTGAAATCTATCAAAGAGGAAAAAGAGAAAATGCTCGGGGAGCTTCAAGTAAGGAAGGCACAGTTGAATTTTTCAGTGGAGGAGGGATCGGATCAAGCCTTCGCAGAGTATCTTCAAAACGCGGAAATGATTAAAGGCGTATTTGAGAAGGAGATTATGGATGTTGAGGCGACCATTATGGAGATTCTGTCGGAGACGAAACCTGAACTAGGGCGTGGAGCCAAAGCCAAACTAGCTTCACTTGAGTTCGACATATTTTCTCCGACCATTATTCGGGAGAAGAAAGTCCTTACAAGGTATAACCTATACCCTATTTACTTATTTCTTTTTGTTTTGTATGAACTCGCGTGCCAACACATCAAATGTCCATGCAGCTACCAACAACTATAAGTTACAAGACAACATATAACTTTAGTTTCTATTTGATCTTGTCGATGAAATCAAGCACCATAGTAACAAATTAGATAAATCTTTAATACATAGTGAAATTAGCTTATCATTTGTGACATTCTTGTCGGCAAGCATTAGAGTTTGTTCATGATGATGAATGTTCTAGCCTGCTTTGATGCTGGATTATATATGTTGCAGGTTTCAGGACCTAATTAAATAATAAACACATGCAATTTCCTTTAATATATGATCAATATTCAATATGCTATGCAAATTTAGTTTATTACTACTACTGTTCATAAAGTTTATATTGTCTCTGGCTTCTATGTTTAAATATTATGTTTGTTTTTCATCAAAAAAATATATTGTTTGTTAAATGTAGCAATGGAGTTTGAATCAACATTTCTTTTAAAATTGCTTTTGAAGCAATATTACTTAGAAGTTTAGAAATAGATCAGGGAATAGGGAAACCAATATAATTGCTTGCTTGTATGATAGATTCTTGATTCATTTATTAAATTTTCTTGCTGAAATTCTCTTGCATGCTAATGCTAGTATGAAAGTGGGATTGATACTTGCTTAACAAGTTATTAGATGATTGCTTCTGTAGTTGAGATGTAACTATTTTGTTTTTTGGGTAGATAGACGAACTGGCAAGCCATTGAAAACTCACACACACAAAGTGGAGAGACCGAGGTTCGGACCCTGGTCATGGCGTCCGACACTAGCAATTTCGATATTTCTGCCAGTTGAGCTTGGATTTGTGAACGAGATGTAACTGTTTTATTGCTGTGTCTATCTTGTTTCAGTTTAATTTATATTTCAAATATGTGCTCTATGTAATGAAAGGTCTTTCTTGCTAGCAAATTTAATGAAAGTATTCATTGTGTTGAAATTCACAGTTCAATTCCTACAAAATGCAAAATAAAAACTAAAATCTTAATGATATTATATTTTCTGAAGTTTCTAAGTTTGAATATATTTTATTTTGCAGTTCAACATTCGTTTCTGACAATTCTGCACGCTTAGAAAAAATGAAAAGAAAAATCCTGACCCTCACATCTCCCTCTCAGCGTCGGCGCTCCTCTGTTTCAAATTCAACAGCTTCTACTAGTAGTAGGCACAATGAAGTCGAGGAGATCATCTACCGCGAACTACAAAGCATAAATGACGAATATGATTATCCTTTCACTCCAAATCAAGTCGACATTATTGTCAAATTTATCTCCACTGACTATGACGACAGGTGTGTTCGTGTTCGGCCTGATATTGCATCGCGATATTTTTACAATATTGCTCAATTCTTAGCATTTGGATATCTTAATCAATTGCTGGAGAAACTAGGCCAGAATACTCCACTTTCGATGGTCAAGAAACATGTGGACTTTTTTTCTTTTTTGATTCAAGAACTCAAAGGCTATTTTGTGGGAGCTGCATGGTTGGATAAAATGGAATTATTGGTACGCGACAATGAGAGATATGCTAAGGAACTCGAGGCGACTGAGAAAAACCAGAAGGAAATATTCAACGATCGTCTGAAATCTATCAAAGAGGAAAAAGAGAAAATGCTCGGGAAGCTCCAAGTAAGGAAGGCACAGTTGAATTGTTCTGTGGAGGAGGGATCTGATCAAGCCTCCGCAGAGTATCTTCAAAACTCGAAGATGATTAAAGGCGTATTTGAGAAGGAGATTAAGGATGTTGAGGCTACGGTTGTGGAGATTATGTCGGAGATGAAACCTGCTCTAGACACCGAAGCCAAAGCCAAACTAGCTTCTCTATTTGTTTGTTTGTTTTTTCGTGTATGGCCTAATAGCGAGAATCACATATTTATAAGTTTGAATATATTTTATTTGGCAGGTCAACATCCACATCTTCTGAAAAGGCTGCCTGGTTAGAAATGTTAGATAATTATTAGTACCCTATACTATATTCTTCCAATTTCATCATTTACTTTTGTTCAATTGTCATTCTCAAAGTGTTTGTACTTTGATAAGTTTCTTCTGGATAGTGTTTATTTTTATATAGCAATACTTGAGTATTTTTTTTTTAATCACTGTAGCACCTTTGTACTTTGGTGTTTCTTTTGGTTTTTAATTCATTGTTATTGTTTGAGACTTATAATTTGTGTTGGCATCTTTTTATCAAACCTTTCATCATCAACTCTTTGGTTTGTGGTTATAATAAAGTATTCATTTTGAGATTTGTTCACATGATACTCAGAATCAAACCTTATACTTTTCTTTGTGTTTTATTTTCTGATCATACATTTTCTTTGGACGCGGATTCTCTAACATTAGAGCGGAAACATTGGAGTACCGTTCACCAACTTTTGGCTATCTGTTAAATCAGATGGTGCCGCGTGCCCAACGTAGAATTTTAACGAAATATGTTTGATTTTCATATTGAATCAGGTTATTACTAATGTACTTCAATTTTGCAACAACATATATAAATGGCAGAACAATCTTCAATGAGATTGAAATGTTCAAATTCTGTATATGAGCCTTAATGCTAATCAGACCCAAAAATGCAAAAAGAAATTTCAAACTGTTTTTTGTATTGGGGCTTGTGTAGGATTTTCCCATGTATAGAATTTATCTGTTCTGTCTAGGGCAGCATTGGAGCTGTGTAGAATTGGCGGTGATCAGAGTGGTGGCCGGTGGTGGAGATCGATTAGGTTCAATTAATAAATTTCTCCTATATTCTCTCTTCAGTTGCCAAAACTATTATGCTTAGTTACGAATAAACAAACTTGTTCCAAACTTTGGAAACATAAATAATGCAAAAACTGGAATTGATTATAGAGAGGGTGTTGCTCATTGTATCAGCAAACATTCCTAGTATTGGATTTTATTTGGGAAACTATGATATGCATGTATGTGGTATTATACAGAATTACAGGGTCTGTGGATAGGGGGGAAAAGATATATGTCAAAGTGTGAATTATCCTCTATTCTTTGCTATGCCTTACTATCATTGTATGACAAAAGAAAATATGAGGCTAGAGTATTTTGTTCTTTTAATAATAATGCTTGTAAAAGTGGGATCTCTTGATAAAAGAAAAGATGAGGCCAGAGTATTTGGAAAACTGTAAGGGTTCTTATATGTGTGTAAAGATGAAGTCAATGTAACTCTCAGACCAAGAGCAGAATTTTTCGAAGGGGAAAAAGTTCAGAGGCATAGAAGTACAGAAATATCTATAAATTTCTCTGATGCCTCTCACAGCATTCATCATTTCTCTTTAGAGAAACAGAATAACAAACGATTGCAGCATCATGGAAGTGATAAATGAATAGCACACGGTACGCATACTGTGATAAATAATGAGATTAAAAAATGTTCCTGACATTCTCGGCAACAATAGTTTGCCTAAAACATTCAGACACGTTAACAAACAAAAGGTTTCAAAGTTGGCCGCCGTCTGTGGGAATCGAACCCACGACCATGTGGCTAAAAGCCACGCGGTCTACCAGCTGAGCTAAGACGGATAGATAAATCAGTTTAACACACATCACACATGCAATAAACACACAAATAACGAGTTGGTATTCAAAGACAAAATCAGCAGCAGGTCCAGAAACTTGCTGCTTACAAAATCCAAGTGTTCACATTAGACACTAGTTAAAACATAAAAACGAAACGCAAATAGCCCTTCCACCGTCGATCTAGAACCCAGTTCTGGGAACAAAAGCTGCGAGATGACGGTGCAGACTTGACACTTAATCCAAAAAACAAGTTAACTAAATGAAAAATATAAGTACTACTACGATGAGCAAACCATTTACTAAAATCACGACAATAGACTTCCCTAAATTGATAATCCGGTACGGTTCACTTCTTCTTCAAAGCTGACTTGGTGATTACCTTACCTCCTGCACCAGTGGCTTCCTTCTTCTGCACAGCCTTGATGACACCAACAGCCACAGTTTGACGCATGTCTCTGACAGCGAAACGGCCGAGTGGAGGATATTCAGAGAAAGTCTCAACAACCATGGGCTTGGTGGGAACCATCTTAATAATACCAGCATCACCATTCTTCAAAAATTTGGGCTCCTTTTCGATTTCCTTACCAGAACGCCTGTCAATCTTGGTAACAAGCTCAGCGAACTTGACAGCAATGTGGGAGGTGTGGCAGTCAAGAACAGGGGCATAACCATTTCCAATCTGACCAGGGTGATTCATGATGATCACTTGAGATGTAAAGTTAGCAGCCTCCTTGGCCGGGTCATCCTTTGAGTTTGAGGCAACATAACCACGCTTGAGATCCTTAACAGCAACATTCTTAACATTAAATCCAACATTGTCACCGGGAAGGGCCTCTTGGAGAGCTTCATGGTGCATCTCCACGGACTTGACTTCAGTAGTTAGTCCAGTTGGTGCAAAAGTCACCACCATTCCAGGTTTCAAGACACCGGTCTCAACACGTCCCACAGGCACAGTTCCAATTCCTCCAATCTTGTAGACATCCTGAAGTGGTAATCGGAGGGGCTTGTCTGATGGCCTCTTAGGCTCGTTGATTTGGTCAAGGGCCTCAAGAAGGGTTGGACCCTTGTACCAGTCAAGATTTGTAGAGCGCTCAATCATGTTATCTCCCTCAAAACCAGAGATGGGAACAAATGGAATTTTATCCGGGTTATAGCCAACCTTCTTCAAATAGGATGAAACTTCCTTCACAATTTCATCATACCTACCCTTTGAGTACTTGGGTGTAGTGGCATCCATCTGTTCAAGTAAGAACAAAAAATTAGTACTTGTATGAGTAAATTATAAAAATAATCAAATGCACAACTTCAAACTTAAATACCTTGTTGCAGCAGCAGATCATTTGCTTGACACCAAGAGTGAAAGCAAGGAGAGCATGTTCACGGGTCTGTCCGTCTTTAGAAATACCAGCTTCAAAACCACCAGTAGTGGAATCAATGATGAGAACAGCACAATCAGCTTGGGATGTACCAGTAATCATGTTCTTAATGAAATCCCTATGTCCGGGTGCATCAATGACAGTGCAGTAGTACTTAGTTGTCTCAAACTTCCACAATGCAATGTCAATTGTGATACCTCTTTCACGTTCAGCCTTAAGCTTGTCAAGAACCCAAGCATACTTGAATGAACGCTTGTTCATCTCAGCAGCTTCTTTCTCAAACCTCTCGATCACACGCTTGTCAATACCTCCAAGCTTGTAGATCAAGTGACCAGTTGTAGTTGATTTCCCAGAGTCGACATGGCCAATGACCACAATGTTGATATGAACCTTTTCCTTACCCATTAGTCCTTACGCTTAAAATCACAAAAGATCTGCCATACATGATTAAGATAAACCTCAGTATATCACAAAAAAAATAAAAAAAAAAAATAACAAAATACTAGAAACAATATCAACAATACAATATAACTCGGGATCAAGCAAGCAGAACATAATCGGAAAAAAAACGCATGTAAACAATTTAAAGAGATAACATCTATACATTCACATGTTTATGACTACTCTGTTTATATTATATGCATTAAGTGAGTGTCACAACAGAGAAAAATCTTATGAAAATATCATAACACAGAAAGCAATAACTTGATAACAAATAAAAACTAGGGATTCAAAAACATAAACGATGATCATTCATAGTATATGGATTCAAAATTAGAATTAAACAGGCACAAAAAATAAAACTCATCATGATTATCATAATCGAAAACCAAAAACAAAAACTAACAAATATGTAATCACAGATGTATACTAATTAGTGCAAAAAACATATAAATCGGTGATAACGATGAGAAGAAAACATGAATTGGAAAAGAAAAAGGAGAGAATTATACCTTGAAGGAGAAAGAATAGACGCAACGAGAGAAATAAGAGAAGCGGTAGGGTTTAAGAAAAGCGTTTGAAGGGTTTATATATATAAAGTAGTAGCAGTGACCAAATACGGATTCAAAGCCTTTAATTACGTAACAAAAAAAAATCAAATATTTTTTTATAATAAAATTAAAAATCAAATCTTTTATTTTTTGTTTTTGGTATCAAACAAACGATTTGTTTTAACTTTTATGAGAAATTAATTAAAAAAAATTAACCACTTGAACCAAATTACTTGGCTCTCAAGTCTCAACGTTTGTTTTTACCCGTTTAGAATGGTGCATTTGAATAGAAATCAGATTTTAGAAATACTCTTACGAATTTGATAATTGGTGCCCTCTATAGTGTTGCGGTAAAGTAATGTTCAACCACACACTTTTCAAACATAGAGAGGACTGTTTCTATCCTCTATGAATGGAAATCGAGTCAAACTACTCAGGTCAACTCGATTAGAATTTGTTTAGCTCAAAATTCAACTTGAGTTTGATACAAAACCTTTTTTTTTTGCTCAAACTTGACTCGGTTCAAATTCGTGAACAATTCAGTTTGACTCGTTAGCTCGAATCACAATTAAAAAATTAACTCAATTTTTTTTAAAGAGAAAAATCAAACATAAAAATAAATAAATAAATAAAATGCGAAACAAGCTTTTTAAGTTTTTGCCTCTTTGCATTATTATTGGATGTTTCATCAGGAATTTTGCTGATAGAAACTTCTGAATTATTAGAGAAAATTGATTTTATCAGTGCTTCATCTTCTTCTTCGAGTCTTTTCTCGTTGTCTGCTGCCGTACGTTGCAAGGCAGCAAGCATCATCAACATTGACAGTTGCATGCCTAGACTTCATTGATTTCATCTCATCCAATGCAACAAGAATGTCCATCTCTTTTAGAATCAAGAGTTCTATTCTCTAATGACTTCATTGCATCTCCAATTTCTTCAGCTTCCCTCTTATTTTTAATTTCATCAATTTCCTCGTCCTCTGCGCGCCAAGGTTCAAAATTTCTAGTCGCACCGGACTCGATGACATAATCTGAATTTTGCGGATTAGTCTTCATGACAAGTTCAGCCGAGCACAAGGTGCATTTGAAATAAAATCTGAAAATTTTTATTCCAAGATATGCCTCGCTGATAACATCGTCCATTCTGCAGTTGATCTTGGTTCCTCTGTAAATATAACTACCGCAAGTGTTGCATCGAATGCTCGTGGAAAGCATCGTGCGAACCTTGATTTGTCGATTGTTGGGACTTGTTGCTATAGGAAGCTTGGCTGGATCGAAATCGGGTGGATAATACTTGTTCAAAACCTTCCTCTCACCCATCTTTCAAAGGAGATTCAAATTCCTAAAAAATAAAAACTAGGAATTCAAATATTTGATATGTTTTTTTGTGTTTTTGTACTGCGGAATTTGGTGGAATATATTTTTATGCGGAAAAACTCTAATTCCTATTCTCATTGTAATTCATAGGTATATGACTCTAGAGATACATAAAAACAAATCATATCTTTAAATAACAAATTAATCCTAGAAATTCTAAACAAAAATATAAATCTTAAATTTTAATATCATCTTATTTTAAATATAAAACTAAAATATATTTAAATCTAAAATCTCTAAAAAAAGATATTTAGGCATTATTCCCCACATTATTATCACTCTATATGGATTGAGAATTAGAATTAAACAGGCACATAAAACTCATAATGAATATGATAATCTAATAACCAATTCGAAAAGATAAAGCAGAATGAAAAAAACAAAATAGGATTTTTACCTTTTATTATCAAGAGAAAGCTGCGCTAACACATTAGACACAAGGAGAGGAGTGAGGGTAGAGAGAAGCGGCAGGGTTAAAAAATACTAGGATTTATAATTTATAATGTATTCAAATCAAATCCTTTAATTTCGTAAGAAAATAATAATAAAAAAAATAAATAAAATCTTTTTATTTTATTAAAAATAAACAAATATTTAGAGATTGTGTAAAAAAATTGAGTCATGTTATTTTGACAACCGAAAATGGACAACCGGTGGACAACCACACACTCAGTGCACGCAGTCCGAGATACAATAAAAAATTGAAAAAGTAAATGGATAGTGCAATAAAAGTTGTCCGACAACTAATCGGTTGTCAAAATAAACTTTCTCAAAAAAATTATCAGCAAGTCAATGATTTTTTGAAAAATTAAGAGCAGAGAGAAGCGATGATATAAGCGACAACTTATTCATCAATAAAATAAATCTACTTATAGATTTATCTCATTGGTTAATATCCAATTATCATCATCATTGTATTATCAAAAACATACAATTGTTTATTCCGTAAAAATAATATCACAATATACATGATCATATCTTCAAATATTTCATGAGTTTAAACGTCACAAAATATTTCTACAATAAACTGATTAATTGGATAATACATTAGCCCTCCAATTATAAATTTGTTATACAAGTCTACTTAGAATACTTTCTAAGCGACACCCCCACATTGGATAAATATGACTTCATTTGTGGATTTATCACACATGCTTACTTGAATAATTTTTAAGTGATAACACTCTCATAATATAGAAGTGAATCTCAAATATATATTTTTACACAAACAACTCTCATGATACATCATTGTTGTTTTAATACAATGGTTAATCCACATTATACCATATAATCTTTTATGGTATATTTCAAATATCTTTACTTGAGTAGCATTAGGATCATAAGGGATACTTAATATTTTAAATTCCAAAATATTTAAACTTCTTAAGAAGCTTCAAGTATTATATATACTATTAGACATCCTTATCATCTTTTTTTTTTTGACAAAACATCCTTATGATCTTATACATATCATAAATCATACTTGATAGTCTCATTTCTTATGCACTAATATAGATACCTTATTTTTCTTAAAATAAGAATTAGCATCATAACATAAAATAGTTCAAAATTTATTCACAGTTAATAATAATTTCTAATCCATACACAACAACTTAACAAGCTACTAAGAAAACTAAAAATTTAAATGCAACCTATTGACAAATCATAAAATTATTCAATCACATCTTTAGATAATTTATCTAATGCCAGCTTATTTGAAACAACATCAATATCATATACTCATTATATTCAATTCTCAAATTGTAACACATACTCTCATGCTACCTATCTTCCAAAAGTACAAGAAACTATAACATGTACATTAAAAATTTTCAAATCATCAACTCATACATGTTAAAAGAGGTCTCAAAATATTAATAAGTATATGACTACCAAACATATCAATCATCAACAATATACTCCGGTTATTAGTTTCCAGCCATCCGCAACAACAATCTAAGAAATTATCCGCAAATATTTCGCAACTCCTCCAGAATACAACCGGTTCTTCTCGGTGATAAATATACCGAGGCTATCAAGTCACGAGAATATCAACAAAGTCGGTAACGCAGGCACGCACCCATTAGAAAAATACTTTGTTTCTAAAATTAGATGGAAAAAATAAACACAATGACTTTGGGCGTGTATACTCGTACTACTTGCTTTTTTTCTTCTGTTTATCAAAACTCATACGTGTATATATCTACCCATATGCTCACCATGTAAAAGCAATTTTCTCATTAAAAACAATCAATCCTCTTAATTAATATTAATAATAAGAGTTAATAGAAATTAAAGATGAGGAGAGCAAATAATAACCATAAAATTATTCTTTCAATGTGATAAATAATATTAAGTTGAAATAACTCTAAATAAAAGATTATTAACAAAAATATGTTTTTATTTTTCTCATTTAAAATTATTTGACACACTTAATTTAAAAATGTAGAAATATACTCAAGATTTACAACATTAATCTAGGCAGAAATTAAAGAAGATGAACCTGCAAAAGAAGATTTTCGCCGGAGAGACGCCGCCGATGAAGAATCTGCAAATACCAATTGAAAAAGGAAATAAGAAAGAAGAACCAAGCTTAAGGCCTTCAATCTTGCCATGCTTGGCAAACAAGCTTGGAATCTAATCTAATCACAAGGCCGGATTGCTTAATCACAAAACTTCTCAAAGCCAGATAATTTCCAAAGTGTGATTTTTTCGAGGCAAATATAGGACATAATCCAAGTTATGTTAGGAGGAGTATTTGGAGCTCAAAATCCGTTGTCAAAGGTGGCTGCAAGTGGAGCATTGGCACAGGAGAGAAAATAGATGTATAGGGGTAAAATTGGCTCAAAGAAGGATTGTCTATTCCTACACCACCAATTATGCAGATGTCAGGAGATATTAGCAAAGTTAAAGACATTATGATGAGTAACTCCAAGTCATGGGACAGTGACAAAATTAGCAGCATGTTTGATAGCACCACTGTTAGGCGTATTGTAAATACTCCGCTTCTTGCTTCTGTCCGAACAGACAAACTAGTCTGGAAATTAGAGCAGGATGGTCTTTATACGGTTCGTAGCGCTTATAATTACTACGTGAACAGTGTAGAAAGTCAAGACAATGCTGGTATTGCAGGAAATTGGCAGCAGATTTGGCGAGCCAAAATTCCGCCAAGAGTGAAGAATTTATTGTGGAGGATATGCCGTAATGTTCTACCCACGCGTGTAAGACTGAATAGCCGCGGTATATAATGTCCGGAGCATTGTGTTGTCTATAATGATGGTGTAGAGGACAGCGTACATGTGTTAGTAACAACATATTAGACATTTTGTTATCTATTCTGCATAAGTTAAATCAGGGACAACAAGCAAATTTCAATGTTTTGTTGTGGAGTATTTGGAAGCGTAGGAACAACAAAGTGTGGAATAATATCTCTGAGACTAATAGAACGGTGTGTGAACGAGCGCGGCACTTAATCACAAGCTGAAAGGTACAAATGTAACATTGACGCTTCATTTTCTCCTACTCGTAACAAAGTGGGAATAGGTATGTGTATAAGGGACGATCATGGAAGGTACGTGGCTGCAAAAACCGAATGGTTATCACCTATACTTGATGCAGAGATTGGAGAAGCTATGGGGTTGTTAAGCACCTTGAAGTGGGTGGACGAGTTACAACTAAGAGACATGAATTTTGAGATGGATTGCAAAAGGGTAGTGGATTGTCTTTACAGTAGCGCTTTACAGTAGCGGAATCTACAACTCAGACCTTGGTGATTTCTTAAGAGATTGTAGCTACAAGTCTTGTGAGCTCTCATGTTAAGTTCATCAGGAGACAAGCAAATGAAGTCGCCCATAGACTAGCTCGGGAGGCTACATCTTTAGTTAGTTTTCATATCTTTATCAATATTCCAACATGTATTTATGATATTATATTAAATGAAATGAGATAAGCCATTTACAGTAAAAAAAAAAAAAGAAGAACCAAGATTTCGTGATGTATAGGGTGGCAGAAATTAAAGAAAATGAACCTTAGGGTTTGGTTAACACACCAATTTGAAAATGGGAAATGTTAAAATAAGCCATTTTTTTTATAAATTTATTAGAGATTATACTTTTCTACTTACAATATATTAAAAATAACTATTACTAAAAAAATTAAATCTCTCCTCTACTTACAATATATTAAAAATAACTATTACTAAAAATATGCTATCATCAATTCAAAAGACTCACAGCTTTATACCCTAAAATTAAACTAGCTATCCTTCAATGGTTCTTTTAATAGTTCTGAGTAGTAACAAAGTTGCTAGATGTCAACTTTGATCAGTAAATGTAGCATCAAACCTATTTTGATTTGAAAAATATATAATAGAATTTAAATTAAATAATAAAAAATAGATAAATTTCTCAAAATTCTACTTTGATTTGAAAAACCTTTTGCAACAATTTTTATTTTTATTTTTTTTCTTACATATAATTTTTAAAATAAAAGATAAGTTTCTTCTTAAATAAAGATCATTTTTAAAAAATTAACTTCCTCTGATCTTAAATATAAGAAAAAGTTGGATCAACAAAAATTGATATTTTTTTAAGAAGAAAAGAAATAGAAAAACATGTCTAGTAAAAGAGGATCTAAAGTAAAATCTTTAGAAGAATATACTTCTGCTCAAACACTTAAAAAGAAAAATAGAAAGATCTATCAATCCATGATGAAAAACTCTCATCTATTGTGTTTCTTTGCCCCTTCTCTTTTCTGTTTATCTCTGTAGTAGGAACTTTTTGCACATAAATGAAACATGTAGATAATATTAACCAGCAGCACTTACTATAGTATTGATTGATTTGCGGCTGGTGTAATATTATCAACCGTTTTCATTCATGTGATGCTATTTTGATTGTGTAGCTTTGTCTTTGATTCTATTTCATCAGTTGAGTAACACAGACTTTTGTAATGTGTGGAATCTTCATTAATGCAAAAGAAGCCAAAACAAACCAATTGTAAGGACTTAGAGCTATTTTTGTGAAAAGGCTTATCTCATCAATTGAAAGTGGCTTGGTTGGACTCTAAAAAATACAAAAGATGCTTTATTTTGTTTTAGAGTGAAGATTGATTTCAGTTCATCAGAAAAATAAATAAATCACTTTTATGTTAATTATTTTTAATTTAAAAATAATTAACATTAAAGTCACTTATTTGGTATCAAATTTTAAATATACATCTTTTTTACTCTCATCCTTTACATTACATTCATTTTCTTTGGTATCAAATTACTTAATCATCTCATTTTCTATTGTTTTTATCTTTTTCTTTCTTCTAATTTTTCTTAATCAACCCAATAAAATATAAACAAGTTTGAGATTAAATTGCTGCAGTTTATTTTTATTGACGACTAAAAGTTTTTTCTTTCATTTTCTCATCGATTCAATTTGATCACAAAGTTTTTATCAAAGATTAAAATTAGGAGACAAACTTTTTTATCAAGAGAGGAAGATGAAACATGAGCATTATTACAAGTCATGAATGAAGTTAAGTATAAAAGTTTTGAATAAGTCTAATTCAAAAGTGACTCTTAAGTGTCACTTGAAGCAATTCATAGAAAGCGGATGGACAATTTAGAATTTCTTTCAATCGTTAATAATATTATTCTTGTTATATTATCTCGTACAAACTTTAAAGTTAAGTTTATTATGATACAAGTGAATTTGGTTAATCATACTTTAGCTGGGGCGACCAATTCTTAAACTAATTTTCATAGATTTAAGATTATTTCTTGGTATATATTGAACTTTTTAATGAAATGCATAAAACTAAGATGTAATTCTTATTATTAATTCTTCATAATGAACTTTTCAATTACTTTGGTTTAAACCATAATAATAAGATTCCATAGGAAAACAAGGAATACCATACCATAAAGCTAAAATGTTTTCTGTTCTCTTAATTAAGTCCTAATAAATCAAGAGAGACCCTATATATATATCGTCTGCTACTACACGACCAATTAATGTTTGTATCAGAATTCTTTCTGCCATCATTCCATTTCGGGTATTTACAGAAATAAAGAAAATTAAGTCCTAATAAATCAAGAGAGAAAGGCGTGTCATCGCATGAACCGTGCTTCCTTTATCCTTTATTTTTAATTTAGTATGTAATGAATGCAACTGAAAAGGGGAATGATGGGCCAAACTAATGGACTGTGTACGGATGTTCTTTTTGGTGTTTTGAGATTAGAAATTTACTTTAGTCATCTTACTGGTTATTCACGCGTCCTACACGTTTTATATTTTATCCTTCCGCTATTTAAGTAGTGGATATTATAAAAATAATAAATTTTTGAAAAACGTTATCTCCAACTTAAATAGCGGATGTTATAATGGTAGGCTGAAATTGAGTCTCAACACGATGCACAAAGTAAAGGTTAAAACAAACTATGGTGGAAAAAAAATTGACATTTTTTCATAAAAATTAAAAACCACAATTAGAATTAATAAATGAACTAAATTGCGTAAAATAGTTTGTTTGATTGATTGAGTATTGAAAATTTTACAAAGTCCAATATGGCCCCGTTTGGATTAACTTATTTTTGAGCTTATGCAAACAGCTTATGCAATTTTTATGTATTATTATAAGTTTGTCAAAGTAGTTTATGATAAAATAGCTTATAAAAATACAATTTTCATTAGTTTGAACTTATAAAATAACATAAAACCTAATTTATATTGCATAAACTCAAAAATAAGCTAATCCAAACGGGGCCTATGTTTAGTAAAACACTAGTTTTACTCGCCAAAACAGTGTGGGCTACCAAAATTTAGCCGTGGTCAACTAGTTACGCTAATGGTGTGTGAGTTTTCTCGCTACTACGAGTATGCATCGCCCATGTTCAACCGATTCTTCCTTCTTTTGCGGCTTTTCTCGTTTCCTCTTATCCATGCATATGTGCAACTTCTTTATACCGTTGGTTTCCGACTCTTAACTTCTTCACTTATCCATGCTATAAACATGGGAGTAAAATGCTCATTTGAAAGTTCTACTAACTTTTGACTAGATCGATCTACCAACTCACACGATCTTTATGGATCTCAGTAGATTTTATATAAGGCAAAAAAATTCGAGGTAAAATTTCTATACTCAATTATAAATATAAGTTTTCCTTCTTTTACATATCCTTAAAGCTAACTTGTTAGTGTAGTATAGATAATAATTTTATATTAAAAATTGTACATTTTATCTTTTTAAAAAGTAAAAAATTGTGTCATAAAAATACATGTTAGTATATGCTTGAAATTAGATCCTAATTTTGAGGTGCTATCTCAGAAAGGATGCATAGAAAAATTGAGGACCCGTGCCAATTGCTTAGGAGTCTTTAACATCAAGCAAAAAGAGACTATGGCTAGTAATTATGTCCAAAATAATGTGTCGGCGTGGGAGACTTTTTTTTTTTTTTTACTTAATTCGTGGGAGACTATTGTAGTGTTATAGCTAGCAACATATTATCACGATGATGAAATTAATAGTACAAAATGATGTATTTTTTTTTTTCTAAATTAAATGGAAAAACATTTCACATCAACTATTATGTTTCAACAACCTCTTATTGCATTTATAGGCAATTATCTCTAGGAGAATGTTAATATGTGCATCAAGGGCACATGTTAATGAAGCAAAAATAGAAAGTATTAAATGTTGAAGCATTAAATTTTAATCTTTTAAGCATTAAATTTTATTATCATTAAATATTAAATTTCTATATTAAGATACCTTAACATGTGCCATATATGCACATGTTAACAACACTCTTATCTCTAAGGCGCATGAACTGGGGTAGCTTAGAGATCTGTGGGGTCCATTTTGTTCTCCAACATAATAAAAGAAAAATTGGAACAGTTGGGAAATTGTGGAGTAATTATATATAGAGTTGTAGTGGAAGAAATTAATGGATTATGAGTAGAAAAGAAAAACATTATCATGAAGCTAAAGTGAAGATTTTCATACAATAATTTATTCAACAAATTAGACCAAGGATAATGTTTGAGATATTACATGTAGGAGTATCTTTCTTCTCACGTTCCCGACCAAGTATATGAATACTGAGATTAATTGCAACAAACAAATGCGATATGTTCTTAAAGTGATGTTTACAACAAATCGGTATCGGAAGTTTCTCGTGGTTTTTCTTCTTCATTAGGCAAGTGAGAAGCTTTGACTTGTCATATTGCGTGTGTTTTGAACAAGAGTTTATAACTTCATACATATATATATATATAAAATGATGGAGGTTGAATACTTTATAAATGAGAGATCTATAAACATAATACCTTAAGGTTTTGGGTTAACTTAAGTGTGGTGTCAAACTCACTTGTATAGTTGTTCTAAATCCAATGTGGATGTTCCTCGGTTGCCCCTCTCGTGACCCAACAGTGGTATCAGAGCCGATGGTTCAGCGAAAGGTTCGACCGACTCCTTGTATCGAAAGTCTTCCTGACAAAGGTCGTCAGAAAGCGGGTCCTGTTGAGCATATTAACGGCGGTACAAGTACAAATATATGTAGCTAAGAAAACTTTCGCTTGAGGGGGAGCATGATGAATTAAAGGACTCACACTTGAGGGGAAGATTGTTGTGGCAAGTGTGAGGTGAGAAGTCCCACATTGCTTAGAATGGTAGAGGTTGAATACTTTATAAATGAGAGTACTCATGAACCTAATGTCTTAAGGTTTTGATAAGTGGAAAAAGAAAAATTGGTATGAGTTGTTATGTTTTCTTTGGAATAGTATCCATAGTGTAACTAATGTGTCCATCTTGTAGACCCACTTGAGTTGGTCTGGTGTTGGTCTGGTGCTATTGACTTGGGACCTGAGAGTGTGTTCCTCTTAAGGTATCAGGTTCGATTATCTCTAGTGTCAATCTGAGTAGGTTAATTTAACTTCTTCAAAAAAATGTGCACATCTTATAAGGATACTACTAAATTGTTTTGTGTTTATAATAATGTATTTAATATTGACTTTTTATAGTTTAAGACAAATTAGTAGCATTAATTAATGTAAATTTGAAAAAAAAATATAATAAGTGCATCTGAGTTGAAAGAGAACTTACATTTACGGACAATATTTTTTCATAAGTGTTTGTAATTAGGAACGAAGGGAGTATGAGATTAATGTCTATAGATCAATTATGTGTAAAACAATCAAATAAACGAGTTTAAAATAATTTATGAGTAAAGTCAAACTTTTTTTTAACAATTTGATGGTTATAATTGATTAACAATGCAAAATATTTTTATATTGGCAGCGTATGTGAGTTAAATCTAATAATTACTATACATAAAATAAATTTTTATAGAGTATTTATTAAATTTTTATAAAAAAATAGCAAATTTAGGAGTATATATAATGATAAAAAAAATTAATGTAGTTGAAAATTTAAAAAAGACTAATACTAATGGACAAGGAAAAGACTAATAAGATCAGTCTTATATTTAAAGATTGGGTAATAATAATTAATATTGTATTTAACTTTAAAAATAATACTAGATAGAAACATAACATTTTTCTATTTCGATGGCAAATGAGTTAATTAAGTTTATGAAAAGTCACGTTGTATTATATAGCTCAGTGGCAAAGGAGTTTTGTCTGCATACTATCAAGTTTAATTTGATACCAACAAAATCATTTTTTAGAATATATTTTGAATCTCATTTAAAATTGCATTAGTACTAATTCAAATTAAAATATCAGTCTTGACCGAAAAATAAAGTTAGTATTAGTTTTTTTTATGTGGTATGCTACTGCTGGTGCTTGAGGTTTAAGCTGGAGTTTGAAGTGTGTCATGTCAAACTGACTTTGGAGTGTTTATGCTAAGTTGTTAGGCATTTTATTATTATTTAGTTACTAATTTTGTTACGGAAAACCTTATATAAATTTGTATTGGCTTGTTAGATACGGACTACAGTGATACATATATTGAGTTGAGTTACAAAGTATTGTAATATTATTTAGGCTTTAATGCAGTTTTGGTCCCCCTATTTTAAAAAATCTGAACTTTTGATCCCCTATTTTAAAACCCAACATTTTAATCCCCCTATTTTAGTTTTTTATGAATTTTGGTCCCATCTTCATTTGGTCAAATTTTTGCTTATGTGTCAAGTTTACTAATGATATTTCAGATACATTCATATTTTCATGTCATTATTTATTTTTTTTAAATCAAATATTTTGTTTTGAAAATAATAAAATAAATAATTAATTATAATAATTAGAAAACAAAATCAGAATTAGAAAAGGAGAATACGCATAAACACATGGAATCAAATTCCCAAATCATGGAACCCTAAGATCCCAAATTCTGTCTCTCAAACGATCTCCCTCTCAATCTTCATCTTAATTCGATTTTTCTTCTCTCCATCGCAACAAGCTTCTTCCCTCTGAAACGATTTCTCCCTCTCAGTCTTCATCTTTTTCGATTTCTCTTCTCTCCTTTGCAGCAAACTTCAATTTCTCTTCTCTTCTTCGATTTCATCCCTAAGGGTGGGAGGGAACAAGGTGTTAAAAATTCTTATTTGTGTAGAAGAAATTCTGGTTTATTACAAAATCTGCGTTATTAAAAATTCTGGTTTATGCAAAATTCTGCTTTGTTAAAAATTCTGGTTTATTAAAATTCTGGTTTAAGATTTTTTTTTGATTTAATGTTGGTATGTCTGATACTGCAGAAACAAAAATTGAACAAGAAAGAGCATGCTGCTGAAGTGGACACTCAAGTTAAGGTTGATCCAAATATGAAGAATAGGACCTGAACCGGTTAATGGGTTTTACGTAATGGTTTTGGTGAATTATGAAATGGATCTTTTCCTTGGAGATAAAGAAGAAGAATCTTTGAAGAAAAACCATGGAGTGAAATTCTCAATGGCTTCAAGAAGTGAAAGATTTTCTGGTACTAGTGTTTATGCAACAAAGGCAAAGTTTTCTGAAATTGAAAATTCTCATGAGATATTGATAAAGCGTGGTGTTGAAGATGAAGATCAAAGAGTAACGTGTTGTGTTTGTTTATGGATAATAAGATAGTGTTTAAAGTTAAGAGATTAAAGTGGAACGGAATCAAACAATTTTTGTGGATGGTTTAGTTGTTGATTTGATGTGGGATTTGTTATTTAATTATTTATTTTATTGTTTTAATACTATTTTCAAAACAAAATATTTGATTTTTAAAAAATAAATAATGACATGGAAATATGACTGTACTGCCATATCATTAGTATACTTGACACATAAGCAAAAATTTCACCAAATGAAGATGGGGGACCAAAATTCATAAAAAACTAAAATAGGGGATCAAAAAGTTAGGTTTTAAAATAGGGAATCAAAAGTTCAGGTTTTTCAAAATAGGGGGACCAAAACTGCATTAAAGCCTATTATTTATGTTTTTGGTCCTTCCAGTTTTTCAGAATTTTGTTTTTAGTTCTTGAAGATTTTTTTTTCACTTTTTAGTCTATGAAGTTTTTTCCGTCAATGTTTTTGGTCTCTACTTTTCATTCAACTCATGCATATCATTCGAAATTTTCAATTTTTTTTCTGCGGTCATGTTTAGTATATTATATGAATTTTTCTTAAAAAATTTGAATTTGTTAACAAGAGATGAATTAAATATGAATTTTTTAGTTTGTTGCACATAAAAATTTATAAATAATTCATTTTATATTAAAAATTCTAAATTTTTATCAGAGATGTTCTTATAATAATAGAAACATGAATACAAAAAATCATTCAAAAATGTGAAAGTATATAAGAGTTTGATTAAAAGTAAGGACTAAAAACACTGACGGGAAAGACTCCAGGAACTAAAAAGTGCAAAAAAAAACTTCAGGGATTAAAACGAAATTTTGAAAAACTATAGGGACTAAAAACATATTTAACCCTATTATTTGAGATGATCAATAAACGATATTGATGTATTTTCATGGATATAGACAAGAGTTGTCAAATCCCGTTATATATTTGTCACTATATTTTTGGAATGTATTCTTTATAGTTCATCTAAGATCTTTGATAGTAGTCTTTTTAGATTTTCACCAACACAAAATTCAACCCTTATACATGTCGACATAGAAATAAATTGATTTGAAATATTTTGTTGACACATCACTCTCTACTATGTGTACAATTTTGTAGACTACTATTATTTTTCTTCAACATCAGAGTGTTTTTTCCTCCTAAAGTGGAATTTAGATTCACATTTCCGTACTTCTATGAACAAATCTCTTCGGTGACTTTATTCACTTTTTGAACACAAAGTTATTCTAATATATCCAAGTCATATTTTGTTTGTTTATGGAGAATTTGTATTTAAGTAAGTACATTAGTGAGTAGTTACACTATAGCTTACATCATTTTAATACAAAATATCAACCTAACATTGTAGTTCATTGACTTTGAATTTTTGGTCTTTTATTAAATGCCCTTTTGAGCATAGGTTATGATCATATTCATACCACTAAATAAAATAATGCATTAGGACAAATAATGCATTAAGACAAAAATGATTAAAGATACTATATGGTAATGTAGCTTTCAAATTTTCATTGCATGGTTCAAAGCCAAAGTGAACAAAGATAAAAGGGTTTTTTTGGCTAGGAATTTTACACGACCATAAAGGCATGAAACATTAAAATAATGAACCTTCCCTTAAAATGGATTTAATAGTAGTTAGTAGATCTGTTATTGGAAATGCATTGAATGTATTGAAATCATGTTAGGGAAAACAAGAAGGGCCCATTTACATAACTTGAGTTCTAAGATTGTCTAAATCATAATGATGATAGTTGAGTTGGGTGCCTCCACACTTGTCGATTATGATATTTTCAATTAAAAAAAAAGTATTTTTCTCACTTAAGAGAGGTGAAACAGAGTAATAATGCAATATTATTCTTTTTGTCTCAAGTTGTTTAGATTAATCCAAAGGAAGGTCAAGTAGTAAGTACATTTTTACTCAATTAATGTTCTTTTTTCAAAACGGGAAGAGACAATTTTTATTAATTTAAGTAATCGTTAGTTGGTTCAGTGGTGATTGACGCTGAACTTGGTAGGGAGGACCACGGTTTGACCTCCCACAACTGCAATCGGGAGGGGGCTGGAACCACTTGATGCCAGAACTGACCTCCAAACCAGATTAAACTGATTGTGCAAAAAAAAAAAACAATAATAACTGTATTTTACAACTGTCTTTGAGAGGATTCGAGCTTGAGATTATAAAACTAAATTTCAACCATTAAATTAGTATATATATGGTGTTTAAAAATTCGACCTTAACTAAAGTTCATGATAATGGTCTAGGTGTATAGGATAGAATACATACGAAGTCAATAAGTTACTTGCGTGTATAATTTTAGGTATTAAATGTATGTTACAAGTACAATTATTATTCATCCAATAGAAAATATGGAACACGTGAATCTTCTTAAATTGAAATATAAATGTGTAGAAAACAAAATTTATCTAGTAAATTTTTTGTTTCAGCATCATTATCTTAGAAATTCTAAGTAAAATAATCTAAAGTAATGGAAATCATACTTTATTAGAAAAAAGGAAAATTTTAAGAAAAAAAAGAAAGTTAAGAACCATGTTAAATATAATACCATATGGTCAAAAGAAATGATACACTCAATTTGAGTGATACCCACAAATTTACATTCTTTGTTGCAGAAAAGAGGGAAGATATTATATGAGGGTTATGATTTGGTTCACCACTAATCATTAAAATAATATGTGAAAGATTTACTAATTCTAGAGGCACTTCATCAACATTTGTAAAGGAAATTTTACAAGTAACAAGATTTATTAATTCTAGCACATGAAGTTTTACAATAAGATAATGTACTTGTGATCCATTAACCTTAGTGAAAATACAATAACTTTTACTAAAATTATGATAACATATTATGATTCTGTTAAATTCATCGTTAATTCAAACATGTACTATAGTCTAACTCCAACTCAAACTTGGTTAAAAAAAAAAAACTCCAACTCAAACTTATGTTTTTGTTTATACTAAATTATTGGAAGCTTTTGACATATATATAGATGGGTCATGCTAACTAGTGCCCCGGGGCACTAGTTAAGGAGGCAAAAGTAGTAAATTTTGCCTTAAAAACATCATTGTTCATATTTCAAATGTATTAACTACACAAATTTCTAAATTACTATACTATAATTAGTATCCCTAACTAGTGCCCCGCATTTTCCTATATAGATATATGGTAGCTCAACAACTTGTTCTTATCAAATATCATCCACAAAAAAACCATCACTGGAAATCTTAGGGAATCTAATTCATTTAAAAATAAAAATGCCTATAGAAAAATAATAAAAAAAATTTAATAGAAAAGTCAAATCAATAATTTTGGCAGTATCTTTCCACCGTGGTCCTATACATTATTCCCACATGGGATCATGTAAATTTCACTCATAATATGATGCATCTCATGACATACAGCAAAGAGCATATATTGTATTCAAAGATTTAGGTGTCTAATTCCACAAAAATCCAAAAGAACAAAATTATTAGAATTTTAAATAAAGATAAACACTGCTTCCTATATTTGTAATAATATATCACAATAATAATATCTTAGGTTTCCAATGACATACTTGTCTTTACATACCATAATTTAGTAACAAGTAGTAACAAAGATCAAGGTTTAATTTAAAAAGTTAAAAAAAAAAGTAAAAAAAAAATACCTTTTCTAGTAAGAACATGAACACAAGTACATTTTTGGATCAATTATTGGAATAATCTCAAAGGGACCTGCCATTAACTTGTTGATAAGTGCTTCTTCTTGAGGTTGGAAGTAGAACTAAAGATTCAGAAACTGCACAAGTTCTCTTACAAGAACCATAAAGGCTAATAAATCCAAAACGATCACTAATACTCCTTGAAACTTTAGCTCCATTATTGTTCCATAAATTGCCATTTGTAATTTCTTCATTATCATCCTTTGAACATTTAACCATTGCAGCAAAGAAAGGATCATCCCTTTGAAAGCTATTTTGAATTGAATTCTTCTTCCAAATCTTTGTATCATTATCATGATTAAACTTTTTAGAAGAGTGTGTGGTAGTAATTTTAGGGGGTGGTAATGGTAAAAGTTTCATAGATGATTTTTTATTCTTGTTGGAATTATGTTTCTTGGGAATTCCAGGTAATTGTTCCCAAGAAAATGGAACACCTGAGAATCTAAGTGGAGAGGCAGGACTAAGAAGAGGATCATCCGGAAAATAGATTGATTCTAGAGATGAAGATGAAGGTGAAAGTGATGATGAACAAGAGGAGAAAGAAGCCGTGCGGCGTGACGACGGATACTTTCCAGTAAGGAAGATTTCACATTGTTTTGGAACATCTTTGGCATGATTATGACTTAGATTTGGTGATGAGTCCATTTTTGTTTGTAGGATGTGTGGAAGAGAGAAAAGATGAGTGTTTGTTTGGTTGGTATAGATCACTTGGTTTATGTTCTCTATCTATACTATTACTAGGCCTTTGTTTTTTCTTCACATATTAATATATAAGCTAAGGACATTGAGAAAGACAAGAGCACAAGTCCTAGTTACTCTAATATTTTTTTGGTTGAACTTGGTACTATATCTCAAGGTATTTAGATCTAGGTAGGACAAGTTTGTATACAAACAGTTTAATTAAATGTTTATAGCATTTATCATATATCATCATCACTATTGTAAAACAGTTGGGTTTTCGAGGACGAATCTAGACCGTTGGATTTTCGCGCCTTTTGGGTTGTCTGATGGTTTGATCTGGAACGTTAGATCTCTTTGGGTCGCGCCCTTTGGATCAAAGCAATGGTTCAGATGTGCGTGGCGTCGCACTGATTTGTACGAATGTGACTGTTGGTGATTCGTCTATATATAGAGAAATGGAGGGATTTTTGAACTTCCAGTTCATTTATCCTTGTTTTACAACTTCTCAACTTTTCTTTTCTCTGAGAAATCAAGAGTTCTTCAACTTCCACCCTTTTTTGTCCTCAACTGCCTCTTTTTAATCAAGTAAGTGGTTGCTTTACTCTCATTTATTTTGCGTTTTGATGATGATGCGTTTGTGCATCTTTGCATCCTCCATTGTTTGTGTTTGGTTTTTACTTACTTTGATTCTGATACTGTGGTTGAGGGTTTCTAGGTGGTGGTTTGCGCCTTTTGCCCTCCCACAAATGGTAACTTTCATCAGAAAAACTATTGTTTTTGTGGTTTTAGTGTTTTTCTGATGCGGCGGTTGTTGGTGGTTTTCGCCTTTACAACTGCCTCTGTTGGTGACAATTCAAAGAATCTGTCGGGCATCCGTAACTATAGTTCAAGCATTCATGCTTTAGGATTGCTCATTAGAATCTTTCCCTTTAGGATTTTTCTAAGTGCTGGATTTACCTTTGCTGTGCGAACAACTGAAGAGGTTTTTTGAGCACGCGTCCTCGCCCTTTCACTTGATCGGCGGTGGAAGGGTGGATTTGATGTTTTTGTGAATGTCGAATTCATATTTCCTTCCTCGTCTTTCAGGTTCGAATGGCTGAAGGTTAACCTTCCACATCAGTTGGTGCTGGGGATCCCTACGCGTGGGTGGCAGATGGACCGAGGATGACGCCCTCGAAATTCGCATTTTTCAAGGAGTTCCCCGAGGATCTTTTTACGGATATCCAGACTCCCCCCCACCGAGGACTGGGAAGCATTCCAGGCAAATCTCGCCGGATATGCCATTCGACTGAGTGGGGAGAGTTTCCCAAGTACCAGATTACGTTCGAGCATCTTGGCTACAGACTCCCCTTTACTGAATTCGAGGTGGCAGACTTTTATCATCTGGAGTTTACCCCCTCCCAGCTTCATCCTAACTCATTGGCGTTCATTCGCGCCTTTGAGTTGGTCGCGGATTATCTGCATATCGCGCCGACCATTGGTTTGTTTTTCCATGCTTTCCACCTCCAACGATCAAAGCCAAAGGGGGATGCTGCCAATAAGTCCGGATGGGTGTCCCTGAAGCAGAGTAGTCATCTCTTCGAGATGTACGAAGAGTCTGTTCGGGGCTTTAAAGACCGGTGGTTCCTCGTTCGCCCAATAACTTTGGCTGGATGGAGAAAGATCCTCGTTAGGGGTAAGAAGCTAGGGCCTAACGAGGAGGTGGTGATGAAGGCGGATGAGACGCCGGAGATGGTGGATTATGGGCGTTTCAGTTTCCACTGGAAGAAGCACCATTATCTCCAGCCGGCCAGCGAGTTCGTCTACTCTTGGTAGAAACTCACTCCGGACGAACAAGCGGACTATCTCCGATTGAAGGATTTTGTTGACGAATTTGTGCCCGACAAATGGGAGAACGAAGAAGGGCAAATCGTCAGGACGAAGAAGCGCTTTATAGATACAAAAAGACTTTTAGCTTGTTCGACTGCTGCAGAAACCAAAGAACTGCTCAGTATGATTCTCTTTTTGTGATGCTCAGTTTTTCCTCTAAGGTTTTACTGATCGTTTTGAATTTTGTTCGTGCAGGTACTATGAGCACCCAGGCAAAGTTGCGAAAGATTGCTGAGGCTGCCAATGCCCGCAAGGGAAAGATTGCTACTGCCTCTACTGCGCCAACTCCTCCTCCCTCCGCTGTTGCATCTCCTTCCCCGTCCCTAGAGGTCGTAGGGGAAAAGAGGGGTCTCCCTGAAGTTGTCGAGGATCAAGGTCCTCCGAAACATCATCGAGGTCCTGGGGACTCCACGGCTCTCACCGAAGGTCTCCACAGGCTCCAACCAGGCGTGCCCGCCGAAAAGTTCGTGCTGCCTCCCGCATTCAGTCATGGGAGCAAAATGCTGGATGGCCAAACCAAAGTTGTGGTGACTCCAGCCGACCAAGCCGTCCTCGATAATATGGGCCCGGTTTCCCTAAAGAACGAGCTCGCTGATGCTACGGTGGCCGCTTTCAAGCTGATGGAGATTGCCAATTTTCTGAATGGTCGGGAGTCTAAGTACCTGGAGGAGCGTGACGACGCCCAGAAGAGGTTGAAGAAGCGGGGGAGGAACTTCAAAGGGCTCGTGAGGATCTTCGGGAGATGGAGACGAACTTTGAAGCTTATAAAGATAAGTATGCTCTCCAGCTTTCTCTGACGACCACTCTAGAGGAGAAGGAAGAGGAGGCGAGGAAGCTTTCCGAGGATAAGAAAGGGTTAGAGGCTAAGGTGGCAGCACTGGAAGAGCAGCTGAGGAAACTTTCGCTCGGCAACGCCGAGGAAAGAGAGGTAGATCCCCTGGGGGAGTTTACCGAGTTGAGCCGAGCAGACCTGATCAGGCGGATCATGGACGGAGAATCCTCGATGTTGGAGGTGGCTACTTCCAGTTTTAATAATGCTGTTGCTCAACTCCGAATCCTCAATCCCTCCACGGAGCTTATCGTCGAAGGCCTGGATGAGTACAAGATCGTGAAGGATGGTTTGATTGTCACCCCCTCCCAAGATTGATATATTTTTTGTGATGTAATTAGTTTGTGCCGGCGTTATGCTCGCCATTTGACACTTTCAATTTCTGTAATGACAATTCGCAGTCCTCGTGGCTGCTTTTATGTACTTTATATTTAATCAGCACTTTTGCCCATGTGTATGGTTTTATTTTTCCTTTGCTCGTCTTTATCGTTATTTAGATTTACTCGCTTTTGGCAACGCGCGTTATTCTTCATAATCTGACGATTTTAAAACTTATTTCGCGAGTGCACGCGTGTTCAAACGTTCTATGTACCGAAGGTACTAGTGCTCGTTTGAACTAGTGGTCGCTGCTAGGATAGCATGTATCTGAGCGCCTTGCTCGGGAAGATTGTGGAACTTCCTCGAGTGTCCGGAGTGGTTATCCGAACGACCAGCAGCGAAAGAACCTTTGGGGATCCTTTGCCGCGGTGATGACTTCCCATCACGAGCTGGGCGTCTCCACCTAACGTGTACTGTGACGATGGTGCCCGTGTTAGAGCTGATCCCCGTCAAGCTAAAGTTTAACCTTTGGTAGTTTATAACTTTGCTTTTATTTCAGCCTTTTAGATTCATGCCCGTACCTAAGCACTCATCCGTTGTAAAGGTATGTCTGCTCGTCGCATATGAGCTCGACAAAACCGAGTTAGAGTCCCTCTTTGGAAATCTAACTATAATATTGTTTCAGTTTTTCCGCATTCCATGGTCTAGGAATTTCTTCCCCGAATAGACTTTCAAGGAAGTATGCTCCGTTTTCGGTCTTTGCTCGTACTCGATAAGGGCCTTCCCAATTTGGGGCAAGCTTCCCCTCGTTGGGCTCTTTTTGGTTTCTTCGTAGTACGAGGCTACCTACCTCGAATTCCCTTTTGATGACCTTTCTTTTATGACGAGCTTCTATCTTTTGTTTCAAGGTTGCCTCGCGGAGGGTTGCCCCTTCGCGAAGTTCCTCGACTAGATCTAGTTCTTCGCGGATCAACTCGTTGTTCAAGTCCTCCTCGCAATGGTGTCTCCCTGGTGGTCGAGTGTGGGGTAGTTCGATAGGACCATAGCACGCTGTGCAGTTCTTCGACCTATTTCCCTTTAGCCTCGCCTAATCTCCTTTTTAGGCCTCACAATATTACTCTGTTCGCAGCTTCGGCTTGCCCGTTTGTTTGTGGATGTTCGACGGAGGTAAAATGTTGGGTCGTGCCCAACTCTGCGAGGAATTCTCGAAATTTCTTGTCCGTAAATTGTGGTCCATTGTCCGTTACGACGGATTGTGGAATTCCGAATCGCGCGAGGATGTTTCTTTTGAAGAAACGGAGAATGTTATGCACTGTTATTTTGGCCAGTGGTTCTGCCTCTATCCATTTGGTAAAGTAGTCCACTCATACTATTAAGTATTTGTTTTGTCTGGATGCTACTGGAAATGGTCCCAAGATGTCCATTCCCCACCAGGCGAAAGGCCATGGGGACGACAGGGATTTGAGCTCGTTTGGGGGAGCTAAATGCATGTCCCCATGTCTTTGGCATTTGTCGCACTTTTTTACGTGCTCTTTCGCATCTGTTTGCATGGAGGGCCAGTAGTATCCTGCTCGTAAGGCTTTTCTAGCGAGGGAACGTCCGCCAATGTGTTGCCCGTTGATTCCCTCGTGTATTTCTGTGAGCACATAATCTACTTTCTCTTCTTCCACACACTTCAGGAGTGGTATTGCGAATCCTCGTCGATATAACTGGTCGTTTACTAAAACGTACGAGCAAGCTCGCCTTCTTGTCTTAGCTGCCTCTTTGGGGTCGTTTGGCGTTTCTCCAGATCTTAGGAAGCGTAGCACTGGGGTCATCCAGCTATTCGCGTTTATTTCGCAAACGAGCATTACCTCAAGGGTTTCCTCTATGCTCGATTTGGATAGTGTTTCTTGGATAAGGGATTGGTTTCTTCCCTTCTTTCTTTTAGTGCTCGCCAGTTTGGAGAGGACGTCGGACCTCGAATTATGTTCTCGGGGAACGTGTTGCACTTCAACCCTTTTGAACTTAGCTAACCTTCCCTTGATCAGGGTTAGGTATTCTGCTAACCGCTCGTCTTTTGCCTGGTACTCCCCGGATACTTGTGATGCCACTAGTTGCGAGTCCGTGTATATTTTTACCTCCTCAGCTCCTATGTCCTCTGCGAGTCTTAACCCTGCCAAAAAGGCTTCGTATTCGGCTTGATTATTCGTCGTTTGGAAAGAGAGTTCCAGAGAAACTTCAACGAGGACTCCTTCCTCGTCTTCGAGGATAATTCCTGCACCGCTTCCCTTTGAATTGGATGATCCGTCGACGAATATGGTCCATTTGTTTTTGCCGGAAGTGACCGATAACGTCATTTCAGCGATGAAATCTGCTAGGACTTGTGCCTTAAGGGCTTTCCTACTTTCGTATCTTATGTCGAATTCGGAAAGTTCTAGCGACCATTTCAGCATACGACCGGCCATATCGGGTCTCGCGAGGAGTTGCTTCACTGGTTGGTCGGTTCGGACAACGATCGAGTGTGCGAGGAAATAATGTCTCAGCTTTCTGGCTGCGACGATGATGGCAAGAGCGATCTTTTCGATTTGTAAGTACCGGAGCTCGGGTCCTTGGAGCGCTTTACTTATGAAGTAAATTGGTTTTTGTCCTTGCTCGGTTTCTCTTATGAGAACGGCGCTGATGGCTTCATGAGCTACTGCTAAATACAAGTGCAGAGTCTCGCCTTGTTCAGGTCGCGTCAATACGGGGGGTTCGGATAATGCTCGTTTTAGATGTTGAAGTGCGATCTCGCATTCTTCAGTTCATTCGAATGCTGACTCTTTTCTCAAGAGTTTAAAGAGCGGCAATGCATGTTGGGCGGACTTGGCGACGAATCGAGACAAGGAAGTTAGCATTCCGTTCAAGGTTTGAATGGACTTCTTCGAATTCGGGGTCGGGAATTCGAAGAATGCTCGACAATTGTCGGGGTTAGCTTCAATTCCTCGTTCTGTTAAGTAGAATTCGAGAAATTTTCCTGCTTTGACCCCAAACGTGCACTTTTCAGGATTGAATCTCATGCTATACTTCCTCGCTTGCTCGAACACTTTCCTCAGGTGTATGGTGTGATCGATTTCCTCTTCAGATTTAACGATCATGTCATCCATATATACTTCGAGCATATTTCCTATTTCATTTCGAAAAACGTTGTTCATCATTCTTTGGTATGTGGCGCCGGCGTTTTTGAGCCCGAAAGGCATTACGTTATAATAATAATTACCCGATTCGGTCATAAATGCTGTTTTCTTTTTATCGATTTCAGCCATTTTAATTTGATTATATCCTGAATAAGCATCCATAAACGATAGCAATTTAAACCCAGAGGAATTATCTACTAGTTTATCAATGCTAGGTAAAGGATAAGAATCTTTAGGGCAAGCCCTGTTAAGATCGGTATAGTCAACACACATGCACCATTTTCCATTAGATTTTTTGACGAGTACAACGTTGGACAGCCAAGTAGTATACTTGGCTTCCGAAATGAAATTTGCCTCCAGGAGGTCTTTTACAGCTTTTTCTGCAGCCTCCGTTTTTTCCGGAGACTGCTTTCTACGACGCTGAACAACAGCTCTAGCCCTAGGATCTATGGTCAGCTGGTGACAAGCAACCTCTGGGTCTATGCCGGGCATTTCTGCAGCGCTCCAAGCAAAGAGTTCGGCATGTTCCTTCAAGCAAGCTTCCAGTTGTCTCTTCACCAAGTCGGGGAGTCCAGCTCCGATCTTAATTCCTTTTGAGGGGTCCTCGCCAAAGGAGATTATCTCGAACTCTCCATCGGGAATTGGGCGAAAAACTTCTTTGAGCTCTTGGTCCTCTTCCTTGCGCTCATTCTTGCTGGTTCGAGCGTCCAGGTCGATTGAGTCCCCTTTCTCGACTGTATTAACAGCGGGCATCTTGTGCTCAGCTTTCTTCTTCTTTGGAGTTGCCAGCGTGTTCATGTTTTTCGCTGCAGCCTCGAAGCATCTTCTTGCCGCGACAATATCCCCGTTCAGAGTAGCGACTTTTCCATCAACTGTATAGTACTTCAGTTTCAGATGGATGGTCGAGGATACCGCGAACAGTTCTGCGAGAGCAGGTCTTCCGATGATGCAGTTATACAGTGAAGGGCAGTCGACGACCAGGAACTGTACCTTGATGGATTTAGTCGCTTCTTCCTCGCCAAATGTGACTATCAAGTCGACATATCCCCAAGGTTTTGTGGTAGCCCTGTTGAATCCCTGAAGGTCTGCGCCTACATACGGGGACAAATTCTTTTCAGTCAGTTGGAGAGTTTTGAACAGTCCTGAATACATGATATCGCAGGAGCTCCCTTGGTCGACAAGAATCCTCCGAACATCAAAATTGGCCATTCTTGCCCTTACCAGCAGAGGAATCTGGTAGTTCGGTGATCCTCCGGGGACCTCTTCCTTATAAAAGGCCAAGGGGATTGAGCCTTCTTTGATCTCAGCAATGGTTATGGGATTTATCGAGCACACGTTTTCCAGCTCCTCGAATTTCCTCTTAACCGATCCCAGGGTCGAGCTATTGAATCCACCCCCAGAAATTACAAGGGCTTTTGGGAAATTTTCCCATGTGCCGTCCATGTGGGATGCAAGGTGATTCAGTATTTCTTCGCCATCTGGTTTTGCGGGGAGGATGAAGTCCTCGGGCCTTGTTATTGCAAAGGCGACGGGCATGTTGCCTTGATCCTCATCCTCAGACATTTGGGCCTCAGCTGCCCTTTGCACATCATTCGACTCCCTCGGTTTTTCGCCTCCTTTCCTATATCTTCGGAGGTGCCCCTGATGAATCAAAATTTCAACAGCATCCTTCAAATGGACGCAATCCTCAGTGACGTGCCCGTGGCTTCTGTGAAATCGGCAGTACTTGCCCTTGTCCACACCAGGCTTTGCGGGCAGTTGTTTGGGGAATCGAATCCCGTACTTCTTGAACTCCGCAGTTGAGCATTCAGCTAGAATTCGCTCGCGGGGAGCATTCAGCGGAGTGTAATTCATGAATTTTCTTGGTGGGGGTTTAGCGTCTCTCACTTTTTCCTTTCCTTTGTCTCCTCCTCGATGGGAGGGACCAGATTCATCCTGCTGCTGTGGCTTTCTGATATCCGCAGCCATTTGTTTTTCCTCGTAGGCGTTATATTTTTGTGCCTTTTCGAGGAATGCATCCAGTGTTCTGATTTTTTCGATGCCCACTGCTTTGGCAAAATCGCTGCCCGGGCGCAATCCTCGATCCAAGAGGTACACCTTCAACATGTCATCTGTCCTCACCTCCACCGCTGCCTTGTTAAACCTGTCGATATAATCCCTTAGGGGCTCATTCTCTTTCTGCACTATTGCCTCAAGGGTAGCTTCAGTTTTGGGGTGCCTCCTCGATGCGGTGAAGTGTGCTGTGAATTGTCGACAAAGCTCGGTCCAGGAGTCACTGGATTCTAGAGGTAGATTCTTGTACCACGTCATTGCTGCCTTCCTCAGTGTGGTGGAGAACAGCTTGCATTTGATTGCTCCTCGAACCCTTCGGTAGTCGAGGACAGCTTCGACATTTTCAATGTGGTCGTCGGGATCTGTCGTCCCATCATAAGTGTCCATTGCCGGCGGTTTCTCCAGACCCACGGGCAATGGTACTCTCATGATCCTTTCAGTCAAGGGACCCACGTGTCTGTCTTCGTCGCTTTCAGCAGAGTGGCGACGATGGAACCGAGGAGGTGGAGAGTTATATCTCCCAATATCCCGTCGAGGAGGTGGGGTTCTTCGCCCATATGTCGCCCCATGTCTCCTCGGACTTGGGGATCTCGGGTGCGCCCGTATTACGCAAGGTCGCGGGGACCTGGACCTATTCTGCGAGCGATAACTCCTTCACGGGGAAGGTGATGCTCGCTGCCGATAAGAGCTCGTAGAGGCTCGGGTGATTCTGGATTCCTCGACAGCCTCGATCCTACGATTTTGCTCGCGGATGATTTCTCCTTGCCTATTAATGGCAGTTACCAGCGATGCCAGGATTTGTTCCATCGGCGCTCCAACGGCCAGCGGCGGGATATCGAGCGGCTCCTCAGGGACGTTTGGGTTGTACGTTGGATCGTTAGAGTTTTCCGTTTCAGTGACGGAGGTGAAGTGACCATCAACCACACCGTTTTCATTCCCGTTTCCTACTGGTGGCTGATGCTCACCGTTGTTGACGCTGTTTCCGGCCATTGGTCGTATTTTTTGAAGGTTTTTTGGAAGTTTTGGTCTAATTTAGAAGAAGACGGGAAAACTTTAGTTTCCCATAAACGGCGCCACTGATCCGAGCAGTTGATCAGAGTCGACCTTGTCCGGTGTTCAGCGGTGTGCTCTGCCCCGTTCCGGTGAACGGGAAGGGGGGTTGTCTACCTGCAGGTGCTCCGACACTCAAGTTAGTAAGAGAGAGTGGAACAGAGGTTTTCAGAGTCAAAGAATAATGTACCTTGCTCCTCTGAATGAGGAGAGTTTATATAGCCCCCAGCGCTGAGCCAAGGCCCTTGATGGCATTAATGGCCATCAAGTGGCTGCCGGAAAACGGCTGGAAAGCCATGATGAGCAGTTAATGCTCATCATTCCGGTGGTCGGCCGTTACAATATGCAAGGATATTGTGACCGTTGACCAGTGGAAAATTCTGATGGACTGCCCCTATATTGGGCCTTGCTCGACGGCCCAAAAGGATGGTTCCTCAGCATTTGGGCTTCCAAGCCCAATCCAGAACAATAGGTATCTATAAGTATTTAGAGGTTAATAATTAATATTCAAAAGATTATGGGCATGTTTGTTTCATCTTTAAAAAAATAGATTACTACTAGCATTTGTAGAATGTAGGACGTGTAATGTGATTTGCACCCTCATTCAATACATATTCAAAAAAGAATTACTACTAGCATTTGTAGAATTACTACTAGCATTTGTAGAATGTAGGACGTGTAATGTGATTTGCACCCTCATTCAATACATATTCAAAAAAGAATTACTACTAGCATTTGTAGAATTACTACTAGCATTTGTAGAATGTAGGACGTGTAATGTGATTTGCACCCTCATTCAATACATATTCATTTAATCAGCACAATCATCCATGGATATAGGTATTTTTGCCATCCTAATGAGAAGGATGCAGCTACATGGTAACACAATAATTTGTGTTCATCAATAGGTGGTCCAAGTGAGAATGTAATGGATGTGTTGTTAGATAGGTGCCTCCTCCTTGTGAGTACGGTTAGAACTTAGAAGGGTCCAGCTCTTGGTTGTTGGCATTCAAAAGATTTGGTATATAATGGAAACTTATGGGGAGGAATTTGAATTGGTGTCTAGACTGATCTGCATCATGCTGGGTCTTCCCTGTTCCTAGTCGTGTTGTGTGGTGGGGTGTGGTGAAACTAAATTGTGATGGAACCATGTGTCTGGACATGCTCATGCCTCATGTGCTACATGAAAAAGTGTATTAAAGAACCATAATGGATCCTTTTCTGTGGGGTTTTGCAATTAACCTAGGATGTGATGTCATGTTTAAGTACATCTTAATCTTAACTATTAACAATTGAAAGTTTACCTACAAGCAAAATCATTAATGAAATTCCTCTCAACAATGAATCTCATGAGAGCAATCCTACATGGCATTTTCTCCTTAAACCATACAAATTTTTGGATAACAAAAAAAAAACAGTTTCAAATTTCAAATATTTTACTCATCACTAATTACAAGAAATTACACAACTTAAATTTTTGTTTAATGCATTACTAAATGAGTTGTATATAAAAAGGAAATACTTCATTGACATTTCTTGCACAATATCAATCATGGTTGGTTTCTTTTAATTTTTGGGTGAGAGAACATCTGCCTTCTTCATTTTTATCTCATTTCATATGCACACATACCATTGGAATTGAACAATCATCGAGATATATATTTTATGTTTTCTTATTACCAATGGATCAAAGGTAACTTTCTTCAACTCATTGTTATATATTTACTTCAATCCTTCTTGTGTTTGTTTTTTTTTTCTTTCAATTTTTACCATGATAATTGTTTGAAGAATTGTAAGAGAATTGTTTATTCTCCCATTGAATAAGATTGAATGTCCCGTTTGAAGAAATCATAGACTGTGTGCTTTGTTATGATTCAAAATTTACACATACTTGCAATATTTAAGAATATATGGAGAAAAATGAGTGAAGGAGAGGATCCAAGCTCTTGTGGAGAAAGCAATATCTTTTCATGCAGCTCCTAATTGCTTGTGAAGTTATTGGACTACTTTATCATTTTCATCCTGACAGTTAATAGAAAAGAATCAATCTAAAAAAATTTAAACTGGAATTATTGAGAAAATAACATAAACAAATCATCAAATAGTGCTCATATGATTTTCTCCACATAGATGAATCCACAAACTAAACAATCGACATATGAGATAAAAAATTGGCGTAGAATCGAAATCGAGAGATGGAAGAGAACCGGAGGAATCGAGATATCAAAATTGAAAAATGCTATAGAAAATGTTGGAGAGTGTGATTTCAAAGAGCAAAATGAGAAAAGAAATTGAAGTGAAAGAGGGAGCTTGAGGTTGAGACAGAGAAAGTTAAAGAAGGAAGGAAGAGAAAGAATATAAACTTGATTATTTTTGTTTTATTGTACTTGATTATTTTTCATCATAATAGTTGTGAAGGTGCCAATTCTTAGTAATCATTGCAGTAGCTTGACTCCTCATTCCAACTTGGTATCAGCTTGGTGAACGGAGGCCATTTAACAAAATATTAGTTGTGTAACTCAATGATTCCTTTGAACTAATGTGACATTTGGTTTAAAGATATTAGTGGGAGAAACAAAAGTACATTGACAGATGAAAAAGGCATTGGAAAACGAAAATATGTGTAAGTATTAATTATTCTGATTAAGGGGAGAAAGAAAAGGTACATTGATATATGAGTACTTTGATAGATGAAAAAATGTATTGGAAAACAAAGAGATATATGTGTGTATTAATTATTCTGATTAGAAATACTAAAATATGATTAATGTGCGGAAATGACGTTTAAGCCCATTGATTTAGTGATATAACGAGTCTTATTGAGGATAATCAGGGAAGTTTGATGGTAATCAGTTTTATTATTAGAGTAGTAGATATTAGAGTAGTAGTAGTAGTAGATAGACAATGTATCATCCAAAAAAACACATGGCTCTGTCATGAGTATATCAACAGATTTTGACCTGAACAACAAATGCAGCAATCAATCTAAATGCTACGGTTCTCTCTAAAAGGAAGATTACTCCGTGTAATAATCAATTTGTTCTCTTGATTATGTGGGATCCACAATGTCACTAAGTTCACCAACTTTAAGAGCATAAGTTGCATCTTCAAAAGGCCACGACCAAAAGAAAGTGACCATTTTAGCTCAATTGAAAACATATTTTTGTCATTAAAAAATATTCTGCATATATTTCACTCTGTATATGAAAACAATGATGCATGGAATGTACAATCCATAATTTAGGACTAGAGGGGTGCTAGCAACATACTATCTAAACACTCCTCTCAACACACTCTGTATTGATTAAAATTCAAATGGGTCTCAAATAAATTTGGTGGGACTCATCTAGATAACAATCAATAGAAGAGAGTGAGTTGAAAATATATGTTTGAGTGTGTGTTACTAGCATTTCTCTTATATACTAGATCTCATATGTATGAACTCATATATATGAAATTAAGAACAGAGATCTAATATATGGTATATATCACAATTCCAACCAAAGAAAAGTCTAACCTTAATTCAACCAAACCCACATATCTTCGTTCGCAGGATAGTAAACGCGGTCCTCATCAAGTTTTTCTTCAGTTAATGCCCCAGATCCAGTTGCATACTCCAATGCACCTTTGACGTTGAATCCTTCCTTCCGGACACTCTTTTCTAATATTTGCCCGTGTTGGGAGAGACTTGTTATTACATAATGCATGGGTGACATTCATAACCTGAGCTATCATCATAGTAATGGTTGACCTCTCATCAGCTGCTATAGTTTCATCCTGTTAATAAAAAATATAAACAGATAAGTAACAGACCAATAAATGTAAAATGATAAATTCCTTAATTCACTTCACTAGTTATCATATTTACCACCTTTATAAAAAGGGAGGTAAACCGCGAACAAAATTGTGGAATGACCAGATGACATCAGCGATTTCAATCAGTTCTGCCACAATCATTTCTGACTGTACTAGAATTATTTTATGGCCTTCCTTTTTAAGACGCCGCATGACTTCAGCGTAAAATTCATTATCAGTAATGAATATATAGTTCGCAATAGAGAGGTCACCAACTGACAATAAGCCAACATCATGGGGTATCTTTGAGCTGACTGCGTTTTGCCTTCCTAGAAATTTAACAAAAAAACAAAGGTAAGGTCTTACTCTTAAGTATGCGATTTAGGTACCGTTTGCTAGGCCAAATGGTACCTTAATCTAATATAAAATGATTTCAAAAAAAGTTATTGCAAATATATCAATGTACCCTGCTTAAATTTGATGTCTGTGACTTCAATGTCCGCCCTGGACAACACTTTGCGAAAAGGATTGAATACTTCCGTCTTTGCAAATACTTTTATAGTCACTGGACCTTCCAATTTACAGTTTCTGACTGCACAAACCATCTTTTCAGGAATATATTTAAAAATTGCTTGGTCTGGCGGCGCAGGTGTACTATCAAAATCCCAACAAATGAAAGTCTTATTTTTATTATCCAGCTGCTTAAAATTTGGTGTTCTGCTAACTTTGGGAAACGCCATTGCAGAAGGCTAAAAATGAAATTGTAAATCAAACAATCATTAGTACTAATTAAAAAAAACTGGTTAATCACTTATGGAAGTCAAAATAGAAAAATGTACCTTGCGTTTGCGTTTGCGTTCAAGGCTTTTAAAAAAAGCATCAATAAATGATATACGGACATCACGAATAGCAAACAGATATGTCAACCAACCCAATTCACCAAACATGATACGAATCAAAGAAACTATGTGACTGAGATAATAGTCCTTGATGTAATTGCAATGCTTCCGAAGTGCAGATGCGGCAAGATAACTGTAATGTAGAAAATGTATACGTGAGCTGTCAATAGAGGATACTCCAAGTACACAAATCATCCGGCAAAAATTTACGAACTAAATTATACTAAAAAGAAGTAATATGTGCATAACTGCATTGCCTCCTCTAAATGCCGTTGACATCAACAAATTTGGATTATATGAATTGAAAAGATTGCAAAGAAAGTACAAAAATCCCAGATTAAACAATCTAGTCTTCAAAAGAATATGATACTCCATTACTTGACATACTGCAGATATAATTTTAATGTGTACTTCAGCTGCTCTTGACTATCAACTTTCTTAACAAATAAGATTAAAGGTTTTGTGCATATACAAATGACAGAAAATATGAACAAATGATAAGCCTGTCACAAACCAAAGAAACAGAACTGCAAGAACATGTTTGAAAGTAAAATTCAATCAAAAGAACACACAGAAAGAGGATCATACAATACAGACACTTAATAGTAAGGATGAAATACTTAGCCTGAAACAACTTATATCATATAGTGTTTTTATTTCTATTATTTCTCAGAATATACAGAATTATTTCACAAAGGATGCAAAGGGTCAGTGACTATACTCAAAAAAGGACCAAGGGTCAATCTATTTTTCAAAGCAACAGGGTTATAAAATCCAAGACCATTTACAAAATGTCATAGGTTTATGAAATTCATAATTTTATATGCTTCATCCATAACGACCATTTAAGAACATCTAAAAACTTATTGTTTCGCTTCATCCATAACGACCATTCATAAGCTACCAATTCAAAGCCAATTTCATAAACTAACAATTTAAAACCAAATTCATAAACTAACAATTCAACGCCAATTTCATATACTAACAATTTTGAATTTTGAAACCCTAATCATATAATATACTTACAGGTTTTTCGATTGTTTAAGTTCTATTTGCAAGGCAGCGTTATTCAGTATAGCATGGCCGACTTCTTCCCAAAGCTTCCGGGGAAAATCATTGACACGAGGAGTTGTGAAGACGTTAAGCATAGACGAGTGTGTGTACGCCAACCGATAAAAACGTGTAAGCTCTTCGTTTCGATTTGCCAGCTGATTTGCAAGAATTTCATCCAAAGACAAAGATGCTCCCTGCTTCAGTTTATTTAAAACAACTTCTTCCTTTTCCTCAACAATTTTGCCTAAAGTAACAGCCAATTTCAATATCTTTTTAAAGTCATCTTCCATTAAAAGCAACTTAAGGTTCTGCTCTGAACACGCAATTCGCTCCTCATGAAGAGAGTCCACAATGCCCATCAATTTGCTGACCGATCCAACGAATGCCTGTCGCTCTGATCTTTCAACCTGGGTTTGCTGTAATTAAACAAACTTATTAGAAGCGTTTTGGTCTATCAGACCACCTTCCCATTAAACAACCAATTTCATAAACTAACAATTCAACGCCAATTTCATATACTAACAATTTTGAATTTTGAAACCCTAATCATATAATATACTTACAGGTTTTTCGATTGTTTAAGTTCTATTTGCAAGGTAGCGTTATTCAGTATAGCATGGCCGACTTCTTCCCAAAGCTTCCGGGGAAAATCATTGACACGAGGAGTTGTGAAGACGTTAAGCGTAGACGAGTGTGTGTACGCCAACCGATAAAAACGTGTAAGCTCTTCGTTTCGATTTGCCAGCTGATTTGCAAGAATTTCATCCAAAGACAAAGACGCTCCCTGCTTCAGTTTATTTAAAACACCTTCTTCCTTTTCCTCAACAATTTTGCCTAAAGTAACAGCCAATTTCAATATCTTTTTAAAGTCATCTTCCATTAAAAGCAACTTAAGGTTCTGCTCTGAACACGCAATTCGCTCCTCATGAAGAGAGTCCACAATGCCCATCAATTTGCTAACCGATCCAACGAATGCCTGTCGCTCTGATCTTTCAACCTGGGTTTGCTGTAATTAAACAAACTTATTAGAAGCGTTTTGGTCTATCAGACCACCTTCCCATTATATTAAGTATGATAAGATAAGATTGTTCCATACAATAAAGAATTAACAAAATATAAAAGTACCTTTTTGAATATAGGTTCCATTCCTTTTCTAAAGTCATCAAAAGTCCATATCATGTCAGCATGTTGCCCCAAGAACGCCCCTGTGTTCAACGATTGATCTGTGAGAACTACAATGATGTTAAACCCATGTCGTTTTAGTTGAGCTATCAGCTTTGTAAAATCTTGGTCACCGGTAACAAGGATTACATTTCGAGGGAGGTTTTTAAATCCCTTCCTCATATAGTGTGTGACTGAGTTTGTTATTGCAGCGTCGACCACCTCCTTTTGTCTCTCCTCTTCTGTAACTAAAGAAGTAAATCTAATCAATATACAAGAACATGGTTTCAACATAATTTTACCACTAATATTTACACCAAAAAAGTTAATGTTATACCATTTCGAACTCTGATAAATCTGGGAGGTACCAACGTCACACGAACTGATTTAGCACTAGCAGTAAGTGTGTCCACAAATCCAATGGGAATAGTATCCGTTTGACTGAATACTTCCATTGAAATAGGACCATTCATCTTTGCCGAGCTTAAAGCTGATTTGAACCTTGAAAGGATTTGAGAACTGTTGCACTTGTCCTTCCTGACTTGCTTGGGAATTGACGCATTTTCCAAATCCCAAAAGATTTTATTTTTTGCATTTTCGTAAGATTGCATTAAATAATCATCCATTATCGAAATAGAATTTCGATTCGATAGGTTTTTCTGAATGTGTGTAGGGTTTCTTACTCTCAAACAAACTTGAGTGAATATGAAGTTAAATCATACTGTAATTAATTGCTAAAATTATAGGAACCTAAAGTATCCGCTAGTGAGGACTATAATAACTGAATTGCATTATCCATTGATACGAATTTAACAGACACAAATAGCTCAAATTCTTTCCAATAGCACAATGTATTAAGGAAGTGTTGTTTTTGATATTTAAAAATAATAATTTTCGAAAAGACGAAACCGATTGAAATTACTGGCTGAGTCGCGGGTCAATACGCTTTCTTTAAGACGTTTCGCGGCACTGCCCAAAATTGTGCAAGCAGATTATCAACCACGAAGTCCCCAGGATAAAACAGCTCAGTTTCACTGATACCGATAACTACTGCACTGTAGATATCGGGCAAGAATACACCTTCTTGAATGGTACTGCAATACTACTCGAATTGATACTACGATATCAATCTATAAATCAATAGTACTACGATACCCGTATTGATACTACAATATCAATCAATAATGGTACTACGATACCTTTGTCATATGGTAACAAAGACCATTCTTAAACCAAAAGGGATTATGGTACCAAGACCATACTTAATTTGAAGGAACTTGTGATACTTTTGATCACTCTTAAAACAAATTAATACTAATATTATTATTTGTATCACAAAATACAATGAACATTATTTTTTCTCTCAACAATCAGGAACAAAATGCAAACCTTTCTAATTTGCATATAATCAAGTAAAGAAAACCAATTAACATGCCTAATTCTTTATTTCAACAATTATATAAAAACAGCTTTTAAGCACAATTAAAAAATTATCATCATTCAGTGATGCAACAACATTGTACTGAACAAAATTATATATCCATTCAAAAGGTTCTACCTAACAATTTGACATATACTTAAAAATAAGCCAGGTAGTGTCATGCTACTCATAGATCAATATATGTATTAATCAACACACCCAATATTAGCATGCAAGCAAGTTGGAGCAATAGAAAGAAAGGTGTATCACGTACCAAAGCATATCAGATTTATAAAGGTTTGAAAAACCAAAACTTGAAATTTTCCAAACGTGTAGAATCTCTCGACATGTTCCACAAAACATGAATCTTTTGACTCATCGCATGCTTTCATCACGCTTTGTAAAATGGTTTTTTTTTTTCTTTTTAATGTTATTTGAGAGTAAACTGCGATGGAATAGTATAAGTAAATCCTGTTTCTTTTCTTTTGTGTCAGCCGCAGCCTTTTTTGGTGGTTCTCTCCACTAGGGTTTGCTTAACACTTTATAGCAAAAGGAAAATAACTGATGCTTCTTAATAGGAAAATGTGCACTGACTTTTTCTATTAATTACTAACCCAAAGTAAGTTTTCACAATATGATAAATGTGCTTACAAAGTGTTGAGTCTGTCTTTAAAAATTATATTTTAAAAATATAAATCTAAGGCTCTGTTTGGTAAAAATAGCGGTTGGCTGATAAGCTAGCTGATGGCTGATAGCTTATAGCTTATAGCTGATGACTGATGACTTATGACTTATAGCTGATAAGCTAATAGAAGTGTTTGGTAAAATTAGCGGTCAACTAGCTGATAAATGTAAAATGACATAAAAGGACATTCTTAATTGATAATAAAATTTATATTTAAGATAATAATTTAAATTTAATAATGTAATATATTTTTTATATATTATTATCAAATTAATTTGTCTATCTTAAAATTGCACAAGTACAATTATATAAAAAAATATTAGTAATTTATAATATTTTTTTAAGATAAATTTTTCTTTTGAATATCTTACATACATAGCCCATATATAATTACGAATATCTAACAAAAAAATGATTTTTTTTAAACAACATTCTACAAAAAGGAAAAAATAACTTACATACATATGGAGTATATGATACTCCGGATATGGATAACGAAATCATACGTACTGTGTATTACTTTTTTTTTAAAACAGAAACGTACTATATATTACATTAATACCGTATATATCCTACATATATATGAAACATCGCTTTTTTTATAAAAGAAATATAGATGGAGATGGTTTGTATTATTCTAAGCCCATAATTATTTTCTTTTAAATTAAAATAAATTATAAAGGGTAAAAGTGAATTTTAGTTAAGACAACAAGGGTAAAAATGGAAGAAAAAATGATAAGCTATAAGCTATAAGCTCATAAGCTACTTGAAATAGCTTATGAAAAATAAGCTATAAGTCAGTAAAATAAGCTATAAGTCAGTAAATAAAAACTGTTACCAAACAGGTCTTTTAGCTTATAAGCTATAAGACATAAGCTATAAGTCAGTTTTCTGACCTTGCCAAACAGACCCTAAGTATGCTCCACTACCCGATGGGACTTATTTATTTTATTTTTCAACTAGTTTTGAAACCCGTGCATTCGCACGGGTCTATTAATTTTTATTTATAAATTATTGTTAAAATATAAGTGACGTCATTCTGTTATTTTTTGTAAAATATATTAAATTAAGTAATTTTTTATTAAAGTAATTGTCTCGTGTATGATTTTTTGTAATAAATTATAATTAATAATAAAAAATATTTCCTATTCAATTTCTTTTTTTTATTAAAGCAATTGTCCCGTATATGATTAATTTTTTTTATTAAAGCAATTGTCCCGTGTATGATTAATTTTTTTTATTAAAGCAATTGTCCCATGTATGATTAAATTTTTTTTATTAAAGTAATTGTCCCGTGTATGATTAAATTTTTTTTATTAAAACAATTGTCTCGTGTATGATTGATTTTTTTTATTAAAGAAATTGTCCCGTGTATGATTAAATTTTTTTTAAATGATTAATTTTTTTATTAAAGTAATTGTCCCGTGTATGATTATTTTTTTTATTAAAGCACTTGTCCCGTGTATGATTAAATTTTTTTATTGAAGCATTGTCCCGTGTATGATTAAATTTTTTTTATTAAAGCAATTGTATCGTGTATGATTAAAAAAATAATTTATTAGAACAAATTTCCTGTGTATGATTTTTTATATATTAGTGATCAACACTTTCTTTTTTTTTTTGACAAAATTATTGATCAACACTTGTCCCGTGATGTTTTAAGTATAATGACAAATATTTACCCCGTAATTATTATAATATATATTTATCAATAATGCACTTCTTCTGTATTTTTTGTATAAGAGTAAACAAAAATAGAGTATATTTTTTTATAATAAAAATAGAGTAGAATTTAATGTAAAATATATTAAACGAAAAAGTATAATTTTTTTACGAAAAAGAAGATTTGAAATATTTTTAAGAATTGATGAGGACAAATTAGAATTTTTAGTAGTAATACCTTTTAATATATTGGATCTATTTGAATTTGGCTTATTTTTAAGCTTATAAAAATAGTTTATGGTTATAATTTATAAATAAACCTTTATATTAATTCATATGTTTTTTTACGCATGTTAATTCATAAGTTTTCACTAACAAAAATTATATCTTATTTGAAGAACACAAAAGTAATATCTTTAAAAATTGTTTTCATGGACTACATTAAAAAACTTATAATAATACATAAAAACTTATTTATTTAGATAAATTATTTCGCATAAACTCATAAATAAGTCAAATCAAATGGGCCGATTGTTTTTTTGTTTCTATTTTTTTGTTCTTTTATTTTTAAGCTCATAAATAAGTATATTCTTTTATCAGGTTATTCTATTTTTATTTTTTATATATATATATATATATATATATATATATATATGTTTTTATATGTTAGATTCAGTTACTATTTTTTCATTAAAAAAAAAGTTATTATTTTTGAAGCTTATCTTTTATAGTGATTTTTGTTTATATTTTTATGTGTAAATTTATTTTAATTAAACTTTTATGGAAAGATTTATTTAATATTTATCTTTTTTTTTCTATTTTTATTCTATGTTTTTTTTTTTAGAGATTTGGTTTCTGATGCTATTTTTATGAGAAGATTTCTTTTATGCTTATCTTTCTCTCCAATTTTTTTTTTTGTATTTTTTTTTATTAGTTTAGAGTTAAATAGTAGTTTCTTTTAAATTATTTTGCAGCCCCAAACACAATGAAGAGCGGCGAATGTTGAGTACTGTTCACCATCATCCCAATCCACCACCGCCTTACCTTAATCCGTCCAATCCGCCACGGATTTGTTCAATATACCATGGAAATGTCTTGACCAAAGCACGGAACCATCGAAAACCATCTCTGAACCACCAAAAAATTCCACCGATCCATCCATACCATCACATAAAACCTTTGCCCAAGCTGTTAATAATATTTGCGATATCCCCTTGTCGCAACTCCCTCAACCCGTCGTGAAAGGTGATAGATTGGCAATCGAGATCCCGGAGAACTTTTATCTGGCTGGATTGGAAGCTTGCAAACATAATCTTCATGGTAGGGTTATTTGGCCAAAGGGTTCCACCCCGTTGTCGGTCGGTGCCTTGAAGGATAAGCTATCTTTGATTTGGAAGGATTTATCAAGATGGGGCATCATCTCACTTGGTAAGGGCTTTTATGAATTTACTTTTTCTTCGCTGGAAGATGTTAGAAGGGTTCGATCATCTCCTTCTTGGAATATCAACCCTGGTTTCCTTAAGCTTTTCGCTTGGTCTCGTGATTTTAATCCTAAGTTGCAATACAACACTTCTGTGCAAATTTGGGTTAGAATTTATGGTCTTTCTCAGGAGTATTGGCATAAGAATATCTTGTTTACGATAGCTAGCAGTCTTGGAACCCCAATTTGTACAAACTCTGTCACTGCAAAGCCTATGCATGAGAGAACGTTTGGTCAGTTTGTTCGAGTCTTGGTGGATATGGATCTTCTTCAACCACTAAGATACAAGTTGCTGGTAGAGAGAAAAGGGTTTGCATTCTTTGTGGATATTGATTATGAGAATATACCAGATTTTTGTCAAAATTGCAAGGTTATTGGTCATCATGTAGAAAACTGCAAGAGGTGGAACAAGGAGGAGGAAGTGAAAGCAAATCATGACAACAACATAAAGAAAAAACCAACAACAGATCCTAAACCTCACTTTGTACTAGTTCGGGATGGCAGGGCACAACAGGGCACATCTAAGGAGGTTATCAATGTTGAAACTGATACTGTAGACAATAACATTGATAATGCTCTTCAGCCTACCCCCTTAGAGAAAGAGATTGATAGCAGGGACATGATTAGTAAAACACCACCAGACAAGGCACAAACACAGCTGACAGAGAAGGAGATAACTGATGAAAATGACTTGAATCCAAAGGCTATACTTCTTGCTCAAGATCTTTAATTGGAAAAAGAGTTGAATAAACATCTTGAACCTATTCTTACTCCAGTTACTCCAATTTCTAGTTTTCAAGGTTCTACTGTTAAGGATACACAAGCTCATAGTGGATCTAAAAGTAACTCAAGCATTAGTGCTTCTTTGGTTAAGACACCAGATAGAGTAATTAAAGACATGCATTTTCTCAAGGATTCATGGGCTAATATGGTAGATGAAGATGAGGATGAGGAAGACCAAATAGAGGATACAGAGAAGAATGAAGGATCACATGAGTCTGGATTTCAAGTGGTATTATCAAAATCTCAAAAAAACAATCAAAGAAAGAAAAAGCAAGCAAGTGGGAGTACTTATGGAACCAGGTCAAGGGTAGCTCAAAAAACCTTTAAATGAAGTGCATCTATTGGAACACAAGGGGTTTTGCTAATTCCCCTACAAGATTAGCTCTGAAGAATCTCATAAATCAACACAATCCTGATATTGTTTTGCTTTCTGAACCTTGGATCAATTTTGAAGATCTTCCTAGAAGATGGTTAGTAAACTTGAACTTGAAACTTTTTGCTGTGAATACTAGAAGTAATAAATTACCTAACTTGTGGTGTATATGTAAATTATCTTTAAACCCTACCATTTTGGCTTCAGAAGATCAACATGTTACCTTTACTGTTTGTGTAAATAACAAAACTTTTGCTATCTCTGCAATTTATGCCTCTACTAATTACTTGACCAGAAGGAAATTGTGGGATTCTTTGAATACTTTGCAGCAACAACATGATTTGCCTTGGAGTTTCATAGGAGGTTTTAATGTAATTCTTGGGGCTCATGAACATAGAGGTAGAATCAGCCCTGCTAGAACCCCAATGAATGAGTTTCAATCATGGACTGATTCCTTTAACCTCATTCATTTACCTACTCATGGAGCAGAATTTACTTGGAATAATGGAAGAGGTGGTAATAGACACACTGAGAAAAGATTAGATAGAGTGGTATGTAACCAATCTTGGTTGGATATGTGTAGTGCTTCAACTGTTACTACTCTCATCAAGCAAAGATCAGATCATTTTCCCTTGTTACTTGATGTGCAATTAACCTTTGTGCCTTTTGTTTCTAACTTCAAATTTATGAAGATGTGGACTTTACATCCGGGTTGTAAGAATGTGGTTGAGGATTGTTGGAATACTTCTGTCTTAGGCTGTCCTATGTTCATCTTGAGCAAGAAGTTAAAGTTGTTGAAGGAAAAATTAAAAACATGGAACAAAGATTGTTTTGGTAATGTTCATACTTTAGTGACTTCTGCTGAGCAAAGGCTTCAACTCGTGCAGGATCAAATTCAACAAAATGGTCACTCTGACACTCTGTTACAGGAAGAAAGAATTGCTAGTTCCTTATATGAAGAAGCCTTGAACAAACAAGAAGCTTTCTGGCAGGAGAAAGCTAGAGTCAAATGGCACCTAGAAGGTGATAGGAATACCAAGTACTTTCATAGACTGACCAAAATCAAAACCTCTTCTAAACTCATAACCACTTTACAAGATGGTGAACAAGTACTCAGTGATCAAAACCAAATAGCTGAACATGTTTTAAATTTTTATAAAAATTTGTTTTGTACTAACATTGTTTTGCAGGATTCATTGCTTGCTGAAGAAGTTATCCCTATTCTGGTTACTAATGACATCAATGCTCTCATGACTGTGCTGCCTTCTCATGATGAGATTAAAGCTGCTGTGTTTGCCCTGAACAAGGATAGTGCTCCTGGACCAGATGGGTTTGGTGCTTATTTCTTTCAATTCTTCTGGGATATAGTGAAGAATGATGTGATCAATGCTGTATTGGAATTCTTTACTACTAGCTAGATTCTTCCAGGTTTCAACTCAAATATTATTACTTTATTACCAAAGACTCCGGATGCTTCTTCCATTGATCACTATAGACCAATAGCAATGGCGAATTTCAAATTCAAAATAATCTCCAAGATAATTGCTGACAGACTTGCTTCAATTATGCCAATGCTTATCTCTGATGAACAAAAAGGGTTTATTCATGGCAGGAATATCAAAGATTGCTTATGTATTGCTTCAGAAGCTGCCAATCTTCTTCACAATAAAACTTTTGGAGGTAACTTAGCTCTTAAGATTGATATTACAAAAGCATTTGACACTTTGGAGTGGTCTTTTCTTTTGAAAGTTTTAAACTCTTTTGGCTTCAATGAGGTGTTTTGTAATTGGATCCACACTATCCTCCAATCTGCTTTTTTATCAGTTTCTATTAATGGTAAATCTCATGGTTATTTCAATTGCACCAGAGGAGTAAGGCAAGGTGATCCTCTCTCACCTCTTTTATTTTGCTTAGCTGGGGATGTTTTGAGCAGACAGATATCTAAACTTGTAGCTGAAGGCAAGATCTCTCCCATCAAAGGTACCAGGCATGTTCATGTTCCTTCACACTCATTCTATGCTGATGATTTGATGATCTTCTGTAAAGGCAACATGAATGGTCTCAAAGAGTTGAAATGCTTATTCAACAGTTATGCTTTAGAATCAGGGCAAGTGATAAATAGTTCTAAGTCAACAATCTTTTCTGGTTCTATTACTCCAAGGAGACTTGCTTTAATGGTGCAGCTTCTGAGTTTCTCAATTGGGTCTCTACCCTTCAACTACTTGGGTGTTCCAATTTTTAAAGGTAAGCCTAGAGTTTCTCATCTCCAACCTTTAGCTGACAGAATAAAATTGAAGCTATCAGCTTGGAAGACTTCACTTCTTTCCATTGCTGGTAGAGTTCAATTGATTAGGTCTGTGGTGCAGAGTATGCTCATTTATAGTATCTCAATTTACTCTTGGCCTGAGTCATTGCTTACTGATATTGAGAAAAGTATGAGAAATTTTATATGGAGTGGTGATATTGATAAGAGAAAGTTGGTAACAGTTTCATGGAAAAATCTTTGTAAACCTTTTATTAAAGGAGGTTTGGGCATCAGATCCCTCTCTAAACTGAACAAAGCTTCTAACCTTAAGTTGTGTTGGTCAATTTTGAACTCTCAATGCTCTTGGGCCAGATTGTTGAAGGATAGAGTGTTTAGAAACAACAGGCCTATTCAACATCACATTTTTTCTTCAATATGGAGTAGTGTTAAAGAGGAGATTAGTGTCATGATGGAGAATTCTATTTGGATTATTGGCATTGGGGAGAAAATCAATTTCTGGAATGACAATTGGTGTGGCACATCCCTATCTGATCTTTACAACATCCCAGCTCAAACTAGATTGTTATTGACTTCAACAGTTAGTGATTATCTGCGTGATGGTCATTGGAATTAACCAAGTTTCAATCCCTCTAGAGCCTGATCAGGATCATATACTCTCAGAAACAGGTGACTTGAGCCTCAAGGATGCTTACTTTTTCAAATTGCAACACAGTCAAGATCGTAATTGGGCAAAATTGATTTGGAATCCTGCTATTCCTCCCTCCAAAGCTCTTCTTGCTTGGAGATTAATGTATGATAAAATCCCAACGGATGAGAATCTTTTGATTAGAGGTTGTCACATGCCTTCTATGTGCAGCATTTGCAAGAACCACGAGGAATCTACTTTTCATGTTTTTTTTTAATGTGGTTTTGCTGTCAAAACTTGGTCATGGTTAGCAGGTTGCTTAAACATGGTTATTCAATTCAATGCTATGGAGGATATTTGGAAGCTTTGCGACTTAAATTGGTCCCCTCAATGCAAAGTCACCATCACTGCTGTAATAATCAATTTGATCAACACTATTTGGTATGTCAGGAATCAAGCCAGATTTCATAACAAGTTGTTGCCATGGTATTCTGCTATTGCTATGATCATATCCAATACTTCTTTAGCAGGTAACAGCACTGCCAAACCTTCTTCTAGCTCTCTTAGAGATTTTACTTTTCTGAAGTTGTTTTCAATTAGTATACATCAGCCTAAGGAGACTTTTCTTAAAGAGGTTTGCTGGCAACCTCCTCTTATTGGTTGGTTAAAATGTAACATAGACGGTGCTGCTGCTGGCTGCCCTGGTAATGCATCTTGTGGTGGTGTTTTTCGCAATCACTCAGCAGATTTTATTCTTAGTTTTGCTGAGCCTCTTGGATTGTCGACATCTTACTTTGCTGAGTTATGTGGAGCTATGAGAGCAATTGAAATTGCTTTTCAGAATAATTGGCACGATATTTGGATTGAAACTGATTCTTCTTTGGTGGTTTCAGCCTTCCAATGTCCAAATAGAGCAGTTCCTTGGGTTCTAAGAAACAGATGGAGGAATGTTGTTCATATGGTTAAAGGCATGAACTGTCTTGTTACTCACATTTATAGGGAAGGAAATCAAGTCGCGGATCTTATGGCAAATCATGGTTTATCTTTAGTTTCTATTGTATATTGGCAAGTAGCACCTTTGTTTATTAGGGACAGTTTTGAGAAAAACAAGTTAGGATATCCTTGTTTTAGAATTTGCTCATAGTAATGGAGTTTTGGTTTGGTCCCCTCCATTTTGTACTTATCTTCTCTTTTTGGTTATATATATTTTAGGGTGGTTGCTCTTTGCAATCACCTCTTTTTGATTAAAAAAAAAAAAAGTTTCTTTTAATATATTGTAAGTAGATTATTTCATGCTTATCTATTTTATTTTATTTTACATATTTTATTTTTATGTTTATGCCTTTTTTTGTTCAATTTTATTTATTTCATGCTTATCTATTTTTCTTTTCTTATTTTGTATGTATTTTATTTTTATGTTTATGCCTTTTTTGTTCAATTTGATTTATTTCATATTTATCTATTTTTTTCCTATTTTTATTTTGGAACTTTTTTATTAGTTTAGAGATGTAGTTTTTTAATGTTATTTTTATGGTAAATTTATTTTTTATACTTATCTTATTAAAGTTAAAATTACATTAAAAGGCATAAAACTTGGAACACCTTTAAAAGTGCCAAGGACAAATTTGGTTTTTTAACATAAGTTTCTTTTAATATATTGTAAGTAGATTCACACATAAATGTGCTCTATGTTCCAACATTATTGGAAAATAAGTAAATGATAGTGACAAATCTGGAATGGTGCCTCTCAAGTTGTTGTAAGAGAGATTCAATGCATACATATGTTGTGACATGTGCCAGAACCACACTGGTACCGAGTCTACAATCGCCGCATTTGAAATATTCAGACTCAACAGGAAGAATTAAACAGCTTACTGTACGAAGGGGGCGAGTCACGACGGCAGACACACGCGGCGGAGACGGAACGGAGATGCAAGTCCGTCTGCGTTTTCCGGGCAGTTGAGTTGGATGCAAGGTAGAGCAGCAAGGATGGGTCTCATCTCAAAAGAAAATGAAATGGGCTTGGGCTTACGATTCCATCTCGGGTTATCTGAATTTTTCTCTTCGCCCCCTATTTTCTTCCAGCACCCCTGAAATTCCAGATCACATATTATTGTTAAAATCATGGTAAAATATGATTGAAACTGATGAAAAATCAGGTTATAACAACAAATTTGTGGTTCTGATTACAGATAACAGAATTTCGGAAAATGTTTTCCAAAGTAATTTTTTATTCAACTTTTCGAAATATTTGAATTTTCGGAAAACGTTTTCCGAAATAGTTAACTTTTTAGAAAATTGAATCTGAAACACTGGAATGTAAATGAAAAAAATAGATCTGAAAACTACATTTAAGTCTATTTCAGAAAATAGATTCCAAAAAAATATAAATTTTGAAAAACGTTTTCGGAAAACTATGTATGAGGGCAGAGAAAAATTCGGGTTATCTTCATCGAATTTTTATCTTTAGCCCCACATTTCTTCCAGGTCCCCCAATTTTTCATTTTTTCCATGAAAACTAGGTTTGGAATCTATTCTTCAAATCAATATTTATTTCCGAACTAGAATCCGCTCGCTAAAGTTCAAAATATGTTTAAATTTAAAAAAACGATAAACTGAACCTCTTACTAATAATATTTTTATAAATATTAGATAAAATAATATGGTTCATTGCATAATAATTTATGACAATAGATTTTTTTCACTAAAAAAATGAACTTATATTAGTCTATTTGGTTTTTTTTTACAAAATATTGACTAATAAAATTAAGAAATTAAAATTTACAAAATATTGACTAATAAAAATAAGAAATTAAAATTATATTAGTTTATTTGGTTTTGAATATGTTGTATAAATTTCTTTAATTTGAAATTGTTTGAAAAATAGAGAGCATGAAATTATTTATATGAAAAAATGATAGTTTGAAAAACTGATAGTAAAAAATACACCGAAAAAATGATAGCAGAGAATACATAGAATATATATATATATATATATATATATATATATATATATATATATATATATATATATATATATATATATATATATATATAAACTGATCAACCGTTTCATTTTTAAAAAACACTAAAAATCAAACCGGACCACTAAAAATCAAACCGGACCAATAGAGATTTCACCGGTTCAAATATCTTTAGACTAAAAACCAATTCAAACTGAATCAATTACACCTCTAGTGCCCCGTTTAAATTGGGGACTATATTAAAAATTTCCTAAAATCTTGTACCAAATTTTTTTTCCTAAAATTAAAATTTATTAATTTTATAAGAATGAAAAACATATTTAATTCTCGGTTCATGTACACATGGAAAGCACACCATCATGACGCTTATAATTTTGCTTATTAATTTGTACAAATTATAGATATACCTCCAAACATTACTTTTTTTTTTGGTAAGGTAGCCTAGTGGCTTGAAAATCCACCCATAAGATGAATAAGTGGAGTACCTCAAACATTACTTTAATCGATCAAAACCATACATTTTATTTTAGTACGTAGTATAGGTACAAATATAAAAATCGCATAAAGAAAAATATACAAATATAAAATGCTTTTAGGCTGAACATAAACTTCACACAAGGAAAGATATTTTTTATTTTTTTGTTTGTCTGCGAAGAAGATATTGTAACGATGAATGAAGAAGAGGAGGTTGAAAAACTCAGGGAAGAAATCCAGAGGCTTGGAAAGGTTCAGCCAGATGGTTCTCACAAGGTATAGGTAGGGTTGAACATCTTGGATAATCCAAAATAACCGTCCATAATCAATCCATAATTATTTATTATAACCGGACATTAAAACCAAATATCATAACCGGTTTTGTTTTCACAAAACCGGTTATGTCCATAACCACTTTTATAACCGGTTTTTCCTTTTAAAAACCGGTTTTTGGTTTAATAACTGGCTTTTTTTCCATAACAGGTTTTTGAGTAAAAAATTCAGTTTTCAAAATTGATTTTTTAAAACTTCAGTTTTCAATTACGGGATTTTTTTCAGGAAAAAAAGTATCCGATCTTTTTTCGGGAAAAATGAAGTTCCCGTTTTTTTCGGAAAAAAGTTTTTGATCTTTTTTCGAGAAAAAGTTTGATTTTTTTAAGAAAAAATGTTCCCGATTATTTCTGGGAATAAAGTTTCGATTTCAGATAAAAAAACAATTTCGGAGTTTTTTTCCGGAAAAAAAGTTTCCGATCTTTTTTCGCAAAAAAAGATCCGATATTTTTTTGGAAAAAAGTTCCCGATTTTTTCCGGAAAAAAGTTTTCATTTCAGATAAAAACAATTCCGAGTTTTTTCGGAATAAAAGTTTCGATATTTTATATGGAAAAAAAGTTTCCAATTTTTTTGGGAAAAAATTTTCAATTTTTTTCAGAAAAAAAGTTCCGATTTTTTCGGGAAAAAAGTTTTGATTTCAGATAAAAACAATTCCGGAGTTTTTTCTAGAAAATAAGTTCCAATATTTTATTGGAAAAAAAAGTTTCGGATATTTTCCGGAAAAAAAAGTTTCCGATTTTTTTTCAGGAAAAAAGTTCCAATATTTTATTCGAAAAAAGTTTCGGATATTTTTTCGGGAAAAAACCGGAAAAAAAGTTCCTCATTTTTTCGGGGAAATTTTTTTCGATTTTCAAGAAAAAAGTTCTCGATTTTCTCAGGAAAAATTAATTGAATTTGAACTTTGAGAAATTTGGACATAAAATTTGGTTATGGTCATCCACCAATTGGTTATGGATATCCAAATAAAAAAAGAATGGATTTGGTTATAAAACTCAAACACAATTAACCGGTTTTTAAAATCGGATATGGATTTGGTTATGGTTAATCTATTATAACCGATTAAAATAAGCCACCCTAGGTATAGGACATCATCCTACATCTTTCTATATATCTTCTCATGATGCATATAAATAACCCCTTTAATTAAGCACTTGACTCAGATCAAGCACTTGACTCAGATCAAGAGACATATTGATAGATCATTTATTTATAAGTTATATGCGGTATTTATTGAATGTGATCAATTTCTTATTATTCTTATGGATCTAGATCATGAGATCATTCACAATTGTTGGATCTTCATTTGTTCACAGATCCATTATTTATTGTGACATATAGCATAAGAAACATGTGTGCTCACAAACATATGCATAATAATTACCAACCTATCTATAGTTACATTTGTTTACTTTATACAAACTATGAGGTAAATATATCATGTGAGATTTGTTCCAAACAAAACTGATCTGACTAGTAACATTGAAGACGGTTGTCCCTTTTCGGTGCTCACAAAGATTTGTTCCAAACAAATCCATGAATCAACTTAAAGATATAGGAAGTGATGGTGAATTTATTTGCATGTCAATGCACATCTATGTGAAATTTGTAGTTCACCTATTATCTTAAGATGAGTCTGTCTTGCTGGTCTTATGACAAAATGTCTAGTGCTTTATTAGATGAATAAAATATGGCATGCATTGTGAAGGTTACATTTGGAACAATCTTTCATGATGATCGCTGCGCAAATATATTTGAAGCACTTGTTGGTACACTAAGAGCAGCTAAAAAGCGTAAAGTAGTTGCATACGACGGTGAGCTACTGTTGCAAGGAGTCCATGATGATGTAGAAATCACTCTTAATCCTGCCCCTGCTGCTGTCAACTGATACAACTGTGAAGGGCTATTGTTCATCCTTTGCTGTTTAAATTGCTAACCTGTTTTTATGGCTGGTGTGATACTATTGCGTGTGATTGTGTAATATATGCATGTGTGGATAGGGCTTATACAACAAATGCTCGTGGAGAACTAAAATATGTATGATATATAAATTCATTACCATTTAGTTTGTGAATCAAATGTAAAACCAACATATTTTGAGTGGCAACTTTTCATGCAACAAAACCCAACTATTTACCTATATATTATTATCACTTTTTGTTGAAATATGATGCACATTTCTAGATATTTCTAGAATACATTAGTAATTTATAGAAAACTAGGTAATGAAGCACATGTTTAGAATTGTCTAAAATACTTTAGTAGTTCATAGAATAAATCAATACCATACATGTATTAGGAAAATGTCATGAAAATTCTAGAATGTAGTATCTAGAACCAGTGGAGGAACCAGGAATAAAAATGTAGAGGGGCCACTAAAATAAACTATAATATTTAAATTAAATACTAAAATTATATCGCATACAAAAGTTTAAGTTGATTGCTAGAAAATTAAACTACATACCTTAAAAGTTCACTCTATGTGTACCGAGCGACTTGAAATAATTAATAATAGAATCTGAACTAATACTTGCACTAATTTCCTTTTCAATGTAAATAGTCATGCTATTCGCTAGAAACCAACCTTTCATCTTGTTTCGGCAAAAACTTTTATTAAATACTCACACTATGGTATAAGACATACCAGGTGGAGCCACAAGTGAAACAGCTCCAAAGGCACCACAACAATACAAACCCGCAAAAGCAAAAACAGAACACAAAGCCCAGCAAGAACAATAAAGTCATAGCCGCCTAAAACAAACAACAACACACAACAGCCACGACCCCTAAACTAGAACTTCTATTGTAACTAGTAACTTGTAAGTCTGTAACATCAAATCAAACCAACAATAAACAAGGCAACAACAACACAACACTTTATAATAATAATTTGTCTTTGTAATAGAAGATACATTTGTAATATATTAAATATATCAGGGGTATTTTCGTATTTTCCCAGGGTAAAAAAATTTGTTTTTTTTTTGGGGGGGTGGCCATGGCCCACCACAGCCCCCCAAGTAGTTCCGCCTCTGTCTAGAACATACTTTCCACACCTATAAATATGCAAACATATGTACAATTGTAATCAAGCCTTTGAGGTGCAATGTCAATAACATTAAGGCTTCACCATACTACTACTACTCTCCTCCTACAATAAGTTGATTGTTAATGTGTTATCTTTTGTCTCATATTGCTAAATACTTCAATATTAGCTCTCACACTACTTGCTTATATCTTTCAACTATCAACTAAAGTCTTATACACTATCACACTATTTCCTAAACTATCACTACTACCCTTAACTACTAACAGTGGTATCAGAGCTGCGTTCGGTCATTCACTAGGCGTAGCAAACTATTTCTTCTTGCCACCAACTATTTGATTAAAACTAGAAAATTGGGTCACTGCCTCAAACACAAAAGGAGTACAGGTAGCCACACGGCTCGACTCTGTTTGAGTTCATACCCAAAACTAAAAATGAGAGAGAGGAGTTCAAGTAGCCTAACAGCTCGACCCTCTTAAGTTCATGTCCAACTAATATCACAAACCTATGGCAAATAAGACTTGAGTTCTGATAGAGCACAAGCACAGGCGATAGATACAAATGGAGACCCTTGACCTCTGAGGCTCAACTTGAGTACAAGCCATGGAAGACAAATATGCAACTACTAAAGCAAGAATGAGTCCCTGTCAAAATTCTACTATAAGAGCGACAAGGAGACTCACAAGCAATTTAGAAGAAAAAATAGTCCCTGTCAGGAATCTACAATAGATCGGCAAGGAGATTCACATGTAACTAAGCAATTAGAGTGGTCCTTGTTAGAAGTCTTTAACGAGACAAACAAGGAAGATCACAAATGCAACTAAGGAGCAAGAAAGATCATCGTCAAAAGTCTTCAACAAGACTAACAAAGAGACCGATGATAAAGATTGTGACAAAAGGTGTGACAAAGTTGAATCATGGAAAAGGTAATACTTTCCAGTATAAATTATCAATTATGAACATAAGACTATCAATACCGAAGGAGATAATTTCAAATTCATATTTGAGCAACCACAAACTATGATTGGAGTTACCGAAATATGCATTAAGGAGGAGTGTTGAAATATGATGCACATTTCTAGATATTTCTATAATACATTAGTAATTTATAGAAAACTAGGTAATGAAGCACATGTCTAGAATTGTCTAAAATACTTTAGTAGTTCATAGAATAAATCAATACCATACATGTATTAGGAAAATGTCATGAAAATTCTAGAATGTAGTATCTAGAACATACTTTCCACACCTATAAATATGCAAACATATGTACAATTGTAATCAAGCCTTTGAGGTGCAATGTCAATAACATTAAGGCTTCACCATACTACTACTACTCTCCTCCTACAATAAGTTGATTGTTAATGTGTTATCTTTTGTCTCATATTGCTAAATACTTCAATATTAGCTCTCACACTACTTGCTTATATCTTTCAACTATCAACTAAAGTCTTATACACTATCACACTATTTCCTAAACTATCACTACTACCCTCAATTACTAACACTTTTATCCTATTTATTTATAAACTGGTCACAGAAACATTGAAATTCATGGCTTGACTTTTCATCCGATGTATATATGTAAATATTTTCAAAAAAGTTGCTGAACACAAGGAGTTGCAACAAGTATACCCTAAAGAGAATCAAAAGACCAGGGTTGAGTCAGTATACCACCGTTCAGTAAACAACCTGCGCTGAATTGATTTATCAAAAGATTATTGGCATAGTATACTTAAAACTTAAAAGGCCGTACATGCTATCCGGCGGGGTCAAAAAAATATACCGCAAAAATGGGTCAAAAAATATACCGCAAAACCGGGTAAAAGTAAGTTGCAAAATTTAAAACTGTTGAAAATTTATGGGACATCTGAGAAGGGATATTGTCATGATGATCCATTGAGAATATATGCTTGGAGAAGGCTCTGAGCTGCTTGAGTTTCATCAGGTGTGCCCAATAAGATAATAGTCGTCCTGTTACTTGTTCCAGGACGAGGTTCATGAACAGTAACCTTGGCACCTGATATCTGATAATGAGAAACACAACTAGTTAAAAAGACAGTTAAAGGTGCCTTTCACAATATCTTTGTAACAAGTTTCATTGTTCATATGAATATGAACAATGCCACACACATATCCAGACAAAAATATGAAAGCACGACAGAATATAATGCAGCAAAATATTCTAGTCCTTTCAGCATCAATGCATAGTTTTTGCCATTCAAAAAAATGAACAGTATTTATCTAGGAACAAACTTTTGAACAAATAAACAATTATGAAATCAAATTAGCGATCAATGATTACACAAGCAAGTTCACAATAATTAACAAAACCAACGCTTTGGATGAAGAATTGTGGGATAGATTAATGACTGTTAATTTATAAATAATTATTTGATTGTAATATTAAAATACTACATTTAACCCATGCTACACACAGGTCAAAGATATAGTTTATCATTTGTAATTAAAATTCAACATACAGATATTTCAAATACATAGTACTGTAACATTTTTATTATGACATAGTTTTAATTTTTAAATAACATAAAATACATCCACACTAGTACAATTAAGATATAGACGAGAGCTGTTTCGAGTGCAAAGTAGGGCAATTGAAAGAAGAGCGAGTGAACGAACACAAATTCCTTCATTGCCGTAACTATCTCTTTCATTCTGCTCTAACATCCTCACGCATCAGACCAGCATCATAGCATCCTAGCATCGCACCATCATGCTCAAACTTCGAACTCATCGGAACCTATTGCATTTTAATCAATTACCAAACATTATTCTTTGGTTTTGTACACCCTTAACTCTGAAAAATTAAAATGCTTGCTTGATGTTAAAAGTTTCAGGTTTTCCTTGTAAGATCAGCTAGCAAGCACATGCATCCATGTGGGCTAACAAATGTATAAAAACATATCGCAGACACATTGACAGATCACATTAAAGTCATGATACATGTGACTTCAAAAGAAGAAGAGAAAAAGAAATTAATCCTTACAAAGCTTTTTTCTTGTTGTTCTTCATCGGACGTTTTCAATCGTTTTCTATTAGATTGCCGACCATGGCCGTCATAGAATTCTTTTTTCCTATCCCTTTCCAATATCTGAAAAAATATACAAATATTAAACTCATTCAAAATAAGCAACATAAATAATAGTATACATCGTATAGATAGAGTAGTACAATTGATGTTACACTAAGAACAAAGACAAACTAGAAAACAAACTAAACTATAGCATGAGTTCAAAAGTGTCCTAGCCACGGACACAAGTTTTCTTCCAATATAACGAGACAACATTCGAAATGCTAGAACATGAACCCCGCTAGCATGTTCAATGACACCTACCAACAGATTAGTGCATTAAATGAAACCAAACAGTGCATATGCTAAACTATAATACTGTGTCCTTTCATATGTAGCCCACAACCATGTAGCTAAAAATTGACTTGGACATAATTGTTCACTTCTGCTCTCTGTCAAGTAATATAAGATGTACGAATTAAGACAACCCTCTTTTATCTAGCTATTGACCACTTAACGCCTCAGTAAACTTAACAGAATGCAATTAAAGGACCATTTTCTCCCTCAAATTTTAGTCCAAGTATCAACCAAAAACATGTTTGGGAACAATTTTGATTCATGGAGGTCTTTTAATTCTAGTGTCCATCCCTCATGTCATAGGATCACCCAACGCAAATAAAGAGAACAAGTAGTAGCGAGCAAACATAGACAAAATAACAGCTCAGGATATAGTGAAAGAGCTGCAATTCCCCTCTTCAACATTGAAAACAGAAATACAAGGTGAAGCAAGACAAAGCAACTAACAACTCTAGTTGACAATTTACAAACTTCCAGTTCTTATTCACTGTTGTTTTGAAGTCCTAACTAAACTCACAAGATACAACATCCACAAAGTTACGTTAATAAAGAGAATCCAAATCAACAATAGCAACTAAACTTACATGTTGGGATATTGAAAAGTCATGACTTTTTAGTTTTATCCTCTCTATTTTATTGTATGGATTGTATTTGATAATCTACCCGCGTGAACGTGGAAACTTTTCTCTTGTTGGAAAAAGAGGAGAGCGCAGCATGGTTATTTTGCTTGGCTGGTGAATCAGGGCAATTTTGATTTCTATAATCTCAAAAGGGGAATTTTTGGAAGACATGTTAACCAGCTATTAACTGCCTACAGAGGGGAGGTTGTGAAATAAGCTGCATGGAAGACGAAAGCTGTATTTTAAGAGGGTGGTATTGATAGGACCCTAAAGGAGAATCTAGGCACAAATAGTAAATTAGCAGCACATCTTCCGCCCAAACCCATTATGTGGCTACCCTATGCCAGGAGAGAGCAAGTTTAGAAATGCTGATGTGGCAGGGAGTGAGGGAGCATATGGATTGCGTGATGTGTTTTGTTATATAGGGATGTGAGGAAAGTGAGAGGAGGGTGTCTTGAAGTGTATGGTTTTGTTATGGACAGTTGCCATCTTGCCACCGTAGGAGCTTTCCATTTTTGATCTATTTTCCGTGTAAATTGCTACTGTATGAATCGGGTTCCTAACAAAAACCACCGCATAACAGTACCGATAACAATGGTAATATAACTAATTTTAACCAAATTTAAAATTCACAAAACCAAATTGTTTTTTTTATTTATTTATTTCTTAGACAACCCCCAATCGGTCTCCGTATATTTTTTTGGAGACTAATTGGGGAATTAATCTGAGTTTTTCTTGCTCTCTTTACGACTTAATGAACTACGATATTGGAAAAGTGCAAACCACGAGTATGGCATTAGAATCAAAGGGTGAAAGGGCGGTAGCCTAAAATAATTGAAAGAAATAAAAAAAAAACTAATCTTTAGCCAAAACATTTATAGAACAAACAACAGGGTTAACAAGGGGATCAAATTAAACAATATAAAAGGGACTTGTTATGTAGGAATAAAATAGTGAAGCATGATGCTCAAGCTTCAAACTCATGAGAACCTATTGCATTTTAATCAGTAAGAGTAGCTAGCAAGCAGGGAAGTTTATGACATTCATTCCATGTGGGCTAACAAATGCATAAAAACAGATTGCATTAAAGTCAAGATAGATGTGACTTGAAAAAAATATACTTACTTACAGGGCTCTTTTCTTGTTTTTCTTCATCAGAGTCGCTATCTTTATCGGACTCGCTGCTCTCTTCATAGAAATCTGTGTTTGTGTCTGGATTATTATTATAAGATTGCTCCAGGGCAAGGGCACGCGCATAGGCTTCTTCACTTTTTTTAATTATATTTAATTTTACCTGGAAAAAAAAAAAAAAGCAAATATTAAACTCATTCAAAATTAAGGTACATAATAGTATATACATACAGATAGAATATTACAATTTAAAGTAAAGCATGAGGAGTAGAAACACAGAAGAAAATTAGTCAAAGGATTTTAGAGAATACTACGCATCAATTGTCTAAACAATAAAATTGTAATCTGTCTGTGGCACGGGTTATCTGATAAAACATGCAAATATTAAACTCACACAGAATAAGCTACATAATAGCATACATGCATGCATAAAAGTATACCTTCTCGTTCCGTGCAGAAATAATCCTATTAAAATGCTCCCTCAAAACAGTGATTCTACCATCATCACCATTGGGGACATCATCATCATCACCATCGGAGTCAGTAGGCCGTTTAAGCCAATCCTTAGCCTCCTCACAGAAATTGAAAATAGCGTAGCCATAGCTGCAATCATAGAGTTTCTCAACCGAATTATGGATAAAGTCCAAATCATTGTCATTAAGAAGAAGCATTGGATCAACAACATCTTGAAGGTTATCAAGCAAATCTGGTGTAAACGCACTCTGACGATGTTCATCATCAAAGGAAAGCAAATCCATAATAACCTTAACAACACGTTTCTTCTCTAATAATTGTAAGTCGACATATTCTTCCTCTTCTTCGTCCTCTTCTTCGTTTGGATTAAGAAGAAGAAGAGATTCACGAAGACTCTCAAACTCACGAATGACTTGTTCATTCTTGGTTGGATCTTCTTTAGAGAGTACAGCGATGCGATTTTCGATTTTCTTTATGGCAGCGCGTTTTGTTGACATTATCAAACTCCAATTAACGGCGGCGCTGGAGGAGGAGGAAGAGGGTTCGTTAGGTTTTGCGTGATTGTCTTCTTGTGTGGATTTCGGATAGATAGATATAATAAAGATATACTGGAGTATATATTTATTTATCACCGATTATTTGTTTGTAACTACTTTTACATGAAAAAAGGATTTGTTTGTAATTATCATGCTTATTCATTTAATCCAAAACAAAAGATTCCTACTTTTAAGGTATTCTTTGATTGTTATTGTTTTTTTCAATGGGTCGCAGATTCATGCTGTGAGGGGGAGGGGGCGATGATAATTTGTTGATGAAGGGAAATTTATACATGATTACAAAATATTTAATAGATTTAGTTGATACTATTTAGATGGGAATCCATATTTAGATGGGAATCACTCTCCCTTAAGGTAGGAAGGATAGACGAAATCTATAGTTTGTTTTCTAATTTGTTTTTGACAATACCATATTAAGGGTGTGTTCAATAAAAATGAATACTTTTGCACCAAACTCTGGGATGGAAGAAGGCCTAGATTTTCTAATGCAACAAATTTATGATCAAGACACCAAGTTGACTTTAAATATTGATAACATTGAACTTAGGATTACATGTCCAGCAACAATGATCAACATCCTGTAATTGAATAATTGTCTAAACCATCTATTGTGCTACTACACTTGTTCTTTTCATATATATTAGTAACCATCTGAAGAAGAAAAAAACGATACTAAATTTTATAGCTAAAATGTTTCAAGATCAAAGGGCAATAACATGCAAAATTCATCCTCCAAGAGTTAACTAATACCAAAACAGCTCTCTCCATGTTTTCATACACTAATGGGCTCTCACTTTGACAACATTGCACTAAAGCACCCCAACACCAATATGACCACCACTTGAGCACACTAAACAATTACAATTACTCTCCTGAGTACTACTGTCAAAAGCTAAAAAATGATCAAACAAAATTCCAACCTTGCCTCAAGCAGAACTAAAGCCTCATAAAGCCCCGATAAATGTAACTAATGACTAACACCAGAGCTACACAACAAGGTAAGATCACAACAATTAAGACAACACCAATCAGACGCACTTAATTTATAAAGATCAACATAAACAGCTGCACACCAAGTACACTAGATATTCATACCTGTCAACGCTGCAACAAAATAGAGATCACAAAATTGTGCGTCAAGCTCCATAGATAGCAGCATTAGTACCATTAAATCCAAGTGCCTTCCATGCTCGATCCCTTCTTTGCCAAGTCATCCGCCACGCTATTAGCTTCCCTATTAACATGAACAATTATCACAGAGTTCAAGGATAACAAAATATTTTTTAATTTGTGACTCACAAACCTCAAACTCCAAGGGCATGATTCACTATTATTCACCCAAGCAAGAGAATTTTTAGAGTCAGACTCCACTATAATATTACTACTTGATAACCACTCTTTATCCAAGGATTGTTCTAGAGCAAAGACGATTGCTAAAAATTCAGCTTCATTAGAGTCCTTAATTTCAATAGAAACTGCTAATTCAGCCAATATTTCTCCACAGTCATTATGCAGAACACTGAAACTTAAAAACATTCCAAAATATAAAATTCTAGACTAAGTCAAAGGTCATTTCAACATAGTAATCCTCATCTGTTAAAGGGCAATAAAATGTCAATACTAATCCTCATCTGTTAACTCTTCCTTCCACCTCTCCTGCTGCAGGGGCTTCCTTATCAGACTTATCAGAATCCTCTTATTGATCCTGAACAAGTAACAAAACCTTAAGAAAGCAGATCAAAGATAAACAAGACAAGGGATTATTATAAAACAAGCTAAGAAGACCAAAAATATACATACTTCCTTTTCAGTAGCATTATAGATTTTCATAGTCTTCTCATATTCTGCCTCCAATTTAATAACTCTATCCAAATAAGGCTTTTTCTCCAATACAATTAACCATATCATGATATTAGATCAACATCACATTAGCAAACAATTAAATTAACACAACACTAGCACCAAATTAAAATATCTTAGACTAACTTACTTCATCAATCATAGAGCTTCACTTCTCACCAGCCTCTTTACCAACCTATTGTTAACAATACAAATAATATGCTCAATAATTAAAACTTATAGAAAGTTAATCAAACAAACAAACAATTCAATTAAATAAAAAATATCATTGCCCTTTTAACATCCTTCGAATCAGAATTAGCTTCCTTAACTGTTTTTCTAAAATCATCCCTACAACAAAGCAAGACAGTCAATAAAATACTGAAACTATAGAATCAAAACAGCACAAACAGCAAAAATATAAGAAACCCTTACATGAAAATAAAGAAAGCAGCAGGAGGACGCTTGAGCATGTTCGGATCCTTACCCTTTTTCCCTTTCCCAACCTCAGTCCCTTTAGCAATTGGTTCTTTCGATTTAGGCTTCTTCCTACAAAATATCAAAAAATTAAACAGAATCAGAAGCCAATATAACCAGTATTAGAATTTCACACTAAAAAATTAGGGGAAAATTTTTCCTCTCAGGTTTCTTCACTTCAGGCGCTTGCTCAACAACTTGAGCATCTGAACAAACAAATCAAATTAATGTTGTTGTTATATCAACTTAAAAATAAAACAGCAATCGAAGACAAATTGAACACAATACCACTGAACTGAAAAACCCAACTAAAAAAACATATTAATAATCAAACAAAAATTTATTCATAATTCATAATATATCACTCCTCAATACCATTGAAATCAAAAACCAAACAAAAAAATTAACCTAAAAAACCCATGAGTACAACCCTAAAATGAAAAATACAGATATTAAGCACATAAACTCAAAATCCTAAATCATCATAATCAAAGTATCAAGAAGTTAACAAGAGAAAACCAAGATATTGTGAGATACAAGCAGAAATTGCGAGATACACACAGAGGAAGAGAGAGAGAGAGAGAGAGAGAGAGAGAGAGAGAGAGAGAGAGAGAGAGAGAGAGAGAGGTGAGCAGAAGCTACATGGCAATGGGGAAAAGCTACGGCGGCGATGAATTACGACGGCGATGAAAAGCTACAGAGCGAGAGAGTCGAAGTTTTCGATTTGGAGAGTGTGAAACCTCTACGAATTGTTTTGTTATTTTGATTGAAAGATGAAATTAAGTGAGGGAAAATAAATAAAGGAACGAAAGTAAGATGAAATATTCTATTAAGAATGCAGCGGCAGTTCGTAACCGCCGGAGTAACAGCCGGTCAATGGAAAGCGGCGGCGGTTACTGTTCACCCGCCCCAGAATGACAGTGGCTAAGTTCCACTTTCCTTGTAGTGTAATGAGAACTAGGCCATCATTTTCATCACTCATTTTCTCATTTTTTGCATGTCAAAATTCTGTTCGAACACATACTGACATACACACATTCATAGTGTACGTTGTCGGAACAAAGAGTACAATAATGTGTGAATTGAAAATAAAAATATTGAGTCTCACATCAGATATTACTAGAGCATTCTAGTGTGTGTAGCACACACTAATGTATAATTTAGAGAAATAAATAAATCAATTTCCACATCGACAAAATTATACAATTTATTTATTTAACTACCAAAAACACTATATAAATAGTGCTTAGAACAATTAAACCTAGTTTAATAATAAGTGGAAGGAGTATGGCGGCTGGCAATGACTTTTCCTTCAGTGCCCTTCATCGCCGAACCAGCTATGGCCTTTGGTCATCATCTTGGGTATTTTGACAGTAGACAACACACTAATAGTGAGAGGTTAGTTACATATTTAGATTATTTTATATCTATGCTTCATTCTCTAAATATACAAAAAGCGGGGTTGTTATTATCTAAGCAAAGATATTGAATTAAATTGATTGCTTATTGCTTATGAATATAAAAAAAATTATGTCTTGCAATTAAGCATTAAAGTTTAAATGATAGTTGTGAATGAGAGATTTTTCAATGGTTGTTATTTTTAATATTACGAAACAGAAGACAAGAAATCCAGGTTTTGAATATGGCTTCATGCGTTTATATGACTATGGCTTTGGTAAAATTAAGCTATAAGTTAGCTTATAGCTGATAAATTAGTTGATAGCTGAAAAATTAGTTTATTGCTGATAGCTGAAAAACTAACTGATTGAAGTAAAAATATTTGTTAAAATTAGCTTTTAAAATGGTTGATGAATATAAAATGACTAAAAATAAAAATGCATATAGAAAATAATAAAAAAAAATAAATAGAAAAGTCAAATCAATAATTTTGGAAGTATCTTTCCACCGTGGTCCTATACATTATTCCCACATGATGCATCTCATAATTTTGGCAGTAAATTTCACTCATAATATGATGCATCTCATGACATACAGCAAAGAGCATATATTGTATTCAAAGATTTAGGTGTCTAATTCCACAAAAATCCAAAAAAACAAAATTATTAATATTTTAAATAAAGATAAACACTGCTTCCTATACTTGTAATAATATATTACAATAATAATACCTTAAAGGTTTCCAATGACATACTTGTCTTTACATACCATAATTTAGTAACATGTAGTAACAAAGATCAAGGTTTAATTAAAAAAGTTAAAAAAAATTAAAAAAAAAAAAACCTTTTCTAGTAAGAACATGAACACAGGTACATTTTTGGATCAATTATTGGAATAATCTCAAAGGGACCTGCCATTAACTTGTTGATAAGTGCTTCTTCTTGTGGTTGGAAGTAGAACTAAAGATTCAGAAACTGCACAAGTTCTCTTACATGAACCATAGAGGCTAATAAATCCAAAACGATCACTAATACTCCTTGAAACTTTAGCTCCATTATTATTCCATAAATTGCTATTTGTAATTTCTTCATTATCATCCTTTGAACATTTAACCATTGCAGCAAAGAAAGGATCATCCCTTTGAAAGCTATTTTGAATTGAATTCTTCTTCCAAATCTTTGTATCATTATCATGATTGAACTTTTTAGAAGAGTGTGTGGTAGTAATTTTAGGGGGTGGTAATGGTAAAAGTTTCATAGATGATTTTTTATTCTTGTTGGAATTATGTTTCTTGGGAATTCCAGGTAATTGTTCCCAAGAAAATGGAACACCTGAGAATCTAAGTGGAGAGGCAGGACTAAGAAGAGGATCATCAGGAAAATAGATTGATTCTAGAGAAGAAGATGAAGGTGAGAGTGATGATGAACAAGAGGAAAAAGAAGCCGTTCGGCGTGAAGACGGATACTTTCCGGTAAGGAAGATTTCACATTGTTTTGGAACATCTTTGGCATGATTATGACTTAGATTTGGTGATGAGTCCATTTTTGTTTGTAGGATGTGAGGATGAGAGAAAAATGAGTGTTTGTTTGGTTGGTAGATCACTTGGTTTATGTTCTCTATCTATACTATAAGCCTTTTTTTTTTCTTCACATATTAATATATAAGCTAAGGACATTGAGAAAGACAAGAGCACAAGTCCTAGTTACTCTAATATTTTTTTGGTTGAACTTGGTACTATATCTCAAGGTATTTAGATCTAGGTGGGACAAGTTTGTATGCAAACAGTTTAATTAAATGTTTATAGCATTTATCATATAAATAATAAGATTTTTTCATAAGCTATTTTTAAGAGTTTATAGAAATAACTTAAAAATAATTTATGAAAATGTTTATGCTAATAAAATAAGGTTAAATTGGTGAATCCAAACATGACTTAATTGTTTATTTTTGTCTCAACTATATTTTTTGTTAAGTAGCTCTAGTAGTTAAATTTTCATTCTTAAGGTGAATAAGTAGAGTATTCGAGGTCTGAATCCCAACCCATACATATATAATGTGATGTTTCTAACAACTAAGCTAATCTCACGAAGACGGTCTCAACTAATGTTATTGTCGAGTTTAAGTAAGTGGCTAATTTCGCATCAACTATAAATAAATTCAATGTTTGAAATACATTAGAGAGATAACTTATATTTTTATTTTTATTTTGAACGGCGAGATGTTGGGCCTTAGCTTGCTACTTGGGCCTTAAGTAATCCACATTGTAGCCTATATAAGGCATGGTTGTTAATGGAATAAATGAGGAAAAGTCTTTTACACTTAACAAGTGGTATCGACCTGTGATCCTAGACCTTCTTTCTGTTACAAACTGTTGCAACCGTTTTCTTCATCATCTTCATCATAACCGTTTTCTGTTACACTCTTCTTTGAGCTTTCTTCTTTCTTTTTCTTTCCATTTCTTGCTCCTTTATTCTCTGCAATCATGGCAGAGAATGTGCATTTTGTTCAACCAGCCATTCCCAAGTTTGATGGCTATTATGAACATTGGTCTATGCTAATGGAGAATCTCCTCCGTTCAAAGGAATATTGGAATCTCATTGAGAATGGTGTTGTCACTGCTCCACCTAATGCCACGCCGGAGCAACGCCGTCTTGCTGATGAGAGTAAGCTTCGTGATCTCAAAGTCAAAAATTATCTCTTTCAATCCATTGATAGATCAATCTTGGAGACGATCTTGGTGCGTGACACGGCGAGGGATATTTGGGAGGCAATGAAGCGCAAGTACCAGGGTTCTACCAAGGTGAAACGAGCTCAACTCCAATCTTTACGTCGTGATTTTGAGGTTCTTGCTATGGGGGAAGAAGAATCTGTCACTGATTACTTTGCAAGAACCTTAGCTATTGCCAACAAGATGACTTCACATGGAGAACGCATGGAGCAAGTGACAGTTGTTGAGAAGATCTTAAGATCTATGCCTGCAAAATTTAACTATGTTGTGTGCTCAATAGAAGAATCTAATGATGTGACTAATCTCTCTATAGACGAGCTTCAAAGTAGTCTCATTGTCCATGAACAAAGAATGAAGGGGCAGAAAGATCATAGTGATGATCAAGCATTGAAGATGAGTAATGCAGGCAGAGGCAGGGGAAGAGGTCCCTCACGAGGGCGTGGTCGAGGTAGACAGAGCAAAGAGCTTGTGGAATGTTATAAGTGTCATAAGTTGGGGCATTATCGCAATGAATGTCCTGAGTGGGAGGGAAATGCAAACTATGCTGAATTGAATGAGGAAGAAATGCTCTTGATGGCTTACAATGATGAGATCAAGAATTGCAAAGAAGAAGCTTGGTACATAGATAGTGGATGTAGCAATCACATGGTGGGCAACAAAGAATGGTTCTTTGACTTTGATGAGAGCTTCAGAGAATCTGTAAGACTTGGAAATGACTCAAAGATGGCTGTAATGGGGAAAGGTAACATTAAGCTAAGCATTGGTGGGAGAATTCATGTTATTACTGATGTTTACTACTTGCCTGGCCTAGGCAATAATCTGTTGAGTGTAGGGCAGCTACAACAAAAACATCTCACCATAGTGTTCAAAGATAACTTGTGTAAGATGTTTCATGATGAAAAAGGGTTGATATTGACTACTGAGATGACACAAAACAGGATGTACATAGTAAAAGCAAGTGTGTTACTACCTAGCTTTATGCAACTCACTAGTAAAGATCAAAGCAAACTGTGGCACCAAAGATATGCTCATCTTAGCACTAAGGGATTGAAGTTCTTAATAAAAAAACATATGGTAAGAGGGTTACCAGAGTTAAAGGACAATGAAGAAAAATGTACTGATTGCTTGTTGGGCAAGCAACAGAGAAGCAACATCCCTAAGGAAGCAAATTGGAGATCATCAGAAAAATTGGAGCTAGTACACTCAGATATCTGTGGACCCATTACTCCTCATTCAAATGGTGGAAACAGGTACTTTGTTACATTCACAGATGATTATAGTAGAAAAACATGGTCATATCTGTTGAAAGAAAAATCCAGTGTATTTGATGTTTTCAAAAGATTTAAGTCCCTAGTTGAAAAAGAGTCAAGCTGTTCTATCAAGAGTCTTAGATCAGATAGAGGTGGTGAGTACACATCCACTGAATTCAATGATTTCTGTAGTTCTCAGGGCATTAAGAGACAACTCACTGCAGCATATACCCCTCAACAAAATGGGGTCTCAGAAAGGAAAAATAGGACTTTGTTGAACATGGTGAGGAGCATGATTGCTGCAAGAGGAGTACCTAAGAAATTCTGGCCAGAAGCTATTCTTTGGGCTACATATGTGATGAATAGATCCCCAACTCATGCTGTAAAAGACATAACCCCAGAAGAAGCATGGAGTGGAATGAAGCCTTCAGTAAAGCATTTTAGAGTCTTTGGATGTGTTGCACATGTGCATATCCCTGATGCACATAGAAAAAAATTAGACATCAAGAGTACAAGATGTGTTCTGCTTGGTGTAAGTGAAGAATCAAAGGCCTACAAGTTGTATAACCCTCTTGAGAAAAAAATCATCATCAGCAGAGATGTTGTGTTTGAAGAAGAGAAGGGGTGGAACTGGGGTGGAAAAGAAGCAGTCAAGCAAGATAATGCACTCAGTGATGACACTAGTGATGTTGAAGTGGAAAATTCAATTGAAAATAGTGATGATGAGGTAGCCAATGAGAATGAAATTGTAAATGACACTGAAGAAGAGAACAACATGAATGATCATCATGATTCTGAGTATGATAGTGAAGAATCAAGTGATTTGCCCCCCAGAGCAAGAAATCCACCAGGTTACCTAAGAGACTATGTGACTGGTTTAGAGAATGTTGATAATCAAATGCAGAATCTAGCTATTGCATTGTTCAGCTCAAATGAAGATCCTAGCAATTATGAAGAAGCTAGTAAGTTTGATGTATGGAGAAAAGCAATGGATAGTGAGATACAGTCTATTGAATCAAACAAAACCTGGGAATTAACTACTCTGCCAGAAGGTGTTAAAGCTATTGGTGTGAAATGGATTTATAAGACTAAGTATAATGAGAAAGGAAGCATAGAAAAATACAAGGCCAGGCTGGTGGCAAAGGGATACACACAGAGGCATGGTATAGACTATAGTGAAGTATTTGCTCCTGTAGCAAGATGGGATACTATAAGGTCAATTTTGTCTCTAGCTGCATATAACAATTGGTGTGTATTTCAGTTAGATGTAAAAAGTGCCTTCTTACATGGAGATCTAACTGAAACAGTGTATATTGAACAACCTATGGGATATCATAATGGAAACAACAATCAAGTTTACAAGCTTAGAAAAGCTTTGTATGGACTTAAGCAGGCCCCAAGGGCATGGTACAGCAGGATTGAAAGCTACTTCAATAATGAAAACTTTGTAAAATGCTCACATGAACCTACACTATTTGTGAAACATAGTGGAAAAGACAAAATTCTCATCATCAGTCTATATGTTGATGATCTCATATATACTGGTAATGATGAAATGTTGATGGAAAGCTTCAAAAGTTCCATGAAGAAAGAATTCTCTATGACTGATCTGGGTAAAATGAGATATTTCTTAGGTGTTGAGGTGAAACAATGTGATCAAGGGATATTCATTCATCAACACAAATATGCTTCAGAAATCTTGAATAGATTTGGAATGGAAAGTTGTAACCAAGTATGTAGCCCCATTGTCCCTGGTTGTAAGTTGGTCAAAGATGAGAAAGGCAAAGCTACAGATGCAACATTATACAAACAAATGATTGGATGCTTGATGTATCTATTAGCAACTAGACCTGACATGACCTTCTCAGTGTGCCTGGCTGCTAGATATATGGATAGACCCACTGAGATGCATGTTGCTGCAGTAAAGAGGATTCTAAGGTATCTAAAAGGTACTTTAAAGCTGGGAATTCTTTACAAACACAAAGATGGTGTTGGTTTGAAGATGCAGGGATGGACTGATTCTGATTATGCAGGAGATTATGATGATAGAAGAAGTACTTCAGGTTATGTGTTCACAATTGGATCAAGTGCTGTTTGTTGGTCCTCAAAGAAACAGCCCATTGTTACCTTGTCCACCACTGAAGCTGAGTTTGTATCAGCTGCTTCTAGTGCTTGTCAATGCATTTGGCTCAGAAATGTGTTGAATTACTTGGGAGTAAAGCAAGAAGGCAGCACCATCATAAACTGTGATAACAGCTCATCCATTAAGCTGTCAAGAAATCCCATCATGCATGGAAGGTGTAAACATATTGATGTTAGGTATCACTTTCTTAGAGATCTTAACAAAGATGGGATCATAGAGTTGAAATTCTGCAAGTCTCAGGACCAGCTAGCTGATATCATGACCAAGGCATTGAAGGTTGATAGCTTCAGCAAGTTAAGGGAGGGGTTAGGCATGTGTGATCTAGCTAACCTAATGTGATTTTGTTGTAATCTTGTAAAACTTTTTCTTTCTGTTTTGTTTTGCTTGTTTAGTTGTATTGTTGATCTATTTTGTCTAAGAGATCAACATTAAGGGAGCGTTTGTTGGGCCTTAGCTTGCTACTTGGGCCTTAAGTAATCCACATTGTAGCCTATATAAGGCATGGTTGTTAATGGAATAAATGAGGAAAAGTCTTTTACACTTAACACGAGATGACTTGGCGAGATGACTTATATTCTCTATACAAAGTTTTGAGCAGAGATATATATTATGTCAAATCTCTTATTGATATTGCATCTTGCTTTCGACACACATCTTCTTCAGACTCCTCAACAAATAGTATAAAAGATCTAGCTCTTTTTAGTGGAAGAGCAAGAGTGAGATGTTAATATATTGAATCATATTCTCAATAGTACCTTAAATTTTGGGTCACAAAGTAGTATCCTAATGTTGACATCTCCCGAACTACTCACATCATTGCGTGTTCTATTTTACTTTGATGTTTGAGATTTTTTTGAAAAAATTAATTGGGATTAAAAGGTAACAAAATATTCATTCTAACAAAAACGACCCCATAGTATTCATTAGGGGAGAGGAGAAGGGGGACAAAACATGATAAAATTAATAATGATGGAGGTGATAAATCAATGTTTTAAATAGAGAGGTGTTAATCTAAGATGGTTAGGAAGCAATCACATGGTGGTGGCTGGCCAAACAAGAGGAAATGCAACTACTAATACTAATTAAGAAGGTACATATCCAAATTTTGATTGGATTTTGAAAGAAAAAAAAGAAGAAGAAGAAGAAGAAGCTGTCTCTATGAATGTTTGGAAATATAAGGTAATTAATTTCATAAAGAAATACACATCGAACCACAAATGCAGTATATGTTTGATTATATTAAGGGCCAAGTTTTTCACTTTGGTAAAATTTCAGCTTGTCCCATAGTTGAAGTCAAAAGTTTGGGACTTTTAACCATTGAAATATTTCTTTCAAATACTTTATTTTATATGGTAGAGTGTAATATTTCAGTTCCCTGTATTGGCTATATATTTTTTTTATAAGATAACTCAAAACATGGTACCTTCCTAGCCTAAGCCCCCACTCCCATCCAAAATTAAAAAGTTGTAATTTTGGAATGTGGATGAAAAAGTGATCAACAAAACTATATAAGTTTTAGAATGGTATTTCCTTTGTTAAAATTGATTGTGCAAAATATAAAATTTTCCAGTGCCAAAATCGTTGAGAAGGGAGACAAAAGGCTACTAAATATTTCCTTATTAATTTCCTTATTAGTATGAAGTAGCTTAATAAATAATATATACAAGAGATTAATGAAAAAAAAGATTCACATAATTAGGATTTTTTGTTGTTATTTTGTTGTTTTTTTTCATAAGAGTGAACAATCTCCAAATATACTGAGATTGATGTACTAATGATAGTTTAGGGACTACTTGGTATATTTTGCTATTGTAATGTTATGAACGACAGCGTACAACTATGTCCAAGTCAAGCTGTCTTAGCTGCCACAAACCCTGATGCTTATTTTGCATTCCTAGTTTCAAACACAATTTGTTTTGTTGCATTGCTAAGTGTTTGTTTATTGCTTGTGAGTGGAATTCCTTTGAATTACAGGTTTCTTATGTGGATGTTATCAATTGGGATGTGTATAACCAAGAGGGTTCTGGAAGGTGTTCGAGAGGAGAGACCGCAGATGGCACCAATTTTTTTACTTAATGCGTGTGTATGTGCATGTGTGCACTCGCGTGGGCGAGTGTGTGTGCGTGCGTCCGAGTGATAAAATAAATAAATTAAATAAAAATTAAACCTAAATTTTAAAATAGACTTAGACTCTTATGGTTTTGATAATAAAATATATTTGAAGAATTAAAAGTTATCAGAGGATCTCTAACAATTGAAAGTAATTTTTAATTTTTCTTTAACATTATATATTTTTATATGACTTATAAAAAAATGAGGCGCCAAAATTATAACTTGCATAGAGCACTCAAAATCTTAGGGACGGTCCTGTTTATTTATAATAATTCAGTATAAATTTTTATAAATTATTTTTCCCTTCAGTGATTCAACGGAGAGGTAGGAGTATAAATATGGAGGGTATGAAATAAAATTTTCTTGAAATGATTTGTTGTTCAAGCGCAAGCCCGCTTTAAATTGACGGGCCTTTATTTTTAGTTTTTGTGATTGGGGCCTTTGTTAAGTAAGTACTAAAACAAGGGTTTGGTTATTATGCATAAGCCATCCTTATGCACCATTAGAGCTGTCAAATGGGCCAGCCCGGCCCAGCCCGGTCCAGCCCGGCGGGCCAGCGCGTATAAGTGGGCGGGCCTGGGCTGGCCCGATTTCTATATGGGCTGCCAAATTCTAGCCCGACCCAAGCCCTATTGGACCATGCAGCCCGATGGGCTAGCCCGGCCCATATAATTTTTTTAGCGCACGCCAAAAAGGATCAATGACACAACTGACAAAATAATTACCACATAAAACAACCATCAAATCAACATTCATACAAAATATATCTACCAAATAAAGATTCATGCACATGTAAGAGTATTTGTGGCAACATACAAAGTGCATCCTTAGATAATCAAAATCAAAATCAAAATATATTACAGAATAGTTAACTTCTTGGCCTAAGCCCCTTGAGCACTTGATTCGGCATACAAGTATATCTTCTCTACTTCCGAGTATTTATGAGCTTACTTTAAAAAAATGGGTTAGCCCAAAATGTTTTTTTTTTTAACTAAAAACTCTTTTTTTTTTAATTTTAAACGGGCCAGCCCAAAGCCCGGTGGGCAAGCCCAGCCCGATCCATTTTTTAATTGGGCTAGTTGGGCTGGGCTAAAAAAGGCCCGGATATTTTTTAACGACTTTTTAAATGGCCCGGCCCGACCCAAATCCACGGGCTAATGGCCCAGCCCATTAGCCCGGCCCATTTTGACAGCTCTATGCACCATGCATAAGTTACTTAGTGCACCTCCCAAATTACTTGTGCACCCCCCAAATTTCTCGTGCACCCCAAATTTCTCATGCACCCCCCAATTTCTCATGCACCCCAAATTTCTCGCGCACCCCCAAATTTCTCATGCACCCCCCCAAATTTCGCATGCACCCCCTCAATTTCTCGCACACCCCATATGACTTTTGCCCCCCAATTTTTTTTTCTCCCCTTCACATTTCTATCCTAAACCATTTTGCCGTGGGAATGGTTTCAGAGATATGCACTCGAATAGAAACAATAATTGTGGTTTAATGGTTTCGATTGTCTTATATGAGAAACCAAAATTATTGTTAAATGGTTTTAAATAATGATTATAATTGTACCAAAAAATAAAAAATAATGATTATAATAAAAAACCATTAAACCATTTTGCTGTGGGAATGGTTTCAGATGGTTGTAATAAAAAACCATTAGTTGCATAAAATGGTGTTGGAGTACAACCCTATAATTAGAATAGAAACAATAATTGTGATTTAATGGTTTAAATTGTCTTATATGAGAAACCAAAATTATTGTTAAATGATTTTAAATAATGATTATAATTGTACAAAAAAAAATAAAAATAATAATGATTTTAATTATAGGTTGTACTTCAAAACCATCTTATGCACTTAATGGTTTTGGGGTGTATATATGTGAAATCATTCCCACAGCAAAATGGTTTAGGCTAGAAATGTGGGGGGACAAAAAAAAAATTGGTGGCACAAGTCATCTGGGGTGCATGAGAAATTTGGGGGGTGCACGAGAAATTTAGGGGGTGCATGAGAAATTTGGGGGGTGCACGAGAAATTTGGGGGTACACTAGAAATGGGGGGTGCACGAGAAATTTGGGGGGTACACGAGAAATTTGGGGGTGCGTGAGAAATTTGGGGGGTACACGAGAAATTTGGGGGGTGTGAGATTAGGTGTGAGTGTGTGAGTTGAGATTGGCTAGGATTATTACATGTGGATGCTCAATCTAATGGGTGTTATTGACTTATGTACCATGCATAAGCATTACACTTATGTATAATAACTTCCCCCTAAAACAATAGTTATAGAAGAAACAAAATTAATAGAGTCCATTGAAAATAAAATTAAAAAACTATCAGAATTGGGGCTTTTTTATATATAAAAAGGCTAATATTGTTTTATTTTTAAAAACAGTTGTAATTTTATTTTGTTAAAACACGAAATATTAAAATCAATAAATTCATAAACCACTAAATTTGGTCTAATGACAAGAGGTTTGAGCAGGTCCATTGTATAAAAAAAATCAATAAATTCACAATTTACTATAAATATGTTTGTTGTTTTCATTTTTTGATAATAATATGTTTCTAGTTTTTTGTCATAATTACCCATCTTTATTTAATAAACCCTTTTAAATTAACTGATTTTGTAAAATTCAATTAGTTAAAATGATATATGGAGAATATTAATGTATATTTAATATTTTTATTACTATTAGGATTGTTCATGGTTCAATTCGGACAAAAAACTGAACCGAACTGAACCATAACAATGGTTCGAGAAACCGAACCGTTATGGATAATAGTAAAACTGAACTGAACTGTACTAATGGTTTAACTAAATGGTTAACCGAACCGAACTGTTAAGCACAAATAATTGTAGTCATGGTTCGGTTAACCGAACCGAACTGTTAAGCACAACATTTTTTTGCCCTCTTAATTTCATAATTAACTAAACATTACAACTTAAATAAACCTTAATGGTTAAGTTAAATTCAAGTACAACAAATATGAACTTAAAACCAACAAAAAAACAAGTGTTTTGAGTTTTGAGTTTTTCAAATGGTTTGGTTCAGTTCAAATGGTTTGGTTCGGTTATTAATGGTTTGGTTCACAGTTAATAAACTGTCCAGAATTAATGGTTCGGTTCATAAATTTATGGTTCAGTTCGGTTATTTTCGGTTCGGTTCGGTTTGGCAGTTCGGTTCAGTTTTTGGTGTTTAATGAACAGCCCTAATTACTATAATGCAAATACCACGTTTTTTACTCACCGACACACTGAAATTGTTGTGGATGCTGAATGATGATGACGACGACAGCGACAATGTTGATGATGATGAAATAAATAATGGTGGATTAAGTTAGATCTTGATTGCAAGCAACCAAGAACCCTAACCCCCTTTTGCAAACTTGACGGAAAATAAATATGATCAAAGTCACACAAAGAGTTGGTAATTCAACTCAGAATATAACTCTTACGTTTGGGATTAGAATTTTGAGCAAGAACAAAAACTCCACTACGAATCAATTATTATAATGTTGAAATCACAAAGTTTGTGCAATACTCTATCAATAAGCTCACCAGATAAGCTCAAGATTGTCCCTCTCTAATTTTGTGTTTGTTACAAGTGAAAACTAAAATTTGATTTTTTGCTAACAATCAATCTAACACAAAAAAGCTTAAATAAATTTAACACTATGGCTTTGTTTGGGAGTTTAAAGAGGAAGGAAAGGAAAGGTTAAGGAGAGGAGGGGAAGGAAAGGGAGGGAAGGGATAAAGGAGGAAAATCATTCTCCTTGTTTGGGAGTTGAAAAACCAACAAGGAAAGACATAGGGGGCTTATGTGATGATTTTACTATTTTACCCTTGTTTCCCTTAAAATTAATACATTGTGTTATATTATTTTGCCCTTTTTGAGAATAAGTTTCGATTTCAAATACAAAACAATTTCGGAACAAAAGTTTGCGATCTTTTATTAGAAAAAAAAGTTCCCAAATTTTTTCCAGAAAAAGTTCCCGGTTTTTTCCAGAAAAAAGTTTCCGATTTTTTATCGAGAAAAAAAGTTCCCGATTTTTCCGGAAAAAAGTTTCCGATTTTTTTCCGAAAAAAAAATTTCTCGATTTTTCCGGAAAAAAGTTTCCGATGTTTTCCCCAAAAAATTTTCCGATTTCTTGCCGGGAAAAAATGTTCCCGATTTTTCCGGAAAAAAAGTTTACGATTTTTTCCCCAAAAAAGTTCCCGATTTTTCCGGAAAAGAGTTTCCGATTTTTTCCCGAAAAAAGTTCCCGATTTTTCCGGAAAAAAGTTTCCGATTTTTTGTTTTTTCCGGAAAAAAGTTCTCGATTTTTCCGGAAAAAAGTTCCCGATTTTTTCCCGAAAAAAGTTTCCGATTTTTTCCCGAAAAAAGTTTCCGATTTTTTGTCGGGAAAAAGTTTCCGATTTTTTCCGGAAAAAAGTTCTCGATTTTTCCGGAAAAAAGTTCCCGATTTTTTCCCGAAAAAAGTTTCCGATTTTTTCCGGCAAAAATGTTCTCGATTTCTCCGGAAAAAAGTTCCCAATTTTTTCCGGAAAAAAGTTCCCGATTTTTCTGAAAAGAAATTTCCGATTTTTTTGGAAAATTTTTTTTCGATTTTTTCCGGAAAAATGTTCTCGATTTTTCTGGAAAAAAGTTTTTGATCTTTTGGAATGAAATTAGGCTAGGGCTAAAATTGGAATTTTGAATTATTGTGAAGGTTAAATAGTCAATTTATATAGTTAACCCTTCAAAACCCCCCGATTTGGGGGAACTTTAAAATTGGATGAAATAAGCCCTCCAAAACCCCCCAAAATCTTTTCTTATTTTTTTAAAACTCACAAACAAGGGTTTACCTCTTCCCAAGCCTTTCCTTCCCCTCCCTTCCCCTCCAAAATCCAACTCTCAAACAAAGCCTATGAGATTGCTTCTGGCTCAAGCTATCTAGCTAAAATGGTTATAACCAATCCACTTTGATTTCCTTGACTATCATCAAGTTAGTTAGAAGCAGAGAGAGAATTGGGCCTGATGATTCCAAGGCCCATTCAAGCAGGCTTGTACACATGCAATCATTAGAGAAGATTTCTCTTCCCACCCCCTGCGTCTCTTTTTCACCCTCCAAAAATTCAATTTTACCCCTAATTTTACCTCCCAAAAGTTCGGTTTTCATTTACCGAACTTTTTTTAAGGGTATACACATGTATTTTCAACCGTTTAAAAGTTCGGTTCGCATTTACCGAACTTTTTTTAAGGGTATAAACGGAAACTCAGGTGGTGAAAAAGAAAAGCAGGGGGTGGGAAGAGAAATCTTCTTATGAGGTCATGATCTTTGTAGAAAAGCAATCAACAACAATCATACCAAGGTTTGGAAAGAAAAATGAATTTTCAATAAAAATAACTAAATATATATTTTTTATAAATTTAAAAAACAATAAAGCTTGATTACAAGAAATTAAATTTTGTTAATAACTCACACCAACTATTCATATTTGTGAAAAAGGTCAAATAATTTATTGATATATTGAATCTTATCAGCAATAGGTCATTCAATAGCATGACAACAAGAGTGTTAAACTCTAATATATCGATGCAAAATACTTTTTATAAACCCTTATCAATTCTCATTAATAAATATAAAATATACGATAATTACACATGAATGAAAGGTAAACAGTAATAAGTTATTATATCACTAAATTTTTTTGAATCGCTAAATCAATCATCTTAAAAATAATATTTATAGATCTAAAAGTCACAAATATTGTTATGTATGACCATTTGAACCCGTTCAAATAATTTTTTATTGTAATTGTAATTTATTTTTTTGGTACAAATGTTTTTAAAACATGCCTTGTATTAAAAACGACATTGGTGAGATATTTGGGCTAACCTCAATGATCTACACAAAGATGAATGTTTGCAAATGCGTAGAGGATTGGTGTGACATGTCACAGATAGGGTTGGGGAATTTGCATGTTAGACTAATTAGTGTTCAAGTCAATTTCAATTTGAGCTAGCTAGTAAATTTTAGAATTCTAGTGTGCTTGATGAGACACATATATATGACTATTATTGATGGCAGTAGTAGGAAGAAATTACCAACCATTAAGAGTGAGTAATTGAGATAAAAGAAACGTGATTAAATGGAAAAATTCATTGGTATTTCTCCACTTAATATGTTTTTATGGTTACCATGATATCAATATAAATTTTCTACTGCTGTTAGCAATGATTAATCTTTGTTGAAGAACCTGTAAGACACATAAAATGAATTTTTCCTTTCAATCGAATTTTCTTCATACACATGAATCAAAAATCAAACTTTTGATCACATATTTAAAGGACCAAAATCTTTATTACTTAGATCAATTAGTGAGTCCAATTCATTATTGATGATAATTGAAGGAACACGCTAATGATGCATGTACCATAGGTCTATATAATACTAGAGGGCTAGATTCAACCAATTGGACCTAGCATCCTCAATAAATAGTTGGGCTCAAAGACTAGTCTATAATAAGTATGGAATTTTACTTTTGCCACCTTACTGGTTAGTTACGCGCCTTATGTCTTTTCCATTTTATCCTCCGTTACTTAAGTAGTGGATGTTATAAAAATGAGAAATTTTGAAAAAATGTCGTCCGCTACTTAAGTAGCGGACGTTATAATTGTAGGATGTTTTTTGGTGTATCCGTCCGCTACTTACGTAGCGAACAAAGATATTTTGATAATTTTGTAGTGCGCAAGATAAAATAGGTAGGGTGGAAAAATATTTTTCATAAGTATGAGGAAATTGTTAAAGAAATTTCATACTAGTAGTACCTTTTATCATACCCCACGTTTTCACAAATACCATTCACACTTTTACAAATTTACTTTAAACAATTTTTGTAAAATAAACACAATAAATTACATATTTATAGTATTTTTTTTATTGAAAATGTGTATATATATTTACAATACTATAAACTTGAAGTTTATGGTACATGCTTTCTAAAATATATGTACCAAAAACTTTTTAAAATATGTGCATATATATTTCACTTTTATCCTTTTAGTTTTTGTTACATTTTAGTCCACAAAATATAAACGTTAGATGATTTGGTTTCATTAAAAAAAATTTGGTTTTTTTAGGTTTCTTAAATTATAAATGTTGAAAAAGTAATTTTAATTTAATTGTTTGTTTTTTCAAATATGACAATCATAATACGCACGCAAGAATTTTAGTGAATTTAAAAATGTGAGATTCTCAATTAATTTGGAGGAAAGTCCCATACTTATACAAAAGCTAATAAATGTGGGACTTGCTAACCTCTTGACCACTACTACATACAATTTTTTTTAAAAAAAAGCATCCACATTAATCAGAATCAACCAATCAAGTGATTGAGAAAGAAATAAACATATGCACTTCATGTCTTATCTTATTATAGGTTTCAATTTAGTCAATCTTTTATATTTCTTCCAATTATTTTGCAAAGTTATACCAATATGATCCTCTTAGTTTAAACTTAAAAACTATTCTTTCCAATACATATACTAATTGCAAAAATAAAAAATAAAGCTATAATTAATTGTATATTGGTATGTAATTGTAATCTATTTTAAGGAAAATAAATTGCAGCCAGAAAAAAAATTGTAACTTATAGAATGAAACTTTACAGAATTTGTAATCTATTTTAGAAAGGAATAAATAGCATAAGGATTATATATTGCATATGAAAGAAATTTCTTTATTTCTTCCTTGAATATTCTGAGTACAGAATGAAACTTGCAGAATTTGAATTCAAACCCTTCTTTCTTCACTTAAATTTTGATGTTAACTATCTAACAACTTTACAGAAATTTTCTCATTCTTCAATTACAGTTAGCACAAATCAACTAGCCACTCTAGTGTTGAAATTAAGAACTTTTATGGTTGCTTGCACTAGAAGCTAACAAATTGATTCATTCCTTTCGATTTTTCAACTCTTGATGCGCCTCAAACAAAGGTAAGCCACTAATCTGTAAAACACAAACATGAAAAACAACACTCCAATGCATCCCATTGCACCAATTTGACCAACCACATCTTCATCAAGAAATCTGCAACTAGCTCCATCACTAGTAATACCATCATGATTGCAGCCTAATAGATTTGCAATTTTCTCGCCATCACCGTATTGAATTCTAGTCAAAAGCCGATAACTATAGAATGTCGTCGATATGTATTTGATCCAAGCTACACATGATGGAACTTTATGAACATAGTATCCACCTGTTAAAACAAATGCTAACATTGTCACTGCTGCAACAGTTGAAGCTTGTTTAGCATCCATAATTGCAGCACCTAAAGCAAGTCCAAGACCTTGCGACACAAGCACGAATCCGAGAACAACCAACAAAGTCATGAGAAATGACAACAAATCAGGCTTCAATCCACCCATCCAATAGGTAATGATAAGGAAAACTGTTGGAAGAAGAAGCTCCATTGGTAAGTCACCAACAATTCTAGCCATGAAATAGGATGATAATGTGTACATACCAGAAGCTCTTTCTTTAACAAAGATTGCGCGTTCTTGAGGGAATGCGAAAACCGAGTTGAAAGATGGGAATACACCCCAAAAGATTGAAATGAAGAAGAGTAATCCAAGTCTATCTTGAATGTTTTTATAATCTGAATGCCACCACATTAAACCAGCTAGTAATGCAGCAGCAACAACTTGAAAAACTCTTAGTGTGTTGAATGATTCATATTTTCTTTCTTTGAGGCTTCTTTGGAGAAGAATATTGAATTGGTAAAACCAATCAAAGAGGGTGAATCTGTCATTATATCTACGTTCTTTTGAAGAGTTGTTTGTTAAAGTGTGAGAGTCTTTTGTTGAAACATTAGCTGTGTCCATGCAGAGTGCTTTCACCTTTGGACCCAGTACTGTGTTGTATGAATGAATTAGATTTTGCTTTATGTTTGGTCTATCTTTTTCACTTACACCATCTGCATGACAAACACCTACACAATTCAAGGTTAAGCTTGATTAATATCACCAAACAACAAAATGTTCATTCTATTATTGCAATTCAATTATGTGATGCAATTGTATTTTTAACTTGAATAAATTACAAGATGTCCATTATATTTAGTTGTTTAAAAAAAAATGAGTCGGAGAAAAATTGTTGGACCGTGGGGGGAGCCTCAGTCGGTTGGATTGGCACAACATTGGGCATTGAGCAACCACACAAGTGACTTTGACACCACATTTTTACTCAAAACCTTAAGATATTAGATTTATGGGTCACATCTTTTATAAAGTTTTTAACCTCAACTCTTCCGACCAATGTGAGTCTCTCGTGTCCACGATCCATCACCACTCATTTATTGCTCCCCCAACCGGACTCAAATACCACTGTTGGGCCGTGCAGGGGGAGCCTGACTGAGTTGGATCGACACATTGGACATTGAGCAATTTCACCGTTGGGCTCTAAAATTAGTGTGGTGACTTTAACACCACACTTTAATCCAAAACCTTAAAGCATTAAATTTATAGGTTATCTCGCTTATAAAATGTTCAACCTCAAGTCATATAACCAATGTATTTACACCAGATAGATCTCAACAAAAATAACAATAATGTATCTTAGGATTGATTTAAGAGTTCTGATTGCATTGAATTTCAAAACAGGTGGAATTCAAGTTTTGTATTTAACCTTTCAACTTTGCAAAATTGAAATAAAGACATAAGGGACCACGTCAGATAGAAATTAAAGGAAAGGAAAGATTATCTACAAAAAAAGTGAGATTGAAGCTTTATATGAAAAATCTTTATCAACAGACCAATTATATATGCAACAAAATAAATTATAGAAAGTGATAGCTGTAGCATCATATGAAAATGGACCACTAAAACACATAGTATAGCATTTAAATAGCCGAATCTATATGCAAAAAAAAACATAGGAAGTACTACAGAATATATAGGTCAAAACAAGGACAAAAACTAAACAAAATTTGTTTAAGTTTGATTAGTTGATTGATTATTCTAAAAGGGAAGATTAAGGCATAAACATGGTTAAATATGATAGTGGAAGTTGTAAAAGCTGACTTATGTGTTAATGTTATGGTGTGTCTCCACTAATATTAATTGGTAGCTGGCACTGCTTATTGGGCCAACAGTTGCTACTTTCATATGCATAATATATCAATATCAATATATCCATTTATTTACTTTTTATTCATTATTATACATCTTTATGCCATCAGAAATCACTTTTGGGGAGAATTGTTTATAAGGATGTAAAAGAAACCCAACACGTGTTGCTCTTTAACAGATCCTAAGATGAGAGAGATTCTGAAAAAAAAGTAGAAAAAGAAACAAAGTATGGAAAAAGATGGGCTTAGATCATTTTCAAAGAAGTGAAGGTCAAGTTTTTTCCAAGTGTAATGATGAATATTAGGAACAAACCTCATGACCATGTTTTTGTGTTGATCAATCATTTAAAGGAAAATTTAATATCTTTCCATTTCATTTTTTTTTAATGAATGTATTGAAATATAAATGAAAAGTACTATTCTAAAATTATTAAAGAAAAATTATCAAAAGAAACCAATATGTTGTAGGTCACACCAAACATTCAAAGTTGTACAAAAAACAAAACATCCAACGTTGGAAACACAATTAAACACATTGGTTATGACTCCAAACTCAACTTTGATACTAAAACTTACAAAAATAACAATAGTCCCCATTGTGTGTGTCACTCTCCCAACAAAAGCAAATATTTTGTGAAGTTTTAATATAATTTTACTAGCATATAAAGTTTTATTTGCTCCTTTCTTTACTAATACATGAAATTAATAAAATATTGGCTTAAATGCAGTTTTGGCACCCCAAGTTTCACAATTGTGCGATTTTGGCCCCCCAAGTTTCAATTGTGCGATTTTAACCCCCCAAATTTCACAATTGTGCGATTTTGGCCCTCAAGTTTTAATTGTGCAATTTTGGCCCCCCAAGGTTTTGCATTTTATTAGCCCCCATTGACTTTTTTGACTAAAAATTGATTATGTGGAATTTAAAAATATTTTTAAAATAAATTAAAATTAAAAATATTTTTAAAGAAATTTTTTAAAACAAATTAAAATTAAAAATAAAATTAAAACAAATTAAAAATAAAAATTGTTTTAAAAAATAATTTTTTTAAACAAATTAACATTAAAAATTAGTTTACCACCTTTTGCATCAATAAATGATTTTTTTTAAAAAAATAAGTTTTTTTTGTTATATGTAGTTGATGAAATAATTTTGTTATAAAAAGTAATTTACAAATTTTTTTATGAACTATTTTTTTAATTTATTTTTAAAACAATACTTATTAAATCTTTTATTAAAAAAAGTTTATAATACATCTTTAAAAACAAATATTTTTTATTTTTCTAATTTTTTTTTTATAATTTAAAATGCCACATAATCAATTTTTATTCAAAAAATGTCAATGGGGGGCTAACAAATGCAAAAGGGGATAAACTTGGGGGGCCAAAATTGCACAATTGAAACCTGAGGGGCTAGAATCGCACAATTGTGAAACTTGAGGGGTTAAAATCGCACAATTAAAACTTGGGGGGTCAAAATTGCTCAATTGTGAAACTTTGGGGGCTAAAACTGCATTTAAGCCTAAAATATTTAAACAATTATAGAAAAAATAAAGCATCATGCCAAAATCTAATATAAAAATATCCATTCCCACTTTTATTAGGTTCTCTTTCCTCTTTTATTTTGTTTTACAGCAAATTTATGGTTTCTCACGCTATCAATGTCGTCATCATCTCCATTCTCCACCAACATAATATTCAAATGGACCCAAGAATCAATGAAAAAAAGTTAAGAGAAATCTTTTAGTGCCAAGGATGTTGAACAAGATAAAAATACCTCGTCAAAGAGCACTTACCACACAGTTAAATATCAAGAATTGTTTATTATTTATTAATTAATTCTGGTCCAAGCTAAACATTTTTTAGTGATATATTAACCAATCTATACCAAAAGAAGCAAAATCATAGCACATATAGTAGAGAGACCAATTAACTACAACTAAAGTCTAATCCACTACTCAAGCATTACCAACTTTAAACCATATGCACGTTCTATTTTGACCATAAAATATTTAGCTTTGGTCCACATTAGTCTAATATCTCATTACATCACTCCTTCCACAAACAATAAAGGGTTGTATATTGTCCAGAGAATTTCTACTAATTAGCTATCATCACATGGAGTATATCATTATTGACGTATATGTTTGGTTTAGCGGTGAGAAAAATTAATTTTGACAGAATTGATTCTGGCCAAAATTAATTTTAAGTTAAAGCAATATATTCATGCAAAAGTGAGTTGAAAAAAAAATTGAGTGTAAAAATCAATTCTAGAATCAGAAGCTACGATTTCTAGCTTCACATGTAGAATCAATTATGAAGGCAGAATCAATTCTACTTTTGAGAAACCAAACAAGTCAGAATCAATTATACACATCCAGAATCAATTCTGACTGATCCAGAATTGAAACAAAACATAGACTAATATGTTTGAACATGCATGCCATGGAAAATCACATGGAGTATATGTATATCATTTTGAACATGCCATGATAAACAGAGAAACATAGAAAGAAAAACGTGTAGCATTCTTTGTCTAAAAGAAAAGTAAATACAAACAAAAGTACTTAATATAAGTTTGTAAACAAAGTACTACGGTTTATGAATTGTGATAACAATGTGCACTAAAAATCTGTACCAAGTTTCTTTGTAATAATTTAAGTTGTCTTGGTGTGTGATCTTAAATGATTTGTCTTGGCTTATCTATCCATCCATTCCTATGCTACAAAAATTAGTCAATCTAAATACTATTTTGGACGTAGCAACAAAAGTGATTTTGATTCTGGATGTAAAATCGAACTATTCCAGTAGAAAAGGACACAATTGATGGTTCTTGTAACAAGGGGCCATGCTATGCATATGTCCATAAGTGCACCATATGCCTTTCAATTATTTTTCTTCTAGTTTTGGAATATATTTCTGGACCCACATAATATTTAGCACCAAGTCCGATTTGATTGGAAAATTGAAAACTTTATTGCTTTCTTTATGATAGATATTATTACTTGGTGGGAGAAAAAGATTGTTTTTTTTTTCTTGGTTACATCATTTTCAATATTATTAGGAATAAATATAATGTGGCTAATAAGAAGTTATAAACAAAACTTATCCCGTGAGTTTAGCTTAATTGGTAGGACATTACATTATATATGCAGCGGGGTCGAATCTCGGCCATCCTACTTATTCACCTTAAGGGTGGAATTTCGAGCCACCAAATTACTTGACAAAAAAAAAGAAGTTATAAACAAAACAAAACAGAACACCATTCTCTGTTTCACAGCATATAGATTACCAAAAAGTGCTAGTAGTAGTACTTAGCTTCATGCCTCACAGGGGGAGGCAGTGCAGCAGTGGCTGAGATTTTGGGTTGGCCAAGAAGAAACTGTATGGGGAAAAATTGGCTGAAAGAGAGGAAAAACTGGAAGCATATGTATGGACTATGGAGTCAAATCATGCTGGTCCCAGAAGAAGAAAATCTAACTGGCTATGTATAAGGCAAAGAAATAGTAAAGCCAGTGGGAACAGTTTCAAAAAATATGGACACATGGTGAGCATCATGTAGAAATTGTTAAAATACTGTTTTTAGACGAAGTGACGATCACCACTATAAACTCTCACCTTGTTTTTTTTTTAAGAAGCTAAATTAGCCTACTTAAACTAGCACCTAAGAAAATCAAACCTGAGACACTAAAAACTCTCACTTACCGATCAAATTTAAACGAAGATATTCAGCTTAACAACAACATAGACATTTGCAATTGACTTAGGTCTTTCAGAGTACGGACAATCCAATACATTTTTAATAGACTGGTAACTCAATGCTAGAAAGCTTTAGCCCTCCCTCATACCTAAAATATAATCATTAAATTAACTAGTGTTCAATATAAGAATGGGCAACCATTGCCAGAAAGCACTAAAACATGAAAATATAAATTTTTTATAACTTTGGGGTGATTAAATAATAAACTTAATAAATCTCTATGAAGGGACCCAGGGAAGCAGAAAAGAAAATAGAACATTAATTGATTATGGAACATGTTCATCCTAAATTACGGTTCATCTAAACTTTTGACCTCGCATTTCTCACATTAAGGTCCTTTTTATAATCATTCATCATATGAATATAGATATAATCTATGTAATAAATTTGGTTTTTTCTATGGTTCTCCTCTAAGAATATACTATTATATATGTATACTTTGTGCTTAAGTTGAACGTACTTTTTATGTTATCAATGAAATTACTTTACTTAGCTAACCCAAAAAAATAATGGAAGTCTCTATAATGATGATTGCTACGGTTTTACTTGAGGAGTTGTGTACAACGTAACGATGGTTTTGCCTAAGGTACAAGTATTCACTCAATATCTTAGAAGAGTTAATTTTATTATTGATTAAAATGCATATTTCTAATTCTAGAATTGGAACATTAGTTAGGGTACATGTGATGATGCAAACATCTTAATAAGAAACTTCCAACATAATATCACGTAGGGTCAAGTGATCAACTAGGCTTGGGTTGGATATACGTAACAACTACTACGACTAATACAAATACTCCATCCGTCCCAAAATATAAGTAAAAATGAGTCAACGAAACTTGATATATTTGGTTAAAGATTTGGACCAAATACATTCACTTTTGTTGACCAACTTTTATTTATATTTTGAAACAGGGTGAATATTTTTTTGGGTGTAAATAAGATATCCTCTACGCACAACCGTAAAAACGTTGCAGCATGTCTAAGACAAAAATCAAACCTAAAAACTTTAGCTAAATTAAAAAAGACTCGTGTTATCTCATCTAAGTACTCTTAAATTGGTATACAAATATTTATCAAGTATGTATACTACCGAGTATAAGAAAGCCCAAAGATTGTAGTGGACCATATGTAATAGTACTCCTATATCATGGGGTGTCGTATCCATGGGGTGGCTATTATAGCAACTTAGAATTAGATACATTAAATAATGCCTGCCACAGCCCACAGTATGTTGTCTAACTTAATATCTTTAATGATATTCTACTCCCTTTTCCCCCCAAAATAAAATATAAGTAAAAATAATTCGTAAAAAATTAATGTAATTGATTTAAAAATAAAAATAAATATATCAATTTTTATTGAAGTTCTTCACATACAAAATTTACCCACCATACCCATATTCTAAAAATAATATGCAAGCAATCGCACTCAAAGTTTTTTAAAAGGATATGCAACCATCAACATCATTAATTTGTATATCACCTTAATTTATTACAATTTTGTTAAATTAATTTATTTGAATGTATCTCTTAACACACTTCTAAGATTATCTAGGAAAATATCATAATTTTTTTTGGTAAATTAAATAGCAAGCATTATCACAAACTTCCGTACACAATAATTGAAAATTATGAGGTATGAGTTCGAATTCGAGTGTAATCTCCATATATAAAACTATTTTGGCAAAATTGTTTAGTGATTTGAAATTCCACTTTTAAAATGGATATATAAGTGAGATGATCAAAGCTAAAACTCTAACTCCTATATATATGATACAATATCATATCAATTAAGACAAGCTAGCTCACAGGACAAATATAAAACTATTTTACCTGTGATATCTTCAAGTTTAATTAATGAATATACACTCGTCAAAATCATATGTCACTGATCACTATTGAACATTTTATTATTATATTAATTTCTAAAAAAATATCAACAAAAACCTACAGTGAAATATGATTTTTACAATATTTTTATGGGTCCTATGTCCATTATATCGATTGATATAGATATATCAAAACACAAATTTATTTTTAAAAAATAAATTAAAAATAGAAACAATGAATTTGACGTACCGTTAGCAAGATCGAGCAGAAAATCCGCCGGATTTACCGGAAATGATGGCGCGAATCCAACCGACTCAAAATACCTCATAGCGTCGGTTCCTTTCCCGTAGTACATACACTGACCTTCTGATAACACAATCACTTTATCAAACATCTGGTATACACGACTCGATGGCTGATGCACCGACGTTATCACCGTCTTCCCCTTCCTCGCCAACGATCCCAGCGTCGACACTAGCCGATGCGCCGCCGTTGAATCCAATCCAGATGTAGGCTCATCCAAGATCAAAAGCGCCGGATCTACTAACATCTCATGAGCAATACTCACTCGCTTCCTCTCTCCACCAGAAACACCGCGAATGAAACTGTTACCAATTATAGTGTTCTCGCACTTCGTTAAACCAAGTTCCGCAATCGCTGATTCAGCTGCTGCTATTTTCGTTTCCCGAGAAAGTTTTCTCGGGAGACGAAGCATGGAGCAGAAAATCAGCGTCTCGCGTACGGTTAAATGAGGGTAGAGAATATCATCTTGTGTAACAAACCCGGTTCGACGAAGAACCGTTCTGTTGAGTTTTGATGAGTTAGCGAGAATTGTTCCTGTGAGACCGTTTCCATGAAGTCTTCCTGCGAGTGAGTTTAGGAGCGTTGATTTTCCACTTCCTGATGGACCTAGAATGGCTAGGATCTCTCCTGGGTAAGCTATTCCCGTTACCCCGTTAAGTATGATTCGCTCTTGCGTTGATCTTTGATCAGACGGTGATGGTGAGAGTGGTGTAAAGAAATTCTTGATGCACCCTCCGCTTCCTTTTTTGTTCTCTATCTTCAATCTATATCCCACGTCCATAAACTGCGTTGCATGAGCATATAAATTAATAAAATTTCATTTTCATTTTAATTATTGATTTTTAAACAATAATGAAAAAGACAAATATGGTAAGTAAGTAGAGGGTCAAATTCATGACTCAATGAAATAAAATTAAAAATTAATTTGTTTTAACATAATTTGTTGTTGCAAAAATACTATATAGTTGTAATATTTCATATTTGTTTTTGTACCTTAAGAGTGATTGGGTAAGAAGAAGAGAGTAAAGGAGGAAGGTCACGAGATTCTCGGGGGGTATGTTTGGATGAGTCTGCATTTGAAGTTTCTACACCACCAAACGTTGTTGTTGATGTTGTTGTTGGCATTATTACTTTTGTTACGTTGTTTTTGGTTTTTAAGGGAAAAAAATATATATATCTCTCTTAAGTTAGGGGACAAAAAGAGAAGATGTATAAATTTATATAAATATATAGTTGGGAAAATATATAGGAAAGGAATCAAAGGATAGAAAAAATGATGATGAGGGAATTGAAGGGTATGGGAAAGAGAGAAAATATCAAGAGGGAAGTGGTGAGTAATGTGAATGAATGATGAAGTGAGAGGAACAAGGGATAGGAAAACAATGGGGTATTTATGGAGGGATCAAGACCCATGACACTGCCACACGTCAATGTGGAACTTTCATTTTTAGGGGTTGCTACGTGGCAATCATATATGTGCATCTAGCCGCTTAGTTAAATTGGTTCATGGAATGGAAATTGGAAAGTATCCACTTTCTTTTTTTTCTTTGCTTTTTATTTCTTTATTTGTCTCTACTTTTTTTTTTCTTTCCGTTTTTCTTTTTTAAATAACAAATGAAAATGAAAAATGGTGAAAATTTGAAGTTGGATTCTTTTTCTTTATTGGTAAAAAATAATATGAACCATGTGTTTGGTTTGCGTTTCATTATCAAACGTGTCACAAAATGAAAAAGTAGTGAAAATTTTAACTTGAATTCTTTTCCTTCATCGGTAAAAAAAAAAAAGCTTAATTACAAATTTATTTCTTTGTGTTTATTTTAGATTTCAATTTAGTCTCTTAAATTTAAAAAGTTTTAAATTAGTTTTTCAGTCAAATTTTGGTTTAAATTGTCCATATACCTAACAAATTTGTATATATGGACAACATGGAAGGGTGTCACGTGAAAATTTTAGACGAAATCAATTCAAAATTTAACATTTTGTTAGAAAAAATTAACTCAAAATTTAATAAAAAAATAAACTTATGTCAATATCAATAACATAAAAAATTAAATTAAAACTTTTAAAATATAGAGAACCAACTTAAAATCTAAAATCAAAATAAAGGACTAAATACACAATTAAGCCTAAAAATATATGAAGCTATTGCTAATTTGCTACTAAACCAATATGCGCTATTGCTTGTGACATGCAAGTTTATATATTACATTGTATTTGTACTTATAATATGATATGAGTAATGGTATCAATATTTGAAATAATTAATTATATTGAGTAAAAATGTAAGTATATATGATCACCTGTGACATGTCCAACTTATTTTAATAAGTTTATGGAAAATATAACTTATATATATATACACTATTTATAAATATTTATGCAGTAATAAACACTTTCTTGAAAGAAAGACATAAGCATTATCGAAAAAATAAAATACAGTAATAAGCACTTGCTACTGTATAACAATTTAATTGGGACATCTATTCAAACATATTCTAATAATAAACAAAGGAAAATGTTAACATGTTTTTTAAGAGTACGTGTTAAGAATATAATTGTAGTAATATTCTTTTATTACTTGTGCATTATATTTATTGAATATTACTTCGTCCGTCATATATTATAAGAAGAAAAAAAAACAATTTTTTTGTCTCAAATTATAACAAAAAACAACACCCTTTCATCATTTTTAAGATTTATTTTTATTTACTCTCATAAAATTTAATACAAATTGCATTTAATTTACTCTCTCTCTTCTTTTTCCCATAATCAATGACCAATAAAAATTCTTCTTACATCTTCCCATAAAACTTATTTCAAGGAAAACACAAAAAATCATACTTCAAATTATCACTTTTTACTTTTCTTAATAAATGTGATTTTTTTTTCTTACAGTATGGGACGGGGTGGAGTAAATATTTTTATAGTATTAAATACAAATTTTTACTTTTACATACTTTAACACATATTAACATGACCCACAAACAAATTATGATCTTTGTACTTAGTTAATTATACAATCAGTATACCATCAATGAGTCATGGTCATTAAATAAAAATCATAAAATCCGTAATGATAAGTTTAATTTATTGCATATCAACAAATTTGAGTGTTATGGTACAAGCCCAATAAAGGGAATAGTGTGGGTTTGAAGCTACTGAGAAAGCTATTGTTGTTGTGGATTTGAAGCAACAGAGCATGGTTTTTTTGAAACGGACACCTCCAAGGGAGGGTCTGGTAAAGTTGAACACGGATAGATTTTGTCAAGATGGAGGTCGTATTGGTTGTGGTGGTGTTATTAGGGGTAGTGACGAAGAATGGTTGGGAGGTTTTGCGAAATTTATAGGTCATCGTAATGCTTATGAAGCGGAATATATTAGGTCCAATAAGAGTGCTAATCACATTGGGAAAGCGCTTGTAGATCGTACTAGCTAGAGGACTTATTAATGTGGATTGGAAAGTTATGGTGCATCACTCTTACTGTGAAGTAATTTTTTGTGCAGAGATGCATTGTCTAATCATAGGTGTTGGATAATAAAAGTGTTTTCTTCGAGATGTGCTCACAAATTTTAGTCATTTGTCACTTGTTAATGTTATGGAGTTATTTACCTCTCGTTTAGTTCATTTAATTTGTATTTTCTCTTTCTTCATTTCTTGAGCTTAGGCCATCTTGAATCAAAAAAATAGAACTAATAAACTAAGAGTATTCACAATGAAGTTCTTTATTTTTGAATGTTTAACGGGGTTCAATATGTATGCACCACTCATTATAATTTTTTTTTAATAATAATAATCATTTCATCACTTCAACTCAGTACCTCTTTAAAAAGTTATAAATGAGTCCCACAAATAACTCTGCATCATTATATTTCAACAATACCTATTAGGGTGGGTCTCATGAAAAAGTATATATTATTGTAATTTAAGGTGTATTCCAAATGGGATAATACTTAATGTAGAATTGTACTTATTATGTACTCAAATTTGTTTTGCTCTAATGAAAATACCTATTTAGTACCAATATTTAATAAATAGATACTCGCCATCGAAAATTATCTTAAAAATGTATCATTTTAGGAAAGTATTTTTGTATAAGTGATGCTTACTAATTAATTATATTAGTAAAGCTTTCCATCTCCATTAATGGTAAGCAAGAAGGTTATTTTGGTTGCTCTAGAGGTGTCATGTAAGGTGATCCTCTTTTCCCCCTTTTATTCTGCCTTGCTGGAGAAGTCTTAAGTAGAAGGCTTTCTAAGCTTGTCACTGATGCCCAGTTGAAACTTATAAAAGGAACCAAAACTATTCATATCCCCTCTCACACTTTATATATGCAGACGATGTGATGCTTTTTTGTAAGGGCAACTCGTCTAATATCCATCATCTATCTAATTTCTTTGCTAGATATGCAGGTCTCAGGTCAGATTATCAACCCTCAAAAATCTACCATCTTTGCTGGGTCTATCCCCTCTTCTAGATTACAGTTCATAGCTTCTGCCCTTGGTTTTAAAATTGGTTCTTTGCCTTTCCTTTACCTCGGTGTCCCCATTTTCAAAGGAAAACCTAAAGCAACTTATTTCTAGCCTCTGGTGGACAAGATAAAGATCAAGCTTGCAGCCTGGAAAGCTTCTTTACTTTCCTATGCAGGTAGATGTCAGTTGATCAAAAGTGTTATTCAAAGCATGCTTTTGTATTCTATTACTATTTATTCCTGGCCAGTTAGCTTAATTAAAGAGTTGGAAAAATACATGAGAAATTTTCTTTGGAGTGGAGACTTCAATGTCAGGAAAGTTGTGACAGTCCCTTGGAAAGTGGTGTGCTCTCCAATGGACGAAGGGGGTCTAGGAATTAAATCCTTATCTACTTTGAACCAAGCCTCAAATTTGAAGCTTTTTTGGGATTTGATGAATTCTAATAATGAATGGGCATCTCTCTAGAGAAGCAGGGTTGTCAGACAACATGGTTTCATTAAACATCACATTTTCTCCTCCTTATGGAGTGGTCTAAAATATAAAGCCAACCTTTTTAGGGACAACTCTAGATGGCAGCTTGGTAATGGCAAGAGGATCAGTTTTTGGTATCATGACTGGTGTGGGGTTACTCTCAGTTCTGCTCTTAATTCTTCTCAACACTCGCAGATTAACTTGCAAGCTTTTGTTTCTGACTTCATTGAAGACTAGGGGCAGAGCTATGTGTGGGCCGGGGAGGGCCGCGGCCCGCCCTAAAAATTTTATTTTTAATAGGTATATATTATATATAAATATTTTTATTAAATATTATGGTATATATATATATATATATTAGCGTGCGCTATGATCAAGAGATTGTCTACAGCCGAGTTAGTAAGCCAATAATTTTGTGACATAAATGTGATGAGTTCAAATCCTGTAGGCTGCATTTTTTGCATTTTTGTGGTTTTCTGAAATGCAATGATGCAAGTTTGCCTATAGTCATTAGTTTACCACAATAAATTATGAAATAATAGTTTTGGTCTATGCATATTTATCTTTTTTTGATTGAATTTATTTTTTTTAATAAAAAAATTCTTCAAATCAATGCTTTGGTAACTACGTGTCTAAGTTTAATCAAGTAAAAATAATCTTATGTTTATAATTTTTTGAGTTTATCTTGATTTTGAATAAATGTGTGAACTTCAAGTGTTATTTTGCTTTAATTTTTCTTTCATTTGATATATTATTAAGATACACAAAATTAACTATTTATGCATCTTTAGCACCCCATAGAAAAAAAATTCAAACTCCGTCGCCCCCCCCCCCCCCCCCCCCCCAACATTGGAGCCTAGCTCCGCCACTGTTGAAGACCATCATTGGAACATTCCTGCTAATCTCTCTAATGCTATTCCAATTTTAATGCCTCTTATTGAGAAAATCTCTATTCCTTTAGAGCAATTTGATGACCAGCTGTTATGGAAACATTCCACTTAGTCTCAAAGAGGCTTACCTTTTCTTATCTCCTGCTAACCAGAAGCTTAGTTGGGCAAAGTTAATTTGGCATAATTTTATTCCTCCTTCCAATTCTTTCATGATGTGGGGACTTTTTCACAACAAAATTGCTACTGATGAAGTTTTAGTCACTAGAGGTAGATTGTTTCCCTCGATGTGCAGCCTTTGCAGTAAGCATTCAGAAACAACAGACCATCTTTTTCTGCAATACCCTTTTGCTCTTTCTATTTGGAACTGGTTCTCTTCTGCAGTGAGGCTCAAGATCAATTTAACCTCAATTCTTGATGTTTTTAGTTTATGCAATAGAAGCTGGAATCCTCAATGTAAAATTGTGATTGTTGCTGCTACTATTTCCATTTTCAACAATATCTGGACTAGTAGAAACAAACTTAGATTTCAAAATGTTAAGCCTTCCTTAAACTCTACTATTGATCTCATTATGGCTAGTTCTTCTTTAACTGGTAATGTCACCTCTCTTACTAGTGGTCCTGCTATCTCTGACTTTGAAATTTTGAAATTCTTTAAAGTCTCCATTCATTATCCAAAGGCTCCTAACATTGTGGAGGTTATCTGGTCTCCTCCTTTGCAAGGTTGGATCAAGTGTAATACTGATGACACTTTTGTTGGTAATCCAGGCATTGCTGCTTGTGCTGGTATCTTTAGAAACAATCTAGGTGCAAATCTTGGTTGCTTTGATCATTATATTGGGCTAGCAAATGCGTTGTATGTTGAGATCATGGGCATTATTCTTGCTATTGAGTGTGCTGTTGATAGAAATTGGAGACAATTATGGATAGAAAGTGACTCTAAGCTTGCCGTCTCAGCCTTCAAAAATTCTTCTATTATCCCTTGGCAGTTAAAAAATAGATGGTTAAATTGTATGTGTAAAATTAAAAATATTCAGGTTATAGTTTCTCATGTGTATAGAGAAGGAAATTATGTAGCGGACATGTTAGCTAATCTCGGTTTGACTGTTACTGATTTTACTTGGTGGCACACAGCCCCTCCTAGCATTAGTGATGATCTTGCTAAGAATAGGGATAGTCGTCCTTACTATAGGTTTTGTTAGCTTCCTTGAGGGTTTGGTTTGGTCCCCCTCTCTTTTTTTTGTACTCCACTTTTATTTTTAATATATATTTGGTTTTAAAAAAATTAATTATATTAATTAGTAATATTTTGAAGTAGAATGTAATAGATTGAACCAATATTTTATACTTTTATCATTGACTTTGAGTTGTGAAATATTATTATCCGTTGCGTATTTGGAAAAAACATTTTTAAAGTTAGAATAATATGAATATTGAGTTTCGGGTGTTACAAAGAGTATGAAAGATTAAGAGAGAGAGAGAGAGAGAGAATTAAGAGGTGCTAGAAACTGGGAAAAAATTTGTATTTTAATAATTGTTCGATCGATTTCGGTTATGAAGAGATGAATTTTTAGAAACTCGCACCGCCCGTATACACCGTTCATCATCAATTTTTCATAATTATCAAGACCCGACCCCACTCGACCGAGAGCTTCCATATAACAGCGATTATGTCGGTTTCGAGTCAGATTAATGATCGGTTTATGCTTACTTGCTCACTCTTGGTGAAATATTGTAAGGTGTAGATTAGCACTAGACACTACAAGAAATCTGACATTTAGTGACGGCAAAAAACCGTAGGTATAAGTCCAAAAACCGTTGGTATATAACTTAAAACCTATACCCACGGGCATTCTGGTCCGTAAACTTTGAGTCGCCTTTAAAACTAACATAGTGATAGTGTCTATACCCACACTAAATGAACCCTATACCTACGGTTTTAAAATCTGTCACTAAACGTGTCCGTGGGTATATGGCAAATTTCTTATAGTGAGAATTCCTCTAGTGAAATTTTCACAGTAGAGGCTGATATTTAAATGTAACCGAAAAAGTGTGTGTATGGGTGCTTAAAATCCCTACTTTACAAAGATAATAGTTGCTTATAATAAAAGGATTAAGAGTATTCACTTTGTTACTTTTATTATTATTATTATTATAACATCTATTTTACTAAAAATTGTAAAGGCTAGCTTTGAACCCCTTTTATAATTGAGTTAATATTATGGTGAAATGAGTAGCTCAACTGATTAAGTTAGTTGAGTTAAGATTTAAGAAATTGAAGGTTCGAAATTTAAATCCTGACAAGAAAAAAATGAATATAATATTGTAATATATATACAAGCAACAAATAATTGTCATTAAACTATATCCAAATAGAAAATTAATTCCTTTACAATAATTAAAAAATTTATAATTTAGTCTCTCAATATAATTAAAAGTCTAAATTGCAATTGTGCTTTCGCTATTTTAAACTCTAACAAAATTTGTCCGTCCTTCTCAAAATTTATTTTATATGTTTTTTGGTTAGATTTTTTTATCTAAAAGTGGCAAGTGACATAAAACTTGTTGATGTGAAAAAAAAATTGTCCAAAATTAAAATATCAGTGAGAGAGACTAAAAAAACAAAATTAAAATTAAAAAGGGAAACTGATTTCGTGAACTAGCTAGTGAAAATAAAAGGATTAACATAGAAATTAATTAAGCCTAATTTTTTTGAATAAAAAGAAATTAGGCTTAATTAATTTCTATACCAATCATTTTATATTAATCCTTTTTTTAATTAAGTCTAATTAAAAAGGGACATATTGGTCTCTACAATGAAAAAAAATCTATATAATTTCTACCTTATTTCATCACTCATTTTATACCCATAACATAACATAGTAACTTAAAAACAAAATTTTACTTGTCTAAGAGACTACTAAAATTTTGTCAAAAAAAAAAAAGATTATTAAATTCAGTGATCTCTCGATCAATCTACCTTCACGAGGGATTAACATATTTTTTCACTGTTTAAAAACATATTAGTGATATATGTAATTGAATGTATGTGAAAATTGATTTTACATACGATATTAATTAAACTCTTGTCCCAAATTTTTTGGCTTGAGTTAAAGAGTCTAGCATTATACTTTTTAAAAGACACGATTCAATTGTCTTTTTAAAAACAACTATATTTTTTAAAACTTATTAATTAAGAACGCCACAAAAATAATTAAAATTGCAAAAAATAAAAATAATGCCAATTTAAGTAAACAAAAAATACGTAACTACTGACGAGTCTATTATAAATAATGAAATCATCTTTCAAATATCTTAGTATTATCATCTAAAAATATATAATAAGGCAACAAGAAAATCGAAATATAAAGCTCACGTGTTTACGAGATGATAAATTATTAAAAACATTAGATTTTGTATCAAAAAAATATACGATACAAAAATCATGAAACAAAGAGATTAAATTAAATGACTTTTTATATCTATTATAATTTATATGGAAGAGAAAATTAGAAACTAGATTGTGACTTGTAAATAAAAATAAGTGCATAAGCTTTTATTTTTATTTTAACCAAACAGAACAAATCCCTTTTAACGAGCCAATTGTTAGTTTTGTAATTCAAGCTTCTGACGAGAATAGCTTCTGAAGCAAACAGCTTCTGATGGCCACGAGACTCTCAAAACAGACTCTGACCCTCTTAGCTTCTAAAGGGCACAGGTTCTGAAGCAGTGTACTCACCTAGCTTCTGAAACAAGCGAACGTAGCCTCTGATGCTTCTCAGGCTCTGAACCTCTGGTTCAGTTATGTTTTATGTTTTGTTAGTTAGATTAGTTTGTTTGTACAGTTGTATTTCTGTTAGTTAGAGAGGTTTAGATTTGTTAGTTGGCCTGTTTTATAAGCAACCTCTCCCATTTATTGTACATTCACCTATAAATAGGTGCTTTTGTGATTAATAAAAGATAACCCTTTTCCATTATTCATTCTCTTCAATTCAATTCATAGTTCTTTCTCTACTCTTTCTTAGTGTTTCTTTGTTGTTCGTCTTTGTGGGAGTTATCCCCAACAAAGTGGTATCTAGAGCTCGTACGATCCGAGGGATCTTGATTCGTTCTTGAAAGAAGAATCAGGTTGAAAGTGAATCAACCATGGCTGGGAACAATAATTTCCATGCGAATTTACTAGTTTTCGATGGAAAGAATTGGGATAGATGGGTGAAGCAGATGAAGGTGATATTCAATGTTCAAGAAGTCAATGAACAAGTGAATGCAGCAATCACTCTTCTACCAGAAAATGCAAATGAAGAACAAAGAACAACATTCAGAGAAGCAAAGAAGAAAGATAACAAGGCCCTGTTTCTCATTCATCAATGTGTTGATTCGAAGGTGTTTGAGAAGATTGCAGATGCTGAGACCTCCAAAGATGCATGGGATATCTTGCAAAAGAGCTATGGTGGTGATGCAAAGGTGAAGAAAGTAAAGCTTCAGGCCTTGAAGAGACAGTACGAATTGTTGCAAATGAAGAGTGATGAATCTGTTGCTGATTACTTCACAAGATTGGTGACTCTCACTAATCAAATGAAGAATTGTGGAGGTAATCTTGGTGAGCAAGAAACGGTGGAAAAGGTACTAAGAACTTTGATCTCTAAATTTGATCACATAGTGGTGACTATAAAAGAGACAAAAGACTTGAGTGAAGTCAAGATCGAGGATCTGCAAAGCACTCTTGAAGCTCATGAGTTGAAGCATGGTGAGAGGAGCCATGGCAAAGAAGATGAGCAAGCTCTGTTCTCAAAATTCAAGTATCAAAGTGAAAAGAAGAAGTGGCAGAACAAGAAAGATACCAAGAAAGGTAAAGATAATGCTGAGACATTGCCTGAATCCTCTAGTGGAGGAGGAGGGAAACAGAAAGATAAGCCAAAGAAGAAGGACAAGAGCAAGATTCAATGCTACAATTGTGACAAATATGGGCATTATGCCAATGAATGTAAAAATCCAAAGAAAAAGAAAGGTCAAGACAATGAAGAAGAAGCTAAGGTAGCACATGATAGCTCATGTTCTGATGATGAAACAAGCTTCATGGTGACAATTGCTGATGAGACAGCAGATTCCATGGTGTGGTACTTTGATTCAGGGTCTTCTAACCACATGACTGGTAATAGAAGCATCTTGACTGACTTTGATGAATGTCTCAACACAAAGATCAGATTGGCCAACAGTGATTCCATTAAAGCAGAAGGTATGGGTAATGTTGTGATTCAAAGGTCAAATGGCAAGAAAGCTGTGATTGAAAAGGTTCTCTATGTCCCTGATATGAAGTGTAATCTGATGAGTATAGGGCAGTTGATTTCAAAGGGCTTCAAGATAGTGATAGAAGATGAGACACTACAGCTCTTTGACTCCAAGAGGAGATTGATTTTCAAAACAGCTCAAAGCAAGAACAGGATCTACAAGACTCAGATCAAAGCCATTGAAGCTACATGCTTGTCTGCAACCTCTGAAGATAAAGATAGTGATCTATGGCACAAGAGGTATGGGCATTTGAATTTCAAAAGTTTGTCAATGCTTAATTCAAAATGCATGGTGTTAGGATTGCATAGTGTCATAACTCCAGTAGATACATGCACTACTTGTCTATTTGGAAAGCATCATAGATCATCATTTAAAAGTCATCTGCCTATGAGATCTAGTGATGTGCTAAATATTGTGCATTCTGACATTTGTAGACCATTTGATGTGTTATCAACTGGTGGAAACAAATACTTCATGACATTTGTTGATGAGTACTCTAGAATGATATGGTTATATCATATAAAAGCTAAGAATGATGCTTTTGAAGTGTTTAAGAGGTTTAAAACACTGGTTGAGAAGCAGAGTGACAAGTCATTGAAGATTCTGAGAACAGATGGTGGAGGTGAGTATACCTCTACAGAATTTGAGAACTTCTGTAAAGATCAAGGCATAATCCATGAAGTTACTGCACCATATACTCCTCAACACAATGGTCTTGCAGAAAGGAGGAATATGAGTATTCTAAATATGGCCAGAAGCATGGTAAAGCAGAAGAAACTGCCTAAGAGATTCTGGGGTGAAGCAGTTGCTACAGCTGTTTACATCCTGAATAGAAGTCCAACCAAGAAGCTGAAGGATAAGGTACCTGAAGAGGTGTGGTCCAAGAGCAAACCAAGTGTGAGTCACTTGAAGGTGTTTGGTTCCTTGTGTTACAAACATGTACCTGATGCTAAGAGAAAGAAGCTGGAAGACAAAAGTGTTCCCATGATATTTGTTGGATATCATAAAACTGGTGCCTATAGACTGTATAATCCTACAAGTGACAAAGTAGAGATTAGCAGAGATGTGAAGGTACTAGAGAATGAAAGTTGGGATTGGGGTCAGAAGCTCTCATCTAAGAAAACTCTTGCAGTGGACTTAGGTGGTGAAGCAAGCAATATCAATGACAACCCCACTTTTGTGAATCTGAATCAAGGTACTGCAAGTGATGAAGACATGCATACTTCAAGTGATGATGATAATGGCACTGTGCCACCAAGACCTTAGAGAAACACCCAATTGCCAAGAAGGCTAGTTGACTGTGAGATTGTATCAGACAATGCAGTAAACAATGAAGGAGAAATTGTGCATTATGCAATGCTTGCAGATACTGAACCTTTAGATACCAAAGCTGCACTGAAGAGTAAATTTTGGATGTAAAAGTTTGGATACCTTTAGATACCAGATACTGAACCTTTAGGCAATGATTGATGAGTTGAAGTCAATAGAGAAGAACAAGACATGGGACTTGTGTGAATTGCCCTCAGATAAAAGAGCAATTGATGTAAAATGGGTGTACAAAGTGAAACAGAATCCTGAAGGCAAAGTGATAAAGTACAAAGCAAGGCTTGTGGCAAAAGGATTTCTGCAGAAGCAAGGTCTGGACTATGATGAAGTATTCTCTCCAGTGGCAAGACATGAAACTATAAGGCTGGTAATTGCTTTAGCTTGCAGCAGAAAATGGCCCCTATTTCATTTAGATGTGAAGTCAGCATTTCTAAATGGACCTTTAGAGGAAGATGTGTATGTGAAGCAGCCTCCAAGGTTTGAATTAAAGGGCAAAGAAAACAAAGTGTTGAAGTTAAACAAAGCCTTGTATGGTTTGAAGCAAGCTCAAAGAGCTTGGAACAAAAGAATTGACCAATTCTTTGTTATGCAAGGATTTAAGAAGTGCAGTGTAGAGTATGGTGTGTATGTGAAGTGCAGTGATGACGAACACATGTTAATCATATGTTTGTATGTTGATGATCTATTAGTAACAGGTAGCTCATCTATAGAGATAGAGAAGTTCAAATCACAAATGAAGTGTGAGTTTGAAATGACTGACCTAGGGAAGTTAACTTACTTTCTAGGAATGGAGCTCTTAGAAACTCCAAAAGGGATGATATTGCATCAAGCTAAGTATGCCACTGAGATTCTGAGAAAGTTTGAAATGCTTGATTGCAATTCATCAGTCACACCTGCTGATACAAGAGCCAAGACTGAAGAAGATACAAGTGGTGATGCAGAGATATCTGTGTCAAACTAGGCTTGAGGTCAGTTATGCAGTTGGCTATGTAAGCAGGTTTATGAGTAAACCATTGAAGCCTCACTTATTGGCAGCTAAGAGGATACTTAGATACATCAATGGCACAATCCACTATGGTGTTCTATTTCCATATTCTAAGGATAATGGAAAACTTGAGTTAAATGGGTTCTCAGATGCAGATTGCTGTGGTGACAAGGTAGACATGAGGAGTACCAGTGGTTATTTGTTTAAATTTCAAAATGCACCAGTGTCTTGGTGCTCTAAGAAGCAGTGAGTCATAGCACTCTCCAGCTGTGAAGCAGAGTATGTAGCAGGTTCTTTAGCTGCATGTCAAGCAAATTGGCTGCAATCACTTCTCAGTGAGATGAACATTATTGCTGACATCACAGTTGTGCTGAAGATTGACAACAAGTCAGCAATCAACTTGGCTAAGAACCCCGTTAGTCATGGGAAGAGCAAACATATTGAGACAAGGTTTCACTTCCTCATAGACCAAGTCACTAAAGGAAAGTTGAAATTGGAGTATTGCTCTACTGACAATCAACAAGCTGATATTTTAACTAAAGCTGTGAAGAGAGACCAATTTCTCAAGCTCAGAAGAGAAATGGGAGTTGTGAGTTTTGACAGCTTGAATTAAGGAGGAGTGTTAGTTTTGTAATTCAAGCTTCTGACGAGAATAGCTTCTGAAGCAAACAGCTTCTGATGGCCACGAGACTCTCAAAACAGACTCTGACCCTCTTAGCTTCTGAAGGGCACAGGTTCTGAAGCAGTGTACTCACCCAGCTTCTGAAACAAGCGAACGTAGCCTCTGATGCTTCTCAGGCTCTGAACCTCTGGTTCAGTTATGTTTTCTGTTTTGTTAGTTAGATTAGTTTGTTTGTACAGTTGTATTTCTGTTAGTTAGTTAGAGAGGTTTAGATTTGTTAGTTGGCTTGTTTTATAAGCTACCTCTCCCATCTATTGTACATTCACCTATAAATAGATGCTTTTGTGATTAATAAAAGATAACCATTTTCCATTATTCATTCTCTTCAATTCAATTCATAGTTTTTTCTCTACTCTTTCTTAGTGTTTCTTTGTTGTTCGTCTTTGTGGGAGTTATCCCCAACACCAATTAGTAGTGGCAAATTCAGCATCACAATCCGCCCGGAAAAAAAAAAAGTTTAAATAGATCGTGTTGTTAGATTCAATCTATTTTGTCATCTTAAACCAATTATAAAATAAAATTGAATTGTCTATTATATATTAACCAATGAATTCAATAATTTTGTAAAAAAAAATGTAATCCGAGTGAACTCTGTATCTATATATCCACTTCTAATTTGTTTAGTACTGACAGTGACCTTTGAACACTAGAACAGATGTCAACCCATTCTCTTGTGGAGTATGACTTCATAGATGACCTTGTTATCAACGTTCTGTTAATTTGTTTACATGAATTGAATATTTATTATCAAAACAATTAACTCTGAGATATTTAGATGCTGTACACTGACCATATGCCTCACGATAAATTAATGATACTATGATAGAGTAAAGTAAGGTCTCCTATTTTTTATATCAAAAAGTAAGTTTTTTTTTTTGTTTTCACCACCAGTTCAATTTGGTTTGGGGTCAGTTCTGATATCAAGGGGTTTCAGCTCCCTTCTGATTATAGTTGTGGAGGACCGAATTGTGGTTCTCCCTACTAAATTCAGCGTCAATTACCATTGAACCAACTAACGATTGATAAGTAAGGTCTCCTTTATATATATATATATATATATATATATATATATATATATATATATATGATGAAACTAACATGCCATAAAGTCAAATAAAATTAGGTGATTACTGATTAGATTATAAAAAAAAAATGTAAATGATTAGAGTTATATGAGTTTAATTTTGCTCTATAAAATATAAATATAGTTAATATATTTTGCTTTATGTTAAATTGCTTAGAATCAAATAAATTATTTAGAATCAAATGGCACACTAGGATTAGGATTATAATTAGTTTAATTGCTAAATAAAGTACTCCCTCCGTCCCAAAATATAGGTAAAAATAATTTAAAGAGACTTGATGTATTTGGTTAAAGATTTAGACCAAATACATTCACTTTTGTTGACCAAATATATTTTGGGACGGAAGGAGTAGCAATTAAGAATGCAATAATAAACTCAATCAGTTCTAATTTTGTGATGTTAATTTGGTAATGAACCATAATATTAAAGCATGACATACAAATCGGTATCAACTGAAATAACTAAAATTCAATGAAACAAATTGAAGTATGTATAGTACTATACAAAGGATTTTTGGGATGTCAAGAAAAACGGTTGTATAGGATATCAAAATTTTAGGAGGGATAATTTTTATTTTACTTAATGTATGTGCATGCATTCGTGTGCGTGCGTGCATATTTATTAAAATAATAAATAATATAATTATTATAATTAAATTTTAAAATAAGCTGAAAAAAAAAATAAAGAAAGTAATATGTATGTTGGAAACTAATGGTGCGTGCATGTTTGTATTTATTTATGCATTTTATGTCAAGGAACCGTAATCTTTATACTATTACGTTATAAGCATTTTTAGTTTATTTTCAAAAGAGATTAAAATCATTTTATATTATTTCAACTCTTCAATCAAATTTTTACATATTACTTCTATTTTTTCTTTTTGTTGCCTCTCATTTTTTTACTTGGTTCATACTTAACCATTGTTGTTTCAAATCCTTATGTTTCCTTTGCACAATCCTTTCAGCAATTTTTTTAACTCTACCCACAACTCTCTCCACATAAAAGCTTTGTCTATAGCATTATTCCGTTTTTCATCATGCACAGTTAGTTCTTCATCCATTTTGCGCCTCTCAAACACTCTTATACTCCAAGCTTATTACTCGTTTATATTTGCAACCTTTTGTTACTTGTCTCAATAAATCACTTCATACTAGTGTTTTTACCGTGCTTCTTTTTATAAGTTTTTATTTCTTTCTCTTAGTGGCCAGTGTCAAGGTGGTTCATCACGATGGTTACCCGATTTGGTTATCTACTAGTGATCATACACTAGTTTCAGCTTCAAAATAGAGGTACAATGAAGCCAAATGCAATAGTCGCATAAGGCAAGTGGCCAATACAAGACGGTGACTGAAGGCATAAACTTATATCCTATGAATTATCAAGAAAGATACGTTATATACGTTAAGGCTGTCATATATAAATATGTAATCGTTCATGAGAGGAAAAATAATATTCTCGTATATGGTGGCGGTCCTTCCAAGACCATTATTAGTTGAGAAGAGAAAGAAGAATAAAAAAAAGTATAGATAACTGTTTTTTATAGAAAAAAAAATGCATATAATTAGGTAATTAATTTTGCTTTAAATAAATTTTGATATTGATGAAAATTTCATTGCATGGTCAATAACTTTTGAGAATACTACGGTCCAGAAGGTAAACAAGCAGTAGCACTACGTGTTGCAGGTGATCACTCAATGTTCTTTAACTGCAAATTTTAAGGTTATTAAGACACATTGTACGTAGACCAGAGTCATCAGTTCTACCGCAACTGTGAGATCTTTGGAACCATTGATTTCATTTATGGTCAATCGACGACCTTAATCCAGAACTCTGCAATTTTGGTACAAGACAATGTTGTCGTGGTAGACGACAATTTCTGATATAGCATGTTCAATACTTAAATTGTCCTCCAAAATCACTCCATCATGCTCGATGTTGAGTTGAAGCCTTATTTGCAAACAGTGGAGACATACTTGGCAAGACCATGGATGCCATTTTCAACGGCAGTGTTTCTGAACAACTACATTGATCATTTTGTTCAACGAGACGGATATATGATGTGGAACAAGACTCAACTTAACACAAAACAATTTTATTTTGTTGACTTTGGAAATATTGATCCCAGTGCCAATACTACAACATGGGTAAAATGGGCAAAATGCCTTATTAACAAGAAAATGGATGTTATATTCACGGCTGAACGATTCATTAAAGCTAGGACTTGGTTGTCTGCCACTGGCATTCCCTACGATCACGGCTTGGTTTTAACTTAACTATTTGGCATATGTAATTTCTTTTTGTTTTACATTTCAGTTGTAACAATTTACTATTATAGTTCAATAACTCCATCCTCTCCATTTTAGTAAGTGTTCGTTTATTTCTTTCATTTTTGTTTATGAAATTTGCTAATATTATAAAAATTGTCAACTCCAGTTTCTGCTTTGAGTGGGGGTTCTCTAGAGTGTTTGAGAGGAGCAACCGTATAGGGTACAAAAATTTAGGGGGCCAATTTTTTTGTTTTTTGTTTTACTTAGTGTGTGTGGGTATGTGCATGCACTCGCGTGTGCATGCGTCCGTGTGTGTTAAAATAAATAATTTATATAATTATTATGACGTACTTTTAAAATAAAGTTAGACTCTTAATAAGATTTGTTCTTCTTATAGTTTTGGTCTCCGTGATAATTCGGTTGGTAGGAATATTGTATTGTATATGAGAACCGTGATTCGAACCTCAAATACTCTATTTATTTATCTTTAAAGTAGAATTTTTAGCCACTAGACTACTTGACAATGAAAAATTATAATATGAATTATATTCCTATTTTATCTGAGGGTAAATATAGAGTGGTCTATCATATCATAGGTTAAACGTCACTTACACTTGTCTGAAAAATACTTTTTAATATATCTACATACAATAAAAAAATTGGGATAAAATATTTAGTCACACATACATAAAAAATTATATCAATTATTTAAAAAATATACACCACCAATCTAAAATCTTTGTTCCTTTTAGAATTTTGCGCATAGATTAAGAAATCATAAATATTGATAAACTAAGTTATTTTTATCCTTACTTTATTAAAAAAATAGAAAAAATTATTTAATTAATGTTTTTAACTTTTTAATGGTACAAATGGTCAAATATTATTATTATTATATTGTACCTTTTTTTTTTATAAATCATTAATTGTATCTTGATTTCTCAAAAGAATCAAATGTTGTGACAAAAATAAAAAGACAAAATGACCAAAAATTTGAAATAAATGGATTTTTTTTCTTTCTACCGTTTTTTTAAACATGAGAATGACCAAATATAACGCCGAAATGATTATGACTACGAGCGACGGAGTTAGAAGGGGAATCAACAGATGCCACACTCCCCCTAAACATTATTAAAAAAAATTATAATAGTGTGATATTATATTATTGATTTTATGTCAATTTTGGCCTCTCTATTCTATTAATCATAAAAATGGTCCATTTTTTAATTCAATTTTTTGGCTCTGTTTTTTAATTTGGTATAAATTTGATCCTAGCTTATGTCTTTCCAACTAAAAATTGTATTTTTTTGTACATAAAATATGATTTATTGCCTTAATATTTTTTTTTTTACCAAATATATTAAACATAAAAAAAGATAGTACAAAGAAAACTGGGGGGACGTCAACCTGACCCAGTAAACCACACAAAAATGTAGCAAACAAAGATAAAACAATTAAAATTAACTACAAAGTGGTTATGGAACCAACCTTAAAAGGTAAAGAAAAACCAAAGCACACACAAACTTATCAGACACTACCCAGCGAACCCGCGTACGGGCGCGAAACCGAATAGCAAAAAAACGATGAGTGAGCATTTGCTAAGGTATGAACGGCGAATAAACCAACCGCCAACACGGACGAATTCACGTACCACAACCCCCTATGACATAACATAGCAGGCATAAACTGCCCTTTCGAGCAAACAAACCCAAAGCCCGGCAAACATGTCGAATTCGATCGAAAACAGAAACAGACAGTTGAGACTGGGAGCTCTGAAGCGGCTGCAAAAAGCAGCGCACTAAGTTTGTAACAACACCACAACCTGTCACCGGAGGAGCAAGTAAACAGAACAACCCCAAAAGGGGTTTTAAGACTCCGGCGGCAAAGAAGAAGCAAACACTCTGTCGTTGAATGAGGCGGCCAGCAACCACCCATAACCACGAAGGATCTGCAGATCTTCACCGGAAACCATCGCACTTGTTCCAAAGATCCGAGAGGAAAAAAGCGCGATTTGAAAAGAAACACCACGATTAATCTGGTAAGCCCAGAACAATCGTAAGAAAACAAAACTCTGGAACCACCACCGCGACTACTGTTGAAAACCAACAGAAGACAACCAATGGATCCCGAGTTGAAAACCCCAACGGGGTGAAAAGGTGGTGTGGAGGAAGGACCTCGTCGCACGACCACCATCCAAGCTTACATATTGAACGGCGGCTTTGGATCTACGGGAAAAAACCAAAAAGGCGGTTTGAGTTTCTTTTGGGAGAAGAGAGTGTTTTGTGGGTGGTGAAATATTTATTGCCTTAATATTGAATTTAACGATAAAATATATTTTTTGGGTCTAGAATTCACCTTTTTAATGCAAAATATCGCAATTTTTATAACAATGTGCATGTGTTAAAACCAAAATTACAATAAATATGGAAAAGAGAGGCCAAAAAAGTCGACTTGAAAAAAATGGTCCATAAAATATAAATTCACAATATACTTTTTAAATTTAATCCTTTACTATATATTATACTTTTTAAACCCGGTTCATTTAAATTAAATTTCTGCGTCTAATGACCACGAGCCTTTCTCCATATCAAGAAAAAGAATCTTTTGTTATAAATGGTGCATAGTTAAAGCTTTTATTTTCATCTTATTTTTGTCTGTGCATAACTTTGAAATCAGTGTGGGAGGATAAATAAATAAAAAAAAAAGTCAAAATCCATGCATACGTGATAAAGTCAAAATCTTCATTTGGCATGGTTTTTCTTTTTTCTTTCTTTCTAACTTCTCTTGAAGGCGGTGGCCGGTGAGGTTTGAAACGGTGATCCGTGAGAATGAGTAGTACGTACTTTGTAAATTGTATGCTATGTTTGGTTGAAGATTGTAAAATGAGAGAAAAGGGTGATAGACAAAATGAGAAATGAAGATGTGAACTTTATTTTTATTTTTAAAGTGATTTAGTAATTAGAAATTTTATTATTAAAGTGAATAAGTGAAATGTCTGAAATTTAAATATCGACTCATGTATATATGATATCATTTTCTGCCAATTGAGTTAAACTCACGAAAATAATTAAGATGTGAACTTATCATTGAGGAAATTGATAAAGGAATATTTAATTTATTTAGTCAATTTAATTGAATACTATTATATTACTCTTCTGCCTTAAATTAAGTATCACATTTTAATCATGCATCTCCAATGTAGTCTTTTCTTCTAATTTGATTTGACTATATTTTTTTCTAGGAAAATTCTTTGATAGGCACAAACATAAATGTGAGGTGTTAGGCACACTCACAAAAACAAAATAAAATTAAATAGAAATGAAATAAAATGATGTTGATTGATGTGACTATATTACTTTTGTTCTAAATTTTTAGATTTGTGAGTGTGTGCCCAAATAAATTTGATTTAGGGTTGTGCCTATACAAGTGTTTCTCTTTTTTCTAATACATAAAGAAAAATGTTAATATATAAGATATTGTTCGATTGTCTCGGTGAATATTTCAAAATATTAATTTTTTAAAATTTTTATTAATAAATAATTACATTATACTAATAGCCAAAATTATGCATTGATTCATGAAAAACTTAAACTATAAGATTTATTTTGAGATAGAGGGAGTAAATTAGTAAAATTTGAATTTAAAACCTCCAACATACTATCGAAATTTCTTACGAAATAAGAGTATGTTCATTTAGTTACTCCACCACTGCTACCTTTTATTTTTTGGTATTAATCCTCTAGTTTCTAAGGAAATGGAGTTTGGTAATTCAGAGTTCAGTAGCGAATAAGAAAACTCTGACTAAAAATTGGTCCTACTAGAATTGAAGTTTGATTCTTCTTAACGATTTGTCATAAGGATAACTCATTCACCACTTGAATGCAATGTCTTGATTTTTACGCTACCTTTAATCACTTCAATTAATGATTACAATTAGTTATACTTTAAATGTATGTAGTACTTGTAATTACACAATGACGAAGTGGGTATATTATATACTCCCGCCATTTAAAAATATAATCAAAATTGAATTACAAAAATTTGATATATTTGGTTCAAAATCTAAACCAAATACATTTACTTTTGACCAATTTTTTCTTATATTTTGGAATAGTAAGAATACATTTCATCGATATTAGTCAATCATCTGATTACATTGTCCTATACATCATGTCTCGATCATAGGTATACACAGAAGAATGTTCTAAATCGCTACAAAGTACAAATTAACCCTAATTCTCCTACTATATATAAAATTGCATTATTAGCTAGGTCGGGTAATTTTGAGAGACATATAGAATAGAGTGTAAATTAAATATAGTTATACAAATATCTTCTTTTATAAAAAAAAATAATAATTGGATCTCGTTGACGAAGAGTTCAATGCAATTTTAAATTCAGATGTAGAACTGTTATCTAATCTAACAGCTGACATCAATAATATTCTATCACAACAAAATTTAATGTAACAAATAAATTCTTCTCATGTTTATCCTGAACTTACGTGATGCATGCCACTGGAACATTTGCTTTGCTCATTTTTATACACCAGCACCACCAGTACACTGTATTTTGATTCGGTGGGAATATTTGGTTGCTTTTTTTTTTTTTTACCAGCAAAAATATGAATACATTGTATTGAGCAAAATACTTAAGTTATTAATAGATTTTAAATAGCAAAATACGTTGCTAACACTTTTTTTTTATTTTTGTAGTGTTTTAATCTACAGTGACATTCTCGGAAGTATTTTGCTATTTAAAATATATTAATAACTTAAGTATTGGATATATTCTTTTTTGTTTAGCAACGTTAAAGTTGTTATGTTTTCGACATATTATATCAATTTGAAATAAAAAAATATTTGTGAATTACAATTTAAAGTTTTTTTTTTTGTTTTCACCAACAGTTTAATCTGGTTCGGAGTCAGTTTTGGCATTAAGTAGTTCCAGCCTCCTTTCGATCACAATTGCGGGGATTAAATCATGGTCCTCCCTACCAAATTCAGCTTTAATCACCACTGAACCAACTAACGATATGACACTGTATTACAAGTAAACGCTTATCATGAGGATCTAAACCAATATGTCTTTTCCCTGCTTGATACACATCTATTAGGTGTGTATAGTTGTCACATTCCTTTTTACTCTTTTTGAGCTTTGGTTTTGGATTTTTTTTCTTTTGTTGATCGTCCACTCATAAAAGATAAAAATGATGAGGACCTAGTAGTCTTATCATAGCGTGTGCATGTTTGTAGTCTTTAGGCTTATTTTTTAAATATGAATCTGATTTTTTAATTAAAAGGTGAAAATGGTATATTAGTTTTTAAAATATTTTATATAAATGTATTTACATAGGACTTCTTAAATAATTTTTTGGAGTACTTGTTAACATGATGACAAAGTCCAAATATGCAATTACCAAACTACTAGCCATTTCAAAAAAGACAATTTACACATTATCAAAGGAATTATGTATTCTTATAGTAGTATTTTGGTGTGCAACTATTTTTATTTTAACGGCAACATACATATTTTTTTTTGGTAACATACATGTTAATAATGGAAGAAAGTATAAGTAGTACCGAATCTAAATAATGAGTGAGAGTTAATATACAAGTGGTACTTAACCATCAAGAAAACAGAAAGAAAAAAATATAGAAGTTACGTGTCAAAAGCTTTCCGTCCAATGAACTTATTTTGACGTGATCCACTTGAACCCCTTTATAGTAGATTAATAATTAAGACCACTCAATTAAATATAGAAAAATGCTATTAGTGCCTAAGAAAATGCTAACTAGTGCTTAGGAAAATGCTATCTAATGCCTTTGGGACACTAGTTAAGAAATTAAATATTACTTCCTTCGGTCTTTAATATAAGAAACAAATTATTTTTTAGGTTCATTGAAAAACTAATGTATCTAAACTACATTATAGACTAAATACATTAGTTTTTGAATGAACCTAAAAAGTAGTTTGTTTCTTATATTAAGGATCAGAGGGAGTATAAATAAATCTTGGAACTTGTGTATTTAACTTTTTAAAAGTATAAATAACTATTATTTTAATGTAAAAGTTTCTTTTTTTTTGACTTCCTTAATTATTGGCCCGAATGCACTAGTTAGCATAACCCTTAAATATAAACAACCTTAAAAGCATTATTTTTAGAGCCTAAAAGCATTATTTGTTTGTTTAATACTCCCTCCGTTCCTTTTTATAAGAGACAATTGACTTTTTAGATTCATTCAATAATAAATGTATTTAAGCTATAATATAGATCAAATATATTAATTATTGATTAATGAATCTAAAAACGGAGGGAGTATTGTTTAGCATAATGTTTCTTTAGTTGTATACTTGTATTTAGTTCCTCTTCTCTTAACATGTGATCTGTGCTTGGACTAGAGCCTAGTAATATTCTTTAGTATCTTAACAAAATAATCCTTCTTTTATCTTTCTTTCCTTTCCTTTTTATTTTAACTTTTTTACTCCTTTTTTTATTCCTTTTTTCCTACAACAGTAAAAATGATCATTGTCATACGACATACACAGGTGAGTTTTAGAGAGTATTCAGGAGAAGCAGTGACATTTGACACCAGATTTTGAGGGCACCAATTATATTTTAATATATATATATATATATTAAAATAAATATAAGCTTTAACTCTAATAAAAAAAAAGCAAGCTTAGATTGGCCATATGTAACATATGCATATATATACATATAATAATTAAAATAATTATAATTAATATATTAAAATCATTCTCTCTATGTACCAACAAAAATAATTCATACATAAATTGTGTAAAAAAACGCTAAATAAATATGATTAAGAATAGAAAACATAGAATGAGTGAGAACTAATTAGACTAGTGTGAGTTTGCATCTAGCACGTGAAAATTTGAATGCTACTAATACATGTTTAGATTTATTGATATATGTACAACTATTTCTATTTATTTTCTTTAAATTTATATGACCTATAATTTCGGAAAAAATAAAATAAAATTATGACTTAAAAAAAAATAGGACACCAAATTCATTCCGCACTCAAACACTACAAGGATTACATGATTTCTTGACGGCCAAAAGCCCTCTAAAGCAAGGAAAAGTCGTCAGAAAATTTGAACCTACTGGCGGCCATCGTGCGTCAGTAAATGTTCCGCCGGTACGCTTACTGGCGGCCTCAACCGTCAAGATAACAAATGACGGATTTTACTGGCGGCCCGGTCCGTCACAACGTTGAAACGGCTATATTCTCACGTTTTAGTTCCAGACGGCTACGGTCGTCAATAAGTTTCACTTAGTGACGGAAAATTCCGTCAGTACGTAGTGACGGACTGCATCTCCCTGACACGACAGAATTTGTTGACTGACGCTGTTGACTAGGTAGCGGCGGCTTTGGCCGCCAGTAAATGGTGACGGCTTGTTTTTAAAAAATTAATTTTTTTAATTTGTTTGAATATAAAAATAATTATTTTAATTAATTTAAAAACATATATTTTATTTATTATTTTTAAAAAATGAATTTTATTTAAATAAAAATTAAAATACCACAATTTTTATTGTATAATAATAAAACATAAATTAAATTTTGCACAATAAAATAGAAATACGAAATTAAACATTCAATAACGAAATACGATAATTGTTTTAATATTACAAACAAAGTACGATAATTGTCACAAAATTATAAAGTACGATATTTGTCACAAAATAGTTAAAATAACATAATAAAATTACAACGCAAACATCGAGTTATGCACTTCCGCGTCTCCCCCTTCCTCTTGCACTTCCGGCATTTGTTCTTCCCCTTGTCCTTCCGCCACTTCCGCTGCTTGTCCTTCCGCCTCTTGAATTGTTCATCATGCTTTGATTTATACCCCCACTTAAAGGAAATTCATTTCTACCGCCTTGAGCATTCTGTCCAATTTGAAAAAAAAAAATTAATCAAAATTATTTAAAAAATAATTTATTTGACGAGTTTTTTTATTATATACTTTATAGTAGTTTACTATAAGTATTAATCGTAATTTTTTTTTAAAATACTAATAAAAACAACTAACATGTAAATAAAATAACTATGGGTATATATTTATTTAACCAAAAACAACTAACAAGTAAATATTTATAGTTTACTAAAACCCATTGTTTTTACTATCATATACTTGTTATTTAATTATCATATAAATAATAATTTTTTTTTGACATGTTTAAATTATCACTAGTTTTTATATTATCACAAGTTTTTTTATTTGACAATATGGTAAATTGACTATGCATATATGTTTATCACATATAGAAAGTTAAATCACTTAACATAAAATAAAAAAATAAAAACAGTAACAAAGATACAAAGTTTTAATTTTTCTCACATAAAAAAAAAATTCGGTTCACATTTTTATTACATACAAAGTTTTAACTAAATCACATTAAATCTATCACATACAAATCAAATAAAAAATGCAGCAAAGTTTTCAATACATACAACAACAAAGATATCAAGTTTAATTTTAATCATGTTATTTTTCCAGATATCATGAGTTGCAAATTAATTCATACAAAAAAATAATCTAAGTTATACTACTTACTTGTTATGCTGAGTAGTGTCTGACTTCAAGTTTTCAAGACTAAACTCCCAATAACATCAACCGATGAATCAACCGACGAATCAAATAACATAATCTAAATCAAAATTAACAAAAAAAAAACAGTTTCAGACATATAAAAGTTGAAGTGAGAGAATTGATTTGTTGAAGTGAAATGGAAATAGAAATGAAGGAGCAAGCTGTATTGATGAGTAATTAAACTCATGCATCAGTGACCGACCGTTGGAGGAGAAGGAAAAGCTTTGAACTTTGACCAACCGTTACTGACGGCTTCTTCCGTCAATAAATCGTTCGCAGCAATCAAGGCTGACAGCCCACTGATCAAGGCTGAACGGCTTTTTTTTTTTGAACTTCGTCAACACTTTGTGACGGCTTGAGCCGTCGGTACATCCATCAAAATGATTTGGCGGTTCTAGCCGTCAGTAGCCTATTGTGTTGTGACGGATGTGACCGTCAGTAAGGTTTGGACGGATTTCCATTCCAATTTTATTATTTATTTAATTTATTGACGGCTTATACTCTCTTTATTGACGGATCTGGCCATCAATAAGTTACTGACGGCCCAAGCCACCAGTAGGTATGGATTTTTTTCGTCAGGAAAATCAGGTATTCTTGTAGTGAAAATCTCAGGGACGGTCCTGAACATACATATCATGTATAGAAATATAGTTTTTAGAGGTAAGTTAATATTGATAAAAAAAATTCACTTATGATTAAATTTAAAATACTGTATTATAAAAAAATTAAAATACTGTATATTATATTATTATGTAGACTTAAATAAATTATATTTTTTTATTTAATAAGTTTAAGAATTAAAGTTTATATTGCATCTAAAAGAAAAGAATTAAAGTATATATTCTTTCAACAAAAAAATAGTAAAGTGTAAAAATAACTTATTGCTTTTGTCAAAAAAAATAAATTAACTTATTGCTATATATCTATAGTTGAATATAAATCATTTAAAAATTCCTGTTATATACAAAAAATCTATAAATAAAAGTTAGTGGAATATTTAAGTAAAAAATGTATTCGTCAGAAAAAAAAGTAAAAAAAGTATTATTACTTTATTAAAAGTTAAATACGGATAATTTTCAAATCTAATTTCAAATCATTTTTTTTAAAGTGTGCATCCTTTTCAGCTTTTTTTCCCCCACAGCACAACATATATATATATATATATATATATATATATATATATATATATATATATATATATATATATATATATAACGTTGCTATAATGTAACCTTCAATTCATTGACACGCCACCATCCATTTTGCTGCTTCTTTTTACTTCAATTGGATTGGGCTGCGACGTTCAAAGTTTAATTTAGTGAGTCGGAATGGATAGAGACTCAAACATAGTAAAATCATAGTAATCGTAGGTATGAAAAAGACTTACATTAACCAAGTAAATGTAATAGTGTTCGGATACAATATCGACACTATCTTTAGAACCCTAAGTCAAATTTAATTTTATACTTTTTCTTTTTTTTTAAGTGTCCAAAAACGTCAGATTTAACGTTTCTATTTAACTGTCCATTTCACGTTTTTTAAGAGTCCGATTTGTCAATTGCATCCTTTGTCAATTATCTTTTTCAATAAAACTAATTAATGTTATATATTTGGAAAACTAAAGTTTTTTTTTAAAAAAAAAAGAATTTGTACATAACATATTACACTAAATTTTATTTTTTTGAACATAATATATTAAAATATTAAATTTATTGGAAAGAGAAAGTCTGTGCAAAACAATAGGAATTTATTGGTGGATTAAAATTAGGGTATAATAGGAAGATAATATACAAAAATACATTTTCTTAATTTGGTGTTACTATTTTAAATGGACACTTAAAAAGGAAATGAGGGAGTACTAATTAAGTTTCACATTTGAGTAAGATCTATTATGTGTGACTTAAGTATCACATTGGTTAAAAGAGTTGATGTTGAGCTAAGTGAAAAAATTATAAACCTATTATTTTAAAGTTTTGAATAAAAGTATGGTGTGAAAAATCACTTATATAATTACTCCCGACTCAACGTATCAAACTACCTAATCCAATAAGACTTTCATTCACAATCTAACATTTTTAAATGACCCTTCTCTTTATCAATTGATTTGTGCAAACATACAAGATTTGCTATATATATTATACTGATTTATAACTAACTCAAAATTTTGAGCCAAAAACTCTAATTTTAATTGTTATGCCATTCTTAATTGTATTTAAGTGGTTAATAAATTTTAATTGAAGATGAATTATTAAGAGTCATAATCGACAGGGCTAGTTCCGATAGGGGGACAGGTGCGACGGCCTTAGGCCTACTATTATGGGTGGGCCATAATTTTTTTTATAATCACCTACTATTATAAAATAAAAACCAATTATATCAATAATCAAATATGCTTGCTTGCTTATGTGTGTAAAAAAAACACTTGTTTTGACCTTAATAGAAAATAGGTAACATAACTTTCGATGAATTAAGAGTGTTACAATTTACTATGTTAACTGAAACAATGTATGTCATTCATTGATATTCTTAAATTTGTCAAATATACAGATTGTTATCCGAATGTATCAATTGCTTATGGAGTTTTTGTAAGGGTTTCTAAATTTGAGAATGTGATAAAATGGATAATTGTAATTTGATTATTAAAATTGATAGATAAGAATCCGATTTGGAGTTCTTAGTACATAACAAGAATGGGGAAAATAGAAAAAGACTTAGTCCAAAGACTTAAACCATTACTCTACTAGAGAGTACCAAAGGGAGAGAGGAGAAACTTCATAAATTTTCTTCATACCCACTATTGATCCTCATTTCATTATTTATGCACAACCCAAGGCTTCTTGATGTTAGGATCACTAGTCATATGTCCATTTACCTCAACCAATTATATTATGCCAAATGTATTTTCTCATATGCTATTTTGAATCATAGCAGTTTTACTGATATAATGTTTGCGACTGTAGCATCGATGGAAAAAGAGTTTTCAAAATTGAAGTTGATTAAAACCTACTTGAGATCTTCAATTTTCAAGAGACATTAAACGGTTTGACAACTTTGTTAATTGAAAATGATATGTTGGAGAACATTGATGTTGATGTGATTATAAATAACTTTCAAGTATAAATAATTTTTTAAATATTTATAAAACTATTATTATATATTAATGTTTATTATATTAAATACATTTTTTTTTCTTATGTTTGGTCTAAGACCCATAAAATATTACAAACTGATAATTGAAATAAATTTTTATTAGACTTATATATTCTTACAAACTGTAGATTAACAGAGTTCATTTTTCTAAAAGTCGAAAGGTTAAAAAAAAGCACAACTTTGGCACGTGGATTTTGATGTTTTGTGAAACTTTTGTGTCTTTTTCTTTTTTCTCTATTATTATGTAGTACTATGTTTGGGGTTGATGCACATTGCACATCATAAAATCTGTTTATTCCACTTGGTTTTGTTTTGTGATACGCTGTGAGCTTATTATTGGACCACATAACCAACAAAAAAAATTCAACGCTTTATGCGTCCAATCATTTTATGTTTTTTTTTCAAATTGTTAGGTACATGAACACCAGCCATTGACAAATTACTTTGTGTAGTAGTTTCCTTTCATTTTTCTAAAAGAATTTTAACTTTGCTCGTGTAATAAACGTAATACTTTTTCTTTTACTATAAAAGGAAATAATATAGATAATGAGGCATATATAGTCGAGCATTAATGCTTTTATAAAGAAAATGAGATATAAGTTGAAATTAGTTTAAAATATTAAAATTTGAGTATGAATAAGGCCCACGAGATAAAAAGTGCATGCTAAATTGATGATAAACTAATGAAGGATAAAACATAAATTAAACAGTCTGCTAAAGGGGAATATGCCATATTAAGCGCTAGCAACGGAGTTAGAACTGTTTTTACAAGGACATATTTTAAACGTACATATATATTTTTTCACCATAATATATTATTAATGGCTAAAAAAAAACCGAAACCCGTCTCAACCCAAAAATACTCGCAAAAAGTAAAGCGATTTGGGCTGTTTATAATGGGCCACGGGTCGGCGGGTTGAAAAATTCGGTTTGAACTGAGTTATTATGGGCGAGTCCGGGTAGAGGAAACTACACCGACGGTGCCCGAAACTCATCCGCATGAGTAAATCAAAATGCTGCGTTAAATACTTTCCTTTTGTGAAACCAAAAATTTGATCTTTTTTCATCTTGTTTGTTTAACTTCGCTGAAATCAAATGTTATATTTTAAATTTTATGAGATTTTAATTATTTTTTTTATTACTTTTTAAGTTGATTTAGAGTTTGTAACACTTTTCTTTTGTGTTTGTTTCATGATTTTCTCATCTTTGATTGCATATTTTCGCAATCTAAATTTCAAAGGTTGGGTTTGTTATTACAGTATTTTTATATTTATTTTTTGATTTTTTTTATTTCTAACCGAATCAAACCGTCCAATAACTCGTTTAAACCGAAAACCCGAACCCGTGAAAATCGATCTCCATTTTACGAGCGGATTGAGCCTTATTTTTTTACTCTGCGGTTTCACATGGATAACAATTTTGGACCTGAATCTGTCCGATGTCCACCCCTATTAATTGTATAATAGTTTATTCATTTTAACTTTGTTTACAAAATTAAGGTTGAATTTGACACTTTACAATAATATTATAGTCCTTTTTTTGTTAAAAATAAAAGTTAAAAGGTTAAATAGAATAGTAGACATAGACAGACAGAGGATCGGACTCGCATCCTAGCTAATATGTGGAGCTGTACTTCTAAACTATTAAACGCATCACACATTAGTTATATAGGTTAATGTTACATTCGTAAATCGCAAGTGGTTCATCGTTGATCAGTGTTTAAAATTATCTGAAATTTTAAAGATTGTTGATAATATTTTTAAAAAGTAAAAAATTACGACGATCTCCAAATGTTTATAGCTAAAAAAATGATATGGTTGGTGTCAGTTTCATACGATTTACATTTTTATTTTCCGTTATTTTAATCAAATCGGTATCAATTAAGTCATTATTTCAGCCGTAAAAATAAAAATGATTATCAACTTAAACTTCCAAACAACAGTATATATCGTCATTAAAATCTTAAATATTTTTAACTACCACTTATAGTAGTGGTCCATATTAAAATTTTCGTTCTTATATAATTGCAAAAAGTAATAATATATAATATACCATTTAATCAAATTGGGACTTTGTAGGGCAACCACTCTTCCCAGCCCCAAAGGAGCACCCCGTCCCTACACTTAGGGGTGTGCAATGGTTTGAAACCACACCACACCAAACCATAAATTATGATATGGTTTATAACCAAAACCATTTCAATGACAAACCGGTTATTTTATAAAATCAATTTGGATATGGTTCATAACCGGTTTGAAACCAATTCAAAACCGGTTAGTAATAAAAATTGGATTATTCAATTGAACCAACTTTTTTCATAAAAAATCAGGAATTTTTTTCCAAAAAAAATTAGAACTTTTTTTCCGAAAAAATATTAGAAATTATCACGGGAAAAATCGGAAATTTTTTTACGGAAAAATCGAGAACTTTTTTTCCGGAAAAAGTCGGAAACTTTTTTTCCGAAAAAATCGGGAACTTTTTTTCCCGGCAAAAAATCAAAAAAAATTTTCGGGAAAAATCGAGAACTTTTTTTCCAGAAAAATCGAGTATATAAAGTGTAGGCTACACTTTATATGTAAATTAAGATGGCATTATATACATAGTGAATATAAAAAAATGATATTATTTGAATAATCAAATGTTGACAACTTCTTTTTATCGTTAATTGTGTTAACCTTCCAATTTTTAGAAGAATGAGACTTTCATAATTCGGTATTTGATTGAAAGATAAGTAAAGTCTAATCAAGATCTTTTTCTCCCACAAATCAAACTCAGATTTCCAGAACGATTTGTTTTTAGGGAGATTATTAACCACTTAAGTCAATCACTTAAAAAAGTGCATTAATTCAACATCTTAAAACTTTAAAAAAAATGACTTCTTTTACATAAAACCTAGTAGTACAGTATTATTTCTTTTTGACTTCTTAACACAAAACTTAGCATGACCTAGCAAGTAATTAAAGAAAATGTTTAAGAGTATTATTGGAACACTCGTTAAAGATGCAATATAGAAGTTTTGACTTAAAAGTGATGTATTCAACTTTTTTTAAGTTCAAAAATTATCATTAACAATATTAAATTTCTATATTTTGCATACTTAATTAGTATATTTAGGACACTTGTTAACATGACTTATAGAGTAATAGTACAATAAAGTAAGATTGTAATAAAATTCAGTTGAAATGGTAAAAAGATTTGGAATCCAAGGGATATATATTGCTATGTTGGCTGCAAATTCAAATTCAAATTCTTAATTCTCTATTTCTCAACAACACGTGTGTGTGAGTTTTGTTGTCAAAGCGCTAACTAACTCTTTCAAACAAAAAAAAAAAAAAAAATTAAAACTGAATAGCTACTACAAATTTTTTACACGGTTTTTTTATAAGTAAATAAATTTTGTAGAATTATTTCTTTATATTCATTAAACTCTTTTTTTTTAATGAAATTTCATTAAACTCTTCTAATCAAATAAAGAGTTATGCGTGGATCTTTTAATTTTACAATTGCAAATGGTTCTTTTTACCAATTATTAGCACTATAAATTTATCACTTTCACTAGCTCTCTACAACTTGGCATCCAACCACACGACAGCTTTCCAAAAGAACCTTGTCAAATTTTTTTTTGACAAATTGTCAAATTAATTATTATAAGCTCTAAGAGGTGATTATCTCAACAATTTTATTTTTTCATACACATTTGTTTAGGTTGTTTATAAAAAATAAAAGACATTTTTTAAATATAATTCCAATGTTTTATATCTTTCATTGTTATTTATTGTAAAATAAAAATGAGGAAAACATATATAAATAAAACATCGGTGCCGATTGAGAAAAATAGTTCAATGAATAAAAAAAGCAAAAAAGAAAATGAAAAGAAAGTATTAAAGAAAGAAAAACAAAAGTGCATTTAGTGAGAATGAAGTGTTTGTGAAATTGAAGACATAGCAAGTGTCTGATGGGATAAGTATGGTGAGGTCCGTGAGGAGTGGAATGGTACACTCTGCCTATGGGACACCTAGCTAGCTTTGTTCATGTTGAGTTCATTGAACATATGTACAGAGGCGGAACCAAGGGGGTGGCTGAGGGCGGTCACGGCCACCCCCGAAAAATAAAAAATTATTAGTATATCTTTGTTTTAGAAAATTACAAATGTATATATTATATATATTTATTTCAGCGAAAAACTAATAGTATTGATGGTTGGCTTGATGGTTCAAAGTTGTGCTCCTTAACAAGAGGACATGTGTTCAACTCTTAGAGGGGGCATTTTCTGGTTATTTTTTGTTTTTTTAAAACAAAATCAATACTTGGTGACAAAACATTGTTTCAAACAATTAGCAATGACATTTTTCTAAATAAAGTTAATTTTTATATATATGTATCAATGCAAAAAATGAACAATTTCTATTTATTTTATTTTAAAAAACACAACTATATATTTTAAATTATAGACACCATTTTTTTTACTATATGTGTAATATAATAATAACACATATGATTTTCTAATGATCAACTTTGTGCGAGTATTAGTTCAAAGTCAACTATTGATTATTTTAAGTCACTTGCCACACATATGTATTACTTTAAAGTATGTAATTTGATTGTAAAAAAAAAGTATGTGATTTAATTTATTGTCAATCAAATTTTTATATTTAATTTATATACTATAATTTTTTTAGTAGCCCCCGGAAAAAAAATTCCTGAGTCCGCCATATGTGTTTATTTTCTCTTAAAAAGGAAGCAACACAAATCTTTTCCTTTGCTTGTTTGGAAGGCATAAAATGGTTTCTGAAAATATATAATTGATTTTGACATAGGTATTGTTTAATAGAAATGATTCTGACTCAAATTAGTTCTAATTTAAAAGTTGGAGTCTTTGATTTCCTCTAGAATTGGTTTGTAGCATCAAAATATACTCTTTTTAATTCATTTTTATGTAAATATATCAAAATATAAATAGTTTTATATTTAATTCATTTTGAGTTAAAATAATTTTATATAATTAATTTAATCAATATTAAATTTTACTTGCACACTATGATTAAAAAAATACCTAGTTACCTACGCATTAGAAAATACATTAAACTTCCAATCGAGGCTGGTTTAAGCGGAATGACCTATTCTCTTTTTTTCTTTTTCTTTTTTGGTCAAAAAGCTATTCTCTTATAACATGGCAAAGTCGAAGTTTTAGTCCTATTGAAAACTCTGACCCAACAATTTCAATCTTCACAACAAATTGCTTCAAAACTTGAGAAATATCATTAAGGATATTTTGTAAAAGCAATGTTCAATTAAATATTTCCAAAATACATTTCTTTTTCTTTTTTTTTGACAAATTCCAAAATACATTTCTGATTTTACTTTTTTGTGAAAATAAGTATTTATGCATTAGATTTTTTTTTATACAAAGGAAGTGTATAGGCGTTAATAACTTAAAGTTGTATCAACTTTATCAAATTAAAAGAGTTTATCTGGAAATTTAGAATACATACTACAATTGAAGAGATCTTTACACTTAATTGTAGTTGTTTTACAGCACTTAATTTGAGTTTAACTGAAGTTAACTGTATTAAGTTTAAAATATATGTTTAGTCCTACACTATGAAGGACGGACACTTCTCGTATTAGGCGTGTCCGTGTCCGACACGTGTCCGTGTCAGTGTCCGATACCGACACGACACTTATGATTACACTGAATTATGTCATTTTTCCAAATTATTATTGGTGTCGCCGTGTCGGTGTTCGTGTCGTATCCGGTGTCCGTGTCGGTGTTCGTGCTTCATAGGTCCTACAGATATAGTAAAATTTTATTTGAGTCTTGCAAGTTTAATTTTAAAAATAGACCCAGCTCAACAGTAGACCTAGCCCGCTCATATCAGATAATGTTTTTGTTTTGTATGATTGATCATTTGATGATGAAGGTTTGCTCAGACATGGTTGCTAGACTTCACCAAAAAAAAAAAAAGTAAAATAAAAATTGTTATGATATTTTTTATATGTTGTTATGATATTCTCAAAATTAAAAATATATTAATAAAAAACATTCATTTACCATTCTCTACAAACACTTAAAGATTTCTTTAAATTTTTTTCTCTACTTTCCTCCCTCCAAAACCCCCACAACTCCCCTCCCCTCCCCTCCCCTCCAAACTCAAAATCAAAACCTAAAAGTTTGGAGGCTATCGCTAAAGAAAGTGCCTGAAGGGGTGAGAATAGAGAACAAATCACTCAATAAAATGTTGTCCGAAGGCCATTAAAACCAAAGATTTTGGTTTTCATGTGATAAAGATTTTTTTTTTGGATATTGCGAATTTAAATTCTAAGATGTTTGATTTTGATTTCTAGGTTACTTGTTAGAGGGACTTTCGGTATGCATGTTATGGTTTTGTTCATTTAATTGTAATGAATTGGCAGTTGACGTTGAGTAGAAGATGGGAAACACGGACCAATAGGGAAGAGAAGAAAGGTGAATTTGAGTCTTGAACTTTACAGTGATGAAGATGGAGATTTCAAGGTTTAGAAGATGATTGATATTTGAACTTTACAGCGATGATGATGATAGGCTTCAGTGTATTTCTGGGTTTTAGTTCCTGAACTCGTCATAGTAAAGGGGTTAAAAAAAAATTGGGTTCATGGTCGAATGGCTTTGTCGGGTGATCTAAATGCGTTGTGACATGGTCAACATAAAAAACAACCTTGTATATCACATTTTCCTTTTCTCTTCATCTTTATACTTTCTAACGATTCAAACTGGTCATTGTCTAATTGACTCGGTCAACATCGAATTAGTGAGCTATTAGTCAAATTGCATGTTTGAATAGTCTCATATGTGGTTCAAGGTTGTTCGGAGCAAATTGCATGTTTGAATAGTCCCATGATGAAATACAACCATAGAGAACCCTGATTCATCATAACCCTAAAACTTAGAAGTTAGAACATGCGAACAGCTGCAACTGTCACATTATATTTTCTATTGTGTTGCACTTTCTTCTCTCTAATTTTCCCTAAGTTTGTTTTTCTTCTAATAACTGGCATTGTCTTCTTTCATTCATGGGTGTTTTGTTCCCGACAATTCTCTAACATAGGTTCATCCACCTTTGTCCTTTGTTTACTATCCATAGGCTACAAAAATTAGCCAACAAGTCATCCACCTTTGAACCCCAAATGACAAAACTGAGTGCACTTATGGTTTATTGTGGCGGACAAAAATGCCGACATACAGTCCAAAACTTATTAAAATGTGGTAATTGTCATCCACCTTTACAAACAAAGAGAAGAAAGGACAACAACGCAAAGAATACAACTTTTCATTAACTACAAAAACAAAAAATATACAACATTAAATACATAATAGGCAAACAAACTAAAAGAATAAGGGTGCTAGTTTATATTCATCAATATCTATGCCGTGAGAAACCTGAGGATCCAGTATTATATGTACCTCTGGAGGATCTACTAGGAGAATCCATTGTGTTCTTGTAGGGAGAGTAGGCAGCTTTGGCCGGTTCTGGCACAGAGTCCAAAGGTATAGATTCTGCAAAGCATGCTGTATTAATGCGTGTCCGCTCAAGTTCTGATTGAAGGAACTCCGAGCTGTACTGCTGTGCAAGAGACTGAAATGCACAATATACAGCTTTAGACAGTAAATTTAGTAGCAGAATTCAACATATAAATCTTTTACTAGACGCCAATATAAATATTTTCCATTTACAACAAAGCTCATTTTCATATTCCTTAATTTAATAAAAGCATTCTCAGAATTCAGACACACGAAGAAATGAATACTACACTAATCAGTTGCTTACAATGAGCTCATCTGGTGTTACAGTTGTTCCTTGTTTATCATCTGCAATTGCATCTTCACTACCACGAGTTGTACGACGATTATGTCCTGGATTGTCGACAACGTCAGTCACACTCTCGGTGGCTTTTTCCAAAAGTAGTCCTTGTAAAGACTTCAAGGAATCTCTTGCATCGGATGTGAAATATGGGTTTAATACCGTCTCGAAGTACTCAAGCTGCATGGATATACATGTTAGTTAATCAAGAAGAGCGCTTAAAATTAAGCTCCTAGTCATCACATCAAAATAAATACTGTAGGTAAAGGCCGTGAAATATAATTGATATAAATTTATTGAAAATAATATCATGAAGAAAACACTTTATGACCCGGTATCTACCTAGTGAAGCGTTAGGGGTTACCCAACCTACCCTATACATACATATAATTTAATGTGGGGTTTTATTTTACTCTTCTAGATAGCATTTTTATCTTTTTCTTCATCCAATACATCACATCTCTCTTCCCTACATAGTATTTCCTCCCAAATAGGTGTGAAAATATTTTTCCATTGCCCAGACAAAGCATTTTTTAAAGTTAAGTTACAAATGCATTATAGAAGTTGCATTCTTTCTTTGGATTTATTAGGGAAGAACAGTGAGAAAAGGGAGAGCTTGCTAAGTGAGAAAACACCAGGGATTTGTTTTCTTAAACTTAAAAAAATGTGATTTCAAGGTTGTATTAATTTTTTTACAGAACCTATTCAAAGCAACATAAAAAAATTAGAGAGTTGAATTTTTGCAGAAGATTGAACAACAAGGAGCTTCAGCGAGGGCTTCATATGCCATATCGCATAACCCTTAAAATGCCACAGTAATAGAACATACCTCAAGCATGAGTTGACAGAATCCATTTGTATCAAGTGATCTAAGATCTGTACTTTCATTTTCGTGAAAAACGCTGATGAATGTATCAATCAAGCCTTCCACAAGAATGCCAAGTGTTTTATCCAAGAGAGGTTTGGCACCAGCAAAAACCTATGACAAAAACAATCCACCTCAGCAGACTACTATTGAGCAACTATAGTCAAGACATTATTTTTTTAATTAGTGCTGATCGGGTATTTTTAAACTTATGTAAAGAGCTAAGTTTAGCAAGGTTCTTCTTGTGACTAAAATACTCAACACAACACTCAAGTGTTCACTTGTAAAATTTCTACACTGAGCAGCATCTAGCAGTAACTGGGAGAATTTTTTGGTAAATCAAGTAAAACTCAGGCAGGTAATCAAGTTGGAGCATTTCCTTTTTAGCATTTTTACAGGTCTTGTCCAGAGTAAGAAGCATAATAAGGCAGTGTTATCTGATGCGTCTTTCAGTGTCCTTGGTTGGAAAAGAATGTTCAGGTCTTTAACCGAAACATCTGATCACAAGACTTACTTTTGATATGCCAGTACTTTCATGGCGTTGTGGAGTTCTGCACATGTCTCTTGGTAGATATCAAGAGATCCTTTGCTAGATTGTTACATTTCTAAGGATGAATCTTATCAGCAAGTCTAATGCTTTATATATCTCCTTCCTTCAAATAAAACTTATCTTTTGCATCTTAAGAAAATGTGGGATTTGAACCCCTTATCACATGAAACAATTACCTCTGCATGCACAGCTACCAATGTGTGCAGCAACTCTACTGATGCATCGCGGACACCCTGAAAGAAACCAGGATTAAATGGAATTTCATATTAAAACATAATTTTCCAAAATCAAAGCAAAAATCATTTTGAACGGAAACAAAAGCAACCAATAAGAACAGTCAAATTTACAATAAACACTATTGTTGCTAGGTCCTCACTTTAACTGCAGGCGCTGCACCCCATTGAATGCCAGAATTTAACAGATAACTCGTTGCAGCAGATCTGATCAAGGTTGCCTGATGAAAACACAAGAAAGTGTCATTGTATTGAATAGTGAACGTGAGGGATATGGAGCAGCTTTTTTGAACAAGAAATGTATACTTATTACTATTTTACCACCATCGACCTTCCTGCTTCAGAATAAACAGTCCTTTTTTAAAATGTTTTTTTGGAGACTATTGGGAAAGACCCAAGTCCCAAATAGAATAGTGATAAAGCCTGAAATGAGTTTATAAAGAATGCCACCCCTCACCTTACAAACCAGTTTTGTAAGGGTGAGTTAGATCCAATATAAAAAACGAATATATGTATCAGAGCTTATTGGTCAGGTCACCATTTAACTCCACACACCAAGCCCAATAGTATTGGGCATGAGGAGGTGTATTGGAAAAAATCCAAGTCCTACATAGATTAATTTCTACGTAGGACTTGGATGTATTCAGAAATTTGCATATATTAGGGAGAAGCTAAATTAATTTCTTCATGTATATCATTAATGATATTGATAGTCAATGCCTGATACTAGGCTGCGCAGAATACAAGCTAGTAGACCTGGAGGAAGAGAAGCTTTGTGACTACTATCAGTCACTACACAAAATCTTACAATTATTTTATGTAGAATAATGCAACATCTTGTTATTTAAGAAGCAAAAGGCAATGGATATTATTCCAACTGATAGTTTATCCATAAACCGATCATAGGAAATGTTAACTATAAAAGTCACTCCATACAATTCTGGAAAGTTCTTTTTTCCGAAAATAAATAATTACAATGGTATTCACAGACAAAAAAGTAATAAGATTTAGAACTCTTATATCTTTTGTAACATCTACTTCCTTCCCAGTAAAAAGGATGAGAACAAAAAAAAATTCATTACCTTGGCAAAAGTATATTGTTCAAGGACCTTCTCTTCAAGCCCTGTAAAAGAAATTACAAGATCTTGTACATCACTGTTTCCTTCATCCTTCCCCCTGAATTAAAGGAAACCTCGTATCAGATTGTACTAGTAAATAAAAAGTAGGCTAAAGTATTTTAATAGTTAATAAAACATGTATAGTGTGACATATCTGTTTTATTAAAATATTTTAGCCTACTTTGTCCATTAAAATATTTTGAAATAGTTAGTCACATTGGCAACAATAGAAGAGGATAAATTTAATCAGTTAAAAAATTACTCCACTGGAATTATATGGATTGCTCGAGAGAAACAAATCCTAATTCAATGAAGAAACAAATTATGAAATATAGAGAAATATGAAAACCAATCCTAAGAGACAATCTAAGATATTCTAAATTACTCATAGATACAACACAAATACTATGAAACATTTTTCATATATCTGAACACTCCCCATCAAGCTAAACTTACTAGAACTGTGATACCATCTTAAAATTTGGGTTTAGAGCATTACTCAGCCTTCAACCAACTTTTGAGGTGAAAACTGCCCAAGTCTTATAAGCACTATTTAGGACATACCTCTAGTAGATGTGGAACACTCAACACATCAACTAACACTCAGGAATAGATATTTGAAGCATGGCAAATGGAATATCAAAGATCTCAACAAACACCCTCAGACTCAGGCTCAGACATCTAGAGCATGAACAAATGTGGGTGGAATAACAGACATCTTGTCCCTATAATAGATCTAGAATAAATTCTAGTGCCAATTTGAATTTAGGAAGATCTGAAATTGGTTCTAAATGACTTGAGAAATTGTGTATCAAGTGTATTTATTTATAATTTATAATAAAATGCATACAGCCAAATCCATTGATGATAGGTGTTGTGTTGTGAGAGTCCCACATTGGATAATGATACGACTTAAATAGTAGGTTATGAGCGGATGGGAACATAGTTTTTGGGGTTGAGTTAGGAACAAACTCAAATTCTAATATGATATCACAACCCATCCTAGATCCATTGGGCCAACTTATCGGGCCACCTAGTCATGTTCCAGACGTTCTACTTCTAGGCGTGAAGAGGTGTCTTGAGACTCTGAGAATCTCGCATTGAATAGTGATATGACCTGAAATAGTGGTTATAAGTGGGAGGTAACCTCACTCCATTAGCTAGCTTTTAGAGTTGAGTTAGGTCCCAACAAAAATTCTAAGATGGTTGTGAGGGACATGTGTTGAAACCGGTGAGCTAGCTTTAGGGGTTGAGTTAGACCCAAATTCTAAGAAAAGAGACAAAATTGGATTAAAATAAGCTTTATATTTATCCTATTATCTGCACCAAAATATCTTAAATATCTCAACGTGTATATACCCTTAAAAAGAAAATGTCTCAACACTATTAACAATAACAATGTACCTGGAGTGCTGCCAGATATGTCTATATTTGTCATACAACTCATAAGAAAGTTCATCTTTGCAATATCCAATATTGCTCAGTACAATCAATAACCGTTGATGGGGGTCAGTAACGCCTCCTCCAAGATCCGAAAGTGCATTTTCTTCTACTTCATGAGCATATCCATTAGGTAAATAGGAGCCTTCATTGTGTGAGCTATGTTCGCCAAGTTCAATTCCAATACGCTCTAAATTACCTGATAGCCAACAGAGAAGCCAATTTTGTAACTGAAAATTCAAGTACTCCGACACTATTTTGTTCTATCACCATCTTACTTCTATTTCACTTTATTTCTAAATAATGTATAGAAAGAAAGCTTGAGCCAACTAATTCAACATACCAGCAAAATCCAGGAAACAGTTTAAAAATGCAAGTCTGACAGATTCTTGAATTTCTTGAAGTTGGATAAATGTATCCTCTGATTTAGTTGCCTCATTCCGTAAGGACCGAAGCATCCTAACAGGATCATTATTATTAAAATATTAACACCAATATTTAGATATTATATATACCAAGAAATGTGTAAAGTGGGGGCGGGATTTTTGCTCTTTTTTTTTCCTATTGAACGTATTCGGATAATGACTGATACAGAATGTTAAACTTCGCAGTGAAGATAGTATACAAGACAATAAATATCAGACAGTAAGAAGTTAACTACAAAGAAAAATTTTAAGTATCCTGCCAAATATATGCTGAAAAGGATTTATTGTAACTTTAGTATCAAGCAATTTCCTTGGAAGTTCATTTTGCCAGAAATTTTCCAAGAAGTTTTTCCCCATGTTTAAAGCCATCTTACAGAAAAGATAGATTAGGAGCCAATTCTATCCAGGAGAACATTTGAAAAGAAACTATTTATGAAAAGACTACCAAACAAAACGTGCATTGAGATGGTTTGGGATATTAGAAGAAAATCAATAGATATACCATTACAAAAAGTTCAGCAAATCCAAAATAATACTATTAAAAGGATTAGGGTGGAAAAAAAAAGAAAACATTAGAATAAATAAAATCACTTTGCTGTAAATTGTTTTGCTAAATTTGTGTTTTAAAATATGCTAGAGCCCTGATGCACGAATTCATGTAGATGGATCCATCTATCGAGATAAGCTTGGGAGTTGTTGGACAAGCCACTTTACAACACAATCACTTTAGATGGATGCAATTGTTATGCCATAACATAGCATTGCATGTGTAATGGAAGGAAAAGTGAAATTGATCATCCACTTCATTGTCCGATTGCCAGGTTTTTAGTGCATCCTATTTCTGTTTCAGGTGTCAGCAAAATAGTTATCATATCTTGGGCAATGGAGGTGGCCATAGATTCACAGTTACTGAATGCCTTATTCCGAACAGGGTTTATCAAATAGTGCTACAATTATTTTCTGAAGTTTGATCATTACTCTACTGCAGACTGGTTTGTCAAGAATTCTTGAAAATATAACCTAAATCCTACCAGCAAACATTTGAGCCTCTGTAACCGCATTCGATAATAATTTCTAACATCTTCACCGACACAGATGCTGCCAGAGATATAAAATCATTGTTGGGCAAGGTGGTCTCTAAAATGGTACCAAAACCTCCATGCTAAGGTAGTTAGTAGTTCAATTCTTGCCACCAGGATTCTTCATAATTTAGTCAAGTTAAAGCACAGAGTATAGTGAGCATGTGAGTTTTCATGTTTCAAGCCTGAAATGTCATTGTGTGCAACTAGTTTGAGGTATAAAATCATTATTGGCCCACACCTTAAAGGCTCGGTTTTTAGAAAATATGATCTTTTATAAATCTAAATGATTAAATCTAAGATTCTTCTGCCCAAATTCATGAATATCCAAAATTTAAAGTCAGAGGAACTGTATGGCTTTTCGTATTCCCCAAATACAAACTGTAATAACTAATTAATGACTAGACATACGGAGCATTGGCAAATTAAGAGGTGAAATGAACATGAGCCAAGTTTCAAATATGAATACATACCTTTTAAATAAAATTATAAAGTTCATTTAATTTTTTTTATCAAAAAAGAAAATTCATTTAATTTTCATTGAGCAAAAACCATATCAAATCCTCTACAATAATATTTTGACTTACAAATTGATCTGATCCATTGCTGAAGCTACAGCTGAGCGGAATGTTAAAGGCAGGTAAGAGATTGCATATGGGGATTTGTTCCTTTCAAGAATTGAAACAATAACCCATGACACATCCTTTGACACCTCTTCAACTGATGCTCGCATCCAAGAGCAAAGCCTTAGAACATAAATCCTTATAATCTCTGGTTGCAATGTTCGCAGAGCAATAACTGGAACAAAAAGAAAGACATGCACTCAGAATATTAACAAATCACAATAACTTTTAAATTCGGATAATTTGATACCCGCAACCGGAGGAGCTGCTTCCTTTAATTCCAAAGCTGCACATGCTTTAGATATATCTTCAATGGCATCACTCATGTAGGACCGGAGGACATTTGATTCCTCTAGATCATGAAAAATGTTAGTGACCTGCACCAATGGCAGATAATCAGGATTTGTATGCAAAACCATGAACACCTTTCTATTTGTCAAATAATGTTGCAATAAATACTTTTCTGAATTACTGGATTAGGATTTGGCATATAGCAATGTATGCAAAACCAATAGGACAAATTAGAAAACCATTTTCCTTTCCTGACTATTTGACAAATCAATCATTTTGCAATTAAAACTTCTCTAAATAACTGGATTAGGATTTGGCATATAGCCATGTCGGTATCCGTGTGACCTTATGTTTATGAAAATAGGCTTCCAACTATAACAACTAGGAGTGATAGAGTAGGATCTAGGTTAAACTCATAATACTAATACGACTGATAGGGTAACAGAAAAAATTGTTAGGCTCTAGACAATCTTTTGCACTGTTTGTTCCACATTCTAATTCCAAACACATTACTTGCTTCAATAGTCCGACTCAAGTTTAGATAAATTAAAGGCACAACTCCACAAACATTTCTTGCCCAAAATAGTCTCCAACTTCATGCGATATCCAAAAGAATTAAATATATTCTCTGAAAATATAATGTTTTTTTTATTGTTCTAGCCACTAATTAAACTTTATGCATTTTTAGTCTTTACATTGAACAAAAATAGTGCGCTTCTAGTCCTTTTCAATAACTTAAATCGCATGATTTTGTATTATTAAGACCTAAAATGAAGAAATTTAAATTGGGAATACATACAAAAGAGACATTTTTTTGGGACTAAAAATATATTTAACCCAAAAACAAAAAGCGAAAAGATAATGCTATAATATGAAAAATAAAGAGAAACAGCAATCACTATAAAGAGACTGCAAGGTGGGAAAACATATTTTTATAGTGGAAAAAGGGGGCATGTGAACACAATTACCTTGACTCCATACAGCGATATTGTGCTGCATATCATTGCGGAAACTTCATCGAGGGAATGACTTGAGTATTTCCCGTCTCCAGCTTTTTCTTCATTTTTATTTGCAGAACTATTGGAATTTGAATCTGAGGGAACTTGAGAAGCCTGGACAAGAAAAGGATTCCACAATAATAAAGCAGATGTAATTATGTATGAAAAATTCAAGAAAATAAAAAATATAGAATGGTAAAATACAAAAAACGCATTTCCAGAAGAATCCAATCGAGTCAAGATTGTAGAGGAAGAGAAATAGAAAACTTGAAAACATGCCTTAAATCAGAATCAAAATAAAATGTTACAATTGACTAATGCATATACATACACCAAATTAAAAGTTGTTCATAATAATACTAATACCTTGACAAATTTTCCACTGAAAACAGAGAGTGCAACCTTCCAGAAGGCTGGTATATAATGGATGATTACAGCAGTTAATCTACGGATATACCTTCCTCTTAGACCATCCACCTCTTCGCCAGTTAGATCTATTGGATGAGACTGGACTGTAGGATAGGTATTACCGAGAATAGGAGAGTTGTTGATATCTGACTGACAATAGTTATAGAAAGAATATTAAAAAAAAAGTTAAACCATTTTCAATATAGCTTAATAAAATTGTGCACCTACGGATTCGCTTAGTTCTTCTTGAATCTGCTTCCATCTGGCATCAGAAAGAGCCTTTTCATGCAACTCATTACGCAAACTTTCCATTCTGGCCTCATGGTCCAATGTACACTGCTCAAGTAAACCACGTATTCTCTGATTCTGTAAAGGAAACAACAACCAGTGGACTCAACAATTTGGCCATCCCATGGAATGCAATAATGAGAAACTCTAAAAAAATTGAAGCTTAAGGGGCAAAAAACTAAAAAGTGAAGAAGAAATAATTAATGGAGTTGTGCCAAAAAAATAATGGGGAAGAGGGTACAGATCAACATGATTGTTAGTCTTTTACTCAGGTCTATAAAGTACCAACAGCAACATCCCAGCAATCGACATTTATTCCTTACTCTTTGATACTTTTTGGTATACACTATACAGTCATACAACTCTAACAGAAAATATCAAAACGAAATTACAAGTACTTCAAAACATGACATGCATGGGATTTTCCAACCTGTATATTTAAATAATGCCACACTGGATCTGACTCCGGTTCCAAATCCAACAATAACCTCACTGTATTCTCAAGCTACATGAAGAACAGAAAAGTATTAGAATCGCCCCGCATGCAGAAAAACACTAAGACCACTGCAATCAATCTCTAACTTGATAACCATATCATCAACATATAAAATAATATCATCTGTCTGCTATGCTGTCAGAACACCACGGCTTTCAATATTTATTCATATCGTAGGTATTCACTCGTGCCAAAGCAGAGTGAGGAGGATAAAATAGTGGTGTGCCTAGATCATATACTTCAATGAAGTGTATAAAAATCATGCTAAAACAGAGCGAGGGGGATAAAAGGGAAAAGCTTCAAGCAAAAAACAACTGCTACAACATCACTTCCCCTCATTTATGCCTTTCTTTTCAACCCATCAAACACTTGGAAAACTTTCATGTTAAAGCATACCTGCTTATAGCTCAAGTGACAGTTCCCATACATTATTATGCATTAGTAAATAGTAGCTACAGAGCAAGATGAAAAACAATCATAGCATCACTGCTCCCAGCAAGCAAAGATAGAACATAATGAAATGCAGCCTTGTTTACATGTCAAAGCTTCTTTTCAAGTCATTTTTGTCCAACATGACTAGCAAACTGAAGAGATTGATAACTCACATTTGTTATATCTATGTTTGGATCTTCCATAGACTTGAAAAGCACAGACTTGAACTCATTCATTACTTTTTCAACCTCTTCGAGAACACGTTTCAGGATCCCTACCTGAATCTAAAGAAAGACCACAAGAAGAATTAACATTAATAACTAACAGAGTATGACAAAGTAAATTGGTACAATAACCACAGAAAATCCACAAATATGATGTACCCTAATATATGCTTAAATAGAAGTCATTCTTGTATCGGTGAATCTTGAGAACAAAAACTCATGAGCATGTATACTAGAATTTCAAGAAACCTCTAAGATAAACTTGTTTTAACAATGATACAATAAAAACCTACGAAAAGTTCAAAACAATAGTTTTATACATGAGAGGGCAGAGCAATTGACTTGGCCTTCTTGTACTCCCTGACAGCCAAATCATATTCACCCTTGCTAATGCTGCCACGGATAGTACTTGGTAGGTTGAAAAGTGTACGGAACCTCTGCAGCATTCCTTGGACAGTCCTAATCTTTTCTGCTTGAGCCTATACGATTCATAGAAATCGTGAATAACAAACATATTCACAAATCTAGAATAGCGGTTACAAGAAAATCTAGAATTCAGAATTCACCCACCTGGCGCTCGAATAAAGGTTTCAAAGCACGATTAGCCTGCAAACTAACCCCTTGAATAATATTAAACAAATGGGAAGTCCCAGCCCCTTCAGGGTCATCCTCAATTCGTCTTAACTTTGACTCAATATCTGTAAATTAAGGAAAACGAGCTTCACATTAAAATAAAGGAGGCAATGGTGCTGTTGATCTTTAATTTTTTGCCTACATGCAGGGAAAACTAATGAGAAAGAAAGAATATGAACTCGAGCGTGACACTTAACAATAGTAACCCAAGAATAAAAGATTACTTCTATATGGTTAAACTAGGGTTAGAATGCAAGCAAAAATCAAGTCCATACCGTCAATTGTGGTTTTGCAAGAGACAAAGCAGTCAAAGTTGTCCTTCACCAACTGCTTTCTCTGCTCAGTACGACTTTTATAATCAGTTTTCAAAGCCAGCGCACCACCCTCCAGGTCGGCAGCACTTGTATTAACGTGTATCCGTGATAAGAACAATTTTGCATCAAAGTTCTCCGAAAAATACAACAATTTCTCTGTATAGTTACATCAAAGACACTATCATCTCATCATCAACACTTACGTAGAAGCACATACATGCAAACCAGAATAATAATAATAACAATAATAATAATAATAATAGTTGATTGTTTGTAAGAGTGCTTCCTAGGCATTTGTTTTCTCTTAATCAAATCTTGTCACAAAATACATGATTTGTAAAAACTATTATTATTGCATTGTAAAATACAAGTACCATAAAGAAACTGACTTTAAAAATCCAAATATGCAAACATAATATCTAATAACAAAAAATAGTTACCACGTAGGCTGCTATCCAGTTCCTTGTCAGTCTTAGGAGAACTATCTGAAGACTCTGTGATCAACTTTAGTGTTCTGTTGTCTATTATCCTGTCAATAACCAATACCAATAAACCACCAGGATTAATCGCTCAGAAAACTGAAGAAATGTGGAAATGGTGGCATGATGCCAGCAAACACAATGCAAGACAAGCATCGAAATGAACTTTACCCCAAACCTAGTGGGTCAACACATTCCATGCCACGAGGGAATGACTGTAAATAGGTAAGCCCCTTTCTAGCTATTGCAGAATTTTTTTTTTCAAATTTTGGAGCCACAAATTTTTGAGCCACAGGTGCTGTCCTTGTTTCCCTCATTTCACGAACCCTACGAGCAAGCTGTCAAAGAAGCCCAACTACATTAAATTAAACAGAATTCAATAAGTACTTTCATTTAATATGCTTAATATTCTAACAGAAGAAAAACAGTATGAATAAAGCACTGAAATTTCCAATCCTTCAAGCAAAAGAACTATTAAAAACAAGTACTGACAAAATATGTAAAGCATAAATAGCATGAGTTGAGATCCCACATCGACTGGAGATATCTCGAGCTAGCTTTTAGGGTTTAATTAGACTTAACCAAATTTTAAGATGGTGTCTAGTTGTGTTACTGGGCCTATATTTGTCCACACAGCAAGTCTCAGGCATGAGGGGTGTTGTTGTTATTGCCACCCATCTTTGTCCATGCTCCAAATGTTCCCTCATTGGCGCGAGGGAGTAAGTTAAGATCCCATGATAAGATCCAATCACGATTACGACTGAACATTGGTCAATTAGGAAAATATAGCGCAGAAAAGCAACAATTATATTGATAACCCAATAGAATCAAGTGATTCTATGGCAGAATTTACAGAATAGATTAAATGATAAAATGCAGAAATGTAAAGATAATAGGCACTTAGAGAGGCCTAAGCTCTCCCAAGAGTATCAACCAAATTCCAGTCTAAGCACTACTAACACATGCTTCTACTACATATACTATCAGATCTATATTCTCTCTCCTGACAACAAACAACACCTCTGCCACCTCATCAAATTAGTTACTACACTAGTGATAATGCTCCCCTGCTGCACCTCCCTACCCCTCCTAACGTACACCTCACCTCACCATTTCTATCATCCCACATTGACTATAGATATGGTCAAAGTAATCCTCAAAATGCTTGGACAATCCTCATCTCTAGCTTTTGGAGTTGAGATAGGCCTAATCCAACTGTTAAGAGTGTGCCTAATGTAGCATATGAAAAGGGAGATAGATGCTCAAGATCCATTTCCATCCTAGATTCCAAGAGTGCTCGTAGTATATTAAAAAAAAGGAAAAGAACAAGCAAGGACAAAAAGAAAAAGGAATGACAAACAAAAGTAACAAGCCAAATATAGTGCAGACATGAGGTGCCAATAAATCGAACTGCTTTCCACTTAACAAGTAGACAGCCCTCATTTCAAAAAAAAAAAAAAGTAGACAGCCCCCCAGAACTTACTAGGTAAAATTTCACTTTAGTTACCATGGGGATAGTATCAGGATCTAAGATGCTGCTAATTAGTCAGCCTAAGGTCATTGGGATATTAATAGTACTCAAAAGGTTTTTCTTTTTCCCACTGAATTGTTATCAGTACATAAATTAAAAACAATGAATTTTTATTTGAATGGATGGAAGATAGCAAATTGCAAACAAATACAATACTACAATAGTCCTTAAAGAACAAGAAAGGGTGGAATTAATAAAGAATAGCTCCTTAATTTCAAGATTACTATTTGCCTTATGGAACAATATTGGGATGTGTATGTTGCCAAACACAAAGAAAAATCAAAGGAACATGAAACTGTAATACTTCACCTCTATAAATGTTCTTCAATGTAGTTTTAGAATTTATCACATTATGGTTACTGAATGTCCAAGACTAAAGATCAATTTATTTGTTTTGCAAATAATGGAATTACATTAACTAACCGAACTGGTGGAAGATCAATTAGCCTTTCATGCATTTGGAATAATTTTCAAAAAAAAATAAAAAATTTAGAGAAATATGAAGGTTAATACTTCCAGAGCATAACATTACATCCTACTAAAATCATAGGGTTTAGGTTTGGAAGGAATAAAAGTAAATAAAAATACTGATGAATAATATAAAGATTCATTAGATCAATTTGGTATGCCTAAATGCAAAGAACTAGCACCTATTTATACTGAGAAAGAGAATTAGATCAATCATACCAGTGTAGTAATAGTGTACTACTGACCAACTAGTACAAGCCGGAGCTCACCATCCCAATGAGACCTATTAAAAATAGTGCTAAAATCCCCGGCTATGTTCAAGAGTTCATGGTAGGGTTAGACCCACATAGTAGACAACATTATCTTACATTGGCAAAAGGCTTATTTCATGATTCAAACCTGTAGTCCAAGGTCACATCGTAATAATTCCAACTGCTGCAACAAGTCTTCCCTTCTTAATACAACAAGACTACTACTAATGCTAATGGAATAAAGAAACAAATGTAGAAACATAATGGAGTCGGGAAGCATGCAAAGGACCAATTGGTTCTACAAGATATTTTAAGATATTAGAATATACTCTAACATCTCCTATCAAGCAAAAGTTTCCTAAACTTTAAGTTCAATTGTTAAAGAGTAATGTCAGCCCCAAAAATATAGCTGGAAAAACAGCTTAGGAACACCGGAAACATAAATTGAACACTGCAAGTAGGATAACTCGACCATAAAACTAAAATCATGAACAGACGAACTGCCGAAGAGGCACGGAGTCGAATATGCAAGCAATCAATCATTCACAGCAACATCCAATTTATCGAAATGTGAGGCGAAACAACAGCTTTTGGAAACTACAGTACAAGATATTCTAAGATACTACATAGATAAGCTAATATATTCTAACAGATTCAGCAGAATATCAGTGAAATGAAAACCCCAAACTAACTATTATTTACATCAATTAAACATTCGATTCATCAATTCTTTCTACAAATAAACAATTAAACGAAGAAATTAAGGGAACAAAGTGTGGCGTATATGATCATGAACCCTAATCAGTACCAATAATGACAGATGACATACCTCAGCTTCGTCAACATGCTTCCAGCGACTAGGCTCCTCTCCATCCCAGGTCCGATCATCATCCCTCGCCGGTGTTCTTCCGCTACCACGATTCTTAGACGACGTAACCTGATCTTTAACATTATCCTCATCACCGCTAGATATGCTAAGCATCTCGACTTCGGAATCCTCGTCATCGTCAACAACTCTACCTTTAGATTGCGGATGTTTACCGGTGGCAGGAGGCGCTGACCGTTTAGGTTGAGAGGACGGCGGTTGAACGTAGTTAGCGACGGGTTTGCGAGGATTGGAGGAGGATTTACCGTAGTTGAGATCTCGTTGTGATTGCTCCTTTAACGCCATCTGGAGAAGCTCATCTTCGTCGCTGTCGCTCGACATTTCTTGAACTCTTCTCTGCTTCGCCGGTGAATGTGAACGGAATTGAAGAGAGAGAAGAGACGTGTGGTGGTTTTGTTGATTTTAGATCTGAGTTACACTGTGTTTATTATTTTTATTTTTTTTCTTTTTCTTCCAGGAGGAAGAAAGAAAGAATGTTCAAAGGAGAATCTTCTAATTTCAATGTATTTTGCTTTGCTAAAGTTTCTTTGCTTTTTTTATTTCTCGTTCTTTTTATTTTTCGTTTTTGCAGAATTATAAGTAGAATATTTTTTTACCAAAGGTTTTTTTTTATTTGTATTGTTAGTTTAATTTTGATCACATTTTTTTTCTTTCACCACCAGTTTAATTTAATTCGGAGTCAGTTTTGACATCAAGTTGTTTCAATCTCTTCCGATCGCAGTTGCAGAAATCAAATTGTGATTCTCTCTACCAAGTTCAATGTCAATTACCACTAAACCAATTAACGATTGGCTATGCCATAAAATTTTAACATCAAAACAACGTATTCTCTAAAAAAAGTAAAATAAAAACCTGTCCTAATCATAGTAAAAAAAAATTGGTAAAGAAGTTAAAAAGAAAAGAAAAAAAAAACAAACTAAAAAATAAAATTATTGTGAATAACGAAGGTTCTCATTGCGTCGTTTTCAAGAAGTTCATGAACGTCATTCGGAGGAAAAGCATAAGTGAAGAGGTCGGCATATGAGGAGGCTCAAAGTTTAGTGAAAAAATCTGCACATTTATTCTCCTCTCTAAGTGTATGATAAAGAGAAATATTGGTTTCAGAGAGTAGCTCATTCATATCTTGGATCAACACAATATGAATGAATATGTTACTTAACTTGGGGACCTTTGACAAGGTTGACACAGTGTAAAGAGTCAGAGTACCAGACAAGTTCTTAAATTCCCATATATTTGTCTAACAAGAGACCCTTGTAGATATCATACAGTTCGGCAAGCAAAATATCATATGACCTTTGAATAAAGCCTGAAAAGCTTGCAAGATAGTGGCCGAAGTGTTCCGAATAATGTTGCCAACAAATCCAGATCGTATGGGGAGCCGAGGCAACTTTCGTCCACATTAAGAATGACACAAATAGTTATTGTTATTCCATTTGACATATCTATCATCTGAGTCATCGTTAGAAGTGGGGGGGAAGTAGTTTCTGAATGTTTTGACCATAGCTTGGATGTGGAAGGAGATCCAACTTAAGGACCAAATCTCATTATTCAAGCACATCATATTGCGGTGTCTCCAAGACCACCAGACACCAGCCGAGAAAATGAGAGCATGTGAACATGTAGCACCTAGCTTGAGCCAATCGTATACATCCAAATTTGAGAAGAAATCCAAATTGTTAAAACTAACGTGGTTCCAAAGACTACGAGAGAACTCACAGTCTTGAATGCAATGAAGGAATAATTCATCTTGGAGCCCACATCGAGTGGAAGTGGCAGAGGGATTCATCTTGCGGTACTTGATCGTAAAGCGGGAGTAGGCACAAAATTGTGACAGACCAACAAAAAAAGAATTTAATCTTTTTAGGAAGTTGAAGTTTCCATATCTAAGACCATGAATGTAAAGGATTATGAGTTTTATCGGGTCTCTTAGGGAGAGTAGACAGTTATAGCCACTTTTAGTGTGTAAGTGTCGTTTTTGTTGTTGGTCCATATGAAGGTGTCTTCGATAGAATCATTGAACTTGATGTTGGTCCATATGAAGGTGTCTTCGATAGAATCATTGAACTTGATGTTAGTGTTATTAGCGACGTCAAAAACCAACGGAGGAAGTCGAGTGTAAAGACTATCTGTATGAGGAATATTCCATGTGGAAAGAACGTCTTTTACTAAGAGTTGCAGATCATGTATATCGACATAGGAAACAAGTGATCCAAGGCGGCCAAGAGCGGTCCAAGGGGTGAACCAAAAGAAAGAAGAACCCGAACCTGCACGCCTAGAGAAATCGTCTTTGAGGATTTTTTTGCTCGAATAATGAAAGACCAAGTTGAAGACCACTGGAAGGGTTGCTGGAGAGGATGAGATTTGGTCCAACGATATATGTGCTAAAGAAGAGGTCAACCCAAAGTTTACTCGAAGATTGCACCATATCTTAGATAAGTTTTTTCTCAGAAGAGAGATATTAGCTTCCCTTCCCAACCGGACACCCAATCCACCACACTGTTTAGGACGAGCAATTTTATTTCATTCCACTAAGTCGATAATCATAGTCAATGTTATAACAAATGGTTTTAAATAGATAATCTAGTATTAAAAAAAATGAATTTGATTTTGTACGCTTTTTCTTAAAAGTGAGTTTTATGTAAAATAACTTATATTTTGATATATTTATATAAAAATGAGTTGAACAATCAAGTTTAACGTAAAAATCATGTCTATAGACTAAAATACTATATATTTTAACTTATGAGGTAAGAGTCAATTTTTGAAGTAAAATTAATTATATTTGAAAAGATTAAACATGTCAAAATCAATTTTAGATTTCTACAATCAATTCTGATTGGTGCAAAAGTTGGACCAAACATGTAATAAAAGTCAAATATTTTTAATAAATTGAAGGTTGTAATTGATCAAAGGTGTAAAATTTGTTTACACTGATGATGTATATAAATTAATATATTTTAAAAAATAATATGCATAGTTTTTTTTTTCAAACAATCTCAACTCATTTGATATTCAAATTATCAATACAAGGTGGGTTGAAATTAAAAACTTAGGAACGAATAAAAATATGTGACACTTTAGTCAAATTGTAAGCAACACTATTAGCTTATCTCCAAATTCATTATTCATTGATAGGAGTACAATATCCTAGCACATAGTTGACGACATGTTGATTGTCCACTTATATGATGACTTTTTATCTTTCCAGCCAACTAATTCAATGTTTTCCATAAGCTTGTATATATGTATATTCAGGTTCATAGGATGATGGATTATCTGAGAACTTTCCTAGCATGTATACATTCAAAAAAGAAACGCCAATAGTTCTTACATTAAGTAGAATAGTTTACTTACTTCTCTGTTGATCTATTGTAGAACTTTGAAACTCAACAGGTTTCTGGTTCTATCCTCATGAACCTTTAGATGACATGAAAATACATTGTATTATATATACTTAATTACCACATTTGCTAAACTTCCACACTGGTTTTGAGTTTCAAGTGTTGAGTGATTAACTCCCACATCGACTATGTATGGGAATAATGTTGGATTTATAAGAGAGGTGACCCATTAACCTAACATCTTAAGGTTTTGGGTGGATATGTGGTGTCAAAGTTTCTTGTCCTTCTGAAGAAGTGTTGAGTGATTAAGTCTCACATCGACTATGTATGCGAAGAATGTTGGATTTATAAGAGAGGTGACCCATATTAACCTAACGTCTTAAAGTTTTGGGTGGATATGTGGTATCAAAGTCTCTTGTGGTCCTGGAGAGCATTAACCCATTACCCATAGTGTTTCTCCCGAGGTCCCCCGGACTCTCCAACAACTGGAAGATCCTCATTATTAGAATCCAAAATTAGAATATGTGATATTCTAGTTACATTTTGTTGCTGCATAATGGAATTGAACACTTATCTTCATAGATCCAAATGATGATCGATCAAGTCTTGCATTCGCCAGCAATTAAGGGTCATGCAGATATAATGATATATAAGCTTCATCTTGAATCCACAGTTTGTTGCCACATGTTTATCCTTCTTGTGTCTCTTACTTACCTTCCATTCTAATCCACACTATATGAAGTGTAGATGTTGCACCAAATATAGCTTGAATCATGTCCTAAATGAGCCTCCAAAAACGCCTCAGTTAGGAAGTATTAACTTTGCCTTAAAAAAAATTAGAACAAGCAAAAATGAGATATATATTCATTAATCAATATTAGTCCCTTCAACACAAGATGTGTCAGAAGAAACTACAAGAGTTTACAAAAAGCGAACAAGATAAATAAGTAAACGAACTCGAACACCAGCTATAATAATTAGAAACTAAAATTAATGTATATCTTTGTCACAAATAAATTTTCAATTACCTCTTATTTCCATAACATTGACAAGTTAAACCATGAAAGTCACAAAATCTCATACTTTGGTACGATAAAAAAACTTCTAATAATTTGGGGCTTTAGTATAAAATTTTTTTTTGAATTCCTAAAAATTTTGACTTTTTTATTTAATATCTAAATACTCATACAAAATGATTTCTACAAGCATTTATAGATGCAAAGTCACTAATAATTGTGTCTACATCAATATGTTCTATCATATCTTTTTTAATACATAAAATAGTTAAACTATTCAACATTTATTGTGACATTGACGGTCTCAAGTAGTTTTTCAACAATTTTAATTTCAATTTTTTTTTTACACAGATGCAATTAATATTGTCACCGACATAATTAAGAAAATTTTGTAAGTAATCGAAGCATTTGGATAACAATCTGCAAATTTAACAAAATCAAGAATTTCAATTAATGTTAGACATCCACACATTTGGCAAAACTATTTGCAACACTTTCATTTTAGAAAAAGATCATCTACAAACCCAACCTTAAAATTTATGTAATTTTTTTAATTCATCATTATCCAACAATTTCAATATACTTGCATCAAATAAACATTCAAAAATACCTTCAAAATACTCTAGGCTCAAATATTGTTTCAAATGAAGTTATTGTCATATCAATAACTACAAAAAAAAAATGACTCTATAAGATTTCCCGAATGATTTATTTCCTCATCATTATCATTCTTGTCACATTGTATTTTTCTAAAGTCACGAGACTTTGTTGGAAATATCGTCTCTATAATCATATCAAATGCAAGACTTTTGGCAATATTCATAATAGATTCAAAGTCTTCATTTCTACCATATCAAATATCATTGTACGTAGCAAGAGTTTGGTATTATTTTGGTTATGGACGCCAAATTTTTTTATTTTATTTTAGGGCCCAAATTTTAAATTTATTTTTTAGATCTAGGACGGTCGCCCTCTTCGCTCTGCCTCAATTACGATCCTATAACCGCGGTTTTAACGGTTCAACTCACATGGTCCAAAATTTAAATGGAAAAAAATTGATTTTAAGCTTGAACGACCTGTAGATTATATAGATCAATTAATCCACGGGTCTTAGCTCATATACCCAACTCTAAATACAATTGATCATTAAGAGACAAAAACTCTTACCATTCAATTGACACTATCTCTTATATAAAAACATTCAAGGTTTCTAAGTTAAATTTATAAGCAAGCAAAATTAACTTCTATATTGCACAAGTTTTAAAAGACTTATTAACTTTTTGTTAGTCCAGAATTTAATTATGTTTACTGGAATTGTCATATATGTGAGAGGTGTCATTAGGCTAGTGTCCTTGTTCATTTTGGGTAGTATTCTCAGCCTAATTAATGTTTTAATGGAAGAAAAATAATCTTAATTAAATTTGTACTCTCCTTGTTTTATTTGGTGATGAAGGAATGTTTGTCAGATCTCATATATCATCCATAAGTACAATGCATCGGTTTTGGTTATGTACATAATTAATATTATTTTCAATGTAAAGGTCATAACATTAGCAATACAAAGGAATTAATAATATATAGATACATAAGATAAGAAGATGGTACCTTTAATCAGAACTAAATTCATTATGGTTCATGAATGTCAGAGGTAATCTACCTTATCCCAACATTGTGATCTAATTTGTCTACTTTTTGTTAACACAAGCATTGACAATTAACAATCTTTTGATACTTTATTTTTTCTTAGTGTCTTATAACATGGTTTCCTCTTAAGTAGCAATGACTAATATAATGAATGAAATTAATTTGTAATTTTTTTTATGCCACGTTGCCACGTTTATTGAGCTGTAAGGAGAGTGATGGATTTGTAATTTGTAATTAATTTAAATTAAATACATTGAATTTGGAAAGTTGTATAGAGGAATAATCCAGGGTGTGGTTTTTATTAGATGAGGTGTGTGAGTGTTGTGTTATGAAAGGTTGTTGTTATGTTAAGAGAGGTTTGGTGCATATAAGAAAAATTTCATCATGTGAATGCATGTGCATTGAGTTGGAGAACATGCTCAAAGTAACAAAACAACACACTTAGGTACACCTGTCTCTCTCCCATTCCTTTGGAAGCCTCCTTTTATATTTGTGTATTGTGGTCCTCACCTTAAAATCCTTTTCATTTTTTAATTATCCTTAAATACATATGCTACAAGGTTCATCTTATAAATGCTCTCTCTTGGTGTCTCATTTTAGCAATTGCCTTCATTTTGAAAAGTGAGTGCTTCAATTTATATTAGTTGGTTTTTAGTTGAAAATTGTGTTTTCTATTTTTTTATTTTTAGTTATGGGAATTTCTTCACAACCTTCTTTTGATGCACTCACTTTGAAAGATGTTCTTCAAGGAAGTGATGAAGTAAACAACAATAATTCATCATATTTGTGGAGCAAAGTTTTGGATGAACAAGCCAAGAAAAAGGTGAAGAAATCAAGAAGAATTTTCATGAAAAGAAGGATTGGTTCTAGAAGAGGTTCATATGGAATTCAAAGACGTGTAAGAACATTGAAGAGACTTATACCAAATAGTGATCAATCTATTGGGTTAGATGGACTTTTTAGAGAGACAGCTAATTATATATTGTCTTTGGAAAATAGAGTGAGAGTTATGAAGGTTATGGTTGAGGTATTGAATGGAAGTGATTAATTGATTCATTTGTAAAGATTAAGCCAAATATATATGGTTTATTTTTAGTTACACAAAAGATTGGTTTTGGATATGATTGTTATATGTTTAATTTTTATTTCATCTAGAGTTAGATAAGTTTTATGATTTACTATGTTGTACGTGTCAAAGGAATGAACCAATATTACTGGATGGTTTATTGTTACAATTCTTTGTTATCACAAAAAAAAAAAATGTGCCATGTATTTATCATTAGTCACTCACTTCACTTGGGTTATTATTACTTCTTAGTACTTATTTTTACAATTATGTTTCTAATCTTTATGATGTTTGCAATGGGTTCTTTTTTCCTATATTGAAGCAAATTTATTCTAGCTGGCGACTTATTAATTAGGAATCATTGTTTTTTAATAACCTTGTTAATATGCTGTTCAAGGTTAATCAACATCCTAAGCACTTGAAATTATCAACTTGTGAATGATCATGTGCTGCTATATATGGTGCTTGAAGCCGCAGCATAGAAAATTTAAACATCATGTGATGCCTATTATGAATACACAAAAGCTGAAGAAATTATAAAAGCTCAAACCTCATTTTTAAAATCCCTTTAATTTAATATGTGTTTTTATTTTATTTTTGTCAATTTTTAATGACTATAAATTCGCCTCTTAAAGTGAATAAAAGAAAATTTCAAGGTTGGATTCTATATATATAATGCAATATGTCTCTATCATTTGAGTTATGTTCACGGGAACATATATATTTTTTATTAAGAAAATAAAACTATATATATAGGGATACATATATCTTATAAATTTAAATATTTTTCTTTTAATATTTCTTATTTTACAAGTTTCATATTGAATACAAAAATAAGTCCAGATACGTAAGAACATCTGGAACGATAAGTGTCAAAGACAAAGAGTAATAAAATTGCATTTATAATTAAGGCACTTATTAATTTATTTTGCAAGTTATTCATATAAATTTCCTACCATAATGTAAATATTTGGTTTACTATGAAAATGATCAATTTTTGCTTTATATGACTAATCTCAATCATTTTTTTAAGTATTTATATAAAGAGATGAATTATAACCCAGAGAGAAAGAATTGGAGCATTAGCTTTCTCATCCATTAGCTTTCTCATCCAGAGATGAATCTCAATCATTTTTTCTTATCTTTGTGAAGTTACTATGACAATGAGTAACTAATTTCTCTTTTGTTGGGGTTAGATGTAATTAACTCTATTAGTATCTATTTATTTTGTTCATGGTGTTATATATACTTACTTTTGGGGCTAATGCTACGGTGGACCACCTTCACAAGTGGTCCACCGTGGTGAAGTGATCATTACTACTATAACGAATACAAATTTTACACAATCCATCGTTAGATTGAAAGTTTGTATCATATAGATCATCCATACAAATTTTTAGAAAAATTGGAAATCATTTGATGTGTTATTAAAATCTATTAAGTTTAACGGTATTTAATAAAAACTCATAAACCGTTAATCTTAATGGGTCTCAATAACATATCAACTAATTTTCAATTTTTCTAAAAATTTGTATGGATAATCAATATGAAACAAACTTTCAATCCAACGGTCAATTTTGTAAAATTCGTATTCGTTATAGTGTTATTCATAAGTGGTCCACTGTGGACCACTTGATGAAGTGGTCCATTTTAGAATTTGCCTACTTTTGGTACTACAAAGATCAAATATAATCGAACATTTGCACAATTTTATTTAATAAAGTAAGAACATGATCACTAATTTCTTTCTCAATTATTTGGCAAAACTGATTTATTTTTTTAAAAAAATTTATGTTATTAAATAATTAAATTTTAATTAATATTGTTTAAAATAAAGAAAATTAAAACTTTATATGCGTTTGCCGGGAGTCGAACCCGGGTCTATTGCTTGGAAGGCAATTATCCTAACCGTTGGACTACAAACGCATTGATGTTTTAAGCATTTCGTTTTTTTGTATAACAAAAGTATATCCATTCTTAAACATCCGAACAAATGTTTTTTTGCTACTATCGATGAAAGTAATAGAAGTTGTAAAATTTTATCCATTTAATTTATAAAGAAAAAGTTATTTGATTACCGAAAAAGACTAAAATGGTAGAAAAAAGTTTAAGCGAAGAGTAAAATTGGGAGAATTTTTTTTATTCCAAAACCTAATATCATTTTATATAAAAGTATGAATATTTGGAAATTTTATTATTTAATTAAATAAAGAAGGATGAAATTGTAAATAAAATAATTTATATAAGGGTTAAAATTGAAAATGAAAAAGCTACATCAAAAGTTTGTATTTAAATTTATCCAAATTTTTAACTAAATATATCCATTTTTCAAGCAATTTTTTTCTTTTATATTAGAGTAATATAGATTTTTGGAATTTTTTCCTTTTAATTTTGATATTTTTCTTTTATTTGTATGTAAACAAAAAAGCTTAAAAGTAACTAATTACTTCTTTTAGATAAAACATAAGTGAAATTACAAATAAACTAGCATAAAAAAATTAACAAAAGAGAACTTCTACCATTTCTACAAAAAAGATGATAAAAAGAAATATTATATTAATACCAAAAATAATAAGTTGGTTTAGAAATATTTCACATTAATTCCATTCTTCTTCAAATATATATTACCTTTTTATGTATATAATATTATATATTAAAAAACAATACATATTAATTAATTAATATATAATCTACATTTAGTCAAAAAATAATATCTACATTAGTAAAAAGAAAAATTAATATCCACATATTTATTTAATCTATATCATTTATAAAATATATTATTATTTGACTAAATATTAAAAACTTCAATATTTTTTTGACTAAATATTATATTTATTTCAAAAATAAATGTATAGAGGAAGGTATTGTAAATTGCTAGATCACCCCACCCATCTATAAAGAAGTTGCTTCTCCACCAATGAATTGAGTCTCCAATTCCAATCCAAACAAGAATCATTGTTTTATTGACAATTGTTACACAACACTCAAAAAAGTAAAATAATTGGTGGCAATTCTACACTAATATAGCATATAACAAACAAACAACATAAAAAAAAACACAATCTTTGTTGAAGAGGAATAACTTAGAGAGAGAAAGAAAAAAGTGAAAAGAAACAATCTTTATCATCTTTAGATCAAACCCATTTGAATTGAGATGCAGAAACATATATTTGGATCATCAAAATCATCATCAAAATGCACTGCTGTGTTACCCTATCAAACCCCAAGATTAAGGGATCATTACCTTCTTGGAAAGAAACTAGGACAAGGACAATTTGGTACAACATATCTATGCACACACAAATCCACAGGGAAACTTTATGCATGCAAATCAATTCCAAAGAGGAAGCTTTTATGTCAAGAAGATTATGATGATGTGTGGAGAGAGATTCAGATCATGCATCATTTATCTGAACATCCAAATGTTGTTCAGATACAAGGAACCTATGAAGATTCTGTGTTTGTTCATTTGGTTATGGAATTGTGTGCTGGTGGTGAGCTTTTTGATAGGATTATTCAAAAGGGTCATTATAGTGAAAGAGAGGCTGCAAAATTGATTAAGACAATTGTTGGTGTTGTTGAAGCTTGTCATTCTCTTGGTGTTATGCATAGAGATCTTAAGCCTGAGAATTTCTTGTTTGATACTCCTGGTGAAGATGCTCAAATGAAGGCTACAGATTTTGGTCTCTCTGTGTTCTACAAACCAGGTTAATTTCTTGTTTCATTCAATAATTTCTTCTTGGTTGAAATGAATTATGAAATTATTGTGATTTGTTTATGTTATTGTTGGTGAGATTAATTATATGAAATTATTGTAATTATTTTTTTTACATGTTAGCGCATCGCATCAAGGTTTTAAATTGCGGTCCTGCTTCGTTAACATTGCCTTGAATTATGAAATTATTGTAATTATTTTACGTGTTAGCGTTGTGGTTTTAAATTGCGGTTGCAGACCTTTCTTTGAACCATTGCTTTGCATTGTTTTCAAAATGGTGATTCTTTATTGGTTTCACAACATTGATGCTTGTTTGTTGTGTAAGTTTTGAGGTTCTCAATAAAAGAATGTTGTGTGATAGCTCCCCCAATATATGTAGGTTCATGTCGATGTCGGCATTTCTTTCAAAAGCGATTCAATATATTTTTTGTTTTGTTTTCAAAAGCAGTACTTGTTATCTAGCTTAGTGATGGAATTGAATATGTATGCATTGTAAGAATTTGATTCAAAACAATAAACTACATCCGTTTTTACGCGCAAAATTTCTTTGAATTGATTTCGTTGTGTTCTGGTCTGTGATATATTTAGCTCCATGTATAACATTACAAGTTTTATTGTGTCCATTCAAATTTTCCTTTAGATTGAAAGATAGTTTTGTTGCATATCACACTAGAAGCATTCCGATTTTCAATCCCTCAGTTTAAGCCAAATCTATTCCATGGTTGTTCATGAGTATCTATTCAGTATGAATGTATCATCAACTTTTTCTTCGTTTCTTTTCAGGACAAACTTTTCACGACGTAGTTGGAAGTCCCTACTATGTTGCACCTGAGGTATTGTGTAAAATATATGGACCAGAAGTCGATGTTTGGAGTGCTGGTGTTATCCTATACATCTTACTGAGCGGTGTTCCACCTTTTTGGGCTGGTAACGTTCATAATTTTTGTCGCAATTCTCTTTTATTTGTGCGCCTGTTATATTTTCTTCTCAGTATATTATTTAGTGGTCTTAGTTCTTATGTTTTTTATGCCTGAGCTACACTCACTTTTTCTATTACCTTCAGAAACCGAATCGGGAATTTTTAGACAGATTTTAAACGGAGAACTTGATTTTGTCTCGGATCCGTGGCCAACAATCTCAGAAAGTGCTAAAGATTTGGTAAAACAGATGTTGGATAGGGACCCTAAGAAAAGAATCACTGCTCATGAAGTCTTATGTGAGTTCCATCGGTACTCATTGTAACCAGTTTTTTGTAATATCGAAGTTTTGTAGAATATCTAACGACAATGGTGTATGTATAATCAGGTCATCCTTGGATTGTCGATGATACAGTTGCACCTGACCAGCCTTTAGATTCTGCTGTTTTGACACGGCTAAAGCATTTCTCGGCAATGAATAAACTTAAGAAGATGGCACTACGCGTATGGTTTTTAATGATTCGTATACTATATTCATTTCTAGTTTTAGTCTAACTTGTGTACTTGTATTTTGCATCTAAAATTTATTTTATTTTCAGGTCATAGCGGAAAGACTTTCGGAGGAAGAAATAGGCGGTTTAAAAGAGTTGTTCAAAATGATCGACACAGACAACAGTGGGACAATAACTTTCGAGGAACTCAAGGATGGTCTAAAAAGAGTTGGCTCTGATCTCATGGAATCTGAAATTAAATCCCTTATGGATGCGGTAGGTGGATTATCACTATCATAGAATGTACTAACAGTTAAAATAAGTTATCATTGTTTTTCTCTTGTGAACTTTTGCAGGCTGATATCGACAATAATGGAACAATAGACTACGGTGAATTTCTCGCTGCTACACTGCACTTGAATAAGATGGAAAGAGAAGAGAATTTGGTTGCAGCTTTTGCGTATTTTGATAAAGATGGAAGTGGTTACATCACCATTGATGAGCTTCAACAGGCTTGTAAAGACTTTGGCCTCGGCGAAGTACATCTAGATGACATGATCAAAGAGATTGATCAAGATAATGTAAGTTTTGTTGCCCCGTTTTAAGTTTTGTTAATTCTTTCGAGTTTTGGGATTATAATCATCATGGTACAAATTTTATAATGTTTTTGTTTTCTTTTACAGGATGGAAGAATCGATTATGCGGAGTTTGTGGCGATGATGAAAAAAGGTGATAGAGATGATATGGTTGGTAGGACCAGAACCATGAAAGGAAATTTGAATTTCAATATTGCAGATGCATTTGGAGTGAAAGACTCTTCTTGATATTCTAACTGAAATCTATTGTACAGTTAGGAAGAAGGAATGGTAGAAGAAATATCAATAGTCTAACTTTCATAGCAACATGATTATGATGATATGTTTTATTTTGGAACCTTGTTTATGTTCTTGAGCATTGTTTTTAATATATTTACATTCTTCAGAAACGTCTCCACAAGTTTAATATACATAAATACTTTAGTTAGCTTTGGTAGTTATGGTTCTTAAAAAGGAAGCAAGAGTATGTGGATACTGGATAGTGCACTTTCAGCACTGACTTCATGCAAGTCTCTACTATATGTTGGATTTACTTTGATGGTTAGGAAATGTTTAGACCAAATTTGCATAGACAATAAAGTTCATACAAATATTGTCTCTTTAAATAAATAAAATATACCAACAATGAATTGGTCTAAGTGGTCTTAAGCATTTGGTCAGGTTCGATTTTTAGTTCTTGCACATGAAAAAAAATTGGTTGGAAGGAGAAATTTTTAGACATCATAGTTGAACATTGCAATTTTTTTTTGGTTGGTGTTTTTCAAAAGTACGACATTCATCACATCCATTTTGGTTCCTTAAATGAATTTTACTTTTTTTTTTTTATTTTAATTTTTTTAATTATTTAAACAATTCAATTACATTTTTCAATTGTATATATAATGGGTTCCACCGGACCTCCACAATATATCCCGAGCCAACAAAAATACCATTTTATTTTACTAAAAATTGACATTCATTAGTATAAATTGGTAAAGTACATTAAATACAAACATATATTCAACATTGCTAAAGATAAAAAAGGATAAATTTGCAAATAAACTCACAATACTTAAGGTAATATAGCATAATACATACATATTTATACCTACAAATAATGTGACAAAATTAAACTGACCGAAATACTTATACCTTTGACTGAAATTTTTTATCTATTACATAGTAAAAAAAATTGATACACGTCCACCAAATTTAAATACTAACATATATTTAACCAACTGTAACCGTTACACATAGTTGGACATTTGGATTTGATTCCAGAATTCTCTTTAGAGTTTAATGGAGATGCACCGCTTTTTAACCCTAACCCGCCGCCACCTTCCTCCCTCAAAATCCAAATCACCTCTGCGACGATGTAGATCTTTCTGGCTGGTGGTGTGATGAGTTCTTCACTCCACACCACCACGTCTCTCACCCTCCTTTCCGGCGAGCTCTTGTTCCGTTTTCGTTGCCGTGCGTTTATGCTTCGATATCTGATCTTTGCTATTTGCTCATCTCAGCGCCGGAGGGACGAGGTTGTTTAGGTAGGTTGCGGAGCCGTCACGACTCTACTTGGTTCTCTGTCAAACCTGTTCGGGTTCTCCTGTCCGATTGGGTCTGCTTGCGGTTTTTCGCCGTTGGGTTCTTATGACTGGAGATGGATCGCCACCGTCACCGTGGCTGTGTTTGGTGGGTTGATTCCTTGTCATGGTGGTTCTGTTCGTTTGGGTTTCATTGAAAAACTGGATCTTTGATCTGGTTTTGGCTGTGGAGGTTGTTTCATCTCTAATCTAGGTTGTTTGTTCCTGGATATGTTTCAGATCAAGTCTTTGTGCTGCGTTTTGGGTCCTCTCGGATCTAGCTTGCTGCAATCTTGGTTTCGTTGGCTCGAAAGGGCCGTTTATGCCTGTTGTGTTCTATCATAGGGGGTTGTGGTACGTGAATTCGTCCGTGTTGGAGGGTCAGTTCATTCGCCGTTTCATACCTTAGCAAATGCTCATTCATCACTTTTTTGCTATTTGGTTTCGCGCCCGTACGCGGGTTCGCTGGGTAGTGTCCGATGAGTATGTGTTTGTTTTGGTTTTCTTTCACCTGTTAAGGTTGGCTCCAAAACCACTTGTAGTTGATTTTAATTTTTTATCTTTGTTTGCTACATTTTTGTGTGGTATACTGGGTCAGGTTGATGTCCCCCCAGTTTTCTTTGTATTATCCTTTTTTTATATTTAATCTATTTAGGATAGGGTAGAGGGTTTCCTCTCCTCTCCTTTTGCTTAAAAAAAAAAATGGAGATGCACCGACAGTGTAAAATAGTTTTACACGATCATTCAATAAACAATCATCAATCTATCATGCCATATTAAGAAAGTGTGGTGATGTGGCGAAAAACATGGTTATTATTATTAGTTGACTGTGTAAAATTATTTTATACTGTATTTTACACTGTCCGTACATATTCCCTTTTCTCTTGTCTTTAATCTACTTTTTTTCCTTTTCTTAATGGCCCGTTTGATGCGCAGGATAAGAGACAGCATAGGATAACTGTATCATATCCTGTCTTAATCCAGTGTTTGGTGAACCAATAGGATATGATAAGTTAATCCTGCAACTTATCATATCTTGTCTCTCTAGTTAAAATTCTTATCCTGAGTTTAAGTTGGGTTACGGGCAGGATAGGATATGATAAGAAAATAATTTACCCATTTATTTGATAAAATATATTTTAAAATAAAAAAATGAAAATTAATAAAATATTAATAATAAAATAATTTGATAGTAAATTTTAAAATTTTTTTTTTTTAAATATATACACGATTTACTCAGAAGGGTAATTTTGTAATTTACATAATTTTAAAAATCAAAATTATACTGTAATTATAATATTTTAAAGTAAAATAATTATTAAAAATTGCAAAATAGGGATATTAATTTAAATTTTATAACAAATTAAATATAATACTCTTGCAATGGTAGTTTTATTATTTACATATAAAATATATGATATATTTATTTACCTTATCTAACATATATAATTAAGTTATTTATTTGATCATATTCATATACAAATTTAACATGTTTATTTGCTCATTATTTTATTTAAATTTATATGAAAATATATATTTGATTGCTTATTTAAATTTTTTATTTATAAAATTCAAAGTATTACAAAATAATTTTTTTAAAATAATTATTTTACAATGTTAATTTTGTAATTAGAATATGATATATATATCTTATTACATTATTATGAGCGAGATATATATTAAAAACATTATACGATTGTTATCATGTTTGTTATCCTGTCTGCACCAAACATATGTTAGGATAACTGTGGATAACTATTATCCTGCTTATATCACATCCTATCCTTATCCTGTTTTATATCCTATCCTGACACTATCATATCATGCGCACCAAACAGGCCCTTAGAGTTTATATAGATACCATCAAAACTTACACACAACGAGGTCTCAAATTTGAATTCGAAGAAAGACATCTAATTTAAAAATATCGATATTGTCAGACGTCAATTGAAGTAGAAGAAAGTTTTTTTTTTATTTTTTTTTTTATCTTTTTAAATGTAGCATGTTTGGCTCCCTTTGATTATTAGTCCGATCTTTGATTGGTTTCTCGGTGGTCGACCCTCATATTCCTTCGGATCACTTTTTTTAGTTCACCTAATCAGCAGATGGTCGTAGAGGGCGGCGATCTTTTCTGCAACTCATTTGACTCTTATGTGTATAGGTTATGGAACGAGAGAAATCAATGATTATTCAGGAACACATCACAATCCCCTACTCATATGCAGGACAAAGTCAAACTCTACTCCTATCGGTGGCTGAAGATTACTAATACTACTATAGTTTCAAACTGCCATAAGTGGTGGTGGTCGTGCCCGTTTACCTATTTGGGCCTTGATTAGTTATTCATGTTATTTTCGTTTCTTGACACTGTAATTTTTTGCGATCTTTTCAGCACACCTTGTGATGAGGGGATTATTCGATTAATATATGCATTTCATTTTTGCCTCTTCAGAAAAAAAAAAAAAAGGTTAAGGTAGGAGTAGGACTTATGAACTTAATCTAAATTTTTTATCATAAAAAAATATTTGTAAAAGTAAATTATGGCCTTTTAAAAAAGTATATAATGTACCAAAAAATAAAAGAGTAAATATATGGATAGGATAGGAAGAAGATAGACCCGAGGGAGAGGAAGTTCTCTCTTATTTCCATTTTCCAAAATGGCTTCTGCAACTGCAACACTTTCTACTCTCTGTTCTTCTTTCTCAACCCATTGTTCAATTTCACAAACCTCAACAAAATCTCATTTCTCAATTTCGCAACCATTCTCATCTCGTCTTCCTTCTCAATCTTACAACCTCTCTTTCCAATCCACTTTCTCACAACGCTTACCTCTCTTTCCCATTCCCAAATCCACTGAATCTGCAGTAGCAGAGGTTGAGTCTGAGTCTCAACTGTCTCCTGCTCAGCCTGAGTCTGAACCCACTGAAATTGTTCAATCACAGCCATGGGAAAAGGGTCTTTTTGCAGTTGTAATGGTGAGTAGTTTTGAGTAGCTTAATTTTGAATGTTGTGTGTGAATTGTGTGACCCATTTGGTTGAATTGTTGAAAAGTTACAGTCTTTGAGTATAATTGTTAATGTAGATTGTTCTATGAGAGAGGGTGACCCAAATGAATTTGCATACTTTTGGTTCTATGTACATGGTTTAATTGTTTTTTAGGATTAACAAATTAAATGAAATTGTTGTTTTTGCTATTGTTAAGTAGCAAGCAAAGTAAGCTTTGAGTAATTTGTTGGCTGATTATGATTATTATTTTAATGGTGAACTTAATGATTGTATTGTATGATTGTACATTTACTTGCAAAATTTGCTTTATGGTGTAAAATAAGTAATCTCAACCGCTGATAAGATAGGCGACAATTGATTTTTCGATACATTCATTCATGACTTGTTATGTCTGTGCGTGTAATATCAATTGTTTATTTATTTTATTTTCATGAAAATTGGATTATTTAGTTTACACTCTATAGTGAATTGCTCGGTTTAAGAGCAAACTATATAATCTATAATTCGGATGATTTTAACTGTCGTTATGTTGTTGGGATAGCGTTTACTCTTCCAATTTGTTGGGTTGGTAAATAGATAAGTGTTTGTTTTTGTTCTTCTGGGGCTATTGCAAATTTTGTCTTCTGTTCTTGTGCTTTTTAACATTTTTTGTTGTTGCTTTGTTTAGATTGGTGGACGCCAATATATTGTTCACCCTGGGCGCTGGCTCGTTGTTCAGAGGCTCAAAGGTACCAACGTTAACGACAAGGTAAACATCTTGTTTGTTCTTAATTTCTGCCATTACACATGTTGCAGTTGTAATTCATTTTCAGTCTATTAACCATAGTTATGCACCATTCATTAAGGTCATTCAATAGTTCTTTCTGTGACTGCTTTCGTCACGAACTTATTATTATCACCATTTGCTCCCTAAACATTGCGGCTAACATTGCTACCATTTGTTAAGTAATTTGTTAAGTAATGATTAGCTTGCTCATACAATATATTTAAAAAATGATGGTTCACTTACATATGATTCGAGTGCATCAAGCTCCCTTCTCTTTTTCATAAGATTGCCTATCATGAAAGTCTAGATGATTATAATATGTTACCTGTCACCATTTAATCAATAATTTAGACCCATCAATGACCTGAACTATGGGTTATAGGATCTTTAATTTCAAGGGGTTAAGTACAAAAGTATATTATAAGAAACTAGGTCTAAAGGCGATTTAGGTGACTCTAAAGCGAGGGAGTCACTTTGTTTGATAGTGAGGAGCAGTTAAGAGTAAGGACATTGATTGAAAATGAACGGTTGATATATATTTGACAATCTATGAAGTTATTCAAATCTTAACTGTTGGTTTTCTAATCAATGGTTAAAATTAGCCACTTTTCTCTATGAAATGATTCTTCACTTTAGACGAGTAAAATCCATTTTCTGAACATTTGCCGTTATTTTCGAACCTTTTTCTTGTCCAGTATCCACTGTACATTAATGTTATCTCTTGTGAACTGTAGATTGCCCTGCATAAGGTTTTACTGGTTGGAACAGATACATCCTGCTACATTGGGAAACCAATAGTAACAAATGCTGTGGTATATGCAACAGTGGAAGAGCAGGTACGCTTCTTTTCTCTCCGCTTCTGTTCTCATGGTAGGAGAAGCTGAAAGAAAAACACCTCTGTTACCTTAACCATTTTGTTTATAATGCAGGGTTTAGACAACAAAGTAATTGTATTCAAATACAAAAGAAAGAAGCACTACCGTAGAACTATTGGGCACAGACAGGTATTGAAGCCGTCCTTTTACTTTGCAATTCAATTATTATCAAAATCTTTTGCGATTAAAATGTCTAAATGCGGCCAAAAAGAGTCGTTATTTATTAAAATGAGCATAATGCATACATGAACTTTTATCCTCCTTGTGTTTTTTATATGACAGTCACAATCACTTCACACTTCTTTCTAATGTTCCTATGATCACATCTTGGATGGTTTACCTATTCTACTGAGTGTGCAAGATGTTACTGTGCATTATTAGTGTTATGCAGATTAACTTATTCTATGATTTATATCTGAATCTGATGTTTGATTTGGTTTTCAACTTGACAGCCAAATACACGCATACGGATAAATAGCATTATGGGCTATGAGAACTACCCGAAAGTTACTATGGACGATATAAAGAAGGAACAGGAATCATCATGAACATTTCGTGCACTATGTAGTGTTGTATCTTCTTTCATAACTATTACCAATCATTTTGCCATGGTTAGTTTTGCTTTTATCAGGAATGGAGTTGTTCAAATGTTTATGTAGCTACTGTATGTCATATTGTAATATTTTTAAATACATTGCTATTTTTCCAGTCTCCAAATATCACTCTAATTCCTACTATGAAGAGCTTGTTTTCTTTGAATTGTTACATTTTCAGTTCTATTTACCTTGCATAGAAAGATTTGTTGGAACAAATTTAATTTCAAAATGTCTGTCATTTTTAATCGGTCCCATTCATCTAATCGAAACTAGTAAAAATCTATTTTAAAGTATTTTGCAACCATTGGTATGAATCAATACCAACTTAAAGGAAAAATGCAATTTTGCCGACAGAATCACGACGTGCTACTTGATGTCGATGAAAATTACACCGTAAAGAGCTTTAACAAATCACGGTGCCACCATATATAATTTCATCAAATATAATGTGATTCTAAACAATAATTTCATCAAATATAGAGGCCGTTTGTTATAGATTATTTTAGAAAAAAATCACTTTTTTTATAAAAATAATCATTTTTAAAAATATTACATCTGTTTGTTACAGATTTTTAAAAAAATCAGAATCTAAAAATAATCAGAAAACAGCTAAAAATGAAAAAATACTAAGAGTAGCTTCTCAAATAATTGATTTTTTTTAGAGGAGAGAGAAAACAAGTGTGGTTATTTTATAACTAAAAAAAATCACTTTTACAAGTTGTATCCAAACAAGTTAAAGATTATTTTATTAAAAAAAGTGATTTTTATTACAATAAACAAACACAAAGTAAATTCCACTTTTCTATAAAATCTCTAAAAACTAATCTCTAAATTATTTCGTATCAAAATCACTAATTTTTTATTCCGTAACAAACGGACCATAATGTGATTCTAAACAAGCACTCAGCGCACTCAGCAGATGCTAACACATCAAGTTGAAATTCTCTATTATATCTTGTAACTGTAAACAAGGAATAGTACAAAGTAAACATATGTTCCCATCTGAGGCATACACGCCAACAACATAATAAACATTCCCCACATTGTTCCTGATGCAATCAAAGCCATATTAGGGGTAATTTAAGTGCTCCACCAAAGCCTCATGAGCCATAGCTGTATGTATATATTCATAATCACTAGCTAAGTCTACCCTAGCTCTCTTCACGCGATCAAAAAGGAAGAGAAAAAAGAGAGGCTCCGCCATAGAAAATAAAAGGGGGCATTTGCTACTGTTTCAATTAATAATAATACTATACTTCCTTTATCTTGTTAACCGGAATCCCCTCTGATTCACTGTGACGTGCCTTCAACAAATGGATTAAGCAAACTAAGCTGTGCCAGCACGACTTCATTCGTATACCCGCTTCCTTTTCAAAACCGTCGGAAGTATAGAAACAAAACCAATAAGGAATAGCACTGATAATGTCTTAAAATCATATAGATCCTTTACTGACTTTAGATCTCCAAGAGCAAGTCCAGCCTGGTTAAACAATAATGGAAGAACTAAGAGTATGATAAAAAGAAATACAGGTACCACAAGTTTGACAAACCATAACAGAAGATATAAAAAAGGAAAATCCATGATGAATTTGGAATTATAAAAAAGGAAAATCCATGATGAATAACAATCAAATAAAACCACCAACAAAATGCTTTCCGACCAAGTCAGATGACTGAGATGAGCTACATAAATCAAACCGTGTCATGATATATTGTCACGGACCATATATTATGATACACCATTTAAATCTTGCTCTCTTTTAATATTCTCGACTACAATTTTCCTTGGTCTCCTACCCCCACCTTTGAACAATCCTCCATAAAAGTTTACCCCCCTTACCACTTTTTATGGATCTTATCCACACGTCCAAACCATCAAAGAAGACCCTCTACTGTTGTTTTTCTACAATGCGTTTTATGCCAATGATTTCATTTCTAATTCCATCTTGTCTTTGTACATCCACCACTAACCTACCATAATAATGTAATATATTAGCTCTATAGCATTGAACATACTATCTTGATGGGTTTTTATTGCCAAGCATTTAGTTTTATTCGACGTTGCAAGTCTTATATAGTCATGAAGGTAAGTTATTCTTTTAGCCTGAATAGTACTTTTCTATCACCCTACTTGGATGCTATGGTTGACACATACCCCTATCTCACCATCACATACCATCTTTTAATTCACCTTGTGCGAAAGTAGCATACTTTTAAGGTCTGTCTTACATCTCTAACTTGCAACTTCTTTCTTCTCTCGACTTTCCAAATAAGACTAGACCATCTACTAATACTATGTATCATGGCATCATCTTTTGAATATACTAAGTAAGCACATCTAAAACTAATAAAAGATGAGGGCTTAAAGTGGATGCTTGGAGTAAATCATACTAGTACGGCACAAGCAATGAAACCATATTAAATCAAAACACATATAAGGGATAAATGCGAAAAGCTTACTAATATATTATCAAACATCAATCCAGCACAAAATGATCAGAGAAACAAAATATATGAGCAGTAAACAATGGAACCGTTCTTATCACTTCAATTACCCAAATTGGCCAAATCACTTAAAGCAAAGAACAACATGTCCATTTTACGGGAATGCAAAAAAAGGGCCTTAGATGCTGTTTCTCTCATAGTAAAGTTCTAAGCCCTGCTAGGTACTAGAGAAATACTCAACCAACTTAGTACTTCTATTCATGACCCCAAGAACAATCCCCAAATCAGCAACCCAAATTGGCTAAATCACTCGAAGCAAAGAACAACATGAAGGACATTTTAAGCGGATGTAAAAAAAAAAAGAAGCTAAGATGCCGTTCTCTCATAGTAAAATTCTAAACTCACCAATAGGTACTAGAGAAATCCTTAACCAACTTAGTACCACCCTCCATGATCCCGAGAACAATGCCCCTCTAGCATATATTCCTACAACTTGACCCTTGTCTTTTCAGTTTAAGCTTTACCAGTATAGTCATTGAAATCCTCAATATCCTGCAATAATGCCGTGAAATTGTTTGATGCAATGCAAGCCTTAACCAAGAAGGACAGCCCCATATACTCCTTGAGAACTCATAATTTCTATGGTATTTGCTGTTCATGCTTAATTTTCTTTTACTCTACGTGGTCAGATAAGTAAAATCACATCATCCGTGTCTTCTCAAATACTACTTGCATACTTGAACAAAATTTACTTTAATAAAAATAATATTGAACTCTTCCTGTTAAAAATCTGTATTCCAATAACAGATTGAACTGAGTTCCTGACATTAGGGGGAGATAACCTGCTAAGTTGTCATTTGCAAAGTTTTTGAATGATGAAACTATCTTAATTCCTTAGTCACTAGGATCAATGTTGCTCAAGTTTATGATCAGTCAATAAATGTGCGTAAAGATCTTTCATCCCTCTTTGCTTTATTGTTTCTCTCTAAACACGAAGACACTCATCTAAAAAAGTTTCAAATGTATAGGAAAATAAGCAAAAATAATTTTATTTTGAAAAGGCAAAATAAATTAATGAGTGAAATAGGCACAAGGTGTGCTAAATTCACTGCTTAAAAAAGTCCGATTACAAAGAATGTACTGCCACAAATACCATAAGTAGGGGTGGCAAAACGGGCCGAGCCCGCGGGGGCGACCCGTTTGGCCCGCCATTTAGGGCGGGCCGGGCTGAGGTTTTCAGCCCAGTACCCTAAGTTGACCCGCACTGTCTAGCCCGCTTAAAAAATGGGTTGGGGGCGGGGCGGGGCGGGCATGCCCGCGGGCTTTGTTATATTTATTTTATATTTTTTTAACATGGAAATTGGTCATCTTGAACTCAATTCAGTATATTTTTTTCTTCTTGTTTTTGATAAAAAAGAATCTGATTGTTCATTCTTCCTTTAATACTAGGGTTCCATTTGTGTATTTCCTGTGACTCTACATGCATCTTCTTCCCGCTGTGTGTGCTACTGCATGCTGTGTACTCTACGTGGACTGTCATATTGTATATTTTTTTGGCCTCTTAGTACTACTTGTACTATGAAGTGCCTTATAATAAATCTATTTGTAGTACCAAAAGAAAAGTCTTTTAGAGTTTCGTGTGAGTTTCATATACCTTATAATAAGTCTGTGTTGTTTGCTTTTTTTAAAGTTTCATGTGTAGTACCATTCTAAAACAAACTAGGCCACAAAAGCATCAAACGAAATTAAATAAGCCTTATGCACTTAAAATCATTTTTTAATTTGAATAGCTTGATATATCATTATAGAAGATTTAGTATATATTATTGTTGAGAAATTTAGTTGGGTAAATGTTTAAAGTCCAAATTTATATGATTGGATAAATTTAAATGTGAAGTTATAATTTTAATTGTAAAAAAAAAAAAAAAAGTATTTGGCGGGCATGCCCGCCAACCCGCCAATAAATGGGCGGGCTTGAGTTTTGAGCCCGGACACCTAAGTTGGCCCGCCCCGCTCCGCCCCACTTTTGAGCGGGCTTAAATGGGTCGGGCCTAAACGGGTTGGGCATGCCCACTTTGCCACCCCTAACCATAAGCCTAATAAGCAAAAATAATCAAGACGTATATAACACAAATAAGGCATGCAATAAGATACAGATTAAAATGAAGTGAAAACACAATAATTGAAGCATACAACAAAGTCACCCAGAATGACAAATGTCAAGTTCATAGAAAATTCTATATAGTAGAGTAAGAATATTGTAAAATAAATAACAGTAAGATAGGAAGAAAAGCTTACTCTGACAGTAATATAAGCTGCTGGAATAAGACCAATCAATGTTGCGAAAAAGAATATGTGAAACGGTACATCAACAATTGGAGATGCCAAATTGATGAAAAGATTTGGCAATGTCGGGGTTATCCTCAGAAAAAGCATGTAATTCAACAGCTTATCCCTACGCTTTGCTATCTGATTGATTCAACCCAAAAAATAAACAGGAAAAAGAAAACAGGTTAGCATTCAACACAGTCAATGCCATAACTTAAAGACAAACATCAAAGAAAGGCACAAAAAAGTTACGAAACACATAATAGATGCCGCCAGACACAACACCAACATTGAAACGTAAATATCAATAATTACATGTGTCAGTGTCGTGTCAAACATAAATACGAGGATTTGTTGCTACATAGACAAAAAGAAGGTACAAACCTCAGCTTGGAAAAACCTTAACTTTTCAGGCCACAACCAAGTAACAATAGGTCTCCCAATTAACTTAGACAAAAAGAAGCATGAAGATGCTCCAGCAGTAGCATTGAAAACAACCAACATTATTCCTCTAACAACTCCAAAAAGAGCACCAGCTAACAATGACATGAAAATTGTTCCTGGAATCATAAATGTCTGCATAAAAATATACGTTGAACAATACCCAATAATGAACTGTGCTGGATTCTCATTCGCATACGTCGAAAATTGATCTCTGCAATCCAAAAAAAAACCCAAATAAAAAACACTGTTACCACACATAGATCAAAACAAAGCAAGTAATTTTAATCCCAATTAAACAAAAACATAAAAAGAATGAATTTTTATATGAAATTGAAAAAGGGGAAAAAGGGGGAAAATACTTGAGTGTGCGAAGATCGGAGAGGGTGCGAGGCAATTTGAGGTTAGCGGAGGTTGTTGCAGGCATGGTGAGATAAATGCAGAAAATAGCGGTGGAGAAGACGAAGAAAACGGCGACGGCGACGGCGAATTCCCATGAATTGAGTGGGAACTTTTCGGATTTAGGTTTCTTGGAGGTGGGGGAATCGTCTTCAAGCTCCATGCCGCTTTCTTCGTCTTTTAACGCCGTGAGGTTTCTCGGCGCCGCCATCGTCGGCACGGTGGATCCGATCTGATCCAATCACCGGGAACCCATGCGGCGTGAGATTGTTGAATCGAAAATTTGAATGAGCTGAGATGAGCTGAGTTAAGCTGAGATTATATATTTAATTTTGATTATTTATTATTTAATTTGATTTTGGTGAATGATCATAATCTGAGAAATTTAGGTGTAATGTAAAAATTATGAGATTCAGAGTGAAAGCATCTTTTGATCTTTGAAGAACGTTTAAAAGAATAATAATGGAAAATATTTATGGATATTTCTAAAACAGCATTTTGTATCACCTACACATAGAAATAGATAAATTATTATCCTTTTTTTTTTGTAATAAAAAATTATTATCTTTATTATGTAGGCTAACTACACTTACCGACTTTTTTTCCTTCTTTTTTTGACTAGAGTCTAGATTTTTTTTTAGTAAAAAAAAGTCTTTTTTTTTATAATTAAAAGTAAAACATATCTTCTTTTACTTAATAATTTGGGAAATAGGTTCTCTTAATTTAAAAAAACTTGATAAAATAATATGAAGATTTTATTATTAATGATCAATATCTACTATTATGAAGGAAAAAAAATTTAATATCTACTGTTCAAACTTAGACCCTCTACATTATAAAAAAATAAATCAATACAAATTAACAATAAGATCTCAATATTATTTTTTCTTATTTTTTTTAATGAAAAGAATCTTGATTCAATAATTTTTACTAGTTAAAATTATGCCAAAGAATATTTATGTTTAACCAAATAAATTTGTACTTATTACAAAGATCACAATTGTAAAAATTCGGCCAGAGTTAAAAAAAATTAATAGAGGAACAAATAAATAAATAAATAATAGTAAAATTAAAAGTTGAAAAATAAATAAGTGTTCAATAATGTGTTTTTTAATAAAGAAATAGAAATTCGAAAGTAATTTAAAGACAACAAATTCTGAATTCAGTAATTTTTTCTAAAAAAACACCTAACTTTGAGATGATATATTTTTTTAAAATATAAGATGTTGTTCAATTTGTCTCGACGAGTATTATTAAAATATAAAATTTTCATAAAAAATAATTAAAAATATTAGTGATCAAAATTGTACATTGACATATATGCAAAATCTAAAGCAATAAATAAAAATGAATATACAATCTAATAAAAAAAATGTGAGCGTGATGGAGCGTATATATTCGGATGTTATTTTCTCATATTCGAATAGTTATTGGTATATTCTCTATTCAGAGGAGTGTGGATGATACCAGCACAGCACCCATTTGCAAGTGTTTTATATGCCCATGAATGACTTGCATATGACCAGCCAAGTCCTACAGAAAGTACAAATGTACAATGAACACATTTGTAATATATATTAAATAATATTAATATGGTGCAAATAGTTTTAATGATGGGAAAATAGTCATTTTAGTCCCTCGACCTAGTATGCATTTTACTGTCATTCTGATTCCTAAATGAGGAAAAACTACAAAACAGTTCTCGAATCAGCGCCCCGTTAGTCACTTTAGTCTAAACGGTTAATTTGGCCATAAAAGTCTACAAAAAAGTTATTCTTGTCTTTTTTTGGTCACACGTAGCATAGTGAGTAGACATTAGTTTACAAATGACCGATGATATGGCACGAGGGACCAAAATGATAGTGGAGACAAAAATTTCCCAATTTAAATTCCTAAAACCCAAATCTCATTCTTCATTTTTCTTTTCTGTTGTTGTTGTTGTTGTTGTTGTTGTTGTTGTTGTCTATCTCTGTTTCGATCTTTATTATTGTTGTTCTTCAATTTGTTGTATTTTTTTTGTAATTTATTTACTATTAAAACTGTATATGTAACATTGTATTGATGTATTCTTCATGCATACACGCAGGTGGTATTTTACAAAAGAATAAACAGAGTATTCTTCATGCATATAGTATATTTTAAATTGAAAAAAATAAATACTATTTTACTCCATACACTTCAAGTATTTTTTTTATGAGATATTTTTCAAACTTGCTTTAAGTTCAAAGACAAATTTTGTAATGAACTATTTAGATTCAGTCAAAAAAAAAAGAAGAACTATTTAGAAACCACGGTATTATTTTGAAAATTGCTATTTAGGCCCTCTTTAATGCTTTCAAATTTTCCAAAAATTCTAAAATACCCCTAATTTTGGACCCAAAATAGTTTAATTTATAGGATACGAAATCTAAATATTTTTGTTTCGCAGGATAATATCTTTTAGTTCAAAATTATTTAGATTGTGAGTTGCTATTAACACACTATTTTTTGCTAGTACACAATGCAGGAGGGGGGTATTTACCCAAATATTTTTTTTTGAACAAGCGAAAATGGATCATATATATAACACCGGAAAACAAGCAGGCCCCTCAGCACAAGACGTGCAGAAGAGCTCTACAAAGGTTTAAAAAAAGGTCCAAATAAACAACATGAAAATAAAAATACAATTAGTCGATGCCCAAACAAAGCAATGGGTTCGACCACCAGTAGTGATAGTTGGTAGCTAAAGTAACATTTGTCGCAAGCAGCCACCGATACGAGAATAGCTTCACTTTATCCAGAAGCTGATGTACCGAATTCGTCGTATCTCTGAAGACCCGGGCATTTCTTTCATTCCACACTACCCATACACAAGCTAGCCAGATGAGCTGTAGGAAGGAGCGTCGAGCTCGGAGGCCACCAACTGAGTGAGTGAACTGCACGAAATGCTCTGAAAGGCTATACGCATCCACCGCCGAGAAACCAATCCAAGATCGAACTGAAGCCCATAGTGAACCAAAAGTCCTGCATGATAGAAACAAGTGCTGAGCCGTCTCAACACTACCACAGCCTGCCACGCAATAGTGTAGATCTGGAGCAAGGATGCCGCGAGCAACAAGGTTTGCCTTTGTGGGCAACCTGTCACGCAGCAGACGCCAAGCAAAGATGGACACCTTCAGGGGAACATGTCTGTGCCATAGAAGGTCCTCAGCCTCGCCGATAACAGTCGCGTCCTGAGAAGTCAACAAGTGGTACGCGTCCCGAACTGAGTAACCTGAAATAGGATCAGACCTCCACCGCCACCTGTCAAGGGACCCAGCCTGCAGAGTCACAGTGAGAAGTAAAGCCTGACACTCCCCTAAAAGTTCCTCCTCCCAAGCCCACAAGTGTCGCCTCCACACCCACGCCTCCCCCCCTGCATCCCACCCTGCGCCATACATCTCCGCAACCGTGCGCGACTTAGTAGCCGCTAGATCAAACAAACGCCCGAATCTCTCACACAAAGGAGTCCCTCCCACCCAGGGGTCAGTCCAGAAAAAAGTATCTGTCCCATCCCCCACCGTCCTCGCCACACCCTCCCCAAACCACCTGTCCCTACCTCCGCCCACTCCATCCCTGATCCTCACAATCTCCCTCCACCAAGCTGACCCCAACCTCCCTCCCTCCCTCACCCTGCCCTGCTCGATGCCGTAACGGGCCACCAACACTCTAAACCAGAGACCCCCACGCTCCACCAACATCCGCCAACACCATTTGCCCAACAGGGCAGTATTGAACTCCCGAAGCTGCCTAACCCCCAAACCTCCATACTCCCTACGCAAGCAAACAGTTTTCCAATTGATCCAAGAGGTTTTCCTAGAGTCCTCACATCCCCCCCAAAAGAAATGAATCAGAAGAGATTCAATAGTCGAAATAATACCAGAGGGTGCTTTGAAGAAGGAAAGTGCATAGACCGGTAGCGAAGTCAGGACAGATTTTAGAAGAACCAGACGACCGCCAAAAGAAAGAAAGCGACTCCCCCACCCAGACAATCTACTCCTAATGCGCGCCAGAACCGGTTCCCAGAAACCCAGACGCCTCGGATCCCCGCCTATAGGCAGACCCAGATAGAGGAATGGGATTCCCCCCACCCTACAACGCAGTGCAGAAGCAGCCTCACGTAACCACGAATCCGATATATTAACCCCAACCAACATGCTCTTGTTGAAATTTACTTTCAAACCAGACATTCGCTCGAACAAGAGAAGCACAGCACGCAACGCCCGAACATTAGCCCAACTCTTGCTTCCTAAAAGCAGTGTGTCATCGGCGAACTGCAGGTGAGACACACTCACAGCTTCCTGCCCACCCACACGATAGCCCACAAATCTGTTCCCCTCAACCATGGCTTGCATCAACACATTCAAGCCCTCGGCAGCTAAAAGAAACAAGAACGGGGACAGAGGATCCCCTTGACGTAACCCGCGCTCTAAGGGGAACTCATCAGTGGGACTTCCGTTGACCAGAACAGAAGCAATAGCTGTGGAAATACATTCCCGAATCCACTTCCGCCATAGGGACGGGAAACCCATCTTGCCCATAACCGCATCCAGATATCCCCAGTCCACCGAATCGTAGGCTTTTTCAAAATCCACCTTGAAAAGCAGCAACTCCTTCTTCAATCTACGCGCCTCATCCACCACCTCATTGGCTATGAGAATACCATCAAGAATTTGCCTATCCTTCACAAAAGCGGTTTGCGTCTCGGAGATAACACTACCGATGACCAACCGCAATCTGTTGGCCAGAATTTTTGCCAAAATCTTGTAGAGGCTTCCCACAAGCGAGATGGGCCGAAAATCATTCAAACGCTGAGGGCTATCCACCTTCGGGATAAGAGCGATAAAAGTGGAATTAATCCCCTTTACCCAAATATTGATGTTGTATTTGAGTCAATTCAAACCCTTTAACATGATATAATTTTTTTTCGAGCTAATGTGTTCCTTCCTCTTAGGTGAACAAAACATTTTCCATGAAGGATGAAAGTAATATCTGGTTTAAAAACTGAAGACCTAAATCTAAACCATGACTTGTCGCAGAAATTTTAGGCTTAAGCTAATATTTTAAAAGTCTGGTATAATATATATACTAGTCGGTTAAAATTTTGTCATTCAACTTATCTTTAAGAAGATTGAAGGAGAAAGACTATTATTGACATGTCAATGAAGACAATTTTGTTTGTATATTAAACTACAGATTATAAAAAAAAATGCTGCCACTTGGGAGGCATTGTAAATATTAGGTTGTATAAGTGAATTTAGTTCGGTTGGTAAGATAATTGCAATTTGCACCTTATATATATATATATAGAAACTGAGATTTAAATTTCAGATATTTCACTTATTTATCTTTAAGTGTGAAATTTTAACTACTAATTAAGCTACCTGATAAAAAAAAAAAAAGACCGAATTGAACTAGATAAGTTGAGTTTTTAAGACCGAAGAAGCGTAAAAAAATAATCTTAGTTTATTAACTGATTAGTCTATTTAAAAATAGATTAAGCTATTCATTTAAGTGATAAATATGTTTCTGGTCTTTATAAATATTCAAAGTTTTGTTTTTAGTCCTCCAAAAAAATTTCTTCTACTTTTAGTACCTCAAAAGTTTTCAATTAACACTTTTAATCCCTACTTTTAAATAAACTCATGTGTAGACTTCATATTTTTTAATGAAATTTTTTTTGAATGTTTAGAATATTATAACAATCTCCCACAAAAAAATTTAGAATTTTTTAAAAAAGCATAAATTAAATATGAATTTTTATGTTTTTGAAGTTTAAAAATTTATATTTAATTCATGTTTTGTTAAAAAAATTCTAATTTTTTTAGGAGTGATTGTTAAAATATTCTATATTTTTCTGAAAAATTTCATTTAAAATTTTGAAGTCTACACATGAGTTGATTTAAAAGTAGGGACTAAAAGTTTTAAATGAAAATTTTCGGGGACTAATATTCGAAGAAAATTTTTTGGGGGACTAAAAACAAAACTTTGAATATTTACAGAGACCAGAAACATATTTACCCCTTCATTTAAAGACATTATTATATATATATATATATATATAATATAAAATTCCACAAAGGTCATAGTTCCAAAATTAATCAGCAGATGATATATAAACAACATATCGGCCTAACCCTTAAATTCTATGATCAAGTTAATTACTTAGACTTTATTTAACTTAACTTGATTGGCTTATTTTCACCTCTAATTGCAAAGAATCACCATCATTCTTTTTTTATCAAATAGTTTAATAACTAAAAATTATACCCTTAAAATGAATATATGGGATGATTGAGTTCGAACTTTATTTCATATATCTTATGAAAAAATTTATCATCCTAATACCTTAAAAGTTAAAACTATTCATTTTTTTTTAAGAAGCCCTTAAAACTGTTCATTAATGTCTTACGTGCACATTAGGCCCTAATAATCACTCCACTTTGTTCCACTTCAAATTTAGTATCCAGATTGTCCACAGTTCACACTTACTATTACAAATGATAAAAGACAAATAGATATCATTTTCAAAATTTGTGATTGATATTACTGGTGGTTGACCATGCTCAAGTCAATACCAATGACACAATTAGCTTTTTCTCTTTGTTTCTTTCACCACAAAATATCACTAATCATTCTTTCTGTTGGGTGCGCCGAAGGATGTGGTCCTTAAGTCCTCAACCTCTAGAACTTTGCCAAAATGGCAATATTCCAATAAATTTTTTAACAAAATTGAAACTACTACAATTTTTTTCACCTAAAGTATTGAATTGAAGAGGAAATTGATCTTAATTAATTTATAATTGGTCGAAGGTTAAGTAAATTTTAACTCCAAATTATTTTATTGAAATACGCTTTTTCTTTTACTAATAAAAAATTGTTGGTGAGTTATACATTACTTTTAAAGAATTATTATGGATATTTATCCAACAATGAGAATAAACAAAATAAGTAAATTTATATATGTGATACTCTTAAACTAAATTTTACTTCACTTGCAAATTTATTTATGTGGTTAATTTTCATTAATTGTTAGATAGAGCTTATTAACTATTGCGATATAAAACTTAGTAAAAATTATAAAAATTTGATATTTTAAAAATACTCATCAAAACAAATCAAACAAGATCTTATATGCTAATATTTATATCTATAAATTATTAAAAAAGTATGGTCAAAGCAAAATAAGTGAATAGTGTCATTTAATCAAAATAGCTCTTATAAAATGGGACGGAGGTAATATCAAACTAATAAATATACTTCAAACACACTATGTTCTTGAGAGGTAATTAATAATGTAATGGTAGACTTTTCTGTCCTCTAATAACAAGAAAGGAAGCTTAAAAAAAAAAGAACAACAAAGGAAAAAGATATATTAATAACAACTTTCACAAAATTATGATAATGATGTAAAATAGCTTAAAGTAAAGTAAAGCCACACTATGCATGCAAAAAAGAGAATGTACATTTATGAGTTACATAACACATAATACAAAGTTAAACTTATATAATTGGTACCCAAAAGAAAGAAAAATAATAATAAAAAAAATTATGAACTCTAAACATATTAAGGAGCTAACTCACTCTTCAAGTGAATCTCCATTATCACAAAAAAATTATATAATATCAGCAACTTCTAAATTAGCTTATAGTAAGATGAAATATGGAAAACTAAGATATAATGATTCCATATCATCTTACTTAAGATCATTTTATTTATTGGCTATAATATATGATGAATATTATGTCACTCAATAGTTATGAATCTGGAAAGCATCCTAATATATGATTAGCTTGATTTTGTGATTGTAGCTCATGTTGATTATGAGGCATCATCATCAATGGATTTGTAAAGTAATTAGTTGTATCTGTATATTGATGTGAAGTGAACAAGTTATCCAAACTTTTCCAATCAATTACTTGTGATCCATTGTTGCTTCTTTCATCACTGCATTGATCTTCATTTGTGATGAATCCATTTTGAGTAGATTCTTTGATAGCAAAACTTGTTGTTGGACTATCTAACTGTGGAAGTTCAATGAGTTGTTTGTTGTCCATAACAACAGTAGTTTGGTTTGATAGAAATTGTTGATCATTGTTAAAGTGGTGACCAAAACTTGTACCTTCTTCAGTTGCAGGATGATTATGAAGGAGTAAACGATTTTCATGCAAAATATCTGTGATTGATAATGGTCTTGTAGTTGCATAGCTTTGATCATCTCCAAAATATTGTGGTTGTTGATGTTGATTACTATTGCTATACCATGGTTCATAACCTGGCCTATGACTTGGACTTGGCTTCTTAAATGCTCTGCACACAACCCATCCTTCTTCCTGCAGTAATTAACAAGTTCTTCTAATTATTACACTAAAGAATGAAAGGGAAGCTCCATACTTGATAGTATGATTATATATAATTGGAAAAGTGAGTGTGCATGTTTGAAAATGGAGGAAGTTTGTGGAACTCAAAGAAGTACGAAAATAGATTCTCTGCAGTCAGGAGTTTTTGCACATATAGATAGTGGCCAAGTGGTCTTATTGGCACGATCCACTGAGATTCAGCCGTCGCAATTCGTTAAAAGAAATTTTATTTGCACACATATATTTGTGCTAAAGACTCTTAAAGTTTAAACATCAAGTATTTGCAAATATTCTTGTTTTCAATGCAAAGAACATGAATATCTAAGGATATAGTTAAAACTGATGTATCTGGTTCATTGAATAACTGATCTATCTGGTTCAACCAGATACATTAGTTATTCAATGAACCTGAAAAAAGAATATTTGCTTATATATAAGACCGGAGGGAGTATAACTTTAATATAATGGCAATGGTTTGATTGAGAAATTAAGAAAAAAAATAGTAAACTTGCCTGTGGAGGGCCATGTTCAGAAGTTTGATGTCTATATTCATGCATAATCCAATCAGTTTTCCTTCCATTAGGGGCACGTCCCTTATAAAAAACAAGAGTCTTCCTCATTCCTATAATTCTGTTTTTGGAAGTCACAGCTTTATCTCTTCCAGTAGCTTTCCAGAATCCAGCAGCAGTGGCTCTGTTAGTTCTTGTTCCTGTTGGATACTTTTTATCTTTGTGACTGAAAAAGTACCACTCATTTTGTTGCTCATATCCTAATTTGCATCTATCTGCATTTTTTTCAACAAATACCATCATTAATAATTAACTAACTATATATTGACATGACATCATGCTCCATAAGTGAATTTTATCAAATTAAAATCCAAATTAGTAAAGTTTTGAATATGAATTATACCTTGTATATCCCATGGTTCAATTTTGTAGAGATCAACCTCAACAATAACATCTAGATCAATTTTGAGTGAGTTAATCTTCCTGTTGAGATAATACCCTACAAGTTCCTCTTCTGTTGGATGAAATCTAAATCCTGGAGGTACACATGATTCCATATCCATTGATGTTGATGATCTCTCCTGAAAAACATTAACCAAAATCAATTAATTTACCATATATGTATTGATTTTATAATTTCAATAACCAAGGCCTAATAGTAATTAATTAGGCCAAAGTTTTACTACTTTACTTGGTAGTTATTTGTAATGATAGTTTAGTACATTAGAATTACCTCATAGCTCTATAAAAAAATGTATCTAGCTATATAGCTAGGGCTTATGAGATATATAGGTGTAATAATAATCATGATGATGATTATGATGATGCAACTTTGTATTTGGACCCAACAAATGTGTAGCATGTGCAATGCCAACATTGGCAGACCATGTATGGATCCCACCATTAATAATAAATATAAATAATTAACAAACAAAGATATATATACATATATAGGATTATTGTTATTGATTAAGCCTAAGAAAATTTCATTTTCATATATATGGCTTTAGTTGCATGAGATGAAAAAAGTAAATTGAAGATAAAAGTTTGGCCGAAAAGATTGACTTTGCTGTCACAAAGCAAAGCATGTTATTGTCACAAACAATATATGTATCTTTGAGTGCAGTGCACTCTCAAACTTAATAGTAATTGTTGGTGGTGGAGAATTGAGAAAGACCTTCCTGTGGAAAACAATCGGTGATCACACAATAGCATAACATAGCATGCTAGATAAAGTTCCACTCATAAGCATAATGTAGTTTTCATTTCACACTAATTTTTCAAGGACAAATAATCACTACTCTCATGTTTCTTATATATTTATATAACAATTAACAAGAAAGCACTAGCTTATTATAAATATTGATTTCATTGATAATTTGAAGATTTTCATTGATCATTTGTAGATTTTCAAATTGATCCCATTTCAATGTTTGAGATCATGACATACTAATTATACATCTCAGTTGAGAAAAACCACAACATTTGAGATTCCATTTTTATTTAGAAAACTAGGAAATGTGAAGAATCATAAAGCTATATATAACACATTTTCAGAAACTTTTGAGTTCCTTGATGAAACCAACCAAATGATCTATCAAATAAGACTAAGACTTAAGACTTCCCTTAATAAACTCTCTTGAGAAGAAGAAAAATAATAGTTACACTAAGATTTTATATATACTACATAGTATTGTAATATACATGTACACAAATATATGATATATGAATATGAATATGAATACTCACAGAAATTTGAGTTGATGTCATATTATCTTTCCTTGAGGTTGCTACAAAATAGAAAAGCAGTGGAAGAGAATAGGGAGAGGTGTGTTTATGTTATGAGAGTAATAATAATAAGGTGGTGAATGTTTGTTTATAGAGAAGATGATGAGAGGTATAATATTTATATATATAAGTGTATGTGTATTAGGAAATAAGCATGAGAATGTGTTGTAGTAGAGAAAAGAAGCAGAGGAATATATATAATAGAGAGAATGTTATAGGATGATTGCGCGTGGGGTGGCAGATAGATAGATGAAAAGGTGTTTGTTTTTTGTTTCTTTGAAATTGGACGGCGTGACACCAAGCTTTCACGCCACCCCCCCCCCCCCCCCTCATCTTACACACATTTTCACCCTCTAAGCACACTTTTATTGCTACTATCTACTACTGTACATTCTGTCTTTATTTTTAATTACTTGCATTACATTCTATATGCAGCCTTCTATGTGAATATGTGAATTAATCAACTATATAGCTTATAGGGCATGAACCACATACATAGATACCGAACACGACACTGATGACTAATGTCGACTTTGACAATAATTTGTGAAAAAGATATAATTTAATGTAATTATATATAAGGACACGACACTGTTTGAAGGTGGACTGCGAGCTGAGACTTATTTGCCTTGATTTTCATTCTATCGTTGTCCCATCAATTTTTAGCTCGTAGAGTTGTTTTTTGGATTCTGATGGGCCGATCACTTTTGATTAGAGATCGGGAGTACGTTAGAGTCTAGTGGCATCTTTTCGGTCAACTAGGTTGATGTCTTCTTTGGTGGTCTGGAGGCTGGGGAGTGTCTTTCTAAGAATGAGATTATAAGTAAGACCGTGTCTGTTTTGGTTTTATTCATTGGTGTTCCGTTTATATACGACACCTTTATTTTGCAGTTCCACTTTTCTGGGTCTCTATTCATCTTGTGCAGAGACCAATTATTAATAATATATTTGTCATTTTAAAAAAAAAAGGTATTGCGTGTCCGACATCTGAACACACTTATATATGCTAACGTGCATTATATTATGTCACATTCATTCTTCTATGTTGAACAGTTTCACCACAGAATTGATGAGGTTAATTTCACAATATATTTGTCTGTTTGGTGCGCCGTCCCATTTGGCACCATTGATTATTTTACATCTGGCAATCTATGTCCACATCAATGTGTTTATATCATGATCATTTGGATTTGTACTAATTAGTACTGTTTTCATATGCTTACCACTATACTTAATTTATCTTGTTTGTGATTTAGCAATGATCTACCACAAGAGCTCCACTATAATGCATCTTTTAATTTATAATTAGTTGCTTTCAGACTCAAACCATCAAATGCATTTATTAATATAATGTGTGATCTTTTATGAGAAATGTTATTTCTATGACAAATATATAGTTCTCAGCACAAATTTATTTTTATCAAAACTTAGCCTTATATTAGTAGTCAATTTACTATTAGCATCTTAAGTAAATAAATAAAATGTGTTTAATTTCTTTCATGGAATTCATTGCTGTCTACAAATTGGACAGTTCAAGTTACTAGACCAACTGCTTCTGTTAACAAAGTTCCAGCTACATGACTTGATTATTGAAAAAGAAATACACATTTTCATATATTATCCCTTTGCTAAAGTAATACTAGTATACTAGTATATATAACTGATGCATGTTTCTTTGAGAACAATGCACCATTTTCTTATATTATACAGTACTATATTATAAAAATACAGGTAATTAAAGGCAGAGTATATTATACTTGGAAGTTGGAACAAAAAGGTCATTTTGGGATTTGTGTGAAGTGGTCATATATATAAATACATAAAGGATTAAGTTAATTTTTGTTTTTATATGTCACATAAAGCCTAGATATGTTATATTACTAACTAATGTACTTTTCAATGGTTTGTTGTCTTATTAAGATTGGGTTAACTTAATGCAAAAATTAGCTTCAAATCTAGCTAGTTACATATATATATATATATAAGTTAATAAAAAATTAGCTTCAATGGCCAGTTTGTTGTCTTATGAAGAATAGTAATCAAAATATAGTTAATATATATAGAGTATATTATACTTGAATCAAAAAGGCCATTTTAAGATTTGTGTGAAGTAGGTGTGTATAAGTTAATTTGTTTTTATATGCGTCACATAAAGCATAGATAAGGTACATTACCAACAATTGCATTTTTTAATGGTTTGTTGTCTTATCAAGATTGGGTTCATTAATTTAATGCAAAAATGAGCTACAAGTCTTTTTTTTTATTACTAATGAGCTACACATCTTCTTCTTTTTATATTTTATATTTTTTTATGTAGGATTTAATTGATATATATATATATATATATATGTATGTATCCATTTGAAAGTCAAGCAAATTATGGTTTATTAAAGAAATTTACACCGAAAATACAACTAAATAATTTATTTTATTTATTATATATAATTATATTATATAGTAATAAATAGAGTAGTGATCAAAAGAAGAAAACTTGTATAGAAAGCTTACTATATACATGTGTGTATAACTATAACATATAAAAATATATAAATAACCATCACAATATTATTTACCCCGAAAGTACCCTTTACAGCCACTGAATACAACCTTCCAATTAGGACACTATAGAAATATTTATATAGGCACAAACCTAAATAAATATTATTTAGGCATACAATCATATAGAGAAGAAAAAAATTAAAGAGAAAGAATTAAAATGATATTAATTGATTGATTAAATTATTTTTCTTTTAATTTTTTAACAAATAAAATTAATTTATGATTGTGCTTATAGAAAAATTACTCGACTCTATATGGTGAACAACAGGAACAGCAAGGCCTTTATTTATTTATTTATTTGGTTTATGTTTATATATTTATTTTCTTGAAATAAAAGAACTATAATACTTTTTTTTGACAGAAGAACTAGAATACATAGGTTCTGTTTGGTAAAAAATAGCGGATAGCTGATAAGCTAGCTTATAGCGGATGAGCTATAGCGGATATTTTATAAGATAGCTTTTAGCTTATAGCGAATAAGCTAGTTGATTGAATTTGTAGTGTTTGGTAAAATTAGCGGTTGAACTAGCTTATAAGTATGAAATGACATAAAAAAGATATGTTAATTAATAGTTTTTATTTTTTTAAAATAAGGTGTTATGGGTAAAATTGGAAGAAAAGATGATAAACTATAAGCTATAAGCCCATAAGCTACTTGAAATAGCATTTGAAAAATAAGCTATGTAAAATAAGCTATAAGCTTTTTTTTAAAAGCTAAAAGTTATAAGCTATAAACTAGCTTATTTGGCTTACCAAACATAGCCTTCGCCACCAATTAATTAACTTATCACTTATAAACCAAGTACCGTATAGTTTTTAATATTGAGGCTGACGTCATTTTGTTCCCAATACTTGCTTCATGTACTATGTTTTTTGTCTCGTCACTCTATATACACTGTTTATAGTTAGAATATACAGAAGCTTTAAGTTTATTTAATTTGTTAATTTTGAATTAATAAAACTGAGATAAGTGGACCAATGATTTCTTGTGTCTCTAGTGACGTCTATATATCCAATTTTAAGCTAGATAGGGCGTATATTAAAATATGAGTAATTACTTGTATAATTAGCTTTTGTTTTCATTTATAGTGGTGTTTGATGTATGGAAATTTCTTATTTATCAATCTAATCAGGAACTTGCTAATAACCCAAATATGTTTTAACATGATCTTGTTGTTAATTAGTGCTGAAGACAAGGTTTTGGAAGTACCACAACACAAATAGTACTAGAGTAAGTTTGAGACTTTTAATTTTATTTTATTTATGAAACTTTTAAAATTTGTTATAGTTAATCTATAAAGTTGATTTGTAAGATGAGAATTGTTCCAACGAAAATTTTAGTGCACCTTCTCACACATATATACACATTAAAAACAAAATAAAGTGAGATACAAACATATCCAAGAAATACCAAGAACCCCAATCAAAAGAAAAAAAGTGTATGGTAAAGAAATCTCATATTAGTTGTAAGATGACCTGAATCTATATCTATAGAGTAGAGACAATCATCATCATATAAGTTGGTTTTGTAAGGTTGAGTTAGACTCAACTCTCAATTCTAAGATGGTACTTTCTCCATTTATTAATATATACATTATCTTTGTTGTTTAAAAAAAATAGTATCAGAGTCTCTCCATAATTGTTTGGCCACCTGCTATCGGACCACTCAACATTTATATTCACGCATCAAGTCCAATAGTGTTGGACGTGAAGGTATGTGTTAAAAAGTCCCCCATCAATTATGAGATGACCTAGTAGAGACATCCTCATCATACAAGCCGAAATATGTAGGATTAAGTTACGCTCAACTCTCAATTCTAAGAAATAATGTCAGCACCAACAAACAAAAGCGAAGAAAACCAACAAAAAAAAAAGGCAAAGAGCAGGATTACACACCACCAAAATAGACTCTGAAATCATCTTAAAAATTGGGATTGAATCAAACTAAATCCCTATTTGATTAGAATCAGATCTATGTGTAATGCCATATCTATGTCATATGTTATGATTTTTATCCTTCATATAACTTTATATTATTTATTTATTTTATTTTGAAAAGATAATTTATTTTATTATAAAGTTATGATTATAATTGTGCACTTTCTTAAGAAAATTAAGGGTTAGAAATTATTCTATTTACAGTAACAGAATAATTACCATCATATAATTAACCACAATAATGAAATGGCAATCATTATTTATTAGTCATCAAACAAAAGCAAAAATTAGCTTCTTTTTTTTTGGATAAAAAGCAGAGAAATTAGCTTTGTTTTATCAGTGAGGGAACCAAATTAACTCGTATAGTAGAATTTATATATTAAAGTCTTTAATTATTAATATGTGATATATGAAAATCAAACTATCAAACTACTCAAAACACACCTTATAAGTTAAAATCAATATTTTAGTTTCTCTCAAAATATAATTTTATTTTTCTGTTGGCTGAAGTGTGCACATGTTCATACTAATAGGTTTTGAAGTTACAGGAGCCACCGAAATATGAGTGTTTATCGTTTATAATATGATATGATTCTTTTAGCGGTTTTAATCATTGTTATATGACATATATAATGTTATTTTACTTTGACCTAGTCTTAGCAAAATAATGTTACAATATTAGACCAAATTATTGTGTCTAAACTCTAATGTAATTAATTTGGTGTCAATGTTTTTATATTAAGACTAGACCTTGGTTAGATTATTTAATATATATATATAGGTCTCCAATTTGAGGAAAAAGAAGTTTGAAATTTGGAGCAAGCATCATCATGTGAAAGAAATACTATTAAAATATATTTATGATATTTATAGTTCCACACTTCAACTCAATAAGTATTTGGGAAAGAAAAACAAATATAAGCTATATATTTCCCTTGGGATGAAATTCTTAATTCACTAGTAGAAAAAACTTTTTCAGGTTGGTTCCTAGCCAAGTGATTTCCCACAAGCTATACATAAACCTTATTCGTAAAAGTTAATGATGAAAGGAGTTAAAGAGTAAATGCTCAGGGTTTAAATCCTGACGAGGTGAAAAACCGTAACACTAACCAACAAATTACTAACTTTGGTCATTTTAATAAAAAATGATGAAATGAAACAAGATTAGCTGATTTTAATTTATTTTTTAATAACTAAGTACAATTAGACCAACCTTTGGTTGGAGATTCAAACATCAACTCTTCATAGAAAATTTACTTAAGATAAGAGAGTTCATACTCCATATTGTGCGATTAACTGATTTTCGATAATTAGTTACTATTAAACGGCGATAAAAAATTTAACAAACTAATATGGTTATTATAAAAAATATGCACCACTAAGAGAGTGCTGGTTCTCTATAAAAAGGAATCATAATTTAAATGAATATGGAAAGTATTCTTTGCTTCTAAATATGTCTCATGAATATTTTATCTAGTGGTGTTGAATAGGTTGCTTGTGTATGAGCCCTGAAATTTTGTGAATTGGTTTATTAGCTTACAAACAACTGCAAAGAACAGAAATTAAAGCTTTAAAGCCTGGAATCATAGGGTACGGATAATTCATTCTAGAATCAATGCATCTTACTTTGTTTTAGATAATTTCCATTATTTATATTTTTAAGAAGATGATGAAGCATAGGAAAAGAAATGTATAGAATAAAAAAATTCATGATTGTTATATGTCCTACTTGTGAGCTTTTGGAGGGCCTACATTGGGGCCCAGAAGTTCCCATTTCCAACCCTACCTGATGAAGAAGAAAGAAGGTATGGAACAAAGATCGAATGGTTAGGGTAGGAAGGTTTTCCAATGTAGTATCATGGAGTACTTCTTAAGGTTTTAGTAATTTATAGTGATCTTTTCTTTATACTTTAAGATTTTATATATGATGTCAGAGTTTTTTCAGCTTTTAAAATTTTACTTTTCACTTAAATTATTATTATTATTATTATTGTGAGTTTTTTTATTTGTTTATTACCTATGTCTATTCTTCTTTTTTTACCAATTTTTTTTTATGTCTTTTTAATTATAAAATTAAGTATTTTCATAAAATAAAGGTAATTTTTACTTTAAGTCGTTTGATATTGTCACTTTTTGAAGCCACAAAATTTGATTTAGTGATAAAAAGTTTGAGTAGAATGCATGAAATTCTGAATATTTGATTCTCATTGACTCCATTGTAAAAAAAAATATGATCACTTTTTGATTTAGTCATTTCAAGAAAAAAAAAATGCTAATGTTATTTAAAATTCTTATTGCTTCAATCTCTTAATTATGTTATTTAATTTTCATATTCAAATTAATTAGATTATATGTGGCATGCCATATATGTTGGTGCCATATCCCATATGGCTCTAAATTGTCATGTCAAATGTGTGACTTCCATTTGACATGAATGAAAAATAAAATTGAACATAGTATGAAGAATTTAGAAGAAGGTTTTTGGATAAACAACAATTACTAAAGATTGTATTAATAACATGTCTACCCTAACATCATTAGTATGCACTTCCCTCTTCGTAGAAGAGGGTTTAAGAGAATACTCAATCATGTGCTAAAATAAAATGGACAAAATAATACACCAAAGTTTCGATACAAAATTGGTGTCATGCTTTACAAAGTCAAGGTAGAGTGAATTGACCAATTGATAAATATGAAATGATAAAAATACCAAATTTTTAGTTAATATTTATTTTTAAATATTAAGAGTAAAATTGAGAGAAAAAATTATACTACAAATTTGCATTGGTTTTTTTTCCTGCCAAACATGTATAATCTTATCACGCGTTTATTAGCGCTATAAGCTTGAAAATTAACTTTGCCAAAAGAGCCTTGACTATAACTCTATGAAACCTTTTTTGCTATTAATTATATTTAGATTTAGATTAGAAGTCATTCATTTGCTAAACATGACGTAAACAATATGTTAATCAGCAATAGAAACAAAGTTAAAGATATAAGAATCGTACAAAGACCAAATTACATGAAATAAAATGAAAGCTATGGCCATATAATAACTCTATAAGTTCCATAATTGTCAAATCAGTATCTTCAAAATGTGATTGTTTTTTTTCTTTTTAAGATTAACCTATCCACTCCTTATGTACTAGTCGGTGCACAACACTTCATTTTTTCAACGGAAAAACAAACAAAAGCATAACTTGATTTTGATGTTCACAAAGTTTCATTTTATTACCTTAATAAACTTTTGTTTCTATAAAGATGAAACATTGATTTTAACTACCGAGCATACCTATCCTTACTTTATTTCCAATTTTTCCAAATAAAAATACCAGCAAATAGATATTTTAGTCATTAAAATTGTAGCAATAGATAATTTTTAGTTCATTAGTTTTTTTTAAAAAATAAATTTAGTTTTTTTATTCCCGAATTTTGCACCACAATTTAGTAAATAGATATTTTATATTTTTATTGAATAGACTAATTTGCCATTTCGTAAATGACAAAATCATTCAATCCTTGCAATTTTAAGATTAAATGTTTATTATTTAACTTGAAATTTTAAAGATTAAATGTCTATTTTTATGGTCAAACTCAACTACAATACAAATATCATTATATTCGACACTTTCACAGTTTCGCTCAGGTTTGAATTTAATACCCATAGTTATGTGCGATCAAGTGATGTTTATCACTCTGTCTAGCGACAAAATAACAAATATTTAAATTGTCTATTTACTAAAAAAAAAACTAACAATTAATGAAGATTAGAAAAAAGTGGACCTATCTCAAATTTCATACTAGTACTACTAGTACTAAGTAGATCACATAAAAATCATGAATCCAATCTGATGAAATCATCACAATGAGATATGATCAACCGACTTTACATTTTGAATGATATTTTAATGCTGTAATTATTGGCTAATATAGATTTTCCACTTCTGATTGGTTATAGTTCACTATCATTTACATCAACCAATTTTGATTAAGAAATGCTAAATGCGTTTGGAATTCTAATTTTGTCTTTAATTAATTATTTCAGATAGGCTACTATGATAGAACCAATTATCAATATTTAATAGTACTTATTATAAATAGAAATTAATAATTAAGACGAAAACAAGTGTCATTATTATTATGGGCGCGTGACCAATTGAGTTTAATACTATTTTGTAGATATTATGTTAGATACTGTTGTTGTTGAACTCAAACTGTCTGAAAGTGACCTTAGTCCTTCTTCACATTGATCACACCATACCAATTTTGCTTCATTACAGAGTGTAGAATACTACTCTTTGTACAGTATATGTAAACATTTCAACTTCTATATCAAGCTTGCTACACAAACCTTTCTCATATACTATAATTCATACATGTGCTACACTATAATGTTACAAACATGACCTTTTGTTTTGTTTAGTGTTAACCTCCCCATTCCTATCATAAAATACTCTCTAGTAATTCAGAGTTCAGCTATAAAATAGTCTCTTTGGTCATTATTATAAGTTTTAAAATGAGTATTTGGTCTAATACTTTATAAATACATATTCAAGTTATCTCGCAACCGATATGAGACTTCTTTAACACATCCCCTCGCGCTCAGCGCTATTGGGCTTGCGGTGTAGATATAAATGGTGGATGACTCGATCAGAAACCATAGCAGGCGGCCCAACGGATCGTGAAGAGGCTTTGATACAATCTTATAATTGAGTATTGGACATAACTCAACCTTACAAAACCAGCTTGTAAGGTGGGGATTGTCTCTACTTTATAAACATATATTCAGGTCATCTCGTAACCGATGTGAGACTTTTTTAACAATAAGTAAATTTGATTTTGGTACATTGGAAAAATAATGTATTTGGTAATATGAATCAAATATATCATTTTTTCAATGTACCAAAAAAGTCAAATTTGTGTATAATAGTAACTAAGGAGAATAAGTAAAAGATGAACAAAAATTTGTTTCATCCAAAAGACGAACTCGGATTATCCCAAATAATTCCTACTTTGATGTATACATAATGTATATAATTCAAGTCTTAGACATATAGTAACAAACTAATAAAATTAAATTCACATCTAGTAACAATTAGTATATTAATAATGTTGTGTATAATTTTATGTAGTGTGAGACAAAGGTTAATTAGGATAGCTTTGTCTATATATAAAAGTGTAATGCAGGACCATTTTTTGTAATTTTGGAAATTACTTTTGGTGCTTGTAGTTTCATATGAAAGTCTATTTTGCAAAACCATTATTAGCAAAATGGCCTACATAAGGTGTCCACCACTAGGACCACACCACTAGATATTTTCTTTTAATGAGTATTGCTATAATTTCAGAGTTGGGAAAATATATATCAAGAATCTAGGTTTCAGTGCAAGGTTGTGTGTGAACAAAATATAACTCATTGGCTGAAAGAAAAAAGTCCCATTATTATTTTAGCATGCATTATAAGGAAGAAAGGATGATCATTGTCATATATAGATCATGTTCCTTGTTTTTATTCAATATAAAATGTAACAACAGAAAAAGGTTCTTACATTTTTATCTTATGTTTTTTCTTTTTCTTTTTTCTTCAACTTTTTCATAGACATAAAGATTTCTCAATTAATTAATATTGTAGCATATAACATGTAACTACATTCACACTATTTTGAAGTAGCTAGTTATTAGCCTTATAGTACCAAAAATTAAAGTAGTTGAGACATCAATTATTTACCTTAGTATAATAATAAGCATAAAATTCTAACTTCCATATTCAAATGTTGAAATGTAGTCAACTTAAGATAGTGAAGAATTGAAAATTAAGTCAAAATCAGTAGCAAGTGAGATTGATCATCAAATTGTCATTATCATGGCCGGTAACCAACTTGTGTCAATGGTGACCGGACGGTATCAGGGTCCAGTGATATTCCACCAGAGTGCTCTTAATAGGAACTTGCAATATAATCTGCCTTCAACTCCATTTCACTTTCAATGTTTGGAATTGCTTATTTTGGCTAAAAATATATCATTTTGGTAATTATGTTTAGTATGACTATAGTCTATAGCTCTCTAATATGGACCTAGCATTAAATAGCACAAACATAAATTAAATGTTAAGGTAAAATTGGTCGACATAGAGGAGACTATATCCATCTTGTGTGTTTTCGGTTTTTAGACTGGCAAAAATTAATCACTGCTAACGACGATAAATAAATTCATACATATCACATGATTTGATTAAGAGTAAAGTTGTTATGTGATTGGAGGATAGAGAAATGTTCTTGTATTGTCTCTCTTGTTTAAGGTGATTTAGCTCATATAATCAAAATAGATTTATTTGGTAACAATTTTTTTCTCATGAGTTTATTGTTTTTTTAGAAACTTATAGCATTTTTTATAAGTTATTTCAAGTTGCAATTGAACTTGTAACTTATGTTGTTTTTTATGATCTTACTCTTGGTTTCTTATTCAAAATATTAAATATTAATTAAAAAAAATATTATGTCATTTCATGCTTATCAGTTAATTTATCTGTCAATTTTATCAAATACTATAAATTTAATCTGCTACATATCATCTGTGAGCTATAAACTCATCTATTATCGGCTAAAATTATATTAATGAAATTATTATTTTAGAAGCATAGGTAATCTCTACTCTTGTTTAACTTATAGCTACTTGTCAACTTTTGTATGATTGAAATATAAGATTTGAAATTTATAAGATTTGGGTGACCCTGACATATAAAGCTAAAACCTTCCACCAAATTTCTAAGTAAAAGACAAATATATAAACCTAAGAAGCCAACACTTTTTCTCATGTCTTTTAAAACTGAGCAAAGAGAATCTCTCACTTTATCTTATATATATATATTCTCTAGTTTAAGAATAGTAGTATGTGAGGAACCAAACCTTTGTAGACAACTATATGAAGTCTCTTTCATTGAAGTTGAACAAAGGGAATGAATGGATAACCAATAGATTGTTAAGAAAGCAGCCGCAGAAAAGAAACTATTGGAAGGTGAAATGTGGACCCCACTTTATTAGAATGAATATTTCTCATCATTTTGATAAGGGGGGTGTGGTGGGGTTGCTTCATCAAACAAAGAAATAGTGCATATCAAGCAAGTTGTGGCCATTTGGGGCGGTTTGTGGGACTGCAAGAGGTTGGGCTAATGAGTCCCACATAAACATTATGTGTATTTATAAAGCATAGTACATTAATTTCAACTCTCCTCATTATATATATGTCATATGTATATGGATAAGAAATTGGTAACTAAAACATTTAGTTATATTTTTTTAATATATCTTGTTTTAAATTGGTGAGTTTGAAGTGAATCTTATATTAAATTAATGATTTGGGCACATTTTTAATTTTTATGCATAGGTAAGACATGTATGGAATTCTGCCCATCAATAAAAGTGTGTCAAAAATAATAATTTCAATATTTTTCTTAATGGATATCATATGCAAAAGAATGCTTTTGGGTACATTATGTTCATATTTTAACAGCATACCTTCTAGAAATAAATTCTTAAGCTAAGCCCAACTTTGATAATGACATGCCTTGTGTCGCAACCCATCTTGTCTCCCTTTTAAAATTTATCCTAAGAATATGTGTCATAGATGAATTGATGATTGCTAGCGGTGATTATTCCTTTTGTCTGTTATTGTTCCTATATGTAGCTAGCTATGTATATAGTACTCATTCTGATTTATTGAAAAATTGATATATTTGATGCGGGTTTTTTTAGTATCAGACTTTAAAATTGAGGATAATTAAACTCTCTTTTTTAATCTTCGGATTAAGTAATAATGTATAAATTTGAGATCATACTTAAATAATATAATTGAGGATTTGATTTTTAACTTATCTAAAATTTGTTAAGTTAAATACAATTGGGGCATATAGAAAGAATCAAATTGCTGGTTGTGGTGGAGTCATTCGTGCCAAGCAGTGGTGCAAGTGTGAATGAAGGTCATGTGACTAGTTCATTAGGTAATATTTTGGCGGAACAAATTTGGAAGCTTTTGTAGTTATATTGAATTATTGAGATATCGTATACTTACCATGAGGCCAATAAGTGTGTCGATGGTTTGGGTAATTTAGGATGCTCTGAGATAATTTTTTATGACGATAGTCCTGCACCAATTAGTGAGATTTTCACTAATGATAGTTTGAGAATTACTACCCCTAGATTAATTATTATGTAATTTATCTCTTTTGGGCTTTTTGTCCTCTTCAATATAATCTTTTTTTGGTAATTTTACTTTCAATTTAAGTATTTAATTGTTAGGAATTTTAATTAAAAAATGATAAAAACACATTGAATATATTTCATTGAATAAAAACACTATAATATTACATTACATATAACTGACTCTTCCTCATTTCATGTAATAAATATGACTTTTGGAGTCATGCATGTTAATCATCAAAAATACAACCAACTGCATAGTATGCATTACACCATTAATATACTCCTATCTCATAAATTAATACATTTCATGTATAAAATATGTCTCTCAAAGTGCAATTCAAAAAAATATATATATGTCTCTCAAAGTCATGAATATCATGTGAGAATAAATAATATATAATCTTTAGTAGTATGTATTACTAGCAAAAGGACAAAACATTACCGGTTATATTTTTCTATTGTATTTTATCGCGTATAATATCTACTTTAATTTGTTTGTTTGTTTTTATAATATAATTGAACTATCTAGCGAAAATAATAATAAATGAACTAATGAAAATTTGTTTGAACAAATTTGAATTTATCTGAATAATAAATAATCCCAATAATATTTGTAAATTTTGAATCTTATATTAAATTAAGTGAATAATATATAATTTTAAAAAAAATCTTCTTTTTTTGAAGACTTGGTATCCAGTTCCAAGGACCGATTAATCCGAGGGATATCAATTTCACTTCTCACTGGCATAAGGTCCATTTAAAGCTAGAGTTTTGCTCTCTATGGACTGAATTATTTTTAACTCTAAAATAAAAAGTTATTTCAAAAAGTTTTTCCAAAATCTATTTTTTAAAGAACAAATAATATAAGTGTCGGAACTTCAAAAAAAAATTAAAAATAATAATAATAATAATAATAATAAAGAAACGGGAAATAGCTTTAAATTATCTAAAAATCACTTGATTTTTAAAAGAAAATCATGTTTTATAAAACTTAAACAAACACAACCATAATTTTCTGAAGAAACCATACTTTTGTTTTTTGTTTTTGAATGACTCAAGACTCATGGTAAATTTCCTGTGTATGTGTCATTTCCAATTTCTTGTTCTTCCAATTTCTTAAATTCAAATGCAGTGAAATTATGTGGTTAAAAAATTCCAGTTTTATTCTCTTTTTTGTTATATCTAGTGATTTTTCCTCCATGAAAAATTATTTTCACACATGTAGTTAAACATTAAAGATTTTTTTTTCACATCTATGCCATTGAAAATTCTTCTATTGTATCAATGGTGACCATGCAATTTGCCCATGATGGGAAAATTAAAGCTTTTTGCCCACCTTACTTAGTCGCCTTATCTGTGTTGGTTTTTTGACTCTCGGTATATATAGTGACGCAGGAGTTGTATAATCTCCATTCCCACAAAAAAATATTAACTGAAAAAATGGCCGATAGAATTCGCTCACGTTCACCAGAGGAATATCGCTTCCAAGTCTCACTCAGCGTCCACTTCCATTCGCGTTCACTCACGTTCACGCAAAGGAATCGCTTCCGTAGTCACTGTGCTAGTAAAGGGAAGATATGACATAGGGTCTCTTCATAGATACATCGCAACACTGTCTTCCTCTATCGTAGTTATTCAAGCTAGAATGCACCTTGTTAGCTGCGGTTGGAGGATAAGAAAAGACTACACTAAGATTTTCTATGTATCTCTGGAAAACTCTATTACAAGAAAGATCAAGAAAACTTAAAAACTGAATCTGTCTGTGTTTCTTTTATTTTAAATGGTTTTAAAGAATTTTGTCCATTTATAAGTATTTTGTGGTGTATGACACCCTCACACGACACTCAAATCTTACACACAATTTAACATATTCCATGGAAAGTGTATGGAAATAGTTTAACAAATTCAATGCTGGCGAACAATGTCGAGTTTCTCTTTGGAAGTCATGGAGGCGTTGAGGGACTGTTCGCCATCACGGAGGGTGGTGTCGAGGACATAAAAGGGGTCAGGGGATGTGGTTGGGGATGTAAGGAGGACAGTGGCGAGGGGTTGGATATTCTATAAAAAATTTTAATTATAGAATTATCCCTAAGTTAGTTTTTTGTCCAAGGTGTTGGTCGTTAAAATGCAACTTCATTAAAAGAATCTCTCTATATATATATATGGTTTGGCTCCGAAGCATGTGTGACAGGGTAGGGTTTCAAATTTTTGGACTTTTTTTTTCTTATAAAATTTACGAATTTTGATTTTCGTCTATATATAAATAAAAAAAATATGTTTAGGGCAAAACATGAAAAATATACTTTTTGGGATCAAAATATGTATCTTTTTTATAGGGACAAAAATCAAAATTCGTTGATTTTATAGGGGCAAAAATTATATTTGATCCTTATAGTTATATATCGTGTTCATAAAATTTCAAATATTAATCAATATATTAATTGTAGACTATAATGTTTGTGTATGTAAAGTGTTTTGTTCAAATCCAAACGTTTCCTTTTTTTGCATAATTTTATAAGGAGGAATTGTATCTATGACACACTGATTAGTCCAAAAATAGGCTGCTCTTGCAAGAGTATGAGCAATCAATATCATATTTGTTTATCGCCTAATAAATTTGAATTTTGATCCTCTAAAGTGAGTAAAGTGTAAAGTAAAAAAATAATGGTTGTGATTATAACAACCACATTATTTTTTATGATGTACTTATAATATCTTAGTTTTGATTTATTAATTAACGGTTGATATTAGCCACTTTACACTCTAAATAAATCACTCACTTTACAGAAATCAGATCAAATAAACTTGATCACAAAGTTGGGAAAACAATACAAACTAGATCTAATACTAGAATTGATAAAGAGGAAAATAAAATAAAATAAAGAATGATCTACTACTAAAAATAATGGAACTAAACTTGGATACCCGTACTCTTTTAGCATAAATCAAGTTAACCGATATTTGAGAGTCACTCTCAAACACAATCTAATCTCATCCAAATTCTTGATAGCCAACTGAGCCAATCTTTCTACTTCAATTGTAGATAATTTAGCATGATTTCATATGGCTCGTGCATGGATAAAATCCCTTGAAATGCTTCTAAAACAACAAGCATAAGAAGTCATGCCTGCATCAAAAGATGGAAACATCTGCGTTGCATTTGAACAACCCTTGTGTCGTTCTTTCTCATCGCAAATTGACTTGCAAACTAGTTCTAATGATGTTGAGTTGCTTCTATTGTTGTATCTCAAACCACTCCTTCCATATTCTGAAGGCATGCTGCCCCACCTAAGAAGCACTTTGCTTATGACCATTCCACACTATTTCGTCTCTATTTTGCAAAATGCACCAAACTAGCATTGGAGTTCTGCCCTGCACACATCAAAAAGCAACTCTGCAGTGGAATAGAAGCCTTGCAACATGTCCCGCAACACGCAATTCAGGCCTGCCGCTCCCCAACTGTCCCACACTTGTGCACAATTGACAAAATATGTTGGGTATCATCTTCAATTTCTTCATCACACAATGGACAACTCAATATACAGTCAATGTGCTGCTATCACAACATAGAACATGTGGGAATATACCGTCCCTGCACAACCTTCACACCAAGTGACGCGCCTTCAGTGGAGCGTTAAAGCACCACAGATCGGATCACTCACCATGCACCTTATTACTACCATTTTGCCCACCTTAATCAAGCAGAGTACAAGTCATTCCTATCATCATCTCATATCAATTTATCACATTGCACCAATGGAAACATGGGGACCGACAAGATAGCATCGGCCATATCAATAAAATTAAAATTTAAAAAATAAAAAACTCTTGAATTTTATTAGTATCCCATCTTTTCTCCCCTTCTACCACTAATTGATTCATGTTCATCACATACACCTCTTGTCTTTTAGGGGAATGAATCCATTTATCACCCTTACTACGAAGCCAAAGATGCTTCATTATTTTAACTTTGCTCCCATCTCTAATCACATCTACAACCCCTTAAAATCACTTGTCTAGCACTCCATAAACTCCTCTACGCATAACTCGGACTATGACCAATGTTTGCTTCAAGAAAGGATGAATCGGGAAAATACCTTGGCTTTTCATTTTTACTTGGACCAGTAAATGGTCGATAAATTTAGTATTGTGCAAGTTGAGTTGTAACTAAAATATAGTAACACAATATCCACCTCATATTGGATAAGCATGTTTGTATGATGGCATGGTTTGCACTGCTCTCATTATTCTACTTTAAATAAATTAAACAATATGACAGACCTTTACACATACAATCCTGAGTCCATATTGCCGTGTGGTAGTGAACTAGTGATTTTTTGTGACCAACAATAACACATACAACCAGTCAATCAAATATAAACTTTACAGCATATGCCATACTATATTCACTATCTTTTCTAGCTATAACAACGTGCAACAAACATAAATACTGCTACATATAACATGCTTGAAAGATATACATCTGTGTATTTTATGAAAATTATAATCAGAACTCTCCGTAGCATTTGAAGCATATGAGTGTATTCAGCACCTACTGCATGCATGTGAAAAAACGGTATCAGCCTATGATACAGATAACGAAGAAGACAAATAAAAATAATATACATGATGAATGAGAAAAACTAACCATCAGGAAAATGAATTAATCCAATTCCTCTAAGAAGCTCATTGAACATATATTTGACAAGGCAAAAGTGCTTGACAGATGACATGCAAACTCACTCTTAATCGAATCAAAGGAAGTTCCTTTGAAAGTTTCCAGAATTAAACCTTGAAGATAATCCCTCAGACATGCCTTCTGCATCAAGTTTTACTTTCATCCTCCCAGCAGTCAGATCCTTTTCACGATCCCATGGCTTCCATGGATGTTGACCTATCCATTCTCCCTTATCCGTCGTCTGTTGCTTGGACTTTTTCTTGGATTTGCTAGCAACCTCTTCTTGATGTTTTTGCACCAACGTTTTTGATCGTTTTGCTTTGTTGTATTTGTCCACCAAATCTGCATCTGTACTAGCCCTTTTCTTATCTTCTTCGTTTGAGGCAAGTGCAGTGGCCTGGTTGTATGCTTCCAAATAACTGCCATGCAAATATCATTTTTTCCATAAAGCTATTGAAATCATGGAGTGGACTATACAGATTGAAGAAAAGGTAAAAAACATCAACCAAATCATTCTAGATGAAAGCAGATACATACTTCATCTTTGCTTTCTGAGCTCTGTCAGTAGGGGTGTCTGTCCAAATACTAGTGTCTCCTCTACCTTCCTTTGTTCCCCGGCTAAATTGGGTTGATTGCATAGACACACCACCAGGCTGAAATACATTAATTTATGAAATGATCAAATAAATGGCCATCCTTTACCAAAATTAGTTATTTTAAATCACCTTTCATGTAAATTAACTGCAATAACTATTATTCTGTTTATTAATGTTTTCCAATTTTTTTTTAAAAGGGACTGCATATCAAACTTCAATGCAAAAACACAAGCACTAGAAGAATAGAGGTCTCAATAACTAATCTATACAATAAAATATGTATAATAAAAAATACTCTACTAAAAAATTATACACAAGAATCCGTATTTTGTTTATGAACAAAAAGACTAATATTTCTATATATATTTAGTCTCAAGAGTATGGTCAATTATAATCGAAGTTAACGGTGGCAGGAAAACACTGTTTGGTAGTCAAACAAAACTCAAGGCATATTTCTTTGATTTAAATGTTTTTTATTCCAGCAATATACTAATTTTTTTTTCATTTTGGTCTCGAAATGGTCCCTGAATTATTATCTTTTTCCAAGTAATCTATTTTTGTTTTAGTCTGCGACTTTCTGTAATATACTCGTTTCTTTGTCTCAGTTATTAGTCTATATATAATAGTATATTACAAGAACTAAAACAAAGAAAAAAAGTATATTTTCATGGCCTAACAAATAACGAAGACTAAAATGAAAAATATATATTATATGGATCATTTCACGAGAAACATTGTTAGACTAAAACAAAAAATAGTATATTACAAGGACCAAAAACATATTTAAGCTTAATTCTATCCATTTTATGAATTTAGCAATGTCCCACCACCAGAACCTCAACCCAAGAAGAAAACCAAAGATAAATACGAAAATAAACCCAAAGCTAGATTAAAATTTCTAACTGGTATGTACAAACTACAAAATCAACCAAAATTTGTCCAACACCAGTTCTATAAAAATCTAAACTAAACTGACCCAGAAAATTCCAAAATCCAATAGGACATACTAATCACCTAAACATCATATGTGTTACAGACAGCGACTCTATATTGTATTAGAAATTCATCATTAAACCACGTTTGGATGCTACTCTATATTATATCATACAGAAGGGTTGTGTTTTCCAAACTTCTTGTGTCCTACTGTACTAATGAAGCTTGCCTAGATGTAAAAGATATATGAGTACTTACTTTCCTTTCCGGAGGCAGTGTTGTCATCCATTCATCTCTTGTGGGTTCCACTTTAACCTCTGTCTGTGCCAGAAGCTCCTCATCACCCTCCATGGATATACCTGCCGAAAAATCCTAGTAATGAGGAGACAGCAGAGTTCACAAGTAATAACACAACCCTCCCACTTAACACCAGGAAGAGGGCAATGAGCATGCCAATATCATTCCGAATAAAACGAATTAAACACCAAGACAAAATTATCAGGAACATTTCTGTGTTCGTTTATTGACATGTGACAATATAGTAAAGCACCTTCTCCATTAGGTGAAAGGCTAGATCATCACAATTAGCAACAAAATAAGAATAAAAGAAGGCTTCTAATAAGTGTCTAACCTTTATGTAGGACCAGAATGGGGTATTATTTAATACAAACAGAAAATCTTTCACCTCTGATTCATATATTACAACCTCTAAATATCAATATTAGTATTTTGAGATTAAACACATTTTTTTACAAAGAAATAGTGAATTGCTTTGTGTGTGTTGGAAAGTTTAATCCTCAACATTAAGTGCCGATTATAACATCTCCTAACAGCAGGTTGCCCTAATAATGTCTTCCAAGATAATGTACATTTTCTCTTACTTTGTTTCTTAGGGTGACCTTTTTGGTTTGATGAATTCTTGCATGAGCACATACCAATAGGGCAAAACCAATTATCACAAGTTTTGATGTCCTTTCTTGATTAACTTAAATAGTTAAATATCTTAAGCTTATGATAGGTTGTCCAATGGACATTGTGCCTATACAAGAGTTATTCTTCTGGTTTTCCCATCCTAACTCCAATTTTTTCCTCTACAGAAATTCCTATCCCTCACTGTTATATTGGGCAATTTGTGCAGGAAAGTGGCATGAACAACATATGCATGAACCAACTGCCTCAAAAACTTATACTGTTGAATTAAAACACATTGGCGACTTCTATGTCATTTCTAACACACCCTCACGCAAAATCTCTTCAGGCTTGAAGCGTGTGGATAACACAAAGACCCAAAAGCTCAAGTTGTCAGGTGAGGACATGTGAATTCTTTTTACGTCCTATTATATTATATCTCTATCAACCTTAACAGGAACCATCTACATTGTAGAAGCTCACCTTGGGATCTTCTCCACAGTGCAGCCTCTCGCATGACTTTAAGTTCAGCCTGCAGTCATGTGTGAAGGTATTAGGATTCAGAAACTAGTTTGGCCAGACAAGTTCAGTTGAATTGAAGTTACCTTAAAGTCCTCCTGTTCTTGTTTGAGTTTGATTATATCATCCATTGCTTTCCGCTACACAAACCACGCAACATCCTCTTGTTAATTGAAATTAAAAAGTCAAAAAACATTGCATGCAGATTTAAAAATCAGGAATAGAACAAAGAATCCAACTGATTAGAAGACAAACATGAGAACAAAGGATTTTTGGAGCAAAAGAATCAGATGCCAAAACAAAACATGACTTTAAACTGCCACAGAATATTGTTTATTCAGTCACATCAAACATGGGCGGAAGTAATAATATGGGTAATGTGCATGCAAATGCTAAAACCTTTTTCAAACAATTCCAGCTAAACATTGCCCTAAATTACTAATTATTCAAGTTCCTTCAACCACGGTTCTGCTTTGCATGTGAATTTCAAATACACCCGACGATTTGAAATATTCAGTGTCCTAGAGTTATAATTAGTACAAAGTGTATTCAAATAGCAACTATAGCGGGGAACTATACCATTGTAGCATAGCGGAATTTGAACACACCACTATTTTCCGCAATTGACAGATATGCCTCTGACCTCAAATCAAAATAAAATTTTAAATAAATCGAGCACAAATTGTGTTCGATAGTCGAACATCTAAAGAAGTCCAATTTTACAGAATAATTTTCAAGGCATAATTGGCCCATAAATTAGAAATGTATACAGAAGTCAGAAATGTCGAATAAATGGCATGCTCAACAATTCACCAATACCTCCAGCACTCATCTCATCAGCTCCCCAGTATCAGAAGCATTTGATATATAATGTTGAAAGGGACTTTGGATAGGATAAATTTAGGTATTTGTGACTTCTATTTAGGAATTAAGATAACTATCTCCCTGATTCGCATCTTATCACATCAATAATAGATGACATTGTATTCTATTTTTCAATATCAATTAATAATACAAATTATAATTTCCTTCAAATGACATCAACCAACCTAGGAATTCCCAAAGATATAGATAAAGTAATTAATTGACATGCAGACATAAAATTAAACTAAAGATACCACCAAAAGCTAATTTAACTTCAATAATAAACCAACATCCTGCCAGGCTCACCTTTTCTGGATCTTGTAACTCTTTAAAAGCTTTATTTAATTTAATAAATGCTTGATGGGCTTGTGGATGAGAGCATTTATCTGGATGAACTAAGAGTGACATCTTCCAGTACCTAACAGACATTAAAAGAGACATGATTAGACATACAAATAATCTTATCATATGTAGTTGTATGGTGGCATAATACTCGGTTGTTTGTGTTTCTGTTGTTGCATAGAATATCGAACTTGATATACTTTAGTTGTTTTTTTCCTTCTCAGTTCCTTGTATAGAGTTCCAAGTATATACTAGAAAGTAAAAACAAATTAGTTATATCCAGTCAAATTTTAAAATTATTTACCATAAACCACGTCTTAAGTTTGGGAACAAGTTATTGTCTATATTTTGACCATAATATGATAAATACAAATATACAACGATTCGAATTGAGAAGATTTTCACAAAGACTTAGGGTCTTTTTTGGTTGGCCTTTTTGGAGGGGAGGGAATATTTTAAACGAATTTTGTTTGGTTCAGGTTTCTTATAAGTTGCTGCATTATATATTATTATAAAGGCTTAAATATGTAAACAGTCCCTGCACTTAGGGGTCGTTTGAATTTCAGTCCCTACATTTCAAAAACCTTTCAAATTTGCCCTGCACTTTCAGTCAATTTTAAAAAAGGTCCCTGAGTTGACTTTCTTGATGATGTGTCACTAATTTTGCCAGATGTCACTGATGACTGGGCAAGTTAGATGCTGAGTCATACTAATAACACTTAAATGGACGAAAACGCCCTTAATAAGGATTGGTGCTCATGGAATCAAACAAAAACAAATCCAAAAACAAACAAACAAAAAACAAATCCAACGACCCCTATTTCCAAAAAAAAAAAAAGATTAAGCAATGAAAAAAAAAATCTACACTGCACTTTTATTTTGCTAATTAAAGCAATGAAATTTAATTCATTCTATACATATCATCAAACGATAACAAACAAATTATTTCCAAAAAAAAAATTCCAAAAACAAACAAATTGTTCTTCAAAATTCAACCCAGAAATTATTCTTCAAAATTCAACCCACAAATTGTCCTTTCCTGTGCAAACAATTTCTCACCACTCAAAGTTAGAAACTTTTTTCTTCTTCAACCACAAATTGTTCAACCACCACATCACCACCAACTTCAATCAAACATCATGAACTCAACAATAAACTCAAAGCAAGAACAACAACACCACTAACCTCAATCAAACATCAGATCTGGTCGAACATGAACACCTTCAACACAATGATTCTTTTCTTCTTCAACCCACAAATTGTTCAACCCACAAAACAAAATCAAATCTATAACTCAACAAGATGCAGAATTCAAAACAAAAATAGATCTAAAACACAAAACCATAATTTATGAGGTTCTTCTTCTGTTTCTTCCAATCGATGTCACTGTTGTCGGATCTAAACATAAGAACGAAAATGGGTTTAGTTATGGTCGATGCTTGTTGCTGCGTTTTTGGGTTTCCATCATCGATTCTCTTTGTTTCTTCTACTATCAAGTTTCGTTTTCTTCTCCCTTTGTGTCTTTTATTCTTTCTTTGACTTTTTATTTTCTGGGTTTATTGTTAAGTGTTTGAGTTATGGGTTGAAGATGATGAAGATTGTAATATGTACTCAGGTATGATGATGGAGAAGGAAGAAGGGCAGAACAGTCAATTAATGAGTTCCAATAGTCATTAAGGGCAATTTCGTCCTTTTACATTATTTTTAATGAGTCAGCATGCTTCAAGTCCAGTCAGAAGTGCCACATGTGCAAAAATTATGACACATCATCAAGAAAGTCAGCCCAGGGACCTTTTTTAAAGTTGACTGAAAGTGCAGGGCAAATTTGAAAGGTTTTTGAAATGTAGGGACTAAAATTCAAACGACCCCTAAGTGCAGGGACTGTTTACATATTTAAGCCTATTATAAAATGATAATAAAGGGAAACATGTTTTTAAAATGTGTGTACCCCTCCCTTCCGTTGAACCAAACAGACCCTTAGGGGGGTGTTTATTTCAAGGCATATAATTATGTTACCAGAAATGATATCCCCGGAATATTATTCCCAACAAAGATGTATCATAAATACCTATGATCCCCTATGTATGTTTTCATTTTTTTAGTTCAGCAATATTCAAAAACATGAGGAAGAATAAATAGAAAGTGGGAAATTCTGATTACAAGAGTTAAAAATAAGTTCTACTCCATTTCCCATAGGAATAGAAATTGGGGAAGAAAACATGTTTAATCTAGACTCCTGGGAATAAATAATACCCATATTTTTTTTAATAACATGTACATATGGCTTGCAACAAGCACACTCTTTATAACTTATTTGGGCAATAGGCAGGAAAAAACTGAAGAATCGTTCAGACAATGACCATTTACTAATTATTTGTGCTGTGGAGATGATACACTTGAATTAGTATCTAGAATGATTATTATCAAAATATTTTGCCAGAAACTGGTATTGCTTTGGTCAATTAAAGAACAACATAAAGGAAAGCATACCTTTTCTTTATGTTAACATCGGTCATATTATGGTTAACTCCTAGAACATCATATGGGCTGTCGATCACAGCTTCCATTATCCTGGCGACCTGATACATAAAGAGGTGATTACTGGTACCTCCACATTCAATTACAGAATAAATATCCAAAATTTAAGTCGGTAATAAATCTACCAGAACAAGTAAACTGAGAATCAACAAGATTCTTTTTCAAAAAAATGAGATAGAGAGATTACAGAAACACAAATGATCGACAAAGAGAAAACCAAACATAAAAAGACTGTATAAAAAAACTTAAAGATCCCAGTCTTCAAAGAGTTAAATTAATAATCCCCATCTAATTAATCCCCTAAAGAATCCATGACCACAGGAAACCAAACTATTATATATTTATATCCATAACTAAAGCAAGAACATGACTGGCTATTAAACATTAATCCAAAAACAGAAATTGTTAATGCATCATCCAATTCAGATAAAGGCATGAAATCTTATAAATTGATGAGACTCGTGAGAGACGCCATACAATAAACTGGACAGACATACAGTTCACTTCAGCTTAAGGAACCCACTGCCTACATAATCAGGGAGACTATAAAAACCATATGCCACGAAATTAAAGTTTCTTGTCATGTTCCCCAAATAAAATATAAACTTATAATTAAAATACCGTGTATCAATTATTAAACCTGATTTTACCTTAACAATTAAAGAAAGTACAAAACTTTGATCCTAGTTAATTACGTTTCAGATTAAATACCTCTTCAAAACGTTCTGCTTCATTAGCTGATTCTGCTTCAGAAACCATAGCAGGAGGTGGAGGTCCCACAAACAGTTCAGTATCATCGTCCAATTCAGCTTCTCTAAAGACATAAATTTGAAAATATCATGCAACATCATCTGATATGAATTTACTCACCTGAGTCAAGAAACATATTCAACAAAACAAAGAACTTCAGAAATCAGTACCTGAACTCGGTCTGTGCCTCTGTTAATTTCGCAGCAGCAGCAAGTAATTCAGCAGACGGCATTGCAGGACCAATCACCCTGCAGATAAAACAAAAATTTAACAAAAAAAAACTTTAAAAAATAAAGATGCCAACAAAATGACTAAAAGAGAATGACAACCTTTTCCTAGGACCAACAGAATGATCCTCAGGAGGTTCTATTGAATTATCATCTACCATCTGTTCTGCCGGAGCCGAGCATGTTTCAGGCAATGCTGCTGAAGGTTCCATTCGATCATTCGCAGGATGCATATAAGATTGAATTAGAGGGCCAACAACATCTAAAGTAGGGGAAGCTTTAGAAGGCAACAAAAAAACTCTATCCCCATTTTCCTTAAGATTTAAGGAAATGAAGAGCTTCTTCAAATGCTTCACTAGAGACCTCTCTGATATATCCTTTATGTCCACAGCTTGTCCATTATCAATCATTTGCAATAGCTAAATACAACACCAAAAAAATAAAAACTCAAAATTCATTCAATTAAAAAAAAAAAAAAAACTCACTTTAGGGTTTTTAATTTACATGCATTTCATCATCTAAACAATTTAAACCCTAAGAGTTAAATTAAATTTAAAATTAAATGTGAAATTTATTGATACCTGCATCAAATCGTTGCCGACATTGGGAAACTCGGTCATCATTTCACGGAGTGCGGTTTGTGGTTGAATTTCATCGTCGGAAGAATTGGATTGATCGGAATAGTGGTGGCGCTTGGTTTTTTTCCTATCTCTGTCTCTCCTTTTTCTCTTTTCCTTTCTTCTGCTCTCCTTTTCTCGCTTGGAGTTGGAGGTTCCTTCGCTTTTTCTGCGGCGGTCCTTTTCACGGCGATGGCGGCGGCGGCGAGAAGAGCGGTCGGAATCTGAATCGGAGTCGGTTGAAGGAGAGGATGAAGAAGAAGGAGAGGTTGAATCGTATTGACGACGGTGCTTTTTTCTTTTGTCGCCCATTTTTTTTTCAGAAGCTACAGCAGAGCAGAGGGGTTTCGCTAATCAAACCAACAGGGATCTTCGAGGTCAGTGACGATCGTTAATTCAATTATTCTTTTTTGTACAGTAAAATATAATTAAAAGGATTTAATTTATATGCACTAACAGTGTAAAATTTTACACTGTCAACCAATAACAACCATGTATTCTGCCACATCACCCCACTTTACCCCACTATCTTTATATGACATGGAAGTTTAAATCATTCTTATTGGTTGCATGTGTAAAATAACTTTACACTGACAGTGCATAACAATTAAACTCTAATTAAAATAGTTGTTTTTTTCTAAAATAAAGAATTAAATTTTATTTTTTTTAATTGATCATACAATTTTATTTTTTTTTATTGCCCTAGATAATAAGTTGACCCATATCTTAAGATGTACTAAGAAATTTGATTGTGAGCAATTTTTAATTACCGGATTTTTTAAGTCTTTAGACATGCTCTTGTCTTGAGTTTAGTGAGTCCATAAAACTAAATTCACTTAAACAAAATGTGAATAAAAAAATTGTGAATAAAAAGAGGTTAACTTACAAAAATATCCAGGTGGTGGATATACTGTTCGTTGTGCCTATAATCTGCTTACATATAAGGAAGTATAAAGTCCGGAGACTACAACATAATTAATTTGGCAGAAACAGGTTTTCTTACAGGCTTTTATGTTAGCTTTGCGGTTATTTCGCAACAATTTACTGGCTAAAGACAATTTGATGAGGGGAAATATTTTTGCTCACGATTTCGTGTTTTGTGTGACTGGTTGGTGGGGAGTGGAAACAGCACAACACTTGTTCCTTTTTTGACCAGTTTTTGCACCCTTGTGGAGCTTGATTCGAACGTGGGTTGGTATATTCTCGCCTGATCCATTTTTGTTACGAGACCATTTTGTCCAATTTACCCATTCTGCAAGAGGTCCATGATCTTGCCGCTCTTTCTTGCGGCTGCTTTGGTTATGTAGCATTTAGGCGATTTGGAATGAACAGAATAATAGAATTTTTATGGCAAATGAATCAACTGTCCATCAACTGCTAGATAAAGTTAAAGTTTATTCACTTTGTGGATAAAAGTTTATAATGTAAATCTCGATTTAAATTCTTATATGTGGTGGTCGAGCCCTTTTATTTGTTTGGGCATTGGCTAACTGGTATTTGGTTGTTATGTTTGTTGTAGATTATTGTTGTTATGTTTGGCACATTTTATGCTGATCAAGATTTATTGTTATCATAAATAAATTTTATTTTTGTTTGTTAAGGTAACTTACAAAAATGAAAGAAAGAAATTAATAAATTAAAAAAACATAAAAAAATCGGAAAGTGTCATATAATTCTTATCAACTAGCATAACATGAGAGCAAAGTTATGAATTATGAAGAAAGTTCTAAGGCTATGAGATCTATACAACTCAAACCATAATATAGAATAGCTTCACAAAACTTTCTTCCCAAACTTCTATGAATATATATATATCAACTTAATGACTTGAAAATAAATATATTTGAATTTGTTAGTATAGTAATTAATATTTACAAATTTGATTTAATTAATAAATACTAATGTTGATTAAAACTATATGTGCATGTGTCATACAACTGAACCTTGTTGGTGGAACAAAAACTTGGACTATAATTAATGCACAACAAATAGTTGTAAACCTCATTCATTTCATTCCCTTGTAAGGTAGTAGTACCAAATAAACATGAAAGCATAAATATATTATTACAACACCAAATCATATTGATTTTAACATCATTCACATTCCTTTGTAGCTATGTGCTCCTTTGAATGCCTTAATTATTTTCTAACCTTATTACCACAATATTGTTCAGCCTATTTTTTACATACAACATGCATATATAGCTAGCTTCCAATTTATGAAATCATATATTGGATAGAAATAGTGATGATTATTTAATTATGGGCACTTGAGCTTTCCTCCATGTGTGGTGAGGGAGGCATAGCAAGGACACATATTTGTGTTACCAGATGTGCCTGGTGGCACACAGTTACATTTTTTACAACAATCAGTACATGCCCTCAAGCGGGCAAAGTTATTATGCATAAGCCCAAACCTTATGCATGGTGCATAAGCCAATGAAAACACAATGCTGTTACTCACACACCCCCCAATTTACTACGCGCGCCCCCCACCCCACCCCCCTTGCTACGCGCGCCCCCCAGCCCCCCCCCCCACCCCCCCCCCCCCCCCCACCCCCCACCCCCCACCCCCCCACACTCATTTTTTTTGAATTTTTTTTTACAGTTTTTTTTTTAATTGTAATTTTTACTTTTTTAAATATTTTTTATTCCTTTGAAGTACATATTATAACAATCTATTTTCGATGTTTATATAGTCTTATTTTGATTTAAAATTGCATACTAAAACATGTACTATAATTATGGCTAATTTTTTACAATTAATATAAAAACTATTTTTTTCCCGAAAAAAGATTGGAAACTTTTTTTCCGGAAAAATCAGAAACTTTTTTCCGAAAAAAAATCGAAAATTTTTGCCGAAAAAAGATCAAATACTTTTTCCAAAAAAACTGAGAACTTTTTTCTGAAAATTTTTTCCCGAAAAAAAATCGAAAACTTTTTTTTAGAAAAATCGGAAATTTTTTTTCCAAAAAATAAAAATCAATTTTTTTTTAGAGAGTTAAATGGTTTCTGGAAACCATTTATGCAATATTATTCTGGAAACCATTATGCTGGTTAAATGGTTTCAGAGAGTTAAACAGTGAAACCATTTGTTTTGTAAAATGGTTTTATGTGTTACTGAAACCAATATTGTGTTTTTATGGTTTTAAAAATTCTGGAAACCATTATGCTGGTTAAATGGTTTTAGAGAGTTAAACAGTGAAACCATTTGTATTGTAAAATGGTTTTATGTGTTTACTGAAACCAATATTGTGTTTTTATGGTTTTAAAAATTCTGGAAATCATTATGCTAGTTAAATGGTTTCAGGTAGTTATACAATGAAACCATTAGTATTGTTAAATGGTTTTATGTGTTTACTGAAACCAATATTGTGTTTTTATAGTTTTAAAAATCCTGGAAACCATTATGCTAGCTAAATCGTTTCAGATAGTTATATATTAAAACCATTTGTATTGTAAAATGGTTTTACACTAAATGGTTCAATGATTTTAAATACCGATTATTACTGAAACTATTACTAAAAAATCTAGTATTTAAAATTGATTTTTTTTTTGGAAAAAAAGTTTCCGATCTTTTTTCCGGAATAATTTTCGATTTTTTTTTCCAAAAAAAAAGTTCCGATTTTTCAGGAAAAAAGGTTTCGACAATATTTATGGTTTTAAAGATCCATTATAAAATTATTCCACCCCAAAAAAAGGTTTAGGCATGATTTTAGTTTAAAAATAACTACTAAAAAATTTAATCATACATAATAATAAAAAAAAAACTATAAAAAAAAAACTAAAAAAAAAAATTTAAAAAAATGGGGGGGGGGGGGGGGTGGGGGGGGGTGGGGGGGGTGGGGGGTGGGGGGTGGGGGGTGGGGGGGGGGGTGGGGAGGGGCTTATGCACGCTACATAAGCTTAAGCTTATGTAGGATAACCACACCCCCCTCAAGCATATCTTTTTCCTTGATGTCTTGCTGCACCTGTAATTGCACTTACCATTGCAATCTGCAACACATACAAAATTGTTTTTTTATTAATAAATTGAATAAAATATTATAATCTAACAAATGTATAGAAATAATAAATCATCCTTCTATTATTTTCTATTAATGTATTTAATAATAATAAATAACAATACAGTATTTTATGATTGATTTTTTTTTTTATGTGTATATATATATATCTTACCTATCTGTGAAGCAGAAACTATGTGTTGATTTCCACTATAGTTCTCCAACTGAAAAGTTCCATTTAAAGAAAAAGAGAAAAAAAATTAGCAACATGAGTTAGTAGGTGATTCAAAATTTATGTTTAGGCAATAATTAAAAATAAAAAAATATAGTAAAATAATGACTTTACCACCTAAATATACAAAAACTGTGGAAATATAAAATTTAAAATATGTCAGCATTACATCTCAAAGGAATTTAATAAAACCAAAAAAAAAAAAGGAACACTACAATAAACAAAACATGTGACAAATATGGACAAAACAGAATTCTATGCACAATATGTAAAAACAACTAGCTGCAAAATGGTTATTAATCACTATACTAGCGAGAAAATTTTATAGAAGGATTCTTTTCTAATTTTGTGACTAAACTTTGTGAAGAAAGAATTAGACCAGTGATTTATTTTTTTTGGTCACAAGTTTATGTTGATAAATTTATTTTTCAAGTAGTGAGAAAAAATAAAATAATATATAGTTGTATATATATATAAGGATTGATATGATGGAATGCACCTCTTGAATAAGGATGAGGCAGAGAAGTGCCAAGATTAGTGTATTTTTGGTGAAGGCCATTGCTTTGTAATTGTTACGAGAGAGAGGAAATTAAACAAGTTTAAAGACAAAAAGATAGTGATAGAGAAAAATGTATGTGAAAGTAGAAGGGGCGTGTGTGACTATTTATAGGGGAAAAGATTGGTTGTTGCAATTATGTACTAGCTGGATCATGAAGAAAGTGATGATCATCTTTCAACAAACTTCACTATTCATGTGGCTTGGATGTGGACTTTGAAAGTTTTTGAGCCGTGAGTGAATGAAAATGACCAAGTGATTACCTCTAAACTTTTGTTTACCATGGTTATGGGACATAGAAACGTAATTGTTTATGTCATGACTCATGAATGGCTTGTTAGATTTTATTTACTAATTAATTATGGAAAATGCTAGCCTCCCAGAGGTAAGAGACACATGTTAAAGTATTAGGTATGACAATAAAACTCATATTTGTGGGTATTTTGCTTCTCCATCTCGATTTTGATAGGAGAAAATTTGAGTTGATTGGGTTCAGGTTTGAGATTTCTACGATTTTAAAAGATGGGAAATGTGACGGATACTTGGGACAATGATATCCACCCTGAATTCGTCCCCAAATCCGCCTCGTGTATATTGAAACCATATTTTATCTCACTTAAATTAAAAATCCTTAAACAAACTTCTAAATTGCATTCATATTTTAATTTTATTTTTTAAGTTTAGTATTGAACAAATTATTTTCTCTATTTTTTCTTTGGTTAAATAAATGGTATTGTTGAAACAAATTACTTTTGGACTTTCAACTTTTTTTTTAAAAAAAGTATTAAATTTCAATTCAATTTCATGTGGGTTAGGGTGGAACAAGGATACTCGAACCCCGTCAAGTATGGGTTTGGAATTTTATTTTTCATCCTTGTTTGGAATTGGGACGGGTATGAGAATACCCAAATTTTATGGGTTTGAGTTTGGAGAGGAATATGGGGATACCAAACTTATAGTAGTAGTCGGCACCAAATTTTATGGGTTTGAGTTTGAAATTTTGTGACAACTTATAATATTAGTAGTCAGTCACGAATCACACTTAATACAGTTGTTATTGTTCTTTTGTTGTTTTTTTTTTTTGATGAAATACTAATAAATACACCGAAACTCACATATATTATGAAGTTTTAAATTCAAATTCGAGTGAAGATATTCGGTGTAATAATATTGTTATTTGCAGTTGAATTAAAACTCATGTACCATAAATTTTGTCATTATTCAAAAAAAAAGTGTTACTTGTCATTATTCAATTATATGCAAGAGTTTGATTAATTGCCATAAATTTTTTATTTTTTTTAGGCATGCCATAAATTTTGTTAACCATGTTATTAGTGTAAAATATTTAAAAAATTGCTGACCACTCCTAGTAGAATTTCTCCTCTTAACGGCCACATATTTCCATATGCTCAATAAAGACAAAAAGGTAAACTGTTAAAAAAAACTAACATCTCCTAAAACTATTTAAGAAAAAACTGAAATTACTAGTCTATGATCAGTTGTTTATTTCAATCCTGATGTAATAACAAATGATAAATAATTAGTAGTATTTTGTTACTAAAATAACCTTTCGATACTTGTTGGGGATTAACATTCGTCACTGTGATTAAATTAACAAAAAGAACAAGAAATATTGCAAAACAAATTAGAGAGATTCAATGAATTACATGTGGAAAGAGATTAATGACATTTGCTAGCCATGACTTGAGCAAAACGTTAATATGCCTACAGGAAGGAATATCTCACGCACGTAGAATCATGCATACACTTTAGATGGGATTTGAATTGTTTTACTTTAATTACTTTCTGGTAACTTTACTTTATATTAATTAATGTGAACATAAAAAGCTAATTATTTGTAGTGTGTTATAAAAAGTTTTCATACGGGCGTAAATTCAATTCAATTGGTAGCTACAAGGATGTTGTTGATACTTGATACGTAGAAGTTCATGTTTAAATTTGAAATCATATGTCTTTTTTACGGGTATGAATTTAGCTACTATTTTACTTGACAAAAAAATAATTTTTGCTTAGAAATTCGGTAGATTTCACCATTTGAATACGTCATGATATTACTTCTTTACCTGCAATACAAACTTACCCAAAATATAAAACTAGTTTACATTATCATCCATACATACAAATTAAATTCATGACATTAATTTCTAATAGTCATTTTAGCTTCTTTTTTTTCATAGAATGATATTATTATAAATTAATAAGGAGCATATGAGAGGATCTCGATTCATGTAGAAAAATAAAGTATCTACCGAATGCTAAAGCTGGCCAATGTGAGTTTGAAAATCATATATTCTTATATATAACAGAAAAAATCGTGTCTTTTTTAGTATAACTTAGTTGATAAGAACATCACATTATATATGCAGATATCAGAGTTTTAACTCAGGATTTTCCACTTATTCACCTCAAGAGGTAAATTTTTAGCCACTTGACTACTTGATAAAAAAAAACATGTATATTCAAGATAATGGAGCAGGAGATTATTCTCCTTGTCTTTTGAATGCAGGGTGTAGTAGTTTTGATAATATTTGGAACAATAAACCTGTCTTGCACATAATTTGAATTGGAGCTCGTTAATCAGAATTTTTTATGTCTTTGTGAGCTTAACTCGGTTGATAAGGACATCATATTTTATATGCACGAACCAGAATTCGAAACCCGGACACTCCATTTATCAGACTCTTTAATTATTGGAAAGTGTGACATTTATTTGTTGCATGGGGACATATATGTGAGGAAAAACATTTTTTAGAAGAGCAAGGAAAAAGAAAAAAATTAGTTTGGATAAGGTGATTTATATGTTGTTTTCCTTGTTTCCAAATCATCACAGAAATGTGTGGCTCTAACTTTACTTTTTCTTGGCAATTAAAAACAAATGAAATTATATATCTGTCATGGTTTCATTCACCATTAGAGGTTAGAAAACTTTTATATAGGTCACATGCTAAGGCATGGTAATTTGGATTAAGGTGGTGTCGACAACAATAACCAAATCCTATCTCAGTAAATAACAATTTGATTAAGAAGACATAAAAATAAAAGCTCTAATTTCCATAGGCATGCACAACACGGCAAATTAATATAGTTAAAGGTTACATTGAAGAATTGACTTAACTTATTTTACATGACATATCCCATAGCTACCGTGCTAAAATTAAGTACTGTAGCTTTTTGCATTATGAAAGTTTGCTACAAAAAAGGAAGGATCTTGTGGTGAGACATGCATGCATTCAAAAAGTTTCACAAGCTAAATATAAAGAGTTGCGTATAACCTATAGTTTTTTGTTTTCAACAAGTTGCATAGTATAGAAAGCATGTAAAGTGTTTTCCCTCCAAGATCCGTGAATCAGTGGTTTTGTTTTGATTTGTGGAAACTATCTGGTACAAGGTTCAGTTGGTGTGAATATATCATCAGTGTAGGATATATCAATATCATCATATACACACAATGATTAATGTGTTAAAATATTAACCAATGCTTTTTTATCATCTATTTAAGATAACAGATATTACTAATATTTTACCTAAGCTACATCTGATAAAATCTGAGACATGGAAGCTGAAATCCAAATAACATATCCTGTTCTACATCATCAATGAGTTGAGGGAGGTGAGTTTTTTTTTTTTTTTTTTGGCTTTCACCACCGGTTTAATCTGGTTCGGGGGTCAGTTCTGGCAACTAGTGGTTTCAGCTCCCTCCCGATCACAGTTGCGGGGAATCGAACCATGGTCCTCTGAGGGATAGGTGAGATTTGCAATATACTTATATAGGTCTAATTGTATCAACTTAGGAGTAAATAGTACAGTATAATATAACAGATCATGAGCAAGAGCAATAAAACAATTTTTCTGACAAACGAACATGATTTGTAAAATTATAAACTACCTTACTATGAGTTTCTTCATTCCATGGTCCAGAACACTTCAGCTATTCACAGCAAAGTCTAAAAATCATAAGCCAAGTCGATCTCGATAACCTGAGCATGAATTATTTCTTGCTGATTGGCATCCAAAATATAGGAAACTTTCTTCACATGCAATTGTCTTTTATTTAAGGTGGAGAGGGTGAATAAATGAACAATGATGCTATGTTGCAGTCAACTAATATTACAAACACGTATATTTCATCGATCAACTAGAATCGAACCCAGCATCTAGTGCATTGTGCCATACAGTCTCCCTTACAATCAACATTATAACCCAAAACTTTCGGATTTCGAAGGAGAAGGTTTCTAAGTGACTTTCCTTCAATACTCCACTGCTGCTCCAATATCTTTATATTCACTTTCAACTCTTCCTCTAAATTGCATCCAAGAACTTCTGGAAATTTTTTGAGCAACTTGGAAAGATCATCGTCAGAAAGATTTAAACTCCTTAAATATTCTAATATTTCATTTACTGTCTCGAATTTGGGAACTTCTTTCTTACGATCTTCTCCCCAATAAGGAGAATGAACAAGGCCAAATGCTTTTCCGAGTATCTTATCCTTTTCTTCATCACTGAAGTTAAATACAGAAAGAGCTTGTCTACATGCTTCCCACATACTCCGATCTTCATTACTTGTGATTATATTTTCTATCTGTGCTGTTGAACGCAATATCCAATGGTTGGTAGAATGATTTGAGGTCCATTTTTCTTTTGCAACATTTGGTGAAAATCCGCTAGAATATCTGATATTTGACGATTGAATACTTGAAGATGCAGCAACAAAATCAGCCTGCATAATCATATGCAATTTTCAGACTCTGATGACCATTATTAGCCACTTATAGAACCTGATATGCATAATCATAATGTTTAATGTAACCATGTATTAAAATTACTCCTTTCTCACAAGTCACATCAATAGTCGAAAGGAAACAATCCTTTATGTTTCTCTACACATAATTTTGCGAACATTTTGTTTACTATAGTATTTTCAGTATAAAAGTCAACCTCCAAGACTAAAACTAGATTCTTTCCGAGGTTTGAGACAGCTAATAGCCTAAGGCTAATATGTATGATAAAACGTAGTCTTTTTAATTTCAGCTTGAAATTTAACCAACAAAAGAATGACATGAAGACACCCTTTCAATACAAAATCCTAAAAGACATTGGGACATTAAAATCCAGCCTATGTCAGAAGAGTAACACTTTCAATACAAAATCTTTGATTAATTTGAATGCTTATCGATGAAAATGCATCATAGGAGAAGCTGTAGAAGCAAAATTCAGGACAAGAGAGCGCCACTCTTCATGTTATGGTTACCGTAAAAAGAATTAGAATGGTGATTGATGAGGTTCCAACTCCAAAGAAAGATAGACAGTTAATCTAGCAAGCTTTCTTTGAAGAACCGATACAAGTTTTGACTTAGTGAGCCAATACAGAATAACCAAAATTCAAGTTTTCTTATAACTCCATCATTAATACTAGCATTATTACTGCTCAAAGAAAAAGAGAAGCCCTTAAACCTTCCCAATTAAAACCCACTGTTCTAAAAACAGTTCCAACCTTTTCATGGACAATAGTAATAATAGTTTTGTGACAATACCATAGAGATATATATTTAATTCTAAACATGAATTGTTCACTAACCAATGCATACCAACCCGGTTTCTAGCACACATTGGTCCGTTTGACTTGCAAAAGATAAGTACATGACATAACAACACATGACAGAACAAAACAAAATTTGAAGGTAACGAACGGCTTTTTGTCTCCGACCATGTTTGGTAGACAAAAGATTATTTTAGTATTTTAGACAATTTGTAATTGAAACAAAAAATTGCCATGTGATTCAGTAAGAGACAAAAATTTCAGTTTTTGTTCGGTTTCAGTCTCTTCCCACTAATTTGTTCAGAGTCTCATAAACAATTTTAAAATCAAACACGGTATACTCAGTTTTCTTATCCAACCCTTTATTTTTTTAGATGATCAAACTAACCAACAAAGCCACAACAACCTATTAGAAAATAAATGTTTAGATACACTTACCTTGCAATAGAAGAACCGTGCCGCAGAATCAATAGTGAGAAGAGGGGAATTCAACTGTTTTCCCAGGACCAGGAGCATCCCTGCACTTGCAAAATAACACATAAATTGAAAAAGGAGAGAAATGCTATAAAACTTTTTTGTACCTACATATAACTTGTAAAAAGCAAAGCAAAAGTCAACCCCATAAGATAAACATAAAAACCACGACACCCCAAAAACAAAACAAAAACACAAGAAATGGAACAAGAATTTCCCATGTTGAAAAAGAAAGAGAATGAATGAATAGGATTGAAAAGATGAAGCTAACCAGAGCGGCGAGAAGGTGTGGAAGATGCGAAGTTGAGACAGTCCATATCATCTACTACCACTACGCTCTCACCATTCACTTGCACAAATCACTGTTTTTGTCGACCTTTTTTATTTTCTCTCCATTTTGGTGGTTGAAAAAATCCGTATAATAATATTTTGTTAAATAAAATACATTTCTCATTTTCAAAGATCAATAAATTTATGAGAGATATGTATTTTTTTTTTTTGACACAATAGAGATATGTATTAGATGGTCAAAAAATTGTAAGAACTAAAATGTAAAATAAACTTTCAATTTAATCCATAAATTATCACTTTCATTAATTTAGTCTTAAAATTATTAAAATCAACAAAAAGAATCCATAAATTATATATTCTCTCATCCTACTATTTAGTCGATAAACTATTAAAATCAACTAAAAAGTGTCTCAATAATTTTCCCATCTAACTATAACTATTAAAATTAAAAATAACTCAAAGTCCATAAATTATTCTCTCATCCAACAATTTAATTTGTAAACTATTAAAATCAATTAAAAAATTATTTTATCATCCAACTATTTAATATTTCATTAACATTGATCATGTTAAGTTAGTTCTTAAACTATGACAATGGATCAATTTAATTTATAAACTATCATGAAAAACAACCAATTAATTCAAAAACAGAGAGACTTTAATTACTCCATGTAAGTGATGAATTGTTGTGGTACTTCTAGCACAAACTCTAAAAGTGTTCTCGTATTAATTTGTTGTGTATTAGAGAAGAACTATTTTACAACAAAAAGTCAATGTTTAAAGATTAGTTGATTGTTTTTCATGATAGTTTATAGACTAAATTGATATATTTTCATAATTTATAGACTATTAATGGTCAATTTAACACGAGCGTTAATTGAGTGACTAAATAGTTGGATAGATAAATAATTTACGGATATTTTATTTGATTTTAATAGTTTAGGGATTAAATAGTTGGATGAGGGAATCATTTATGAACATTTTAGTTGTTTTTAATAGTTTACGGACTAAATAGTTAAATGTGAGAATTCTTTACGGACTTTTTTTTGTTGATTTTAATAGTTTAAATACTCAATTGGTAAGAGAGTGATGGTTTATGAATTAAATTGAAGGTTTACTCTTTTTTACCTTCTATAATTTATTCATAAATGAAATGAAATATAATTGATTCTTTGTGCTTTTGTGGCGGAGCTTTTGGAGGTTGTTGATGGTTTGCGTTATCCTTTTTTTTTTTTTAACAGCAAATATAATATATATATAAATATACTGATCTCCGCACAAGATGCACAGAGACCAGTAAGGGAGGACTACAAAAACAATGGTGCCGTATATAGGCGGTACACCATTGAATAAACCAAAACAAACAATACCTAGAAGAGGTCCACTCTAATCCCATACTTAGAATGTCACTCCTAAACTCCCCGACCACCAGAGGACCTCAACCTGAACCAAAAAAGCTCCACTGAACCCTAACTCCTGATCTCGAATTAAAATTAACCGGCCCATCAGCGTCCAAAATGCAGCTTGAAGGACAGCATTGAAGAGGCAAAAGTAGACAGAAAAGCCTAAGCAGAAATGTCTCGGCTTGCAGACCACCACCAAACAATCAACACCGATCCGACAGAGGATTAACCAGGTAACATGAAATCTGCAAATCTCAGCAGATTTGGGCACCATCAAAGACTCAGAAGAGACCTGCAAATCTCAACAGATTTGTAAATCGGTCAGAAAATCATGTGCCACAGTTAACCCACCCACCCACGATGCCAACCGCACTGCACTAGAACCCACCAAACCTCCACTAACAGCCCCCAAACCCACAACTCCTTGTCACCTCCTCCTTGTCAAAAACCCAAGCACCACCACACCGATACCCCCACCCCACCAAACTAGCACCCACCAAACCTCCACAAACAGCCCCCAAAACCACAACTCCTTGTCAAAAACGTCGTCGGAGTCAGAAAACACACCCCACACCGGCCAACCACCCAAACACCTCAACACAGGACCGAAAATCACCAGATCCGGCCCCGCAACACCTTCCCCCAACACCCAGAAGAGACACGACCCAAAACGAGTGGATCGAAACCGCCGACAACCAAACCCGCCGAGCACCGCCCTGCAAACACTAGTAACGTAACCAACAGCCACCCAAACCCAGACAAACAAACCTGTGAAAACGCCAAAACCATCGGGAAGCATGATGGAGAGATCTGACAACCGCAGACGAAAGGAGAAGAGTGACGGTGGTCGGAGGTGAGAACCCCATCGCACCACCACTGCAGCCGTCTACATTTGAACGGACAAGGATTTGGATTTTAGGGTTAAGCGGCGGCGACGAAAGCTTTTTAGAGAGAAGGGAGAGATTAGATATTTTAGAGAGAAGGGAGCGGGCCGGCTAATTGGTTTGCGTTATCCTTATTGTTTGGGTTTCAAGAAGATAGAGCTTAACATTGATTCGGAAGTTGTGATTCGAGTGCTCAAGAATGGCATGTAGTGCTATGGGTAGCTCTTTGTTGAAGCATATCAAGAACTTGTTGGCTATGGAATGGACTATAGAGATATCACATACGTACTATAAAACAAATAAATGTGTAGATGTTTTGGCTAATATAGGATGTTCTATCCTATGATATTATGTTTTATGATAATTATCTATAGCTCATAAGTGATATGTATGTAGTTGATATTCAAAGGAGTACTATTCCTAGGCTAATTGCCTTGTAATTTTTCTTCTTCTTGGGCTTTTGCCCTCATCATTAACAAAAAGAAAAATAATTTTTTAATAAACAATAATTGTATTAATAAGAAATGCAAGGATCACTTAAATCCTTACCATTCAACACAAGAGCTCTTAAACATTTTGAAAGCAATCTAAAGATTTTGAGTACCAGGTAAAATTACATATTAAGAAATGACATTTGCCTATAAAAACAAATGAATTTAATCTTCAATATGACAATCATTCTTCAATTTTTCTCATATTATTATCCTACTTATACCCTAAGAATATATGGCAAATTGCAACATAAACTATTAAGGCAAAATATACCTTAATTAATCATTATCTCCACAATATTACATGATTGGCCAAACATGTGTACAGTCACAATTTGATACAATCAGTTATCATTCACTAGCAAGTCTTCTGGGTTGCCCTCCCAAGTTATTACTTGAACGAGTAACATAATTTGGCTATATATCAATTCAATATTACATGGTTTATCATATTGTATTGTTTGAATCATCATTCTCATTTCACTATATATATCAGTACAATATTTGTTCATAGGACTTTTTTTTTGCTAAATCACATTAAAAATAACACATTAATTTTTTTTTTGTCAAATAACTTAGTAGTTACAAATTCTACTCTTAAGATAAATAAATGACATGACCGGAGTTTGCCATGCATATATATTATAATGTTCTACCAATTGAGTTAAATTCACGAGACCATTAATTTAATATTAAAGATTAAAAATGCATGTATAATAATTTTACAAGACCAAAACATGCCATTTATTTTTATAGAAACCAAAAACAAAATTTTATAATATTGTAGATTAAAAATATATTTAATCCAAAAATTCATATATCTAAACTATAATATTATCTAAACTATAATATTATCTAAATACATTAACTTTATACTATATCTAAAAATAAATAATTTTATACTATATTGTTTGGACAAAAGCTGGCATTACTTGAGGCTCGCAATACGCACCTATCAATGGAAAAATGGTGTTTTCCTCAGCCGCGTTTCGTTAACTGTGAATTTTGTCGCCTTGTAAAGCTGTACTAAGTAAGATTTAGCTTATCAAATCTCTTTCCAAAAACCATAATTTGATCTCTTTAATCTTAATTATCTGAAATCTTCCAAAACTAGATCAAACCACGATTTCTTACATCAAATAATTAGTCAATTATTCTCTCCCTCACATCATAGCTAAGAAACAAATAACATACTAGTATAAATTTTAAACAAAAACATTACTACTATGATTAATAAACTTCTCTTAAGTTGAATTGTTAAGAAGAATAGTTGATTTATGGTAAAAATAATTTTTAATCAAATTTTATTTTATTTATTTATTGGTTAGTTAGCTTAGTGACTAGAAATTCCACATTTAAAGTAAATAAGTGGAATGACCGGCGTTCGAACCATAACTCCTGCATATATAATGTAATTATTCTACCAATTAAGTTAAGCTCATAAGACCAAATTTTACTTACTCTGCGATCGAACTCTAAATTACATTATTTTTCTTATAATCAAAGAATTAAAAATCAAGAAAAAAAAAGCATAAAATTCAGACCAATCTTTTTTTTTACTACAATAATTCAGACCAATCTTTAAATAACTGAAAACATTGAATTCATACCCTTTTTAATGTACCTCTCACTCCCGTGAGTAAAAATAATTCATCCATCCTCAGCTTATATCCCCGGCGGCAAACCGTCGCCGGCAACCTCTATCGCATTCATTACTCACTCATGCTTTACTTGCTCTCTATAATTACATTTCCATATCCATATATTTTATTTATTTTTGGAATTAGTTAATAATTAAGAAGCTAAATAGAATTCCCATTTTTTGATTTTTTCCATAAACAAAAACACACACAACAAAAAATAATTCAACCACCGTCTTCTGTTTCGCTTGCTTCACACTCTTCTTCAACCACCCACCAAAAATCCACACTACCCCATTAACTCACTGAGTCAAAATCTGAATCTTTTTGCAAATTAAGCTTCTGGGTTGGGTTTATTTTTTAGAGAGAGAAACTCTAGAGAGAGAAATTTTGTTTTTCTATGTTATGGTATTATGGCTCAGCAGAGGCAATCGGGAACGGAGAGGCTTGGGGTGAGACTGGGTTCTCACGATCTACATAACACCAATGGCTCCGGTGATCATGTTGCTGTTTCGATTCGCGGTGGTGTTTCTCATAAGCAGCAAAGGTTCCGGCGATCGGCGCGATCCGACAGAGGAGCGCGTTTTACGGTGGTTGCAATCTTAGTTTTTCTCTTCCTTGTACTTGTTGTCACTTTTCTGGCGTTTTCTTATATTTCTAGAGAAGGTGAAGTTCTCAGTTCTAATTAGTGTTTTTTTTCATATCACAATGTGTTTTTACTTTTTTGAACTTGTTGAAATCTGCATTGTGGTTTTTGCTTGATTTGAGTTTGATTTTTTGCTTGGTTGCTAGGTGAAGTTGTTGAGTGAGATATTATGGTGTTTGAATCTGTGATTTTCATTGGTTTTGGGTTTTATTTTTTTGCAACTGGTTGAATTGGGGTTTAGTTATTTGGGAACTTAATAGAATGCTATGAAGCACGGACACGACACAAACACTGACACGTCAATACTGATAATTTGAGAAAATGACATGATTCATTGTAATCATTTGTGACGTGTCTGCCGGGATACGCCTAATCTGAGGAGTGTCCATGCTTCATAGATAGAATGTTTAGTTCATCATTATTGTTTATTTTGTTGTTTTAAAATGATTTTGTTTATGTGGTTTTAAGATTGTTAATCTATGGTTGCAGAAATACATGAAAAGGTTGATGATACTGATGATGTAAAGAATGATTCTGATTTTCTTACAAATGTACCACGAATAGAGAAGAAAGTTCTTGATTTTGGACATGCTTCTGGGGGACATGGCCGAGATTCGAGGTATTGGGATAAGGATGATAGAAGAAGGGATGGTGATTATGATGAGGATATGAAGGAGCAGATAAGTAGGGATCTTGGAGATGCAAATGCTGAAGATGGTGCCCGTCTAAAGACGAATCTCGAGATTAAGTCTTCTCAGGATGGTTCTTACAAGGGTGTAAAGCGGAAAGGTGTTGGCTTGTATAATGAAGCAGGTCGTCATGAATTGAAAAGGTATGAAGCAGAATACGAGGCTTCTTTGAAGAATGTGAGACATTCTGTTGAAGGTGATGGGAAATTGCCGCAGGATGCTGATATGGAAAAGAAGAATGCGGCAGTTGACATTGATGATGAGTATGATGACTTTTTCGATGCTCATGATGGTCAAACGGAAGAGTCTACTGATAATGGAAATATGAGTGGGAAACATGTTACTTCTGATACACTAAGTTTGGACGATGAGGTTCAGAAAGAATCTCATGATTCTTTGGATAATGATGATATTGCTTCTGAGGAGGATATTGATAGGGAATCTTCTACTATTAACAAAAAAAAATCTCACAGTGGAAAAACAAATTCTAGACTGGCAAATACTGAACCAAAGAGGAAAGGCAAGCATCACAAACACTCAGGTGAAGCTTATTCTTCTTGGCCACCTTTGGAGATTATTCTTTATTTGTATTTGGTATTATTTATTTGTTACACCATTACTGCTATTCATGATTCACAAAGACTAGAATTGGTAATGCCTTTGGTTACATTTATGTTATTGATACACTAAGAATATAGCTTTGTTCTGTTCTCAGTTTCTTTTTTTTGGGGTCAGTTCTTGAATAAAAGATAGAAATCTAGGAAATGTGGAAATTCAAGAGCCTTCTATGGTTGGAGTGAGGTGGAATATCCTGGCCATTTTCATTACTTAAATAGGAATTATAGGTTGTTGAATCCTTGAAATGATGCATTTATTGTTTCTCATTCTTGTTTCTTTTCATTTTTGGTGTTAACATGGTTTTTAGTTTTAAGGTAGGCCTGTTTGGATTGATTTTGAGCTTTTCTATTGGCATAAACACTTGTAAGACTGTTGGAGAGAGTTTATATTCATAAGTTGTTGCCTTTTTTTTTGACAGAATTCCTAAGTTGTTTTCAACATATTTCTATAAACTCTCCAGGATAGCTTATAACTTATAGGAAACCAGTTTGATTTTATTTTACCTTTTGTTATAGAAGTAGCTTATATGATAAATGCTTAATTAAGATGGTTATCCAAGCAGGGTCTTAATGAGTAGGTAAGAAGATACTTTATTTTTTTCTTTACTTTTTTAAAACACCTAGTTTTAAAATTCAATTTCGGGATTTTCTGCAGCATGTATTTCACAATGACCAATAGGCGCTATTCATGTGCCTACCCCTGTTCAGGGGTTTTGTCCCATAAGTATCACTTGCATTTACAAATGCCAGCTGAGCGTTTGGACTTTCCAATTGGAAATGATTTATCTCCAATCCGGTGAATACTTTGAAACTTCTTTCAGTCAATATATGGGCTCACTAATTTGGTCCCTTCAGCCATCAAATGACTTATAGTTGTGACAGCATCAGAAACAACCTTGATTTTCAAACTGAAAGGTTTCAAATTAGTTGTTTAACCATTAAGTCGGAAGTGTCTGCATTCTGCTTTTCCTTTTTTTTAAAGTGCAGGGCACTTGGCAACTTCTGTAGGTTTTTGTTGTTGAGTTCTTATTACTTGGTTCAATGCTTACATATTTTGTACTATTCCTACTTATTGCTATCTTAAAATGCGTGGTTCTTCCACAAAATTGTTCATATGCTATGTTTAGAATAACTTTACCCCCAGACAAAATGAATTAATAGAAATATAGAATAATGAACCTGTTGGTGCGCTACTGAGAATAACAGTTCACTTATTATTTGTCTATTCTCCACCTTATGATGTAGTATATTTTGATGTGCCCATGGTCTATGAATTCAGTGATTCTGATCAGTTACAATTAGTTGATGACTTCCTTCATCTGACTTGAATACTGGAACTAAATATTTTAGGCTGATAATCTATGGAAAAGCTTCAAATTTCAGGCAGCATGTTTTGTTGTAGGACAAATAAATGAATACTCTATTTTCACACCTTTTTAAGAAATTTATAGAACTTTTTTCTTTCTGGTCTGTTAGTCAGGAGATGATCATCTAAACATGGTCAGTTTATACAACAAACTCACACAGAAATTGAGTTTCACTTATATTTCACATTTGCTGCAATGTTTTGCTCATTGTAATATTTCCTTTATAACTTCATTCCCCCTTTCATCCAAAAAATATGTATTAAAAAAAGAAAAGTAAAAGTAAAAGCTCTTTAACCTGCTTGCATTTCACCTATTTTACAGGATCCTGTGAGATGAAGTTGTTAAACTCAACTTCACAACTTGTAGAACCACTAGAAAGTCGAAAATTTGCAAGATTTAACTTGCAATACACAGAGACAGAAGAGAAGCCACCGGGAGTAGAACAATGGACGCCAAGATTTGCCGGCCATCAGAGCTTAGAAGAGAGAGAAAATTCATTTTTGGCACGTGATCAAAACATAAAATGTGGTTTTGTTAAAGGTCCTGAAGGTTCACCCAGCACTGGATTTGACATGTCAGAAGATGATGAAAGTTACATTAGCAGATGCCACATTGCTGTGATTTCATGCATATTTGGAAATTCTGACCGTTTGAGGACCCCAGCCACCAAAACGGTAATGATTAACCTTTCATTTCAGTTTGTGTAGTTGGAGGATTTTGGAGGTCAAGACTCATATGGCATGATTTCCATTTAGAGAAAAAGATGGTGCTATTTAGTTTGTTCAGCATTAAATTATTATGATCTAAATCTACTCGTGAATTTCATTTTAATATTGCTTCAAAGTCTCTCTAGCGATTGATATTAACTGTTTGCATTTTGGTATGGTTGGAAGCTTATGCTTTTTTTATACATTACCAACTAATCTATTCACTTCTTACCTTTCTCGAAATGGAACTTTTTATTAGCATTGAATGTTATGCTATTGAAAGTTAATTGCAACTTTTAACTATTAGAATCTTACAGGCAAGATGCAAAAACCATGTTTTGTTACATTAATCTTGGTCATCTTGATTTCAGATCACTCGTTTGTCAAGGAAGAATGTCTGCTTTGTTATGTTTACTGATGAAGTTACAGTACGGACACTTTCTTCTGAAGGCCATGCACCTGATAGAATGGGTTTCATCGGCTTTTGGAAGTTAGTGGTAGTGAAGAATCTACCTTATGATGATATGCGGCGAGTCGGCAAAATACCAAAGTTATTGGCTCATCGACTTTTTCCCTTTGCAAGGTGAGTCTGAATCTAATTAGTTTGGATGATGTTTAATCATGGTTACTGCTAAGTGGCATTACAAACCAAGACAGATATGTCGAGGATGTAACACTTAAGATTACACACATTCATCTATATTTTCTTAAATTATTACTAGTATCTATATGTTGGTGTCCATGTCGTGTCTGCGTCTGTGTCAGTACTTCATAGTTACACTATGTGGACTGTATTTTAAATGTTTTTATTAGTTTCAGGTGTTTTTATGAAAGTTCTATGTCTTCTTGGTATATAGTTACAAATATTACCTTAAATATTAGCCAGTCTTATGTATTCACATTCACCATCCTTTATAAGCCTAAATTGACTTAGAAAATTAATCTTTCCGCTTTTCCTAATTTGATTGGGTTTGCCATTTTGGAATATTCAAATCCTCATTACAGCAGGATGATGTACAACAGACCTATAAATTCCTTTTTGGTGTTTGGTTAATTAGTATCAATTTTCTTTGTTATAAGTTACTTGTTTGGTTAATTGCTCTTTGTTTTGCATATAATTTTCTTTAGACCCTTCCCCAAACCTGCTATTGCGGGAGCTTTGAAGCACTAGTTGTCCTTTTTTTTTCTCCGACTAAGTTAAATACTTATACATTGCTTTGAAATTTGTTACAGGTATTCAATTTGGTTGGATAGCAAATTAAGGCTGCAGCTTGATCCTTTACTCATCTTGGAGTACTTTTTGTGGCGAAAGGGTTATGAATTTGCAATATCCAACCACTATGATCGGCACTGTGTGTGGGAAGAGGTGGCGCAAAACAAGAAATTGAACAAGTATAATCATACGGTTATAGATCAACAGTTTGCATTTTACCGGGCTGATGGACTCCAAAGATTTAATGCATCAGATCCAAACAAGCTTCTTCCAAGCAGTATGCTATTCTAAAGATTTCTTTTGTGTCAATTCTCCAAAGTGTTACAATCACTGACTCGTTAATATGTGTCTATTTTTTCTTGACAGATGTACCAGAAGGTTCTTTTATTATTAGGGCACACACCCCTATGTCAAATTTGTTCAACTGTCTTTGGTTCAATGAAGTTGAACGATTTACTCCTCGTGATCAGCTGAGTTTTGCTTATACTTATCAGAAGCTGAGAAGGATGAATCCTGATAAACCTTTTCATCTTAATATGTTCAAGGTAAAGAAACTTATACATAACTTCATATATAGGATTGTAGGGTTAGAGAGATGAAAGTACTAGTTATATAAAATTCTTTTCTTTCGATACGCAGGACTGTGAAAGGAGACACATGGCCAAGTTGTTCCATCATAGAATGGACGAGAAGAGGAGTACACATCAAAAAGCAACCGAATAAAGCAAGTTTTTTGATTAACATTTTATCACTATAGTAGGCTTGATATAATGTACATGGCCATTCTCTTCCATATTTGTTGAACTTGCGATCTATGTTACTGACCATATGCCACAGAGTTCGTTTCACAGTTCGGCCAACTTGATGATTCAACACAGGTGTTTGTTTATCAAGGAATTGAAGTACAATCTACACTTATGGTTGTGTCATCCGCGGAACATAATTTTGTGGTATTGTTAATGATATGATTCGTTATCTCTTGTGTATCGATCAATTTGTGACAGAATTCATTTACGCCTTGGGAGAAAAGCAAAACATCAAATGAACCTACAAAAGTCGCTTCCACGACTACACAGCTTCTGCTCTCATTTCATTTCTAAATACAAAATTGGGATTGTTTGTATGTAGAAAATTTTGATAGGCTATTCATACTCATGTTAGAAATCTAACTCATGATTCTTATCCCATTGATTTTATTGCTTAAATATTACATTACATTACATTTCAGTTGCATGGATGTGTTTCGTTTATATGATGTTAATATTTTTTAATGTCTAACAAGCCATTTTAAAAATTTGTACTTGATATGATAACATATATTTAATAATGATATTTAAATGTGATAAATTTTCAAATTATTAAAAATGTCAATAAGTATATAATCTTATTATATTGTACAAAATGTAATAATAATTTAAAATAACATTATCACTTATATTTATTTGTAATAATATATTTGTACTTGAATGACTTGTAAAAACTTGTTAGATCTAAGAGACTTTTTAAATGACTTAAAAAAAGGGATGCATACTATTTCCATAATAAAAATCCATTGACTATACAAAAAGGGATGCATAGTGCCGCTCAGCCATATATAAGTTTTTTTTTTTTTTTTTTTCATTTTTAACCAAGCCATATATACGATTTAAATCCAATAATTATAGAAATACAATTTTGATGGGTTATGAGAGAGAATGGATTGTCTCATTTTTTTAAAAAAATTCTGCTCAAGTTTTAATCATAAGACATTACATATTCATCTAAAGTCTTTAATACACTGCCACTAAATACATGAGTTTGTTACTTATATTTTTTCAATATTTAGAAATTATTATTTCTCCCGATATAAAACTTCTTTACTCACTATCTCAACAATTTTTCTATCATGTGTGAGCTCATTCATTCATATATTGGATATGCTCCCACTCAAATGAAAACTCTTTCATCTACATACAATTGCACACAACATCAATCAATGAAATATATCGTCTAACCACCGTAGTGTTGGAATGACTTTCGATACAAGAAACTAATACTTCAGTCAAATAATCAGCTTTGACAAAAGTTATCGAGAAATCAAAGAAGAGGATATCTTCTCTGAAAGTCTCAATGTGAGACTTGAATTAGTATCCACTTTAGCACAATACCTTGAACTATCCCGCACAAAACATGTTCAGTGGCACACCGTTCACCATTAATTAAGTACTATTGTAAAGAAAACCATTAATTAAGTACTTTCCTGTTTGGATTAATCATGTTTATTACAAATAATTAACGCATAGGTATCCATGCATGATTTTCCAGGTGTGTGTGCGTAAAGAAAACATGTTTATTAAAAATAATTAACGCATAGGTATCAATGTATCATCCTACCATTGCATCATTAATTAATCATTTTTTTATAATTAATCAAATTTTATTTTGAAAACGACTAATCATTTTTTATAATATATTTTAGTACGAAAAAAAATATTTTGGTAGGGGAATAGTTCTTAATTCTGCCTTATTTATTTATTTATTTTTTTTATAGATTTTTTGACTTTTTGGTACCGTTTAGCCTAACTTATTTCTAATTTTTTTACTACATTATAATTTTTACGTTTTAAAAAAAAACTTTCATATTTAACTTTGCCAAGAAAAATTCATATAACATTGTTTAAATTGTCGTTTTCATTTTTTTTATTTACATCTCTAAATTTTAATCTAATTATGATTTGCATATGATTTAGTGTAGAAATATTTTGAAATATCAAAGTATTGTGTTTTTTTACCAAAAATTATTGTTTAAAATATTTTTAATTGTGATCAATTTTATTGTGAGAAAATTAGGATATGCACTTTTACACTTTCATCTAATAGTAACCGTGTGTACTCTGTCAAATTACTCCATGAAATCTCGCATGACATTAGATTAAAATTCATGCATACGTCCATAAAATTTTAGATTCAAATTCGGATGAAGACTAACAAAATCAACATTATGAATTGAAATAGAATTTAAATTTATTGACAAGTAATATGTGTTTTATTGCACCTTCAATGGTTGGAAAAAGAGATCATAATTTAAGCGAAATATTGTTTATTAAAAAATAACCTAGAGTATAATAAGAACAACTTATATAGTAAATATTTTCATTGACATTTCACGTACCAGCCATGGGTTTGACACACAAATTTTCACATTTAACATTTAGTGCGGGTGAATTTTGTCACTAGACTATCTTATAAAAAGAAACCTAAGACAAAAATACAAGAGTTTTCATTGACATTTCACGTACCAGACATGGGTTTGACACACAAATTTTCACATTTAACATTTAGTGCGGGTGAATTTTGTCACTAGACTATCTTATAAAAAGAATTTTGTCACTAGGTTACGTTTGGGATTAAAGGGGAGGAAAATGAATGGTTTATCATGAAATTTTTTACTCCCTCTATTCCACAAAGAGTGACTCTTTCATAAAAAGAAATAGTCCCAAAATAAATTACACTTTTCAATCGAGCAAGTAAAATCGATTTTATCTCTCTGTATTTTTTCTAGTTTGATTTGACTCTAATGCTTTTCATATATATCAAAATATATTACTTTTTCAATTTACCAAAAAAGTCAAATCTACTTATAATAGTGATCGGATGGAGTATATATATAGATAACATTATTCTTTGAAATCACAATCTTGAACTTTTACGACACAAAAAAATAAGTAAAACTTCAATTGCATAAGCAAAATATTACATAACATCAGTGCAGAAATTAAAACCAAAAGAAAGTACATTGTAGCACAATTGACCTCACAAAGAGGTCTTTATTCCCACTTTTTTTTTTTTTTTTTTATTTATTCCCACTTCACTCTGAACACATTTATTTTAAAATTCAAAATTACTATTATAGTTACTTCATTTATAAAACTCCATAATTCCTAAACTTGAGAAAGCACGACAAGCCACTTGAAATTTTGAAAATCCAGAAAGTTTGCTCAAATTCTCCCATTGTTTCTCAGTTCTTTCCTTTCCACCAACTGTGATAAACATGAGATTGTCAACAGTTGAAACAAGTTTAGATTCTTCAGTATCTGTTGGTTCTTCTGGCATTATGAACTCTGCAACAATCACTTTTCCATTTGGTGATAGAGCTTTGTGACAATTGCTTAAAAATTCTATGCATTTTTCATCTGACCAATTGTGACACACATTCTACAATTATGTGACAAAAAATTATACTTAGCATTTTAATTAAAAAATCAGATAAATAATTATAAATCTATTATGTCTAAAGTAATTAATTAATTAGCTAGATAATTAATTAATATAGGAGTACTTACCTTTAGTATCATGGCATCACCCTGTGGAACACTTGCAAACATATCTCCTCCAACATGCTCAATGCCTTAAAAAAATGTTATAGTTTATTAATTATAATATTTTACAAAATGACATGTTGATAATGATATATGTGACGAAACAATAATATATATTGCTCCATCCATTTTTTTTAAGTGTTGCTTTAACATAAGTTCTTCAACTAAAATAGTGGATTATTGGATTTTTTTTCCTATTCTACCCTCATTTAGAAAAAAGAATGTAGTAATTGAGAAAAAAAGGAATTAATTTTATGGAAAATATGAAGTAAGAATTATTATAAAAATAAGGGTATAATTGACAAATTATAATTTTAAACTATCAAAACGACAAAAAGAGAAGAACAAAAAAATTCTTCTGAAACGATAAAAAACAGAATTAGTATATAATATCCGATGAAACCAAAAATGACATGTAGTATTAATGTATTATATACCTGGAAGTGGTGGTGCATTTTCAATCACTTGGGGTAGATCAAAATTAATTCCCTTTATTGAAGGGTACTTAGATATAATCATTTTGAGATTTTGTCCATTTCCACCACCAACATCAACCAATGTTGATATTCCTTGAAATCCATTGTATATTTCAAGCATTCTTTTCATCTCTGTTGTACAAACATCAACCATTGACTTGTTAAATATTTGGTTCATTTTTTTATCCTTTCCCATGTATTCATACTTTGTCACTCCATGAATGTTCTTGAACAAATCAATATCTTCAGCAACCACTGCTTCCTTAAAGTTCATCCTAAAAAAGAAACTAAAACTTAAACTGCTATAACAATTAAAGTAAGATTTATCCAAACATCCAAGTGTATCCCTCCACATATTATATATGTTTAAAAACAAAATTAAATCACTTACCAAACTTGTAACAATGCAGGATAAAACATAAATTTAGTGAATGAATCAAAGGATCCTCTATTTTCATCGGGGACAAAGTATTTTCCGACCATTGAGAGTCCGTAAACTCTCTCGTTGCTACCATCCTCGGTAGTTCGGGTGGCAGAAGTAAGAACGGAATAACTAGTAAGCAAACGCAACATTCGGTCGAGTCTATTAGACAAATCCGAATGTTGGGTTGAAGGCGGTAACTTAGAAGCAATTTCGGATGGTGACATGAAAGCACCGGGTGGTGTTGGCTTAGCTATAATCTCAAATAAATTGAGATCAATAGCAGCATTTAAAACTGCTGGATAAACAAGATTAGTGGTAGCTACCATTGCTGAAAGAATAGCACTATCCTCAATTTGTTCAGAGGGAACACTAATTTGGTTATCCTCTTTAGCAAAGTAGGAATCTCCCATTTTTTTATTAGTATACTAATGACTTTTTTTTTCTTCTTTGTTCTGTTTATGCTTGCTTGATTATTTGCATATCGATATTGTGTTCTTTTTATAGGCAAAATCAAAACATGTACCTACAATCCAAGCTTTTAGTTTTGGTATCTAGAAAAATTTACCTACTCTTTATGACATTAATTATCTTGGTTTTGTATAAATGCATTCCATTTACCAATGCAAAAAGTTTACAAAGAGTAGAAGCTAGTCACCGTAAAACACTAATACAATGCATTAAATTAAAGAAGAAAATAACAGTAGGAGTATAACTTTAGCCTTCTTGGAAATCATGCAACCGTAAAAGTGAAATACTATACTAGTAAATGCTTAAAAAAAGTAGAATTGAATAAGGATATAACCCGTGTCATGTGGCACTAGTTATAATGACCCTAATAAAAATAATAGTAGAATTAATTAGTTTAAAAGTAGTTAACTTTTGTTTATAATAGAGACTAAAATTTGAAGTGTTTTTTTGCTTATACATGTGTCCGAAGGGAGTAGAAGTATAATTAATTATCCTTCTATTGATGATATTAAACTTAATTGTTGTTTGGTTCCTTATATTTATTTAAATTTTAATTTGATCCTTTATTTTTAAAAGTTTCAAATTGATTACTTATGTAGGGTGGACAAAATTTCAAGCCCATCCGAGATACGTTATTTAAAAATTAAAAATTAAATATAAATACACAATATATACCTAAAATCAATAATATTAATAATTAAAAGCAGAAATCATCCATTCTTATACCAGAATTTTGGGAAAAGCTCAAACGCTTAACAACATGTTATATAGTAGGACACCATAGTTTTTTTTTTTTTGAAATTAAAAAATTATATTGACAAAGGAAAAGCACAAGAAGTGCTAAAGTACAAATAAGCACGTCTCATATAAAAGCATCATAATAAGTTAAAGTCAATCAATAGTAGAAACTTCTAAAGATACATGAGAACATATTCTTAAGGTAATATTATCCCCAAAAAATAATGATCACAGTACATCTTAAGCTATACATCTTAAGTTAAATATTATACAAAAATGACATCATTAATACTATCCAAAAAAGCATCACAAATACTATCCAAAAAATAATCTCCGTATCGGACACATATCAGGTATTATTTTTTTATTTAAAAATAATGATTTAACCGATATTTTTCTGATACGCGTATCAGAACGTATCAGACACGTATCAGGTATTATTTTTTTATTTAAAAATAATTATTTAACCGATACTTTTCCAATACGCGTATCGGAACGTATCGAAAGAATATCGATATCAGGTGCGTATCAAACACATCACCATTTTTTAAGTATCAGGCTTCGCAGCTTTACTTACTTTAAAATCATAGAACAGTGTAGCATGGTATAACATCACATATATCAGTTTTTCGCATGGTCCGCCACAGTGTAGCATCACATATATCAATTTATGTATTAGTTTTTTTACGTTACTTTGCTGTAATTATTTTTTTGAGATTATCCCCTTATAAAATTTATTTTTTTGATTTACTCTCCTTTTACTGATATGGCAGGCAAAAAATCAACTACCACTTAAAAAAAAAAACTTGACTTTTTGTTTAAGGGTCATGCTAACTAGTGCCCCTGGGACATTAGTTAAGGAAGCAAAAGAGGAAAAATTTGCATTGAAAACAACATTTTTTATATTTTAAAAACATTAACTGCACAAATATCAATATAATATTTCTATATATAGTTTTCTTAACTAATATCCTGGAGCACTAGTTAGCATTTTCCTTTGTTTAATTATCTTCACCACCTATACTATAACCACTTATTAAGATTCCGCGGGCGATAAAGTGTGTACCAGCTACTATTAATTTCGTCCGTAGTCAAAGCAGCAAAAGGATTTGATTACAATTCATAAATAAATAGTACCCCGTATGAAGTTTGACTATCCAACAACACTTGGTTAAGATGACAAAAATTTCTTTTAGTTTAACTAAAATTTGGATTCAATTTTTTAAAAGTTAAAAAATTATTAATTTTAATACAAAGTTGCTTCTTTTAGATTCTTTAACCAGTGCCCTGGGGACACCGGTTAGCAAGACCATTTTTTATTTGGATATATAGTATGGCTAAAATTTTCTTAGAGAGTTTCCCGTCATTTAAATTCCACAAGACTTAATTAGTCTATGCGGTTGCATGTAAAATATATCTGATTTACCAAAAAAGAAAATACTAAGTTTGACTATTTGGTTGGAGAAAAATATTTCAGCATGACAAAAAGTTGAAAAATGTAATACAAATACTTTTATTTTTTTGCTTAATTCAACATTTTGTCTTTTATGTTTATTTTAGATTTTAACTTGATTTCTTATGTTGTAAAAATTTTGATTTGGTCCTTTACGTTTTCACCGTTTGCATAAGTTGATTCTTTATGTCAGTTTTATCATTAAAACTGTTTCAATTTGACATGTGTCCAAATTGAAACATAAAATAAACGTAAGGGACCAAATTGAAACTTTTAAAACATCAAGGACCAAATTGAGACCTAAAATAAACATTAGGGACCAAATATTAAATTAAATCTTATTTTTTAACATGATGCAGCGAAAACTATTTTGAAAATGTTACACTTTTCAATCGAGTAAGTAAAATCGATTTTATTTCTCTGTATTTTTTCTAGTTTGATTTGACTCTAATGCTTTTCATATATATCAAATAATCACTTTTTCAATATACCAAAAAACTCAAATTTACTTATAATAGTGATCGGAGAAAGTATATATAAATAACATTATTCATTGAAATCACAATCTTGAACTTTTACCACACAAAAAAATAAGTAAAACTTTAATTGCATAAGCAATATTACATAACATCAGAGAAAAAAAAACCAAAAGATACATTGTAGCACAATTGACCTCCCAAAGAGGTCTTTATTCCCACTTTACTTTTATCACATTTATTTTAAAATTCAAAATTACTATTATAATTACTTCATTTATAAAACTCCATGATTCCAAGACTTGAGAAAGCACGACAAGCCACTTGAAATTTGGAAAATCCAGAGAGTTTGCTCAAAGTCTCCCATTGTTTCTCAGTTCTTTCCCTTCCACCAACTGTGATAAACATGAGATTGTCAAGAGTTGAAACAAGTTTAGATTCTTCAGTTGCTGTTGGTTCTTCTGGCAATATGAACTCCACAATAATCACTTTTCCATTTGATGATAGAGCTTTGTGACAATTGCTTAAAAATTCTATGCATTTTTCATCTGACCAATTGTGACACACAGCCTACAATTATGTGACAAAAAATTGTACTTAGCACTTTAACTAAAAAATCAGATAAATAATTATAAATCTATCAAGTCTAAAGTAATTAATTTAATTAATATAGGAGTACTTACCTTTAGTATCATGGCATCACCCTGTGGAACACTTGCAAACATATCTCCTCCAACATGCTCAATCCCTTAACAAAAATGTTGTTATAGTTTATTAATTATACTATTATACAAAATGACATGTTGATAATGATATATGTGATGAAACAATAATATATATATTACTCCATCTTTTTCTTTTTAATTATCATTTTAACATAAATTTTTTCAACAAAAACAATGTATTATTGGAGTTCTTTTCCTATTATACCTTCATTTTGGAAAAAAAAAAAGGAATGTAGCTATCGAGAAAAAATGAAATAATTTAATGAAAAATGTGAAATAAGAGTTATTTAGAAAATAAGAGTATAATTGACAAATTATAACTTTAAACTATCAAAACAACAAATAAATAATAAAAATAATTTTCTGAAACGATACTTATAAATTAAAAGAACATAGTGAATACTCCTCCGTTCCAAAATATAAGTCGTTTTGGGAAAAAAATTGTTCCAAATAATAAGTCGCTTTATAATACCAATAAAGCATTTAATGCTATTTTTCCTATTACACCCTTAATTATTTATTACTCTCTCTTCTTTCAATTCTTTAATTTATTTATCTATATCATTAATGAAGGACAATTTTGTAAATCAACTCATAATTTCTCTTTTCCATTCAACATTAACTACATTTCTTAATTTGTATAATATGGTCAAAACAATTTATATTTTGGATATCTGATGAAACAAAAAATGACATGTAGTATTATTTACCTGGAAGTGGTGGTGCATTTTCAATGACTTGGGGTAGATCAAAATTAATTCCTTTTATTGATGGGTACTTAGATATAATCATTTTGACATTTTGTCCACTTCCACCGCCAACATCAACCAATGTTGATATTCCCTCAAACCCATTGTATATTTCAAGCATTCTTTTCATCTCTGTTGCACAAACATCAACCATTGACTTGTTAAATATTTGGTTCATTTTTTTGTCCTTTCCCATATATTCATACTTTGTCACTCCATGAATGTTCTTGAACAAATCAATGTCTTCAGCAACCACTGCTTCCTTAAAGTTCATCCTAAAAAATAAACTAAAACTTAGACTACTATTAAAGTAAAATTATAACAATTAATTAAATCAATGTCTAAGAAAAAAAATAAAGTAAGATAATACCTAATTGACTCAAATAGTCACAAGATTTTGTATTTTAATTTTAGGAATCCATAAAAAAAAATTAGTAGTAAATATTTCTCGCCTCATTCTCTTATAAACACAATATTTTCACTTAGATACATTATTTAACTTAACAAGGTTTAAAAAAATAATTATTTAGGTTTATTTTATATTATTATAGTTACTTGTATAACTGATTCAACATTTAAAATCATATATATTGCATAGGCACGTTATATATTCAGTTATCTGTTAAGAGTTCCACGTTTGGATGAAAAATAATCTCAACATGTTTATAAGTGAGTGCAAATTTTACCTTATAAATTTGATTTTATAGGGTTAAATTTAATCCAACCCAAATTGTAAGATTATGTTCAAGATAATTAAGTATTTTAGCTTAATTAAGCTCAAACTTTCTGTTATCTACACATATACGTATACACGTAACTTTAAATATTTAATTTAATTAAACTATTTATCGAAACATCCAACCGTACCCCTACACGTATTATATATGTTTAAAAATAAAATTAAATGACTTACCAAACTTGTAACAATGCAGGATAACACATAAATGTAGTGAATGAAGCCAAGGATCCTCTATTTTCATCGGGGACAAAGTATTTTCCGACCAATGAGAGTCCGTAAACTCTCTCACTACTACCATCCTCGGTAGTTCGGGTGGCAGATGTAAGAACAGAATAACTAGCAAGCAAACGCAACATACGGTCAAGTCTGTTAGACAAGTCCGAGTGTTGGGTTGATGGTGGCAATTCAGAAGCAATTTCGGATGGTGACATGAAAGCACCGGATGGTGTTGCCTTAGCTATTATCTCAAATAAGTTGAGATCAATAGCAGCATTTAACACTGCTGGATAAACAAGATTAGTGGTAGCTACCATTGCTGAAAGAATAGCACTATCCTCAATTTGTTCAGAGGTAAGACTAATTTGGTTATCCTCTTTAGCAAAGTAGGAATCTCCCATTTTTTGATTAGTATACTAATTAATGACTTTTCTTTTTCTTTGTTCTGTTTATGCTTGCTTGATTATTTGCATATCGATATTGTGTTCTTTTTATAGGCAAAATCAAAACATGTACCTACAATCCAAGGCTTTGTGCTTCTTGAGCTTTTAGTTTTGGTAGCTAGAAAAATTTACCTACTCCTTGGGACAATATCTTGGTTTTGAGTTGTTAGAAATGGTACGCTCACTGTTTTAGTGTCTTTGAATTTAATCATTCATTTGTATAATGCTTAAGTCATGAGCATGGATATAGTAGCTAGCTTTCTCAATTGGACTTATTAAATCTTTCCAATTTAAATAATTTGAAATATATTTTTTTTTTGACGGAAAATTTTGAAATATTTTTTATGATTATGTAAATTTAATTGAACTACCATTTTATTAAAATGGTAGAAGTATATATAATTGTTGACCAAAAAAAAAAAAGAAGTATATATAATTATCATTCTATCAATGATATTCAGCTTAATTGTTGTTTGATCCTTATGTTTATTTTAAATTTTAATTTGATCTTTTATGTTTACAATTTTCAGTTTGGTTACTTGTGTGTTGATGTCAGCATAAATTCGTCCTTTCTTTCACGTGCCCCCACAAGTTATCACGTATGTGAACGATTTAAAAAGAAATTTGACTAAAGTGGACAATATAAGAGAGCAACCTAAAACTTCTTAAACATCTAAAATGAAACTTAAAAATTTAAATATGATTTAGCATGTTATTATTACTTTAATTTAAATATTTAAGACAATTTATTTAAAAGTTTCAAATAGTTGTATTTTTAATACTTCAAAATTCAAAAAGATTTTTAGTTTACAATTAATGGAGCTCATGAGGATCGAACCCAAAACTTATACATATTACCAAAATTCCTTGATACGAGATCAAACCTAGCTAGTGGTTTACTTTAGAAAGATTTAAATAATATAAATTATTGAAATAGATTTATTTTAATGCGATTAATTAAACTGCATGCATTAGCCAGTTTTCTTTAATTCCCTTCACCACCTATAACCACTTACAAAGATTCCGCGGGCGATAAAAGTGTGTGCTACTATTAATTTTGTTTGTAGTCAAAGCAGCAAAAGGATTTGGTTATAATTCATAAATAGTACCCGTATAAATAAAGTTTTACAATCCAAGAACACTTGGTTAAAATGATCGATATCTCTTTTAGTTTAACTAAGATTTGGATTCAATTTTTTATTTGGGTGTCCAGTAACGTTAAATTCTTTTTTTTTAGAGTTTGACGTTATTTAAATTCCACAAAAATTAATAAATTAGTCGCTGCAATTGCATATATAAAATATCTGATTTACCAAAAAAAGAAAATACTAAATTCGACTATTTGGATGAAAAAAAAAATTCAGCATGACAAAAAGTGGAAAAATAATGAAATACAAATACCCTTACTTTTTAATATGATGCAGCAAAAACTATTTTGAAAATGTTACACGATGTCATTTTTAATTTGCAATTATGTTAATCCACTTGGGTTGGTTTAGTAATGTTTGCTTGGGACCGTAGAATTTGTTCCTATTAAGGTTTCAAATCCAATTTTGGTGGACTAGTTCATATAAAGTTAAAAAAAAAACTTTGATTTCAAACGGACCCCACAAATGGATGGTGGGATTGTCGGTTCTTGAGCCGATACCGAATTTTCAACACAAAAAATTGCAATTATGTTGAAGTCTGGAGACACTTTAAGCCGCGGGTGTTAAAAGAAGTAACCAATCTTTATCTTATAACACTTTTATGCGGTGATATATATTTTTTTGTAATTAAGATTAAAATTTGAATATTATTATACCGTTCAATATATAATGCTTTAAGGAATACTAATTTTACAGAATTTACTGTTCGATTGAAAGTTTATATATATTATATAAATTATTTATATTAAATTTTTCAAAAAACTATTATTTAATATGTTATTAAGACAAATCTAAATTAATGGTATGGATACAAGAAGTCTTCTTAATAGTATGGTGGTGAGACAAAGTGACAACCATCCAAACAAAACACAAAAATTAAACCAAACATACCAACCACACAAACCTCTACCCATAGTCACACGGTTCGCAATTCGCTTTGATATGTGGTACGAATTCGGGTACGCGTTTCGCAACTCTCAAAGAATCCGGTACGCGAGTGGTATACATAGTCGGTACGTTGTTGGATTTGTGGTACGTTGTAATATTTTTTCCGGTATGCTATTGATAATTTTCTATCTAATCTACTTAAAAATATGCAAAAGTACCCGAATTTGGTAGTTACAAATTAGTTCACGGTTCTCCACTGTTGCAGCGAATTCTGTGACTATGCCTCTACCAGTACTAAAAGAGGCAAGTTCCACTTCTCACTTATAATGAGAATTATATTCAAATGATAAAATAACTTCTTTTGTGTAAATTACAGTCAAACAAAAAAATTTAAAACAAAAAGTCCAAATGATATTAAATTGCATAAATATTAGAGTACATGACAACAAACATAAACTATAGCTCTTGTCTAGTATAGATAAGTAAAATAATCTTGTACCATGTATAATTTTTTTCTTACCATCAAATTAATAAATCAAATCATATCTCATTTATCTAAGGATCATATATATTGATTTAATGGTAGAAATTAATTTGTGTATGATATAAGACTTACTTATCTCACTAGCAGTGCAACATAAAACAAGCCGGAAATTATAACAATAAAGATGTAACACAAATACACAATTGATCTCCCAAAGAAATTTTTATTTTTCCTTTACTCTAGACACATGCGCGCTTGCATGCACACACATATATATTAAAATTCAAAGTTACAGTTCTAAACTTTATTAGTTATAAAACTCCATGACTCCTAAACTGGAGAATGCACGACAAGCAACTTGAAATTCGGAAAATCCAGAGAGTTTAGCCAATTTCTCATATTGTTTTTCAGTTCTTTCTCTTCCACCAACAGTGATGAACATGAGATTATCAAGAGTTGAAACAAGTTTAGATTCTTCAGTTTCTGTTGGTTCTTCTGGCAATATGAACTCCACAAGAATCAACTTCCCATTTAGTGACAGAGCTTTGTGACAATTTCTTAAAAATTCTATACATTTTTCATCTGACCAATTGTGACACACAGCCTACAATTATGTGGCAAAAAATTATACTTTAATTAAAAAAATCAGATAAATAATTATAAATCTACCAAGTCTAAAGTAATTGATTAATTAGTTAGATAATTAATTAATATAGGAGTACTTACCTTTAGTATCATGGCATCTCCATGTGGAACACTTGCAAACATATCTCCTCCAACATGCTCAATGCCTTAATAGCTTAATGCTTAGAAATTTTATCCTTAAAATCGATAAATGAAATAACTGAGGTTCAAACTCCACTCCTCTGCATATATAATGCAATATTCACTACAACACTTTAGATTTTTAGTAATATTAACCGGTTACATTTTTAAAAAATGTTACTAATGGCCTTAAGTAACAGTGAATTAGTAACACTTTTCAAAATATTGTACCAACTAAGCTAAGTTCAAGGAACTTTTTAAACGTTCAAATATTGTTATAAAATGACATTTTGATAAATGATAATGATATATGTGATGAAACATTATTTACCTGGAAGTGGTGGTGCATTTTCAATAACCTGAGGCAGATCAAAATTAATTCCTTTTATTGATGGGTACTTAGATATAATCATTTTTAGATTTTGTCCACTTCCACCACCAACATCAACCAATGTTGATATTCCCTCAAATCCAGTGTATATTTCAAGCATTCTTTTCATTTCTGTTGCACAAACATCAACCATTGACTTGTTAAATATTTGGTTCATTTTCTTATCCTTTCCCATGTATTCATACTTTGTTACTCCATGAGTGTTCTTGAACAAATCAATGTCTTCATCAACGACTGCTTCCTTAAAGTTCATCCTGAAATTAAAGAGATTAAAACTTAAACACTTGAACAAAATAGAATTATAAGTTAATACAATCACATTATTCTATGTATTTAATTCCACGATGACAAAAAGTAATTTTGAATAAATCAAGTATGTAAAATTAATTATTACTAAAAGTTAGACTAATGTAAAAAGATTTACGTTTGAAGACAATTATATAAAATTGGATTGAACAATAAGCTTTCGAATACGAATTTTAGTCAACTTGTTTTTATAAGATGTCCGAGATAACTTATTTTCATAAGTGTTTGTAACTTAATTAAGAAGACATTTTCTCTTTAACTAAATATATAATTACTTATATGTACCTTAAATAAATAAGTATTTAATTAAACATTTTATTCCAACATTTATGTTCCGACAAAGCAATAAATTTGTATTAGAACTAAAATGACTTACCAAACTTGTAACAATGCAGGATAACATAGAAATGTGGTGAATGAAGCTAAGTAGCCACGACTTTCATCGGGGACAAGGTATTTTCCAACCATCGAGAGTCCATAAACTCTCTCAGTGCTACCGTCCTTGGTAGGTCTAGTTGCAGAAGTTAGAACAGAATAACTAGCAAGCAAACGCAACATTCGGTCAAGCCTGTTAGGCAAATCCGAGTGTTGGGTTGATGGCGGCAATTCAAAAGCAATTTCGGATGGTGACATGAAAGCACCAGGTGGTGTTGCCTTTGCTATGATCTCAAATAAATTGAGATCAATAGCAGCATTTAACACTGCTGGATAAACAAGATTAGTGGTAAGTACCATTGCTGAAAGACAAGCACTATCCTCATTTTGGTATGAGGTAGCACTGATTTGGTTATTCTCCTCTTTAGTAATGTAAGAATCTCCCATTTTTTTGATTAGTGCTAATGATTTTGTTTTTTTCTTTAGTTGTTGGTTTTGTGTGCTTAATTGCTTGATTATTTTCATAAGACATTGTGCTCTTTTTATAGGCAAAATAAAAGCATATACCTCCAAATCTAAGACTTTGCACTTCTTTGTCGTTTGTTGGTAGGGGAATTCACCTACTCCTTATGGTTTTGAGTTGTATGAAAGGGTGCGCTATCTTTTTTCTTTGATTTTAGTTTTTCAATTGTATTTGTATATTGCTTAATTAGTCATGGCTCATGCATGGATAGTAGCTAGCTTGCTCTATTGGAATTATAAAAAACCCAATTTGAATAATTTGAAGCATTTTTTATGAGGTATCATTTTATTAATGGGTGGCACGTTTGAGCCTACCGAGCTAACCAGCTAATTTTAGAAAGGCAGTGTCGGATAAATTTTATTTTAATTTATTTTATAAATTTAAAGTTTTATTAATAGTGTAAGATTTTTTTTCTAATTTTTTTTTATTACCATTATATTGGTACGCAGTTTCCACCGTCGTTAGTGGTGACTAATCTCCGTCACAGAACCTTTGAGGCACACAAGATGAATTCTCATCTTCCAATCGAATTTTCTCCATACACATGAGCCAAAAATCGAACCCCTGACCACATACTTAAGGGGATCAAGACCATTACCACTTGGACCAATTCATTGTTGGTTTAATTTCTTTTATAGATAGACCACTACAAGAAAACCTTGTATTGTTGACGGAATTTTTTGAAGGCCTTAAGCCCTCAATAAATTATTGAGGGCTTGAAGCCCTTAATAAGTTACAAAATACGTTATTAAGGGCCATTTGGCGCCAAGAAGTGTTGGAACAAACTGGGTCTGACATGAACCTTTAAGATTTTAAGTGGTTTTGATGATAACAAAGTATTAAAATTGCAATTGGTATTACTAATGATTATTCTAGTGTGCAGAATTATAAGTTAAAATTCATTCAGAAGCACTATGAATAACAAGAGAGAAGCCAAGCTATGAAGCTCTGAAAGCGTATCGCTGTTCATCAGAAGCCTAAAATTTGCGTGCTGAAGATAGTGCTTCTAAGGACCAAAAGCTAGACTCTGAGGAGTTCAGAAGCTGAAGACCTTAAGAAGCTACGACAACAGCATCTGAAGCAAAAGGAATTTACGTCACTCTAGAACTGACAGAATCAGAATCAATGTTTGAAGAACAATCTACTTCAAGGCTCTGTCACATCCACATGAAGGAATATTCGTTGGTACAACGTTAATCTTATCCATAAGTGGAGCGCATTTGAGGATCGTACTATCGTACTATTATTACTCAAAAAGGATGAGTGATAATTCAAATAGCAAGGTAGTGGAATTGGATTTCTTTACCAAAGATGGAAGATTACAGCTATCACAATTGTACGATGAATTCCAAGCTGGCACCTTATCTCTCTACAAAGGTCATCATCTTCCTTCAAGTATAAATAGAAGACTCAAATGGAAGAAACAACTACCGTTCTATCACTGCATTTAAGGCTCTGAAATATTCTGACATTATTTGTTCAATCTGTCATTCAAGTCTTAAAGCAATTTGCGTTGTATTTTGTAAACACCTCTGATAGTATATCAAGTGTTCATTAACATTCATTCTTAATCTTAAGTTTGTTTGAGAAGTCTCTTGTTAGTTGTAACTTGAGCATTTGAGAAGTCTCTTGTTAGTTGTAACTTGAGCATTTGAGAAGTCTCTTGTTAATTGTAACTTGAGCATTTGAGAAGTCTCTTGTTAATTGTAACTTGAGCATTAGAGAAGTCTCTTGCTATTGTGCTTGAGCATCTTGTAATTGTATAAGATTTAGTTAGAAGCCCTTGGTAGTGCAAGGGGACTGGACGTACTCTCGTTTTGTGAGAGGAACCAGTATAAATTTCTGTGTCTTTCTTTCTCTCTCTCAGCACCCCTCTTTAACTTTGTGTTTATATCCGCTGCGAACGTGTTTAAATCTCGAAAAAGTTTTAATTCTCAAAACACAATTCAACCCCCCCCCCCCCCCTTCTTGTGTTTTTCCACCTTCAACTGGTATCAGAAGCTAGGTCTGTTGCCTAACTCACCTTACAGTGAAACAGTAAAGATCCAGGAGGAAAAACATGTCTGCTGAGAAGAACAACAATGAGGTTCCTTTCGACTATGACTCAAACTCACGACAAAGGAGGTCATCTGATAAGGTTCCTTTCTTCAACGGAACTGAGACTAGTTACCCCTTCTGGAAAACCAATATGTATAGCCACATCATGAGTATTGATTGTGATTTATGGGACTTGGTAGAAGATGGAGTTAACTTTGAAAACATGGACTTAGAAGGAGTAGTCAGTTCTCAGAACAGGAAATCTTTTACACCTACTCAAAAGCTAGAGTACAAGAAGCATCACTCTGTAAAAGGAATGATGACTAATGCTATCTCACATGATGAGTACCTTAAAATTGGAGATAAAAGAACTGCAAAGTCTATTTGGGACATTGAAGGATGGAGAGGACATTGAAACTATGTTTTCACGGTTTCAAATTCTAGTCTCTGGACTTCAAGTATTAGACAAGAGTTATACGGAAGCTGATCATGTGAGAAAGGTACTCAGAAGCCTACCACCAAAATGGAGACCCAAGGTGACTGCTTTTCAAGAGTCTAAGGATTTGGATACTGTATCCCTTGAAAGCTTAATTAGTTCATTGAAGAGTCATGAGATTGAACTAATGACTGATGAATCAACCAAGAAGATGAAAGGGATAGCCTTAAGCTCTAAGAGCTCATCAAAGGCTCTGAAAGCTAAGATTATAGAATCTGAAGATGAGGCTTCTGAAGAGGGTCAAGAAGTTGGGTCTGATGATGAAGAAGAGATGGTGCTGATGGCTGCTAAGGTTTCACAATGGGCAAAACGAAGCAAGAAATATGCAGGCAAGTTTGGAGGATCTTCCAAGAGACTTAGTGCTGCTAAAGACAAGAAGGAAGATCAAAGCAAGTGTTTAAAATGCAACAAGCCTGGTCATTTCATTGCTGATTGTCCAGAAAACAAAAGTAGATCATCAAAGTAAAGCTCTAGCAAGGAAAGATATAAGAGTAAAGTCAAGAAGAGCTTTCTGGCAACATGGGAAGATCTTGACAAAGACTCAGACTCAGATGGTGATGAGGAAGCAAATCTAGCACTGATGGCAACTACCTCTGACAGAGAAGACTCTGAAGCAGGATCAGACTCTGAAGATGAGGAAGAGGTAATTGCTAAACTATCTAGAACTGAATTAGTAGATTCTCTTAAAGATGCCTTAAAAATGCTCACTAAAAAGGCAGGTGAATGTAAGGTCTTGAAAAAGGCTTACAATAACCTGACTGAGAAAATGAACATAATAGTTGAAGAAAATGAGTCTCTAAGAAGTAGAAACTCATTTATGGAAACTCATTATGTTTATGATGATAAGGTTCCTCCAGAGCATGAATTTGCTCTGCAAGAATTTCTTATAAATGGCATGAAGAGAAGTAAGATAGCTTCCTTAATATACCATGTTAGTAGAAACAGAGGTGAAGGTCTTGGATTTTCACGTTTTAAAGATAATCCATTATTTTCTAAACCCTCTAAAAGTGATAATTCAAAACCTAAGGCTGTATTTGTTAAAAGCCAATCAGAAGCAATAGTTATACCAGAACCTGAAAAAATAATTGTGTCAGAGGCCAAGAAGTCTCAGACTCTGAAACCTTCAGAGCCTAAGATCTCCAAACCTCAGACCAATGTCAAAATAAATAAAACTCTGGTATATTCTAAAGCTAAGCCCAAAAGTTATACAAAGCCTAAAAGTTTTTCAAAATGCTTCAATAACTCTAGAGCTCCTGATAGGCCTTATAAACAAAAACAATCTAAGGTAATGAGGACTAACTCTAAAGGACCCATAAAGGTATGGGTACCAAAGTCTGAGATTGTCTTTGCAGCAGATCTGCACTCAAAGAAGGCCAGAGCAGCATTCTTGGTACCTGGACAGTGGCTGCTCACGTCATATGACAGGAGACAAGCATATGTTCCAAACCCTGACTCTGAAAGAGGGAGGAACTGTGGGATTTGGAGGAAACCAAAAAGGGAAGATCACTGGTACGGGTACAGTTGGTAACTCTTCTCTCTCTATCAAAGATGTTTGGTTAGTTGATGGCCTCAAACATAATCTACTTAGCATTAGCCAATTTTGTGATAGTGGATTTGTTGTTAAGTTTAATAGAGATGCATGTACTGTAATTAGAGAGTCTGATGAGTCTGTAGTGTTCAGAGGCTTAAGGAAAGGCAATGTTTATAAAATTAATCTGTCAGAACTCTCAGAGCAAAAGATAGTTTGTCTTCTATCTTTGAATGATGAGAAATGGGTCTGGCACCAACGCTTAGGACATGCTAACTGGAGATTAATCTCTAAGCTTAGCAAACTAAGCTTGGTTAAAGGCCTACCCAATCTTAACTATCATTCAGATGCTCTGTGTGGTCCTTGTCAGATTGGAAAGATTTCAAAAACCTCTTTTAAACCTAAAAACATTGTCTCTACCTCAAGACCTCTTGAACTGCTTCACATTGATTTGTTTGGTCCTGTAAGTACAGCCTCAATCAATGGAAAGAAATATGGACTTGTTATTGTTGATGATTACAGTAGATGAACTTGGGTTAAATTTCTTAGAGTGAAAGATGATGCATATGATGTGTTTACCATCTTCTGCACACAAGTGCAAAGTGAGAAGAGTCTCAAGATCTTAAAGATCAGAAGTGATCATGGGGGTGAGTTTGAAAACGAACCCTTTGCAACTTATTGTGAAGACCATGGAATTGTCCATGAGTTCTCAGCTCCTAGAACACCACAGCAAAATGGTGTTGTAGAGAGAAAGAACAGGTCTTTACAAGAGATGGCAAGAACCATGATGCATGAGACTAAACTTGCTAAGCACTTCTGGGCAGAAACTGTGAACACAGCTTGTTATATTCAAAATAAGATCTATATCAGACCTATATTGAATAAAACAACATATGATCTCTTTAAAGGAAGAAAGCCCAACATCTCTTATTTTCATCAGTTTGGATGTACCTGTTACATTCTGAACAATAAGGCCTACAAAAGAAAATTTGATGCCAAAGCTTGTAAGGGAATCTTTATAGGTTACTCTGAACGCTCAAAGGCATACAGAGTGTATAATTCTGAAACTAACACAGTGGAAGAATCTATACATGTTAGATTTGATGACAAAGAGCCTGACAGTAAAATGTCAGAGCAAAATGATAGCCATGCAGGTGTTCCATATCTATATAACAATCCAGAACCTGAGAAAGCATCAGATGCAAATGAAACTTCAGAAGCTGTATTGGAAGAAGTTTCTGAAGAAGCATCTCCAATAGAAGCATCTGAAGGACATGATGATATATCAGAAGATGATACCCAAACTAGTGCTGAAACTAATGAAGCTCCAAAGAGAAAATTCAAATACAGATCATCACATCCAGAAGATCTTATTCTTGGAAACAAAGAAAGTCCAAGAAAAACAAGATCAGATTATCAACAACATGATTCACTTCTAGGACTCATATCTATGATAGAACCTAAGAATGTTGATGAAGCTCTTTCTGATGATGGATGGATTGTAGCAATGCAAGATGAGCTCAATCAGTTTCAAAGAAATGATGTGTGGGATTTGGTACCAAGACCAACACACAAGAACATCATTGGAACCAAGTGGGTATTTAGGAACAAACTGAATGAACAAGGTGAAGTGGTACGAAACAAAGCTAGACTAGTAGCACAAGGCTACAGTCAGCAAGAAGGCATTGACTTCACTGAAACATTTGCTCCAGTGGCAAGACTGGAAGCAATCAGGTTATTGTTATCATATGCAGTTAATAATGGAATAACTTTATACCAAATGGATGTTAAGAGTGCCTTTCTAAATGGTGTCATTTCTGAAGAAGTATATGTCAAACAACCACCAGGTTTTGAGGATTTAAAAAACCCTGATTATGTTTATAAACTTAAGAAATCACTCTATGGTCTCAAACAAGCTCCAAGAGCTTGGTATGAAAGACTGAGTAATTTTCTTTTAGAAAATGGTTTTCAAAAAGGTCAAATTGACAACACACTATTCATAAAGACAACTAAGAAAGACATCTTAATTATTCAAATCTATGTTGATGATATAATATTCGGTTCTACTAATGCTTCCTTGTGCAAGAGTTTCTCAAAGCTAATGCAGGATGAATTTGAGATGAACATGATGGGTGAACTAAAGTTTTTCCTTGGAATTCAAATCAATCAAGGAAAAGATGGCACTTACATTCATCAAAGCAAGTATACAAAAGAGCTTCTGAAGAAGTTTAATCTTGAAGACTGTAAGATAATGTCAACTCCCATGCATCCTACAAGCAGCCTAAGCAAGGAAGAAATTGGAAGCAAAGTAGATCAGAAGCTGTATAGAGGTATGATTGGTTCTTTACTCTATCTAACAGCTTCTAGACCTGATATTTTATATAGTGTATGCTTGTGTGCAAGATTCCAGTCAGATCCTAGAGAACCTCACTTAACTGCCGTTAAGAGGATCTTTAGATATCTGAAAGGAACTACTAATCTAGGACTTCTTTATAAAAAATCCCTAGATAGTAAGCTAGTTGGATTCTGTGATGCTGATTATGCTGGAGACAAGATAGAGAGAAAATCCACTAGTGGAAACTGCCAATTTATTGGTGAAAATCTCATATCTTGGGCCAGCAAGAGACAAACAACTATCGCTTTGTCTACAGCAGAAGCAGAATACATCTCAGCTGCTAAATGCTGCACACAGCTTCTCTGGATGAAATATCAGTTAGAGGACTATAACATAGCTGAAAGTAGTATTCCACTATATTGTGATAATACTGCTGCTATTCATTTATCTAAGAATCCAATTTTGCATTCCAGAGCTAAGCACATTGAAATTAAGCATCATTTTATAAGAGATCATGTTCAAAAAGGAACAATAAATATTCAATTCATTGATACTGATCATCAATGGGCTGACATATTTACCAAACCTTTGGCTATTGAACGTTTTGATTTTATTAAAAAGAATTTGAACATGCATTTTATCTCTGAAGAAAACTAGCTCTGAGATGCAAAATAGAATTAGGATCTGAAGCTCTTTCAGAGCCTCCAATAATTCAGAGTCTCTTTTGGGAAGCTCTGAATAATATGGGTTCTGAAGGATAACAGGTTCTGATGAGGTGTCAGATATTAATGAGTCTGGCTCAGAACTAGACGGAAGTGAAACGTTTAGTACTAGTTAGTGTACAACAGTTGTCTGTACACGCGTCAGCTGTGATTAAGCCTCTCTTACACGTGTCTAGATCCTGATGGGTAGAGAACAATTAATGATGAAAATGCAGTTATGCAATTTAAAATTAATTTTAAACTGTTCGCGCTCCCTCCTTTGTGCTTATTTTCTGAGTGTTTATTCTATTTGATATAAATTGTCACTTCACTCACAAAGCACAACTTTTTCACATAATCACTTCCTACACAAACCCTAAAACTCAGAATCGTCAAATTCTCTCATCATCATCAACATTATCTGCAATCATGACTGCTCAACCTTCTGCCATCATCGTTCAAGAACCATTTGACCCTGAACTCGTGCCAGTAATAGATTTAACTTCTCAAGCGTCATTCGTCGACCGTCCTTCTTCAACGGATTGTGGTAGAGAGGCTATGGAATTCCTTACTGAGAAGTTCGTGGATTTTGAAAGTTTAAGACTTAACGGAATCGATGTTCAGAGTCTATTCTATGACCAACAGTGGGGAAACTATTTTGATATGTTGAATGGGTTCGTCTACTACGACATTGTGAAGAACTTCTGGCATAAGGCGTATGTGTTTGATGAGTTTAGTGCTAATGAGGAAGTAAATAAGTTAGTGGCTAAGGACAAGAATCTGAAAGGCAAGTCCAGAGTCCAACTGGGTCTAAGAGCGTATAAGGGAAAAGAGATTAGGTCAAATCTGTTGGGTATTGATGTGCTTATCACCCAAGAACATGTGGCGAAAATTCTGGGTCTGGATAACAAAGGCCAAGATGTGAATGCTTACAAATCAAAAAGTATGTATACTGAGTCTATTAAAGCAGATCTTTTTCCTGCTGGAACAACAGAGAAGCAATTTGGGAATGCAAAGTTTTTGAAGCCTGAGTTCAACTTTGCCTTCAGAGTATTTCTTGCTTCTATCATTCCCAGAATAGGAGGAAAGGATACAATTTCTTTACCACACAGGCACTTTCTATGGTTTCTGCATAAAAGGGTGAAGGTTAACTTGGCTAGCCTGTTATTTGAGCGCCTGTGCTCCAGTATCAATGAGAATCAACATAAGGCTGTAGCAACACTTCATCATCCCAGATTAATTTCAGAGATCATTCGTCAGACAAAACTAATTGAGATTCTTAGGGAGAAGGAAAAACTAAGAGTCTTTCAAACTGCAAAATTTGATGCTACCATCTTGGTCAACATGAAAAAGAAAAAGAAAGAGGAGCTGATATATGCTGAAAACCCTCTCAAAACCATCTATGAGACTTACTTCTGGTGTGATGGGTTTCCCACCATTTCAGAGCATGATAATGAGGAAGTTATTAAGAATTTTCTGGCAATAGTAAGAAAGGAAACTGGAGCAAGGGTTACTAGAAGTATGGTGGTAAATGTGCCTGATTGGGATATTTTCAAAGGTCCAAAAGACATCACCAGGTCTAGAAAGAAACCTAGACTGGTAGAGCAAGCTTTGCTTGAAGACTCTGAGAAAAGCAACAGTGAAGGACAAGAGGAACAGTCTGAGGATAACAGTGCTACTGAAGATGATGAAAGAGTCACTGAGGAGCAAGTGGCTAAAATTGTTCAAAGGAAGGCTATTGAAAAGGAGAGGAGATCTAAGAAGAGGAATGAGAGGCCTGCAACTGCTGAAGAGGATCAACCAGTCAGAGCCACCAAAAGGATAAAGACTGTGGTTGCTAAAAAGAAAGCTGCTGGCACTTCTAAAGGTAATATCTCTAAGCCTAATGCTGATAGCACTTCTGAAGCTCAACTCCTTAACCCATCATCTCCCATAGACTATACAAAACCTCTTAATAAGATCCTACCCTCTCCACAACTTTTATCATCCTCATCATCCTCATCAGAATGGACTTTTTCTGATACCAGCACTGACTCTTCAGAGCTGCTTATAAGATTCGACAAATTTCAGAAGGAGAAATCCAAGAAAAAGATCCCTGTGAAAAGAACCCCCATGAAAAAGCCCCTCAAGAAAACCAAAACTAAGCCACAAGAGGAAAACATTATTATTGACACTTCAATCCTTGACCAACCCATCAACACAACAAGAAAATCACCTACAATCCTTGACCACCTCTCCACACACTTATCTGGTGATGCATTTACCCACTCAAACCTAGAATCGCCAAATCACCCCATCAACAAATTTGTCAATAATACTTCTGAACCACCAATAACAATTGTTCAGACACCACCTCCAATATTTGCTGCCTCTGAACAAGAAAATCCACCCACTTTTACACCAGTTCAGGATGAAGTTGTGACTCATTCTGAACATCGCATTGCTTCACCCAAACCTTCAGAACAATCACCTCATCATTCACCTGAACACACCACTGTTGAACCAGCTCAAAACACAGCTGAACAACAACCTCACACCACTTCTGAGACAACTCCAGCTGAAATCCAAAATGTTCAAACACCACCCTCAACACCTCTTATCCATGGTCCTAGCTACAAACCTTTGACAGTAGAGGAAGTAATTCTGCCTGTTGATTTTGCCTTACCTATTCTTGAGGACTATCTTAAAAAACAAATCGATATAGATGATGAACCAATCTCATTATCCCTCTCTCAGAACCAAAACATTGACCTTAGCAAAATCAGAATTATCCCTCTCAAAAGAAAGAGACCTGAACCTACCATTCCTTTCAACAAAGACCATCCCTTTTTCAATCCTACCTCTGAACCTAATCTTGAGCTTATAGATATTGCTATCAGTATTAGTCTCAAGAGACTGAAGAGTATGGAAAAGGAAACTCTTGTCTTTCCATCAGATGTGGATGCTGAAATAAGAGATATGGAAAGTAAGTTCAGTGAGACTCTGAGACTACTGGGTAATCATGTCAAGGAAAGGATCAAAGGAAAAGGCATGGATGCAATCAGTCACATTATGGCCTCTGCTAATCATTCTCAAGCTCCTAGACTTACCTTCTACAATCATGAAGCAGAGCTTAAAAGATTAGAGCTTCTGGCTGCTATACAGGAAAGTACCAGAATGGCAAGTGAAGCTGCTGAAAGGTTGGTGGATGAAGAAGCAAGATATGCTAGATTAGTGATTGATGCTGAGCAAGCTAGAATAGCTGAAATTGAGCATAAGAGGCTGGCTGATCAAGAAGCGCTTAGATTGGTTGTTGATATGGCTGTTCACATTGCTGAGGTTGAGACACATAAGATCAAGGAGAATCAAGCATCTGAAGAGGACTTTGTGATGCCTGATCAGAACCTAAGTGGTGAAGACTCTGACAAGGGTAAGAAGCCTATTGTTGATACAACTCCTCCATGCTCTCCAATGAAAACAGATGTTCCTTCTACCTCCTCACCTATACCACCAGCAGTTCAAGCAGCTCTAGACAACATCAAAGCTGAGTTATCTGAGGAAATGCAACAAGAGATGGATGAACTAAGGGCTGATATGAGGGCTGACATGAATGTTTCTGTAGAAACTGTTCACAAGAAGATGGATGACATGATGAAGCTTCTACTGTCTGCTATATCTGAGATTAAGAAGCCTTAGCCTTATGTTTGTGCACTTGTTGTTTTTCATGTTAATTTGTAATCTTTTGGATATTTTCTTTTTGTTATATTAAAAGTTTATTTTATTCATATTTGTGTGCTTGTGTTTGTGTGTTAATTTTATTTTGTTTTTCAAAATTTGCTTCACCATATTCTCTGATAATGTCTGGTACTCTTGTGGTTACTGGCTCTAGTGCGAGGTGTTGCAGAGCATCTCAGTTTTTAAACTAATATTCTAGGCTTTTAAAAAACCTAAGAGTCCCCCACATCGGTACTCCTGTTTACTCATGAAATAGCTTCCTAGTATTATCGCCTGTTTAACAGCGGGGCAACAATACCGAATGAGGCGTGTCTGGTAACTGGTTTTCTAACGTTTGGAAAGAGAATATAAAAGAAACATGCTTAATCAAAAAGGAAGAAATTAATAGCAGGAACTCTTTATTAGTATTATTGAAGAATTCTTTATTACATATGATAGTGAGATCCTACTTAGAATCAACGTCAGCAGCCTCTGGCTTATTCTTCTTACGCTTTGCACTCACATAAGAAAGTAGGTCATGCAGGGCTTGCTGAGCTTCAGCTTGATACTCTTCGTAAGGTTTGTCATCATCATATGTCCATAAGAACTCTTCCAGGTCAGAGCCTATTTCTTCAAGCTCAGACTCTGTCAGAACCACCTCTCGCTTATTTCTTTCATAGAGATGCCTGTTTCTTTCGCAGCGCCAAGGCTCTGCTTCCTTCTTGATCACTTCTTTTGATCCTGAAGCATCCTTCGCAGCTTGCTTTTCCATTGTGTGTTTCTTATGATGCTCTTTGATTATTCTGTATGAATAAAATGAGAAGAATCATCCCTTTTTATAGTGCTCTCAAGCTTTCTTGTCTACCTGGGAATCAACACAGTTCATTTGACTGTCTTGTTTTCCTGCACGTTTGACGGCCTTGTTTTCTGTGCTTTTTGACTGATGCCAAAAGGGGGAGTAAGAACAGCGTTAAAATTAATGTTAATTGATTTTTTTTTAACTGCTAAAGAACTGAAACTGTTATACTCATATCAAATTCTATCCCTTCTGAACTGTCGTTATATGATTCATTCTGAACATTATTGAAAGGGGAGAAAATTTTAGATTTGAAATACATTTTCGTAGATAAAATGAGAGAAGCTTGCAAACCTTCTCTGAATATTATCAGACTTTGAAGGAAGAGCTTACAAACCTCTGCCTCTGAGAGTCAAATATGAAAATTTATTTCAAATTAATAAATTAACTCTTAAACTGTTTTAATTAGTTATGGATAAGACTTAGGGGGAGCTTACAAACCTAACCCTATAGATTATCAGACTCAGGGGGAGATTGCAAACCTTTGAAACCTGAAGTCAACATAAATAATTAAATCAACAACAATTGAATTTTAATGCTTTAGTTTGTCATCATCAAAAAGGGGGAGATTGTTGGAACAAAGTGGGTCTGACATGAACCTCTAAGATTTTATGTGGTTTTGATGATAACAAAGTATTAAAATTGCAATTGGTATTACTAATGATTATTCTAGTGTGCAGAATTATAAGTTAAAATTCATTCAGAAGCACTATGAATAACAAGAGAGAAGCCAAGCTATGAAGCTCTGAAAGCGTATCGCTGTTCATCAGAAGCCTAAAATTTGCGTGCTGAAGATAGTGCTTCTGAGGACCAAAAGCTAGACTCTGAGGAGTTCAGAAGCTGAAGACCTTAAGAAGCTACGACAACAGCATCTGAAGCAAAAGGAATTTACGTCACTCAAGAACTGACAGAATCAGAATCAATGTTTGAAGAACAATCTACTTCAAGGCTCTGTCACATCCACATGAAGGAATATTCGTTGGTACAACGTTAATCTTATGCATAAGTGGAGCGCATTTGAGGATCGTACTATCGTACTATTATTACTCAAAATGAATGAGTGATAATTCAAATAGCAAGGTAGTGGAATTGGATTTCTTTACCAAAGATGGAAGATTACAGCTATCACAATTGTACGATGAATTCCAAGCTGGCACCTTATCTCTCTACAACGGTCATCATCTTCCTTCAAGTATAAATAGAAGACTCAAATGGAAGAAACAACTACCGTTCTATCACTGCATTTAAGGCTCTGAAATATTCTGACATTATTTGTTCAATCTGTCATTCAAGTCTTAAAGCAATTTGCGTTGTATTTTGTAAACACCTCTGATAGTATATCAAGTGTTCATTAACATTCATTCTTAATCTTAAGTTTGTTTGAGAAGTCTCTTGTTAGTTGTAACTTGAGCATTTGAGAAGTCTCTTGTTAGTTGTAACTTGAGCATTTGAGAAGTCTCTTGTTAATTGTAACTTGAGCATTTGAGAAGTCTCTTGTTAATTGTAACTTGAGCATTAGAGAAGTCTCTTGCTATTGTGCTTGAGCATCTTGTAATTGTATAAGATTTAGTTAGAAGCCCTTGGTAGTGCAAGGGGACTGGACGTACTCTCGTTTTGTGAGAGGAACCAGTATAAATTTCTGTGTCTTTCTTTCTCTCTCTCTCAGCTCTCCTCTTTAACTTTGTGTTTATATCTGCTGCGAACGTGTTTAAATCTCGAAAAAGTTTTAATTCTCAAAACACAATTCAACCCCCCCTTCTTGTGTTTTTCCACCTTCAAGAAGTGGCACAATTTTTAAAAAGTCTGACAAATGCGTTATTGAGGGCCCTGAGCCGCCAAGAAGTGGCACAATTTTTTAAAAATCTGACAAACACTTTATTGAGGGTCATGGGCCGCCAATAATGTATGCATTATTGATGGTCCAAGGCCGCCAATAATTATATGGATGCAGAAATTCAAACTGATGTTTCCCTCTTCTCCTCTATATATTAATCCAACTTCAATTCATTTTTACACTTTCATTCTCACTCTAAACTTCTCTAACTTCTCTCTAAAAATTCATATTCTTCTATCTTTGAATTTTTTTTTCATACTTTTCAAGTTTTTTCCTTCTAAAGAATAGAGAACTATGTTAGAAAAATATTTAAGAAAAATGTTAGTTTTAAGGAAAAGAGAAATATTAGTTTGAAGTAAAAACCTTTAAACTTAAAAGAGTAGAGAAAAATCATTTTTTTTTAATTATTGCTATATATTGTTTTTAAGTTAAAAAGAATAGTAAAATCTTTTTTAAGATAAAGCAAATTTGATATTTAAAGAATAGAGATATATGTTAGAAAAATATTTTAGAAAATTAATTATTTAAAAAAAAATTTCTATTTTAAAATAATTTAATAATTTGATTATTTAAAAATCAAAATTTCTGATTTTTAAATAATTAAATTATTTTTTTTAAAATATTCACGAAGCATTATTGAGGGTTGCAGGCCGCCAAGAACGCGTTTGTCAGTTGACAATACATTATTGAGGGCCACAGGCCATCAAGAACGCGTTTGTCAGTTGACCAAGCATTATTGAGGGCTGCAGGCCACCAAGAATATTATTGAGGGTCTTGGGCTGTCAAAGAATGGTTACCGACGAAGGTTTTATTGAGGGTTCACTGGCCGCCAATAATGTGTGCTTTTTTGACGGATTTTAGCCCTTCTTGGAGGCTTTTGGCCCTCAATAATATCATGTTTTCTTGTAGTGGACGAAATGGCAAGTCATTGAAAACTCATTAACACAAAGTTGAGAGACAGTTGTTCGAACCCTGGTCAAAACATCCGACACTAGCAATTTCGACAATCTTCTCTATGAGGTCTTTAAACCAAAAAAAAATTGTGTAGGATTTAATTTAATTTATATTGTATTGTTATTTTACATATACATTTATTAATTAGCTGTCACATTATTTAATGAATGTATATCATGTATTTTTAAATATACTACATGAGGCGTTAATACATTCAGTTAATATATGTATAAAATAATTTTATAGTGACCTTGCATAGAAATTAAACTCAATTGTATATTAACCATTGGATTATATTTTTTTAAATCAAGTAATCTATTGACTAGAAATTTCATTCTACCACTAGATTATGTTATATAGATAAACTTTGATTGTGTTTCACAGATGGGTACCATAAAAATCAATATGCTTTTGTTTTTTTTTTGTTTCACCACCAGTTTAATCTGGTTCGGGGGTCAGTTCTGACATCAAATAGTTTCGGTCCCCTCCCGATCGCAGTTGTGGGGAATCGAACCGTGGTCCTTCCTACTAAATTCAGCGTCAATTACCACTGAATCAACTAACGATTGATTCAATATGCTTTTGTTTGTCAACCAATAAACTCGATGGTCCATTAATTTTCCGAGGTGTGGGAAATTTGTTACTTATCTAATTTGGTATGCCCCGCCCTACCAACACGAATAAATAGGATCCAAATGGTGAGAAACATATTAAAAACCCTCGTTAATTATTACTAGTATATATATATATATAGAAAGCCTCATGCCACTTTTCTTTATAATACTCCCTCCGGTCCTATATATAAGAGAAGTTTTACATTTTAGATTCATTGTGAAATGAATATATCTAGACTATTATATAGGGAAATGATAAATATAGTGACAGAAAACATCACGACTAAATGAAACGATTACCATTTTGCATAATAAATTTCATCAAAAATTAAATAAAATATATGATTTACCAAATAAATTTCATCATTTTAGCATTCATATAAAAAAAATGGTTTACCAAATAAAATATTTTTTAGCAACTTAGTTCTTTAATAGATAAATATGATGGTATAATTTCTGAGGAAATCACCATTTTGACATTAGAAGTGTAATTCATTGTCATATTAGTCAAATGTCTTTTTTTAGAATTCTCGTCAAGATAAATTAAACAATATTTCATATGTTAATAATTGCATGTGTATATTAGTGAAAAAATATGATCAAAGTAAGTCAAATGAATAATACATTAAGTTAAAATTAGGTCATTTATTTCGGGACTGAGAAAGTATTCACTTTGGTCATATTAGAAGGAACATAATTTTATTTGCTCTATAATAATTTAAGGACCAAATTGAATGGTTTTAAAGTAATTCTTTTGATATTGTCAAAAAAAGAAAAAGTAATTCTTTTGATCAAGGCAGGTAAAGTATGACCAAATTGAATGGTTTTAAAGTATGGGGTCAAATTGCTGTAACTTCTATAAATCAGAGGACCAAATTTACGCTTACCCAAAGTTATGGATTTAACCTTTGAAATTAGGCATGCAACATTGTTAAAATTTATCGGGAGAATTTCTCACTCATTTGGGTCACATAATCCTCGAGAGATTAGTCTATGCAGTTGTACGCAAAGAATATCCGATTTACGCTAAAAAAAGACCAAACTTGCAGGTTTTAAATTGAAGGGACTGAAATATTTTTTAAAATAAATTAAGTGACAAAATAAATCTCTAAGCCTAAATAAAATTAATTCAAATATTTGGTCTCTTATGTTTATTTTAGGTTTCAATTTAGTCTCTTATGTTTTAAAAATTTCAATTTGGATCTTATGTTTTCACCATTTGCATAAGTTAATCATTTCCGTCAGTTTTAATGTTTCCACCGTTTTATTTGGACATGTGTCCAAATGTTCAGATGTCTGACGATGTATACAAACCGTTTCATTTAGTTTTAAAGTAATTCTTTTGATATTATAAAAAAAAAAAAAGTAATTCTTTTGATCAATTAAGGCAGGTAAAGTAAGACCAAATTGAATGGTTTTAAAGTATGGGGTCAAATTGTTGTAACTTCTATAAATCAGAGACCAAATTTACGCTTACCCAAAGTTCTGGAGACCAACTTAGAACATTCACAATGGAGCTCCTCATATTTGAGTACTTAATTGGGTCTCACGTGTACACCACTCTTTTATAATTTTTTAATAATATTACTTTCTAAGCACTCGATTTCTCCAATCTAGCACATTTTAAAACTTTCGTTTTCCCGTCTTGTGCGATGTTTGTTCGATTCAAATTGTCAGATTCGATCTGGTATAGATTCAATGAATGATTTTGGCATCATCAACGGTGCAAATCTGGAAGCATGAGTATTTCAGACACTTTGATTTCATCATATTTGTAGGCATTTTGCCGTTATATGTTATTAACTTGGATGCTGTGAGTTTGTTTGCAAATTCATCCTTTATAGCTTTTAACGATTTTGAATTTATATTGTACGATGTATTCTACAATTTTGAATGAATGAATATTGTTTTTAGTAAAAAAAAAAAGTTTGTGAGACTTTATTTATTTATTTTTGTTCGAACTATAATTATAACCACTTATTAAGATTCCGCGGGCGATAAAATGTGTACTACTATTAATTTCGTTTGTAGTCAAAGCAGCAATAGGATTATAATCCATGGTAAATTATAAATAGTCAAAGTATAAAAGATTACATTTGACTATTTGGAGGCAAAAATTTCAGCATGACGGATTTGCTTTGCTACGGTTGAAAAATCCCATTTAATAATGTAATTAATCTCAGCCTGATTTCACATCAAACGGTTTAAATTATATATATATATATATATATATATATATATATATATATATATATATAAATAATCTACCAATTGTTAATTGATTCAGTAATAATGGTGTTGAACTTGATAAGAAAAATTACGGTTCGATCCATAGCAACTGTGATTGAGAGGGATCAAAAACCATTTAATAACAGAATTGATCCTCAAACCAGATTAAATTGGTGGTGAAAACAAAAAATATAAAAAATAATCTTGACCGTATATTTAGATCGATCACACATTGCAACTACGTCAATATACAATTACAACAGAGAATCTATTTTCAACAAAGGATAGAATCTTCTCTCATGTAAACTGTTTATGCTAGAAATTTTACCGGAGAGAAAGATTTAGTGCAGCAAAAGCTGCACTGCATTTTTGCATTTATGTTAAATTTGGAAAACACTTCAAACACAGTGTTAACACTTTAATGTGATGATATTCTTGCAATTAAGATTAGGAGAATGTTAACATATGTCATATGTTAAAGAAACAAAAGTAAATTCAATTTAGGAGTATATAGTACACTCAACCCTTACAATAAATGAATAACTTTAGATACCATTGAGGCAAACTAAAAGATTATCACACCAATCAGAAAAACGGTGTTAATACTTTAATGTGATTATATTCTTGCAATTAAGATTAGGAGAATGTTAACATGTGTCATATGTTAAATAAACAAAAGTAAATTCAATTAGGAGTATATAGTACACTCAACCCTTACAATAAATGAATAACTTTAGATACCATTGAGGCAAACTAAAAGATTATCACACCAATCAGAAAAACGGTGTTAACACTTTAATAGTTTAATGTGATTATATTCTTGTAATTAAGATTAGGAGAATGTTAACATGTGTCATATGTTAAAGAAACAAAAGTAAATTCAATCTAGGAGTATATAGTACACTCAACCCTTACAATAAGGGAATAACTTTAGATCCCATTGTGGCAAACTAAAAGGTTATCACACCAATCGGAAAAACAAAAAGATGAATTAATCTCTACACAATCTATATAAACCAATACAAAGAAAAATAAATTATTTGATCCACCGTTTGTGATACATTCGGTAAATCTCTCATAAACATAATATTGTGTGTGTGTGAGGGAGAGAAAGAGAGAGATATATATTTAATACGATGGCTAGAGATATTCAAATGGTAAAATAACTTTCATGTAAATCAAATCCAAACAAAACTTTTCCAACAAAAAGTACAAATTATATTAATTTTGCATAAATATTACATAACAACAAACATAAATTATGGTTTAATTTTTATCTAGATGCACGAATAAGTGAAATAGTCACGCACTATGTACAACTTTTTTTCTTATCATTAAATTAATAAGTCAAATCATTTTTCATTTGTCTAATGATCAAATATATTGATTCAACAGTAAAAATTAATTTGTACATAATACAATTAAGATTTATTTATTTATTTCATTTGTACAACATATATATAAAACTAGCTCGAAATTATAAAACAAAGATGTAACACAATTGACCTCCCTAAAAGGTCTTTATTCTCCCTTTACTCTTAATAGCACATATCGCAATTATATAACAAAGAGGTAAATTTTTTATTATTTATAAAATTCCATGACTCCCAAACAGGAGAAAGCACGGCAAGCAACTTGAAATTTGGAAAATCCAGAAAATTTGGCCAATTTCTCATATTGTTTCTCAGTTCTTTCTCTTCCACCAACAGTGATAAACATGAGATTATCAAGAAGTGAAACAAATTTAGATTCTTCGGTTTGTGTTGGTTCTTCTTGCAATATGAACTCCACTAGAATAACCTTCCCATTTGGTGACAGAGCTTTGTGACATTTGCTTAAAATTTCTGTGCATTTTTCATCTGACCAATTATGACATACACCCTACAATTATGTGCAAAAGCCAGAAAAAATAATTTAGTTTGTACTTTAAAATCAATTTGATTTGTAAAAGATATGTATTGGACAAAATAATACAAAAGAAAATAACATAAGATAAGATAAATTTTTAAATATTAAATAACTTTTTGTCATGATGTTTGTTGGACAACTTTTAAGATAAATTATTTTGATATTTGTCGACAACGTGTACTTTAGACCAAAAAATTGTATTGTGGATTAACGGGGCAAGAATTTTAATTTTTGTCCTGCTTCTAAGCCTTCTATTTGTTCAATTACAGTTTTAAATCAAACATATTTACAGCTGAAATTTTTACGTTCAAACTCTTATTTTTAACGGATGAAAGGATTAATGAATCTATCAAGTATCAAGTGATTAATTAATCAGTTAGATATAACTAATTAATAGACATACCGGGCCCTCTTTGTAATAAAAAATAATAATTAATAGACATACCTTTAATATCATGGCATCACCATGCGGAATGCTTCCAAACATATCTCCTCCAATATGCTGAATCCCTTAAATAAAGTTGGTACACTTTATTAATTATTAATGATAATATTCAACGAAGTAAAACAATGTTATAAGATGACATTTTTTTTTGACAAAATGTTATAAGATGACATGTTGATAATGATATTATGTGATATATATGTATATATGAAACATAATTATATACTTCCCTCCCTTTCAAATTTTAAAGAAAAAAAGTCACGCTTAAGAAATTAGAATATTAAAATATAATAATTTGGTGAGGCCTACTATACTCCTTCATAATTTGAGGTATTTATCTATTAACCTATGAGAACATGCATATGACTTGATCTCATTAGTTAATGGGTAAATACATCTAAATTATAAAAGGGTAGTTTAGAAAAAACTTAATAATTTGGTTTTTTTTTATAAAAAAAATAAGTTTTATGGAAAGAAAATTAAAATTCATTAGTTATTGGTTATGAAAAAGATTGGGGAGAATAGGTTTTTTATTTTTGCTTGATAATAAAAATGGGGGTATAAACCAAATGGTGATTTTTCCTTATACTTGGTCTCCTTAAAAAAAAAAACTCACACCCTTAAAGAAAAGTAATTAAGTTCATTTTTTATTAATCATAATTAAGTTAATTTAATTCTATGAGAGTAATAGAAAAAACAATTGTGTTTTCAAAAATACCTCTCATAGTCTCATGGGAACTTGTTCCATGAATATTGGAAGAATTGTTGAAAAATAAAATTTAAATTAATTAAAAGATAATTTTAGAATGATAGCATGAAATATGATCTATGGTCGGTTTTGCTTATCGTTGTGATCAAAAGAGGTGGCTACACAAGAAAATGTTGAAGAGTATATGTCATACCTGAAATTGGCGGTGCATTTTCAATAACCTGAGGCAGATCAAAATTAATTCCCTTAATTAATGGGTACTTGGAAATTATCATTTTGAGATTTTGTCCATTTCCACCACCAACATCAACCAATGTTGATATTCCCTCAAATCCATTGTATATTTCAAGCATTCTTTTCATCTCTGTTGCACAAATATCAACCATTGATTTGTTAAAAATTTGGTTCATTTTTTTATCCTTTCCCATGTATTCGTACTTTGTCATTCCATGAATTTTCTTGAACAAATCAATGTCTTCAGCAACCACTGCTTCCTTAAAGTTCACCCTAAAAACAAATTATAAACATTATTCAATAAATCTAAAAAATAGATTTTTATTTCAAGCATTCTTGATTTTTCATATTGCAAGATAAATTGATAGTATTAATAAGGGATATATTTGAAAAAGGGTAATAAATCATGCTTCCATCTTTGATCTTTTTATAAATGAGAAGTTATTTTTTAAATTCTTTGATGTATCTATTGGTAAAAAAATGCTAAGTTTAAATTCTATGCCGAGGAAATAAAAAAGAAGGACCAATGAAAATAGAAAAACTGAATCGGAAACAAAGTTCAGCTTGGAATTTGTCTTATAAAAATATACAGGAATAGTAGTACTATTTTTCTCAAATCATAATAAATGTGATAGGCAATATTTATCTTCACTCTCACATAAACACAATCTTTTCACTATTATCCAGTCTCTTATAGAAGGAATACATTAATCCGAATTCAATTCCTGATGAGAATAATTATTAGTCACACTTTATTTACCTTACAACTGAATTCTGAATTACCGGAACCTATTCCCCAGAAACCAGAGCATTAACGAAAAAAAAAAATCATTCTTTTTTAAAAATGTTTTATTGAATATATGTTATTGCGTATAATTTTTTTTTACCACCAATTAAATCTGATTGGAGGGTCAATTCTGCCATCAAGTGGTTACAGTCTTGTTCCGATCGTACGCATAAATTTTACTAGTATTAACGTATTCCTTCTTTTTCTTTCTTTCTTCTTGGTCTATTATTTAGCTTATTCTTATAAGATATTAGTGATAACTTATTTTCATAAGTTTTTTAACTTAATCAACTTCGTATATAAATTATATATAAGAATTGAAATCACTCACCAAACTGGTAACAATGCAGGATAACATAGAAATGCGGTAATTGATGCCAGGGAGACTCTACTTTCATCGGGGACAAGGTATTTTCCGACCATTGAGAGACCGTAAACTCTCTCAATACCATTCTCAGTTGTTCGAGTAGAAGAAGTAAGAATAGAATAACTAGCAAGCAAACGCAACATTCGGTCAAGCCTATTAGGCAAGTCCGAGTGTTGGCTCGATGGTGGCAATTTAGAAGCAATTTCTGTTGGTGACATAAAAGTAGCAGGTGGTGTTGCCTTAGCTATAATCTCAAATAAATTGAGATCAATAGCAGCATTTAACACTACTGGATAAACAAGATTAGTGGTAAGTACCATTGCTGAAAGACAAGCCCTGTCCTCTGTTTGTTCTGAGGAAGCACTAATTTTGTTATCCTCATTAGTAAAATAGGAATCTCCCATTTTTTTTATTAGCACTAGTGACTTTTTTTTTCTTCTTTTGTTGATGTTCTGTTTGCTTGATTATTTTCATATCAACATTGTGATCTTTTTATAGACAAAATATATGTAAACGTGTACCTCCAATCCAAGACTTTGTGCTTCTTTGGCGTTTACACATTCAATAATTGAGCTATATGTATTAATTTTTTATGTACTTGACTTTTAGAAGTACATACAGTACTATTCTACGTAAGAATGTAAGATAATGTTGTCTAATTGGTACTAAAATAATATCAAGATAATAAACAACATATAAATATAAACATCAAATAAATATAAAAATAAATAGAGATAGTGAACTTATCTTAAAATTGTGTCAATTTGATGTCGAAAAAACAACAGTGAAACTCTGAAATCACGAACGGCCGATAATTTGCAATCGTGGAATAACTTGAAGCGTGATATAGACACTGTCCCTAAGAAATTATTTGTCTCATAAGTTCAAATCCACTTGGTTTAACTTCTTTCTCCAACTTCCACTAGGAACTAGAAGATTAATATAAAAAAAAAACATTCCCCACATATAGGTGGAACAAAAGTTTTTCATTGACCAAGTAAAATGTCATTTAGTAACATGAAATAATGACCGATTATAGTTATATAATTTTTTAAATAGAATAAAACTCTAAAATCCACCACATATTTTAAAAGTGAAAAAATAAAAAGAAAAATAAAAATTGAATAGGCATCATAAATGTAATGTATCGGTGTTGACAAGCAATATGAAATTGACCTTAGACTAATAACTTAGTAAGACTTAACGGCCGGTGAATTAAGCAGTAGTTAAGCTATATGAAGGCAAAGACACTTCCATTATGTTAGAGATTTAACAGTCATATTACACCTACACAATTCTTGTTATTAAGTCATTATGCGTGAATAGACTGTGTGTAGGGATGGCAAAAATATCCATACCCGCGGATATCCGCGGGTAAAATCTGTCATGGATATGGAGCGGATAGTTTAATGGATATCCACGGATAAAATAAATGGATATTTTAATTATCCGCAGTTAATGGATACGGATGCGGGTTTAATATTATCCGCGCCCGTGAATATCGATACCCGCTAAATAATTAGTAACATTACTTAAATATATCTACTTACATATAAATTCTAGTATTTTTATATATAAAAAAAAATTGACTTTTATATTTTATCTTTCTATTTTAATATTTGAGAAAAAAAACTTTTAAACTTCTTACAATTGACAAAAAAAAAGAGCAAAATTTATGAATATTATGTGTTAATGTTTTGTCTTTAAGAAAAACTAATTTTTTTTTCAATAATTAGTTCTTTTTTTTAATAAAAAAATATCATCCATGGATATCTGTTAATATCCGCAGATACTTCAATATCCGTGGATTACCCGCTTAGCGGATATCCGCACGAATATGGAGCGGACACGGATATCATATTTGTCTGACGGAGCGGACACGGATATCACACTATCCGCGTCCATGGATATCCATTGACATCCCTAGCTGTGTGAGTGCCTGATATTTATAAGTGCTCTAAAAAAATTTCAAAATCTCATGCAAGCGGCTCCACTTAACATTCATATAAGTGATTTATTAAAGTGTATGCTGTAAATAAAACCATCCTTAAGGGATGTGAAAATCGTTAAAAGTCTTATTGTTTATCCTCTCAATAATACAATGTCTAACATTTTATTAAGTACACTATAGAAAAGAGACAAATTAAAATAAATTTAATATTAAAAGAATTTGTTGTAAATTTTGAGTATATTTCAAAAGTTTTAATTATATGTGTCTAATAATTTTAAGTGAGTTGTAAAAAAAATATTTAACTGAGAAATGTAGAAATATATTTTTATTAAAAATATTTTATTTGTTGTTAAATTAACTTAGTCTTATCTTATCTGTCAAATTGAAAGAAAGTTTTGACTTAGTCTACACACATTGCATATCCATTTTCTCTTGTTTTCTTCAAGTTGAACTTGTTGTATAAAATACTTGTAAGAGGTAGTTGCTATTTTTCCTATTCATTTTATTTAGCATGTTGCCTATTAAATAGAGGAAATATTGTTGAACGTAGGGGTATATATGAGTTGGGCAAACTCAATTAATCCGGTCAAACTCATCCAATTTAACTCAAAAAAGTGGACTGGGCTGAATTATTGGATGAGTATGGATTTCAAAATGAAAAATCCATTGAAAAAATCGGATTTCGGGCAAAATCCAACCCAAAATAAAAAAATCCATTAACCCACTAAATCAATAGTGCTATGATTTTTTTAAATAATTTTCATATTAATATTAAAGATTATTCCAAACGGTAAACACATTACTCTTCCGTATATCATAATTTTAACGCATTCTCCATCATCTCCTTCTAGTCTTCACTCTTCGACTTCTTTTTTGTCATTTAAAAGTAGTGGTGCTAAAAAATATCATTATTTGAAAATAGTGAAAATTAAATAGGTTATTTTATGAAGAAAAAAAATATCATTTTATGATGCTAAAAAAGTAGTGAAAATATGTTACATTATTTTTAAGAAAATAAAAAAGTTATCATTTTTATAAAAAATGATGATGATAAAAAATGATGATTCGCCATTTATTCATTTAATATTAAAAAAATTAAAAAATTAAAATTTGGGTAACCCACCCAACCCAACCCGGAAATGAGTAAGTTTAACCAACTCGGCCCAATACTAAGGTGGATGGTTATTTTGCTCAATCAAATCCAGAGTATCTTATATGATTTGGGTTTTGGTTGCTTAAACCCAACTCAATCCGGACCATTTACACCCCTAGCTGAACGTATAACAAAAGTAATAACGTATTATATAAAAAAAAACGTGATAGCGTATCAACAACTTTTTTAAAACTTCATTGAAAATTCACTCACACAAAATTGAGAGATCAGGATTCGAACCACGATTATAACATTCGATCTAATAAGTCTGGCATTTTTGCAAATTAGAGATAAATAACTTCATTTATGTAAATCATAACCAAAGAAGAACTTTATAACAAAAAGTCCAAATTATATTAAATTGCATAAATATTACATGACAATATACATAAATTACGACTCTTGTCTAGCATTGATAACTAATTTGCACCAAGTATAATTTTTTTTCATACCATTAAATCAATAAGTCAAATCATATTTCATTTGTCTAATGATCAGATATATTGATTCAATGGTAAAAATTAATTTGAGCATGATACAAGATTTACCTTATCTCGCTGCAGTGCAACATAAAACAAGATGAAAATTCAAAATTATAACAACAAAGATGTAACCCAATTGATCTCACAAAGAGGTTTTTATTCTCCCTTTACTCTCAACACACGCGCTTGCGTGAACACACATATATATTAAAATTCAAAGTTACTCTTGCAAACTTTATTAGTTATAAAATTCCATGACTCCTAAACTAGAGAAAGCACGGCATGCAACTTGAAATTTGGAAAATCCAGAGAGTTTGGCTAATTTCTCATATTGTTTCTCAGTTCTTTCTCTGCCACCAACTGTGATGAACATGAGATTATCAAGAGTTGAAACAAGTTTAGATTCTTCTGTTTCTGTTGGTTCTTCTGGCAATATGAACTCAACAAGAATCAACTTCCCATTTGGTGACAGAGCTTTGTGACAATTGCTTAAAAATTCTATGCATTTTTCATCTGACCAATTGTGACACACAGCCTACAAATATGTGACAAAAAATTGTACTTAGGACTTTAATTAAAAAATCAGATAAATAATTATAAATCTATCATGTCTAAAGTAATTAATTAATCAGTTAGATAATTAATTAATATAGGAGCACTTACCTTTAGTATCATGGCATCACCCTGTGGAACACTTGCAAACATATCTCCTCCAACATGCTCAATGCCTAAAAAAAACGTTATTATACTTTATTAATTAATTATACAGTATTCAAGGAAATAAAACAAATATTGTTATAAGACTTTTTCTATGCACGTTCAATTTATTTTTTTTTGTCAAATAGTTAATGATTGGAAATTTCATTATAAAAGTGGATAAGTGGAATGATCGGAGTTTAAACTCCGACCCTCTCCATATATAATGCTATATATTCTGCCAACTGAGCTAAATTGACCGAACTTTTTGAATGTTCAAATACTACTATAATTTTTTTTAAGTACGTTCAAATATGTTATAAGATGACATGTTGATAATGATATATGTGATGAAACATTATTTGTTACCTGAAAGTGGTGGTGCATTTTCAATAACCTGAGGCAGATCAAAATTAATTCCTTTTATTGAAGGGTACTTAGATATAATCATTTTGAGATTTTGTCCACTTCCACCACCAACATCAACCAATGTTGATATTCCTTCAAATCCATTGTATATTTCAAGCATTCTTTTCATCTCTGTTGCACAAACATCAACCATCGACTTGTTAAATATTTGGTTCATTTTCTTATCCTTTCCCATATATTCATACTTTGTCACTCCATGAGTGTTCTTGAACAAATCAATGTCTTCATCAACCACTGCTTCCTTAAAGTTCATCCTGAAATTAAAGAGATTAAAACTTAGACACTTGAACAAAATAGGATTATAAGCAAAAACAATTCACATTATTACGTGTCTTTAGTTCTTCGATGACAAAAAATAATTTTGAATCAATCGATTAAGTAAAATTAATTATTACTAAAAGTTAGACTAATGTAAAAAGATTTATGTTTGAATACAATTATATAAAATTGGATGGAACAATAAGTTCCGAGATAACTTATTTTCATAAGTTTTTGTAACTTAATTAAGTAGACCTACAGTTTCTCTTTGACTAAATATATAATTATTTTTTTTGGTATAAAAATATATAATTACTTATATGTACGTTAAATAAATAAGTATTTAATTAGTTCAAACATTTACTTTCCTACGAGCAATAAATTTGTATTAGAACTATAATGACTTACCAAACTTGTAACAATGCAGGATAACATAGAAATGTGGTGAATGAAGCTAAGTAGCCACGACTTTCATCGGGGACAAGGTATTTTCCAACCATCGAGAGCCCATAAACTCTCTCAGTGCTACCTTCCTCGGTAGGTCTAGTGGCAGAAGTAAGAATGGAATAACTAGCAAGCAAACGCAACATTCGATCAAGCCTGTTAGGCAAGTCCGAGTGTTGGGTTGATGGCGGCAATTCAGAAGCAATTTCGGATGGTGACATGAAAGCACCAGGTGGTGTTGCCTTAGCTATTATCTCAAATAAGTTGAGATCAATAGCAGCATTTAACACTGCTGGATAAACAAGATTAGTGGTAAGTACCATTGCTGAAAGACAAGCACTATCCTCATTTTGGTATGAGGTAGCACTAATTTGGTTATTCTCCTCCTTAGTAATGTAAGAATCTCCCATTTTTTTTATTAGTGCTAATGATTTTGTTTTCTTTCTTTTAGTTGTTGTTCTGTTTGCTTAATTGCTTGATTAATTTCATAAGACATTGTGCTCTTTTTATAGGCAAAATAAAAGCATATACCTCCAATTTTAAGACTTTGCACTTCTTTGTCGTTTGTGGTAGGGAGATTCACCTACTCCTTATGGTTTTGAGTTGTATGAAAGGGTGCGTTATCTGTTTTCTTTTATTTTAATTTGTATTTGTATATTGATTGATTAATTAGTCATGGCTCATGCATGGATAGTAGCTAGCTTGCTCTATTGGAATTATAAAATCCAGTTTGAATAATTTGAAGCATTTATGAGATCATTTTAGAAAAATAGTTTTTTTTTAAAAGGATTTTATATGATGTATAATTGTTTTGGGTGTGTTCAAATAATATTTTTTTTTTAAAATAGTTGTATAGTTAATTTAATGGGTGGCACGTTTGAGCCTACCAAGCTAACCAGCTATTTTCAGAAAGGCAGTGTCGGATGAATTTTATTTTAATTTATTTTATAAATTTAAAGTTTTATTAATTGTGTAGGATTTTTTTTCTAATTTTTTTTTATAGATAGATGAAATGACAAATCATTGAAAACTCACACACACACAAAGTGGAGAGACCGGTGTTATGAGGGGCCCGCGGGTTGGCGGGTTACCCCGCCAATTATTTAAATAAAACTTTATTAATTAAAATATTCACAAAAATAATGTAAAAATAATTAAATTAAAAAACATTTTATGTAGTAAAATATATATCAATTGAGTTGATATAAATTATTATTCAAAATTTTATAATACAATATAAAATATTTAGAATAAGCCAACCAGACAACAAAAATAAAAATATAATGAGTTCATCGATTTAAAAAATACTAGATACATGAGCTTAAAATCATACAACTAGAGCAATTTAATTAAAAGAGTCGTATATAACAGAAAATTTTAAAAAATATTGTGACTTATACATAAAAAGAGGTGGGAAAAATAAAATTTTTATTACTATTAGACACGACGGGCCAACCCGCCCCACCCCGTCACCGCCCCGCCTTTTTAGCGGGTTAGGCGGGGCGGAGCACCTACTAATGGCGAGTTCAAAATCTCAACCCAACCCCGCCAAAAATAACGGGCTAAGCGGGCCGGCCCAACGGACCCAACCCATTTTGCCATCCTTAGTTTGAACCTCGGTCAAGACGTTCGACATTAGCAATTTCGGCAATCTTCTCTATGAGGCCAGTAAACCAAAAAAAAATGTCTAGGATTTAATTTATATTGTATTGTTATTTTATGCATGCATTTATTAGTTAGCTATTACATTATTTAATGAATGTGGTATATAATGTATTTTTAAACATACTACATGAGGCATTAATACATTTATTAAATGTATGTATAAAATTATTTGGCTTAATTGCAGTTTTGATCCCACTATTTTTATCATTTTGCAGAATTGGTCTTCCTATTTTAAAATTCGATAGTTTTGGTCCACCTAACACATATTTTGTCTAAAATATCATGATACAACATGTTTTAAATTAATTTTAAAAAAGATTATTCTTATAATTTCATCGATGTTGGTATTTTCTCATTACCAGATTATATACCACGCCGTTTAAAACATATCACATCATCAATTTATAGTTAAAAATTATGATATCAGAACCAAAACTGTCGAATTTTAAAATAGGAGGACCAAATCTGCAAAATAATAAAAATAGAAGGACCAAAACTGCAATTAAGCCAAATTATTTTATAGTGACCTTGCTTAGAAATTAAACTCAATTGACTAGAAATTTCAAAATAGCATTAGATTATATGATATAGATAAATTTTGATTGTGTTTTACCGATGGGTACCATAAAAAACAATATGCTTAAGTTGTATGTCGACGGATAAACTCGAAGGTCCATTAATTTTCCGTGGAGTGGGAAATTCCTTATCTAATATGGTATGCCCCGCCCTACCAACACGGATCATCTGCAGCAAATATCACTGCAATCATATCTGCTGCAATACATTAACCGTACAATAAATATGATCAAAATGGTGAAAAACATATTAAAAAACCTCGTTAATTAACACTAGTATTATAGTATATATATAGAAAGCCTCATGCCACTTTTCCTTATAATATTTTTTATATAACGTGCCACTTTTTTTATGATTCAATATTTACATAATAAATTTCATAAAAAATTAAATAAAATATACATAATATTTTTTAGCATTCATATAAAAAAATGGTTTACCAAATAAAATATTTTTTAGTAACTTAGTTCTTTAATACATAAATATGATAGTATAATTTTTGAGGAATCACCATTTTGATATTAGAAGTGTAATTCGTTGTCATATTAGTCAAATGTCTCTTTTGAAAATACTCGTCAAGATAAATCAAACAACATCTCATATGTTAATATTTCCATGTGTATATTAGTGAAAAAATATAGTTAAAGTAGATCAAATGAATAATACACTAAATCAAAATTAGGTCATTTATTTTGGGACGGAGGAAGTATTCACTTTGGTCATATTAGAAGGAACATAATTTTATTCGCTCTATAATAAATTAAGGACCAAATTGAGTGGTTTTAAAGTAATTCTTTTGATCAAGGCGAGTAAAGTATGACTAAATTGAATGGTTTAAAAGTATGTGGTTAAATTGCTTTAACTTCAATAAATCAGAGGACCAAATTTACGCTTACCTAAAGTTTTGGATTTGACTTCTGAATTAGGCATGCAACAATGTTAAAAAATTTGGGTTCCGCTAACATGTGCCCCAAGGGCACATGATAAGGTGCATTTAATTAGGTAATATCCCACTTAGTTTATTTAAAAATAGCATTACTCAACTTTACTATAATTAAATGATATGTTTCCAAAGAATTAAAATATATGGCTGCCATTTAATTAAGTTTTAATTAAAAGATACATTTACCAAAGATATTTAATTAAAAGATATGGCTGCCAAATATATGTACCTATTATATTGCTTTGAGTTCTTTCAATGAATTTTACTTACATCTCCATTTTACACAAGCTTTGATTTTGGAGATGATAGGTAGCAAACGAAATAAAAAACTGATGTATATAAAATTGAGATGACTATCTTTTAAGAAAAAAAATCTTAAATAGGGCAACATGTAACAAGCAAAATAGTCTTATAAAATTCCGCTAACATGTGCCTTATAAGAAGATGATTATGTTTTAAGAAGAAAAAAAATCTGATGTATATAAAAGGAGATAATTATGTTTTAATTAGCTAATTGTCAAAAAAAAATGTTTTAATTAACTAATTAATGTAGATGATTATGTTTTAATATCAATTTAGGTGAAGTGAGGAGTGAGTGAGATATTAGTTAATTAAATGCACCTTATCTTGTGCCCTTGGGGCACATGTTAGCATTTGCCAAAAACTTTTGGGAGAATTTCCCACTCATTTGGGTCTCACAATGTTCGAGGGGTTAGTCTCTGCAGTTACGAGCAAAGAATATCCGATTTACGCCAAAAAAATGGACCAGATTTACAGGTTTTAAAATGAAGGGACTGAAAAAAAAATTAAAATAAATTAAGTGACAAAATAGATCTCTAAGGCTTAATTCAACATTTGGTCCCTTATATTTATTTTAGGTTTCAACTTGTTCCTTATGTTTTAAAAGTTTCAGTTTGGTCCTTTCTGTTTTCACCGTTTGCATAAGTTGATCTTTTTCGTCAGTTTTGATGTTTCAATCGTTTCAATTGGACAGGTGTCCAAGTGTCCATGTGTCTGTCCACGTATGCAAACCGTCTGCCACATGTGAAAAAATTGACAGAAAAGACCAAATTGAAATCTAAAATAAATATAAAATACCAACATAAAAGCATAAAATTTATAAAATTGAGATCGAAATATGTGTTCGGTTTTTAGTTGTTTGATTAATTTTGCTAAAATAAGTATAATCAGGATGCCCTGAATGCGCGCTATTTTCTATTAGATTTTCGCATGATATCTATTTGAAGATTTGGTTGAAGAATTAATTCACGCAAACTTGTGTACCAAGACGTCGCATGTGTTTCCTGAATCTTCAAAAGGTGGTTTATGTATTACTTGCTCCTTGAGATTTGGTTTTAAAATATATCTTGTGAAGAATATTGCTGCAGAAAATATAAAAGATATGTTTCAAATATAAATTTATGCTTCAAGGAGATTGTTACTAAAAATATATTTATGGACAACAAATATATTTATGGAAGGAATATTTGGTTCAAATATATTTGTGGAAAATATATTTTACTTCTAAAAGAATTCTTGGAGCTGAAGCTTTGTGCAGCCCATTTACTCATAAAGCACAAGCTATATATTTAAAGGAGGACGAAAAACCTAAGAAGTTGCGGACTGAAGTCGTCATGTGCCTAAAGAAATATCTAGGATTTTAGTTTGTCCATTGTTGATTGTGAGCCACTCCTGTATTCAGTGGCGGAGCCTGGGCAAAATATTTATCCAATTTTTAGGCTAATGTTATAGTGGACAATCTTCACAATTGGTTCACCATGGACCAATGCTTATAATTATCAGAAATTTTAACGACCATCAATAATATTTTTTACGGCTAAAAAATGATATGATTGTCGTTATTTCAATACGAGATACATTTTTATTATCTATTATTTTAATAAAATCATTATCATTAATAAAGTCATTATTTCAATCGTAAAAATTATAATGACTATTAACTTATATTTTCAAACAACAACGCATGTTGTCGATAAAATTTTAAATTTTTTTTTATTACTGGTCCATGATGGACCACTTCTATTAGTGGTCTATTTTAGAATTTTCTCTATTTTTATTTATTTATCTAATTCTAAAATGTTTTAGCAAAAATCACCCAACCCACTTTTAAAAAACTGACGGGACCAAACTCTTTTAAAAGAAAAAGCCCAAATACCAACCCTGGTTATTCACCATCTCTTTGTATGTGTTTGGTTATGCGGCATAAATAATTGATTTTAATAGAATTGAGTTTGACATAATTGATTTTGATTAAAAGTGGGTTGAATAAAATTGATTTATGTTTGTATATATTCATAGGCGGAGATGCCGCCCGGCATGCCTGGGCACGTGCCCGGGCTGCCCAATCCTTAATTTTTTTTAAATAATAATAAAAACAAAAACAAAACAAAAAAAAAAGTAAGAAAAAATTAAAACAGAGCACGCGTCCTCTCTCTCACGTATTCTCCCTCTCGCGCGTGTATCCTCGCCGCCGGCAACTCCCTCCCACTCCCAGCACAACAGAAGAGCTGAACAGGTACTTCTTTCTCAGTCTCTTGATTCTTGACTTCCTTATTGATTTTCATAATTTAGGGATTTGATTTTGTTTGTGATTTTGATTTTGATTCTGTTAATTTTGATTCTTGTTGTTCTTTTGATTTTGTTGATTCTTGTTTCTTTGATGATTCTGTTGTTGTTTTGATGATTTCGTACCAAGCTTGGATTCTGAAGTTTTATGGTTACTTGGTTTAATTTTGATTCTTGACATTCTTATTTATGGAGCCACTTATGCTACAATTTTGATTCTTGTACCAAGCTTGGATTCTGAAGTTTTATGGTTACTTGGTTTGGTTTTTATTTTGATAAAGACAATGGATCACCGCTTATATGTGTTTTTATGTTGCTGTTGACACAATATGTGTGGAGATGGATCACCGCTTTAGTAACGAAGGTAACATTGTGCTTAATTGTTTCTCATGTCTTGACCCCAAGAACTCTTTCTCCAAGTTTGATGTTGATAAGCTTGCCCGTCTTGCTGATATTTATCATGAAGACTTTTCTGATGATGATCGTGGAACAATAAGGGATCAACTTGAGACTTATGTAGTTCACATGAAAAGACATATTTCATTTTCTACTTGCGAAGATGTTCAAAGCTTGGCTATGAAGATGGTTGAAACTAATAAACATTTGGTATTTCCATTGGTTTATAAACTTATTGAGTTGGCTCTAATCTTGCCGGTGTCGACGGCATCCGTTGAAAGAGCTTTTTCAGCGATGACGATTATTAAGTCTAAATTGCGCAACAAAATCAACGATGAGTGGTTCAATGACTTGATGATATGTTACACCGAGCGGGAGATATTCAAGTCACTTGATGATGTTGATATCATACGAACATTCACCTCAGCGAAGAGTCGGAGAGGGAATTTGCCTCGTGGTTTTATTTAGCACATTATTGGTATGTTATATTTTATCTCTCTTATTTTAAATTGTACTTTTGTATTCCAAAATGACAATTCTTTTTTACTTTGATTTATGACTTTATATAATTTATGTCACATGTAAATTTGCTACTTGGGTTGAAATTGTGCCCAGGCTTTGTTTCTTTCCTGGCTCCGCCACTGTATATATTAATGTAAAAGTGATTATCAATATTTGATATTGTTTGAATAGTTTGAACCAAAATTGATTTTTGATGTATAATTACCAAATTGGACTTACACATGTGTATTTAAAATTAGATTTCATTTACTCTTTTATATAATTATTTAAATTTATATTGTATTACAGACCAACAAAATTATATTGTATTATTAAATTATTTTTTTTTGGCTTTCCCACCAGTTGAATCTGGTTCGGGAGTCAGTTCTGACATAAAGTGGTTCCAGTCATTTTAGATTAAAATGCATATTGTATTATAATTGTGATGTTTTAATTAAAAAGGTCAAACATTTCTTATGTAAAGAGATAGAAAAATACAACGGGCCTTGGACTTTGGAGCTCATCTGTGTTTTGACCCGCAACATGAACTGAGCCACTGAGACATTCTTACATAGGCACAACAATATAGACACAATATTTAGGCACACACACATCAATCAAAAAAATTAAAATGAAAATAAAATACTCACGTCAATTAATCTAATTTTAGTCATTTTCTCTTTAACTTTTATTTATTTATGTGTGTGTGCCTAACACCTCAATTTTATACTTGTGCCTAGGTAAGTATTTTCCCTAGCCACTATCATCGCTAACCTAGATGTTACTGTAGCACATAAAGCAACAACCATGGCACAACCGCCACAAGCATCAACAAAAGACTACAAGGCCAGTAACTTACATCTCTCTCCTTCATCGGGTTCTTAGAAAACTTTCAAAGTCATGACCGGTGGTCTGTGTCGTTTTTGCCGCATCTACTATGGAGCTAGGCTAGGGAGCCCGAGCAAGTGCCCAGGGTCGCCGAGCGGTGGCTCCGCCACTGCCTGTATTGTTTTGATACTTGAGTTGGACTAATTGTTGAGTTGTAATTGTGAATCACTCATAAGATTTTAAGCAAGAGTGAGTTCTATTGTCTAGGAGTGTGTCTCCATCATTATGTTTTGTTATTGATTGTAAGCAACGTTGTCTGTGTTGTGTGAGGGAAAGTGAGATGAGATCTCATATCTAGGAGTTCCTAGGTAGAAGTTGCACAAGGTAGTGATTAAGTGAGAAGTTGTAAACAGAGGAGTTTAGCTTTGAATTAATAATGTCATAGTGGATTTTCTTTTTGGCTTGGTAGCCCCTAGAGTAGGTGACGTTGCACCGAACTGGGTTAACAATACTCTGTGTTCTTTACTTTCTGCTATTTATTGTTTATCTTGTTCATTGTGTTTTGCTGTAGTCAGATGTCGTAGCATTGGTCTCAACATCGTACACAACATCTGTCTGCAGTGCGCTAGAATTTCAATATGTGTAAGTCGAGTTAAATAATAGTGCATTTTACGTGTTATCACATTTTGTAGGCGATATTGGTGCTCTAAGACCATCTTCAATGGCGGTACTTATTTTTTTAAGTTCCAATATCTAATAGGTACCCCCTTTCGAGTAAAATAGAAAATGGTACCTAATAAGTACTTCTTTTTTAATAAGCATTGATACCTATGTATTTCAATATGATCCATTTATAAATATGTAGAGTTATTAGTGAGATGTAAAGTTATTAGTGAGACACATTTACAACTTTTTAAGAGGTGTCGGGTCAGAGGGATTAAATACTTATTAAATACTATTATTACAAAATTATAAATGAGTGATGTGTACACATGTGACCCAGTTAAGGTACCAAAATGGAGTATCTCTATTGTGGATGCTCTAAGAGACCAACTTAGAGCATTCACAATGCAGCTCCTCATATTTGAGTACTTAACTGGATCTTACGTGTACACCACTTTTTTATAATTTTTTAATGGCATAAGTTATGGTGCATAAGCCATGTTTATGCACCGTGCATAAATACATAAAATTGCTTAGCACACCCCCCATATTTCTAGTGCACCTCCCAAATTACTTAGCGCACCCCCCAGATTTTTAGGGGGTGCATTAGAAATTTGGGGGGTGCGTTAGAAATATGGGGGGTGCGCTAAGTAATCTGGGGGTGTGCTAAGCAATCTGAGGGGTGCATTAAGTAATTTTCACTATTTATGCACGGTGCATAAGGAAAAAGCTTATGCACCATAACCACTCCCTTTTTTAATAATATTACTTACTATGCACTCGATTTCTTCAATCTGGCACATTTTAAAAAGTTTTAAATGAGTCTCATTAATAACTATACATCTCATTAATAACTCTCATATCGTTTTAAATAAGTCTCAAAAAAATATATAGGTACTAGAGCTTACTTTAGAAACGGTACCTATTAAATACTCAATTGTGTTATGCGCCAATAAGAGTACCTATTAGGTACCCGAACTTAATAAATAAGTACCCACCATTGAATATAGTTTAACTTTTTAAACTAAGGGTCCTATTTATTTTAAAATTTCGAATAATTTTATTTTTAATTCTTTAAATAGATTTAAATATAAATGACTGAAATAGATTTATTTTTTACTTTTTTGTATTAATTTTTCTGTTCTTGAAAAAGGAGATCAATAATCTAAAATTCAAACAAAAAATAAATAAATAAAGTCTCACAAAAAAATAGATTTATTTTTATGCAATTTTTTTTTTTTTTTTGAAATGAAACAAACAAAAGTTACATCAAGATGGGTCTCTTGTCCTTGATTATACAGTTTACAATTGATCAAGGCAAGTTACTAGCCCAATCCCCATCAGGAACCGACCCAGCCCACCACGCCATCTCATGAGCTGCTGCGTTCGCCTCTCTGCTAACCCATCGAAGTGAAACACTCTGATTCTTCCCAAACCAGTCTTCGCAACTCTTTGCAACACGACCCCAATAAACCTTTGGGTAAGACTTCTGCAGAATCGCATCTACCACTCTCTTTGCGTCCATCTCGATCGCCACGTTATGAAGCTTCAATCGATTCACAGTTTGTTGAGCTTCCCTGAGACCTAAAGCTTCCGCCATAGTAACATCCTCACCCCCTTTGACCATCGTCGTAAATGCTCCAACGCAGTCCCCATCATCCCCACGCAAGAGCAGCCCTATCCCCCAACGGCCATCACTGAGACAGTGAGCGTCCACGTTAAGCTTTAGGGTGCCCTTGGGAGGAAGACTCCAACTCTTGTTGTTACATTCACGAGATGGGTTTTGGGTTTGAGTTTGCTTTGTCAACGCCGCTTTGCCGCTGTAATCCCACAGGCTCTCCATGGCTTTCTTCAGAGATTCATTCACAGGTATGTTCTGTTCTTGGAAAACCAATTTATTTCGCGCAAACCAAATACTGTAGGTGATGCTAGCTATTTCTTCAATAATTTGCTTAGGTCTGTGTTGAATACTTTGTATAATCCACTCAATAAAACTAGAATTTGGTCCCCTGTTGAAATTTATAGTAAGGTTGCTATCAAACCAAACTCTTTTTGACCACTCACACTCCATAAAAATGTGGTTTATGTCCTCCACTGCCTCACAACATCTGGGACATAACGGGTTGTGTTGGGCCCCTCGTCTGAACAACTTTTCCTTCGTAGGTAGAGCATCATGAAGGATCCTCCATAGGCATGTGATTTGTTTTGGTGGAACCTTTATCTTCCACAATTTTTCCCATATAGGGGAAGCATCTGAGATTGAGTTTCCCGCCTTAGTGTTTATAGTCTCCTTCCAGTCAATAATAGAGTGATATCCTGACCTAACTGAGTAGTGACCATCTTGCGTGCCATTCCATATTAGCTCGTCAAGTTGTTCTATATTCGTTAAAGGAATATTTCTAATTTGATCAACTTCAAACGTAAGGAAGAGCTTATTGATAAGATTTTGGTTCCACTGATTTTGATCCAATATAAGGTGTTGGACTTTTGTAATAGTAGTGTCGGGAGGTTTTTTGCTCCAAACTTTATACCCGTTTTGCTCCATGAGCCAATTATCCTCCCAAATGTTAATATTGGAGCCATCCCCTACTGTCCAAACACACCCTTTCTTCAAAATTCACAATGATTTTTGAATGCTTTTCCAACTATAACTGGCTGTGTTGCTTTCCTTTGCTTCAAACAGATGGCATTTTGGAAAATATTTTGCTTTCAGGACTTGAGCAATCAAGGACTGAGGTTGAGTGATGAGTCTCCATCCTTGTTTTGCCAAGAGAGCTTCATTGAAGTCCCTAAAGCTCCTAAAACCCATGCCCCCTTTTTTCTTCTGTTTACAAACTTTGTTCCACTTGAGCCAATGAATTTTCCTTTTGTCACAATTGCTGCCCCACCAAAACTTGCATATCATGCTTTCCATATGATCACACATACTTTTTGGAAGTAAGAAAACGCTCATCACATAGGTAGGGATAGCCTGTGCTACTGCTTTGATCAGGGTGCTCCTCCCAGCAAAGGACATGTGTTTTTCCTTCCAACTTTTTAGCTTTTTCCAAACTTTCTCCCGAATATACTCAAAAACATGGTTCTTTTTCCTACCCACATAAGTAGGCATGCCAAGATATTTGGTAAATCTATCAACCCTCTGCATAGGGAGGACTTGTGCAATCTCCTCTTTAATTTCCCTAGCAACATGTTTGCTAAACATCATTTCTGATTTGTCCATATTGACCATCTGACCTGAAGCAGTTTGGTAGGTCTCAATAATAGATTTTATGACAGCTGCTTCCTCCTTTGTTTCCCTACACAGGAGAAAACTATCATCAGCAAATAACAAGTGGCTGATTTCAGGAGCATTGTTTGCTATTTTAACTCCATGGATTAATTTATTAGTTTGAGCTTTGGAAAGGAGATTAGAGAAAACATTTGCACAAATAATAAAGAGGTATGGGGATAGAGGATCTCCCTGTCTCAAGCCCCTTTGGGGGGAGAATTCCTGCGAAGGTTGACCATTTATAAGGATGGAAAACCGGACAGTAGATATACATTTGTAGATAGTCCTAGTAATGCTTGCGGGAAAACCCATGCTGTCCATCGTATCTATAAGGAAAGACCATTCTACCCTGTCATATGCCTTTGCCATATCAGTTTTTAGACCCATATAACCTTTTTGCCTGGTAGTCTGCTTGAGGTAATTGAAAATTTCTGAGGTCAGCAAAATGTTGTCAGTGATCAGTCTCCCCGGGATGAAAGCACTTTGATTGTAGCTGATGACCTCAGATAGCATAGACTTTATCCTATTTGCAATGGTCTTAGTGATAAGTTTTAGGATCACATTACAAAGGGAAATGGGTCTGAAATCACTAGGAGTTTTTGGGTTTGTTTTCTTTGGGATAAGACAGATATGAGTGTTATTATAAGGGTCAGGATCACCATTGTTATTAAGGACGTCAAGAACCACTTTTGTGACTTCTGGCCCTACAATGTGCCAATAGTTATGATAAAAAGCTGCTGGGAGCCCATCAGGTCCAGGGGCAGCTAGGCCCTTCATATCATTTATGGCTTCATAGACCTCCTCAGCAGTAAAGGGTTGGCTTAAATCATCTCTCATTTGGTCAGTAAGTTGGTTTTTCACCACCTCCATAGTGTCATGGTCATGTCGAGGGTGTTGAGTTTGAAACAACTCTCTAAAGTGGGTTATAAAGGTGTTTGCAATCCCCTCGTGGTCCCCATAGGTGTTTCCCCCTTGATCTGTTATTTCTTCAATTTTGTTTCTTCTACGTCTTTGATTAGCTTTCTGATGAAAAAATTTTGTGTTTTTGTCCTCGTGTTGAAGCCAAAGAGTCTTTGCACGTTGGCACCATCAGGCCTCCTCATGCCCCAAAAGCTCATCCAATTCTCTTTCTTTTTCTCGTATCATCTCCATGGAGCGACCACTGTAATCTTTATTAAGGTAATCCAGGTCCTTCTGAGTAGTTTTAATCATCTTTGGAATGCTACCAAACTGGTTTTTTCCCCATGTGTGAAGGGTGCTAAGAGTATCCTGCAACTTCTTGTTAAGATTTCCAGCATTGCTGTCCCACGCTCTTTTGACTATATCCACATGCTCTTCATGTCTAGTCTGTAACACCCGTATTTATTTATTTTTATTTTTTTTTTTAATTAGAGTTGATTAGCCTTTTAATAGTATTTTGTAGGGAGTTAGTAATTAATTAAGAATTATGGCTATTTTGGGAAAGAGTAGTGCTTTGAGTAAGATAAGTTTTATTAGAGTTATGATAAGAGTTGGGATTGAGTGTTATTGGGCCTAAGTTAATAGGAGGGACATTATGGTCTTTAATTGAGCTAGGTTTAGATGGGGTTAAGAGAATAGTGAGAGTGCTCATAACTTAAGAAAATAGAAAAGAGGTAGAAAGAGAAACTTTGAAGAGAAGGAAGTAGAGGGGAAGATTAGAGGAAGCTCAAGAGAAGGAGAAGAATCAGAATTTCATCAATTCTAAGGTTAGAGAGTAGTTTATAATTCATGTGAGATGATCAAAGAGGGGGGAGATGCCTATTCTCCACACCCAAACCCTCTCATCTCTTTGGTGGGTTAAGGAATCAAGGGAATGTGATTTAATGAATTTTCTATGTTATTGCATGATGATACTATGCTATTACATGATTCTAATTGCTATTTCAATCATCAATTTCGTGTGTTATGTGAAGATTGTTGTTGTTCATATTTGAAAATGGGTTTTAAGAAAAATGAGGAAAAATCTCTACTTTCCACTTGAAATGATGTTTGATGATGTTAGAACTTGTACTTCTAGGTCTATATATGATATGTATGCTTAAATGTGATAGCTTTACAAGTTTATAACATGAAATTCGTGATTTTTATGAGATTTCTATGTGAACCCGAGAGCAGAGCATGAAAATCTGGGTTTGGTCGCTGAGCCACCAATCCATCGCTCCAAGCGAGGATTCATGTGTTCTTCGTGAACCCAGAATTTCATGTGGTCGCCCAGCGACCAGTAGCGACCGCCAGCGACCAGACGTCGCCAGGCTTCGCTCTGAGCGATGAACTGTCTGCCTTTTTTAGTTTGTTCCATCGCTGGTAGTCGCCCAACGACCATGCCCTGATTTTGAGAAATTTCTTGATGTTGTATGATAATTATGAGTGTATAACATGCTTAGATTTGATCTTATAACATGTTATTGATTTGGATTGATTGAATCTTGAGTTAGTATGATGATGAAATGCTTTTACGTATGTAATTGATTGAAAATCAAGATGATGAACTATGATTAGCTAAGATGTTAAGTGTGTTGTATCTTGCTTGAATGTATGCCTTAATGATGATATATTGATGTGTTGAGATAAGTTAATAATAACTTAAAGAAGGAATAATAGGAATGAGTGGCCTATTATTTATGAGTAGAGTATAGTATTATCATCACTACTTGGTATGTGTACATTCATGCATTCATTCTTGAGTCGGATATTAGGATCATGTGGATTCTAATAAAGAGGATATCAAATGATAATATTTGATAAAGACGGATATAGAGCTGTAAAAATGGGCCGGGCTATCGGGCCGGCCCAGTAGCCCTATAGTTTTATACGGGCCGGGCCGGGCTGGGCTTCCCAAAAAATGTTATTGGGCCTTATTGGGCTGGGCTGTCGGGCCTATGGGCCATCATGGGCTGGGCCAGCGGGCTTTTGGGCCGGCCCAATAAAGAATTAAAAAAAAATTCTAAAAAAAAAATTTACCTAAAAATAAGGAATTTTAGTTAGTATAAAATCTTTAGATAAAGTAAGTAACAAAAGATGAGATTTGTTTTTTTTTTAAGGAAAAAGATGAGATTTTGTTAGTTAGGAGATAATTATTAAACCAAATTTGTTATGATTATCTTTATTTAAAAAAAAATAACAACTTAATCATTCATTATAAATAGAGAAGTATAAGAAGGAAATTATAAGTTTTATCTTATCTAAAGCACAAAGATATAGATTATAGTGCTACTATTCTCAACAAGGTATATGTCTTCTACTACTTTTCATCTAACTAGTTTCTTGCTCAATAATGGTATTTGTATGTCTATATGTCAATTTATATGTCTCGAATATTTTATAACTGTATGTTTTATTTTTAACTTTGTTTTAGTAGGTTTCTTAGAAGACATATTCAATATATACCGCAATATTGAAAATCTCGCAAGTATAATCAGCCAAATAATTGGCTTCAAACTTGGTTAACAAGGGAGAGAATCATTAGAGCTCTAGAGGTAAGGTAATGTATTAATACTTAGTGGTTCGGTTCATTCAGGGACGAACCCAAAAATTTTGAGAAGTGGGGGCAATATGTATATTATACTATAGTCTATAATATAAGTAAAAATTAGTCAATTTTTTAAAGAGGGGCACATGTTAGTGAACTCAATATAGAAAAATCATCTTAAGAGATGTGTATTTAATTTTTTAAAAGTCTTTTTTTTTTTTTCAATGTCAAATTTCTACTTTTGTGTTCTTAACACGTGAAAACCTTTTTTAAGGGTCATATGCTAACTAGTATCCTATTTGATACTTAAAAAACTTAAGAGACCTATCTGATGCTTAAAAAATTTAAAGGACCTATCTGATACTTATAAAATTTAAAGGATCTATTTGATACAAACGTAAAATTTAAGGATACCAAAAGAAGGAATTTTTGTATTAAAAAAAACATTATTTATATTTTCAAAAAGTAGATTACACATTCTAATCCTTTCATACTTTATTATAAGAGTTTTAAGTCCGTGTTGATTGCTTCGTTATGTGAACAGTATGAGCTACATAAAATTTGACCATCTTATCTTATATACATAATGTTATAATTATATGTCCAATGTAAATTGACCATGATTTATATATGTTTGATATAGTGATATTGTCATGTTCGGTTGAGTGTATTATAAGCCAACAAGATAGAAAGAAACAAACATGACACTTGATTTATATATGTTAGATATTGTCATCTTATATAGTTATATACCTCCTTAACATTTGATTGCCTCTTGTTTCTTTCTTGTGTATAACTTATAAGTACTTCTTGTGCTTATCTTTTATAATATAATTTAAATGCTCAATTTAATTTTAATGTGTTTGTACTTTGTAATGTAGTCATGGAAGATGTTGATCCAATTTTGCAAACTATTAATGAAGATGGTGATTTGGTAATGTCACAATCTCCTCCGGCTGCTAATACGAAAAATGTTATTGAGGGAGACACTGTTGAAAAAAATACTAATAACAAAAGGGTAAGGAGATCTAATGTTTGGAAACATTTTACAAAGATTGGTAAAGTTGATGGGGGGCAAAAATGTACATGTAATGGTTGTAGGGGTATGTTTTCATGTGGTGGAAGCACTTCTCACTTAAAGCGTCATATAAAGCTGTGTCATAAAATTCCAAACAGTGATGATGAGGAACTCATGTTGGATGATGAAGAAACATTATTGAAGAAGTGGCAATTTGATGATAAGGCTTACAGAGATTCACTTGCTAGAAGCATTATACGACATGATCTTCCATTTAGCTACGCCGAGTATGATGCAGTTTTGGCTACAAACAAGATATTGAATCCTGATTTTGTTCCCATTTGTAGAAACACTGCAAAAACCGATTGCATGCTTGTGTTTTCAAGTGAAAAGGAAAGGCTAAAGAGTGTGTTAGCATCCATTCCAGGTAGAGTTTGTCTAACTTCTGATGTATGGACAGCTGTAACAACACAAGGTTATATGACTGTCACTGCTCATTATGTTGATCAAGATTGGAAGTTAAATAGTAAATTGCTTTCATTTTGTCACTTGGATAATGCACATACAGGGGTCGAATTATCTGGAAAATTGTTTGGTGCTCTTAAGGATTGGGGAATAGATCGTAAAATATTTTCACTCACATTGGACAATGCCTCTTCAAATGATAACATGATAAAAAAATTGAAACAGAGGCTTAATTTGCAAGATGCGTTGTTATGTAAAGGTAAATATTTTCATGTCCGTTGTTGCGCCCACATCTTGAATCTCATTGTTCAAGATGGTTTGAAGGCGGCGGGTGATGCTTTGCATAAAATTCGAGAGAGTGTCAAATATGTGAAGGCCTCAGAGGGGAGATTGAGGGAGTTTAGAAAATGCATCCAAGAAGTGCATCTAGATAATGTAGAAGGTGGATTCTTAAGGTTGGATGTTTGCACTAGATGGAATGCCACATATATGATGCTTGAAAGTGCTATTAGGTATCGACCTGCATTCATTAGCTTGAGCGATAATGATAAGAACTACACGATTTGTCCAAGCACTGAGGAGTGGGAAAGAGCACAAACTATTTGTAATATCTTGGCTCCATTTTATAATATTACATGCTTAATTTCTGGGTCATCTTACACAACTTCAAACTTATACTTCATGCAAGTTGCATTTATAGAGATGGCTTTGAATAAAAATTTGAATAGTGAAGATGAAGTGATCAAAGATATGACCAAGAGGATGAAGGATAAGTTTGACAAGTATTGGAGTGAATATTCGGTTACTCTTTCACTTGGAAATGTTCTTGATCCAACATCAAAGTTAGAATTTTTGAAGTTTTGCTTTAAGAAACTTTACCCAAATAATTATGAAGACAAGATAAAAAAAGTGAAGGATGGTTTGCATGATCTCTTTGATGAATATAAAAAAGACATGGTTCCAACAAGCTCATCTTAAGATAGTTCATCAAGAAACACTCAATCTCACTCAGTTGGTCAATCATTGAAGAATACATCGTTTTTTAAGGTAAGATTTATAAATTGTTTCAAATTTTTATGAAAGTACTTATAGTTATTTCTATTGATGTAAGTCAAATAATAAAAGTTTAAATAATAGTGCATGTGCTAATTCTTTAATTAAAGTCTAAGTAGTAGTAAATGTGTCAAATAATTATTGTGTTGCTGTCATTAATATGTTAATATGGTCCCCTTAGAAAAGTTAAAATAAGGTAATATAAGTTAATTCCACTGTTATACTTATTTCTATTGTTGTTGTCAAATAATTGTTGTGTTTCCCTCTTAGTACTGCTTGCATTTATTTGTTTGCATGAATGGGGCTGATTATATTCTATTCAAGCTTAATTTAAATAGTTTTTGTTTGTCGAATTCTAGGAATACCGTCAAGAAATGATACAAAAAATGTCAAATGATGGTAAGTCTGAACTTGAAATATACTTGGATGAAAAATGTCTTCCGAATGATGATGTGGATATTCTTCAATATTGGAAGTTAAATAGTGTTCGATTTCCTCAACTTGCAATAATGGCGTGTGACATTTTAAGCATTCCAATCACAACAGTGGCTTCTGAATCTTCTTTTAGTATCGGAGGTCGTATCTTAAATAAGTATAGGAATTGCTTACTCCCAGAAACTGTGCAAGCTCTTATTTGTACACGTAATTGGTTGCATGATTTTAAAGAAATCGGACCTTCTGGTAAGTTTAATTAATAATCCTTTTGTTTTATTTGCAATTTGAATTTGCTTTTTAGTTGATGACTTATCAAATTATCGTGTATTATGAATTGCAGATATACCTGAAGTAGAGGAGATACAATTGTATGAAAAATCAAGTGGTCAAGATCAAGAAGAGACTTAGGCCGAGAAGTTACCTAATTTATAATTTACTTTTTTTTATAATTTATAATTTAATTTATGTATTTTGAATGATTATGTTAAAAGTTTAGTGTCTGATGTAAGCTTGAAATTTATTAACTTTGAGGATGCACTTTATGAATCATCATCCACAGATCTCTCGACTTTTGCGTGGATATTTTGAAGTATTTATTATTTCATGAAATCATGACACTCACTTTTTTATGGATATTAATTTTTGTGCGATGCATATGTAGTTTTATTGTCCATTGATTTTTTTTTTTATAAAAAATTTGTCAATATTTTATAAAAAAAAAATATTAAAAAATTTGTCGGGCCTGGGCCGGCCCATCGGCCCATACATATTGGGCTGGGCTAAGCGGGTCGGGCCTTGGGCCTTAATGGGTCGGGCCACTTGAGCCCAATAGATGTCTTGGCCCTATGGGCCCGGGCCGGGCCGGGCTGGGCTGGCCCATTTGACAGCTCTAGACGGATATTAGAGGTGAGATACTCTAATAAAGACGATGGTACCACATGCATTAGATATGTCTAGGGTGACATATGTTGTGTGATTGCATTAGGGAATTATGTGATCTAATTGATAATTGATAATTGGTAAATGTGATTGCATTCCAATGTGATTCTATGAATATTTGGATTGTGTGGATTTGATTAGATGATTTAATTCTTGTTAATGAGTATGATATTACTATGTTGTTGTAGATTGCTAATACAAAGTGGTATATGCATGAAATTAGTTATTATATTTGTTTATATAATATAAGTATACACTATACTTAATATTATAGCCTTGAATTATAACTAACTCTCTATTTTTGTGTATGTGTAATGGTTTGGGTCCAGATTCTCCACTCGAGGAGTAATTCCGTGGCTTTTGGAGTTTAGCTCGTGAGGACTAGCATAGCTTGGTAAGGTGAAGGATAGGAGGATCCCTAGAAACTTAGAGTTTTAGGATATGCTCTGATACTTGTAACCTTGCTTAGACTAGTATTCGGTTCTTCGTTTCTTTGAGATTTTATGTATGACCTTGCTACCTATATTGTCTTATCTTTGATTACTTGTTGGATTATCTTGGATTATGTGCTAGGTCTTCATTGTGGAAGTTCCTAGTTGAGGTTGTAATATGTTTTATAACTTGCATGCTTGAGTTAATTGCTATAACTTATTTAGTATAGTAATTTGATGCTTCCGTTGGTTTAAAGTTAATTAAATGCATGCTTTTAGTTACTTTGTGTTAAGTAATGTTCTTGATGATTTGTATGTTGAATGATTTAAATTAAGTATTGCATGCGAATCGATTAGGAGCGTTACATTTTGGTATCAGAGCAAGGTCGGTCCATATCGGATCAAGTAGGTTAGTATACCCATAGGTTCTTGAGTGTAGTAGAACACTTTTAGTATCCTTAGTCTAATGTAAGGTTGGATTTCTTCTGGTTGGTTGTTTAGGTGATGGCGACTAATAGAGCAATGGCGGATGCGGTGACATACATGGCAAATGTTATGGCACAAGAGACGGCGGCAAGAACGGCCGAGAGGTTGGCACAAGAGAACTTAAGGGGTAATGAGGATGAATTGAGGTTGGAGAGATTCTTGAAGAACAATCCACAAGCGTTCAAAGGAGGTTACAACCCCGAGGGAGCTCAGAAGTGGCTTGAAGGCATGGAGAAGATCTTTGGAGCCATGAGGTGCTCGGAAGTTCAAAAGGTGACCTTGGGAACCTACATGCTTCAAGATGATGCTAACTATTGGTGGAAGAATGCTTCTCAAAGACTTGGTTACGATGGAGCCGTGATCACTTGGGATATCTTTAAGAGGGAGTTCTTGGTTAAGTATTTCCCGGCCGATGTGAGGAACCGAAAGGTAGTGGAATTCATGGAGCTTAAGCAAGGAAATCTATCGGTTGCGGAGTATGCAACCAAATTTGAGGACTTATGTCGTTTTTGTCCACACTACAACACCGTAGAGGCGGAAGGGGATAAGTGTGTGAAGTTCGAAAGTGGTTTGCGTCCCGATCTTAAGCAATTGGTTGGCATTTTGGAGATAAGGAATTTTGCTAACTTGGTGAACAAAAGCAACATTTGTGATTTGGATGGGAAAGCTAAGGCAAGCTACTACAAGGAAGTGCATGATAGGAAAGGGAAGAGCCAAGATCGTGGTAAGCCCTATGACAAGAAGGGTAAGGGCAAGTTTGGAGGTAGTGGAGGAAAAGGAAAAAGTGCTAATGACAAATGCTACAAGTGTGGTGTTTTGGGTCATCATTCTCACGAATGCCCAAAGGGAGAGAAGTGTTTTAAATGTGGAGAGTTTGGGCACAAGGCCGATGCATGTAAGAAGAAGGTTACTTGTTTCAATTGTGGTGAAGAAGGTCACAAGAGTCCGGAATGTAAGAAGCCAAAGAAGACGACCGGAAAGGTGTTTGCTTTGAGTGGAGATGGATCAGAGCAAGTGGACAATCTCATTAGAGGTACGTGTTTCATCTATGACACTCCTTTAATTGCGATTGTTGATACTGGAGCAACACATTCTTTTATATCTTTTGAATGCATGAAGCGTCTTAATATTCCTGTGTCTGAAATGCTTGGTTGTATGGAAATAGAAACCCCTGCTAGTGGTTCTGTAACTACCCAACTTGTTTGTCGTAAATGCCCTGTGACCGTGTTTGGTAAATCTTTTGATATGGATTTAGTGTGCATTCCACTTAGCGGTATAGATGTGATTTTTGGTATGAACTGGTTAATCGTTAATCGAGTCCATATTAACTGTTGTGAGAAAGTAATTACATTTCCGAAGTTGGAGGAAGAGTCTAAGTTGATAAGTGGAAAAGAAGTAAGAGAATCCTTGTTGGAGCATGGTGAATTGTTTGCTATGTTTGCATCTTTGAAGATTGAGAACGAAGTTGGAATTAAGGAACTACCGGTTGTGCAAGAATTTCCCGATGTGTTTCCGGAGGATGTGTCAGATATGCCTCCAGAAAGAGAAGTGGAGTTTACTATTGATTTGGTACCTGGTACTAGTCCTATATCTATGGCACCGTATAGGATGTCGGCATCTGAGTTAAATGAATTGAAGAAGCAACTAGAAGAGTTACTAGAGAAGAAGTTTATTCGTCCGAGTGTATCGCCGTGGGGAGCACCTGTGCTTTTGGTGAAGAAGAAGGACGGGAGTATGAGGTTGTGTATTGATTATCGTCGTTTGAATCAAGTGACAATCAAGAACAAGTATCCGTTGCCAAGGATTGATGATTTAATGGATCAGTTGGTGGGTGCTTGTGTGTTTAGCAAGATTGATTTGAGGTCTGGATATCATCAAATTCGAGTTAAGGCGGAAGATATTCAAAAGACTGCTTTTAGGACAAGATATGGTCACTACGAGTATTCAGTCATGCCTTTTGGAGTAACTAATGCACCGGGAGTGTTTATGGAGTACATGAATCGGATTTTCCATTCGTATTTGGATAAGTTCGTAGTAGTTTTCATTGATGATATTCTAGTGTACTCTAAGACCGAGGAGGAGCATGCGGAACATCTGAGAATAGTGTTGAGGACCTTGCAAGAGAAGAAGCTTTATGCGAAGTTGTCTAAGTGCGAGTTTTGGTTGAAGGAAGTAAGTTTTCTAGGTCACGTGATATCTAGTGGAGGTATTGCGGTGGATCCTTCTAAAGTAGATGCGGTAATGAAGTGGGGAACTCCAGAATCAGTGTTTGAGATTAGAAGTTTCCTTGGATTGGCCGGTTACTATCGGAGGTTTATTGAAGGTTTCTCAAAGTTGGCTTTACCGTTGACCCGATTGACTAGGAAAGATCAACCTTTTGTTTGGGATAGTTTGTGTGAGAAAAGTTTCCAAGAGTTGAAGAAGCGGTTGACGTCGGCACCGATTTTGATTATACCGAAACCGAATGAGCCGTTTGTTGTGTATTGTGATGCATCTTTGATGGGATTGGGTGGTGTTCTTATGCAAAATGGACAAGTGGTTGCTTATGCTTCTAGGCAATTGAAGGTGCATGAAAAGAATTATCCAACACATGATCTTGAGTTGGCGGCCGTTGTGTTTACCTTGAAGATATGGAGACATTATCTATTTGGTTCTAGATTCGAAGTCTTTAGTGATCATAAGAGTTTGAAGTATTTGTTTGATCAAAAGGAATTGAATATGAGGCAAAGACGTTGGTTGGAATTTTTGAAAGACTATGATTTTGAGTTGAGTTACCATCCTGGAAAGGCCAATGTTGTGGCCGATGCTTTGAGTAGGAAGTCTTTGCATATGTCTTCACTTATGATGAGAGAGTTGGATTTAATTGAAGGGTTTAGAGATTTGAGTTTGGTTTGTGAAACGACTCCAAGAAGTGTGAAATTGGGAATGTTGAAGTTAACTAATGATTTTCTTGATGAAGTAAAGAATGGTCAAAAGGGAGATTTGGATTTGGTGAATCACCTAGCATTGATTGATCAAGGAAAAGAGACCGATTCCAAAGTTGATGAGAATGGAGTTATAAGATTTCGAGAAAGAGTTTGTGTTCCTAACGTACCCGAGTTGAAGAGAAAGATTCTAGAGGAAGGACATAGAAGTGGTTTGAGTATTCATCCTGGAGCTACTAAGATGTATCAAGATCTCAAGAAATTGTTTTGGTGGCCAAGTATGAAAAAGGAAGTTGCCGAGTTTGTTTATGCTTGTTTGACATGTCAGAAATCCAAGGTTGAACATCAAAGACCATCCGGATTATTACAACCCATGTTTGTCCCGGAATGGAAGTGGGATAGCATTGCTATGGATTTTGTAAGTGGTTTGCCAAGGACTACAAAAGGGAATGATTCGATTTGGGTGATTGTTGATAGGTTGACTAAGTCGGCACATTTTATTGCTTTTAAGACCGGAACTTTAATACCGAAGTTGGCGGAGATTTATGTTGAGCAAATTGTGAGATTGCATGGTATTCCATCTAGTATTGTGTCGGATCGAGATCCAAGGTTCACTTCGAGATTTTGGGAAAGTTTGCAAGAAGCTTTGGGGACTAAGTTAAGAATGAGTTCGGCTTATCATCCTCAAACGGATGGACAATCGGAAAGGACTATTCAATCACTTGAAGATTTATTGAGAGCTTGTGTTTTGGAAGATGGAGGGAGTTGGGATAGATATCTACCTTTGATAGAATTCACCTACAATAATAGTTATCATGCAAGTATTGGAATGGCACCTTTCGAAGCTTTGTATGGTAGGAGATGTCGTACTCCTTTGTGTTGGTATGAGGATGGAGAAAGTGTTGTGTTGGGACCGGAATTGGTACAACAAACTACGGAAAAGATTAAGATAATTCAAGAGAAAATGAAAGCGACTCAAAGTAGACAAAAGAGTTATCATGACAAGAAGAGGAAAGATGTGGAATTTCAAGAAGGAGATCATGTATTTTTGAGGGTTAATTCAACCACCGGTGTTGGTCGTGCTTTGAAATCTAGGAAGTTGACATCGAAGTTTATTGGGCCTTATCAAATTTTGAAGAGGATAGGGAAAGTGGCTTATAAGATTGCTTTGCCACCATCATTGTCTAATCTTCATGATGTGTTTCATGTGTCGCAATTAAGGAAATATGTCTCGGATCCATCACATGTCATTATATCGGATGAGGTGCAAGTAAAGGATAATTTGACCATCGAAGCTAGACCTTTGAGGATTGAAGGTAGAGAAGTGAAAAAGTTGAGGAACAAGGAGATAGCATCCGTTAAGGTCATTTGGGGAGGACCCGCGGGAGAGAATGCTACTTGGGAGCTAGAAAGCAAGATGAGGAGTTCTTATCCGGAGTTATTCTCAGGTAAATTTTCGAGGACGAAAATTCTTTAAGGGGGGTAGAGTTGTAACACCCGTATTTATTTATTTATTTATTTTTTTTTTTTTAATTAGAGTTGATTAGCCTTTTAATAGTATTTTGTAGGGAGTTAGTAATTAATTAAGAATTATGGCTATTTTGGGAAAGAGTAGTGCTTTGAGTAAGATAAGTTTTATTAGAGTTATGATAAGAGTTGGGCTTGAGTGTTATTGGGCCTAAGTTAATAGGAGGGACATTATGGTCTTTAATTGAGCTAGGTTTAGATGGGGTTAAGAGAATAGTGAGAGTGCTCATAACTTAAGAAAATAGAAAAGAGGTAGAAAGAGAAACTTTGAAGAGAAGGAAGTAGAGGGGAAGATTAGAGGAAGCTCAAGAGAAGGAGAAGAATCAGAATTTCATCAATTCTAAGGTTAGAGAGTAGTTTATAATTCATGTGAGATGATCAAAGAGGGGGGAGATGCCTATTCTCCACACCCAAACCCTCTCATCTCTTTGGTGGGTTAAGGAATCAAGGGAATGTGATTTAATGAATTTTCTATGTTATTGCATGATGATACTATGCTATTACATGATTCTAATTGCTATTTCAATCATCAATTTCATGTGTTATGTGAAGATTGTTGTTGTTCATATTTGAAAATGGGTTTTAAGAAAAATGAGGAAAAATCTCTACTTTCCACTTGAAATGATGTTTGATGATGTTAGAACTTGTACTTCTAGGTCTATATATGATATGTATGCTTAAATGTGATAGCTTTACAAGTTTATAACATGAAATTCGTGATTTTTATGAGATTTCTATGTGAACCCGAGAGCAGAGCATGAAAATCTGGGTTTGGTCGCTGAGCCACCAATCCATCGCTCCAAGCGAGGATTCATGTGTTCTTCGCGAACCCAGAATTTCATGTGGTCGCCCAGCGACCAGTAGCGACCACCAGCGACCAGACGTCGCCAGGCTTCGCTCTGAGCGATGAACTGTCTGCCTTTTTTAGTTTGTTCCATCGCTGGTAGTCGCCCAGCGACCATGCCCTGATTTTGAGAAATTTCTTGATGTTGTATGATAATTATGAGTGTATAACATGCTTAGATTTGATCTTATAACATGTTATTGATTTGGATTGATTGAATCTTGAGTTAGTATGATGATGAAATGCTTTTACGTATGTAATTGATTGAAAATCAAGATGATGAACTATGATTAGCTAAGATGTTAAGTGTGTTGTATCTTGCTTGAATGTATGCCTTAATGATGATATATTGATGTGTTGAGATAAGTTAATAATAACTTAAAGAAGGAATAATAGGAATGAGTGGCCTATTATTTATGAGTAGAGTATAGTATTATCATCACTACTTGGTATGTGTACATTCATGCATTCATTCTTGAGTCGGATATTAGGATCATGTGGATTCTAATAAAGAGGATATCAAATGATAATATTTGATAAAGACGGATATTAGAGGTGAGATACTCTAATAAAGACGATGGTACCACATGCATTAGATATGTCTAGGGTGACATATGTTGTGTGATTGCACTAGTTTGCATTAGGGAATTATGTGATCTAATTGATAATTGATAATTGGTAAATGTGATTGCATTCCAATGTGATTCTATGAATATTTGGATTGTGTGGATTTGATTAGATGATTTAATTCTTGTTAATGAGTATGATATTACTATGTTGTTGTAGATTGCTAATACAAAGTGGTATATGCATGAAATTAGTTATTATATTTGTTTATATAATATAAGTATACACTATACTTAATATTATAGCCTTGAATTATAACTAACTCTCTATTTTTGTGTATGTGTAATGGTTTGGGTCCAGATTCTCCACTCGAGGAGTAATTCCGTGGCTTTTGGAGTTTAGCTCGTGAGGACTAGCATAGCTTGGTAAGGTGAAGGATAGGAGGATCCCTAGAAACTTAGAGTTTTAGGATATGCTCTGATACTTGTAACCTTGCTTAGACTAGTATTCGGTTCTTTGTTTCTTTGAGATTTTATGTATGACCTTGCTACCTATATTGTCTTATCTTTGATTACTTGTTGGATTATCTTGGATTATGTGCTAGGTCTTCATTGTGGAAGTTCCTAGTTGAGGTTGTAATATGTTTTATAACTTGCATGCTTGAGTTAATTGCTATAACTTATTTAGTATAGTAATTTGATGCTTCCGTTGGTTTAAAGTTAATTAAATGCATGGTTTTAGTTACTTTGTGTTAAGTAATGTTCTTGATGATTTGTATGTTGAATGATTTAAATTAAGTATTGCATGCGAATCGATTAGGAGCGTTACATAGTCCACATAATTTCAAACTTATTTATATGGCAGATATCTCTTTGGTTCCTGCAATTGTTAGTAGCTGAAAATTCTAATAATAAAGGACAATGGTCCGAGCGGTATCTAGTTAGATGATTATTACTATAATAAGGAAATTTCGCAATCCAATCAGTAGAGGCAAGAAATCTATCAAGCCTAGATCGAATGTGGTGATGGTCTTCTTGTCTGTTAGTCCAGGTATAGATGTCGCCACGATAGCCGAGATCCTGTAGATTATTTATACTTATAGCATTTCTGAAACTGGATGCTAATCCCAGATCAATGTCACTTCCTCCCCATTTTTCATCGTTTGCTAGGATCATATTAAAATCTCCAAACAGCAGCCAGTTTGGATCAACATTCGTGTCAGCTAAATCATTAATTAACCTGCAGGTGAGGTACTTATTATGGTGTTGAGGGTAACCATAAATTCCTGTAGCTCTCCATCTACTAGAATCACACAAATTAAGAATAAGCACATCAATATAGTTAAAACTAAAGTCTTTTATTTCCACATTAATATTGTCTACATTCCAAAGTAAAATCAGACCCCCAGCTTTGCCTCCACCAGTGGTGGAATAGTCAATAACATGGGATTTATATCTAGTATCAAGTTTTGACAAAAAAGGAACATTAGTGCCTGAAACTTTAGATTCCATAAGAAAAACGAGATCAGGCCAGTTGGTGTTAATGAGCTTTTTTAATGCTCTGACTGTCTTGGGGTTACCAATCCCTCGACAGTTCCACCATATCGCAGCACGATGGAGTAACTTGGCGCCCAAGCTGATGAAATGCACATGATCAGTTATAAAATTGAACTGAATCTTCACATCGTACTGCGATGGACCTATCGCAGTACGATGCCTTGCTGAGGCCCGTTACGAAAACTATAAATAGAGCCTCCCTTTCATTGTTTTAATCATTCAGAAATAGTAGAACACTCTCTACTATAAGGAGAGGTTCAGAGGAGCTCTATTGGGCATAGTTTTCTCCCCTTACGGGAAAACTAACTCAGCAAGGTATGTTTTCTTTAGGCTTTTATGTTTAGGTTATAATTTATTTATTGTAATTTAAATATGTAGTCTTTTGTAATAGATGCTTTAGGTTGTGGTGGAGAAGATGAACTCCCCAGTGAATATTTGGAGTCTGTGACTGAGTCTAAGTTATAATAAATGATATTTAAGTATTATGTTTGTTATTTACTTTCATGCACTTAATAACGTTTCTCGTAATATGGCCGGATAAGCGGGAGCGCCCATAGAATTGATATTAGGTTTTTAACTTAATATGGTCCGGAACTACTAGTAAATAATGCTAGGTGTATAGAGACGGTAACGTCCTGAACTAGTCGTGAATGAGCGGTTAGAGGAGGAATCATGAACTAGGTGTGAACTGAGCACTTAAATGATGAATAGCCCGATACTAGGATCTAGAGGTTAATTGGTGAAGATAATAATGCATGTTTATAAACAACTCACTTAGTAATTAGGGTATGTGACACATCGAGGTTAGGCTCTCGTAGGTACCTTAGTTATGAACGTAGGGAAACTTTAATAGACATAGTGTAACAGTAAGGTGTTACTACAACAAGGAAAAGTCATCGCCGAACATTAATCTGAATAACTATGTTATACACCGGTCATGCCAAATATGAAGAAGGGAGGGAGTCCAACCACCATACCTATCCTCTATATTTCTTGAATCTATATTTATACATTCTGTTATTTATTTTATCGCAAGCATTACGCTACTTTTTATAAAACCTTTTTCCAAAAACTCAAAGCGAATGCAAACTATCCAAACTTAAATAACGCTAGTGAAGCTTCGGCACGATCCCTGTGGATTCGAACTCATTCTAGACACCTAGAGTGTGAATTATTACTCGACGACAGACTGGTGCACTTGCCAGACCGTAGTCAGATACCATTGAGGCAAACTAAAAGATTATCACACTAATGAGAAAAACAAAGAGATGAATTAATCTCTACACAGCCTATAAACCAATACCAAGAAAAACAAACTATATGATCCATCAGTTGTGACACATTCTGTAAATCTCTCCTAAACATAATACTCTGAGAGAGAGCGAGAGAGAGAGAGAGAGAGAGAGAGAGAGAGATTTAATATGATGAGTTGCTTGTGTGTTGGGCGCTGCCCTACTATGCGCTATTCATGGCGAGAGATATTCAAATGATAAAATAACTTTTATGTAAATCAAATCCAAACAAAAACTTTTCCAACAAAAAGTACAAATTATATTAATTTGCATAAATATTACATGACAACAAACATAAATTATTTTAGTTAGAAAAAAACATAAATTATGGTTTTATTTTTTTCTAAATGCATGGATAACTGAAATAGTCATGCACTATGTACAACTTGTTTTCTTATTATTAAATTAAAGGTAAATAGACTTTTATAATCCCTTGTAAAGTATGCGAGTTTTGTTTTACCCCCTTGTAATGTTTTTTTGAGATAACCCCCAAAATTCGTCTACTTCACAGAGGGTAAAAGCTTATTTACTCTTAAATGAATAAGTCAAATCATTTTTCATTTGTCTAATGATCAAATATATTGATTCAACGGTAAAAATTAATTTGTACATAATACGATTAAGTCTTATTTATCTCATTTGTACAACATATATATATATATATATATATATATATATATATATATATATATATAAACAAAGATGTAACACAATTGACCTTCCTAAAAGGTGCGTGTGGATTGCATGCTGTTAGGATTTAACTGCAGGGTCCTGCAGTAGGCTTTTTTAGCCATGCTAATTCACATCCAATTTTTTATTTTATAATTTATTTATATTATTTAAATAATAGTAGATAGATTTTGCCTTACAGTGTCACACCCTGCAGTTGAACTCAACTGCAGATAATCGTGGTCCATGTAAGGTCTTTATTCTCCCTTTACCCTCAATAGTACATATAGGAGTATATTTTAAAATTCAAAGTTACTCTTGTAAATTTTATTAGTTATAAAATTCCATCACTCCTAAACTAGAAAAAGCACGACAAACAACTTGAAATTTGGAAAATCCAGAAAGTTTGGCCAATTTCTCATATTGTTTCTCAGTTCTTTCTCTTCCACCAACTGTGATGAACATGAGATTATCAAGAGTTGAAACAAGTTTAGATTCTTCAGATTCTGTTGGTTCTTCCGGCAATATGAACTCCACAAGAATCATCTTCCCATTTGGTGAGAGAGCTTTGTGACAATTGCTTAAAAATTCTATGCATTTTTCATCTGACCAATTGTGACACACAGCCTACAATTATGTGACAAAAAATTGTACTTAGCACTTTAATTAAAATATCAGATATAATAATTATAAATCTATCAAGACTAAAGTAATTAATTAATATAGGAGTACTTACCTTGAGTATCATGGCATCACCCTGTGGAACACTTGCAAACATATCTCCTCCAACATGCTCAATGCCTAAAAAAACGTTATTATACTTTATTAATTAATTATATAATATTCAAGGAAATAAAACAAATATTGTTAAAAGATTCTCTTATGTATGTTCAAATTTTTTTTTTTTTTGTCAAATAGCAAAATGGTTAGAAACTCCATCATGAAAATGGATAAGTGGGATGACTGAGATTCAAATTTCAACCCTTTATATATATAATGTTATTCTGTCAATTGAACTAAGTTTACATAACTTTTTATACGTTCAAATATTATAATAAGATTTTTTATGTACGTTCGCTATAAGATGACGTACATGTTGATAAATGATAATGATATATGCGATGAAATATTATTTGTTACCTGGAAGTGGTGGTGCATTTTCAATAACCTGAGGCAGATCAAAATTAATTCCTTTTATTGATGGGTACTTAGATATAATCATTTTGAGATTTTGTCCACTTCCACCACCAACATCAACCAATGTTGATATTCCTTCAAATCCATTGTATATTTCAAGCATTCTTTTCATCTCTGTTGCACAAATATCAACCATTGACTTGTTAAATATTTGGTTCATTTTCTTATCCTTTCCCATATATTCATACTTTGTCACTCCATGAGTGTTCTTGAACAAATCAATATCTTCATCAACCACTGCTTCCTTAAAGTTCATCCTGAAATTAAAGAGATTAAAACTTAAACACTTGAACAAAATAGGATTATAAGTTAATACAATCACATTATTCTGTGTATTTAATTCTACGATGACAAAAAATAATTATGAATGAATCGATTAAGTAAAATTAATTATTACTAAAAGTTAAACTAATGTAAAAAGATTTACGTCTGAATATAATTATATAAAATTGGATTGAATAAGTTATCGAATATGAATTTAGTCAACTTGTTATTTTTATATGATGTCCAAGATAACTGATTTTCATAAGGCTTATAAAAAAAAATCATAAGTTTTTGTAACAAACATTTTCTCTTTAACTAAATATGTCCCGTGAGCTTAGCTCAATTGGTAGGACAATTGCATTATGTATGCAGGGAACCGGGGTTCGATCCCCGGTCATTCCACTTATCCACCTTAAGAATAAAATTTCGAGCCACTAGACTACTAGACCAAATATATATATATATATATATATATATATATATATATATAATTACTTATATGTACCTTAAATAAATGAGAATTTAATTAAACATTACTTTATTCAAACATTTATGTTCCTACGAGCAATAAATTTGTATTAGAATTAAAATGACTTATCAAACTTGTAACAATGCAGGATAACATAGAAATGTGGTGAATGAAGCTAAGTAGCCACGACTTTCATCGGGGACAAGGTATTTTCCAACCATCAAGAGTCCAAAAACTCTCTAAGTTCTACCGTCCTCGATAGGTCGAGTGGCAGAAGTAAGAAAGGAATAACTAGCAAGCAAACACAACATACGGTCAAGCCTGTTAGGCAAGTCTGAGTGTTGGGTTGATGGTTGCAATTCAGAAGCAATTTCGGATGGTGACATGAAAGCACCAGGTGGTGTTGCCTTAGCTATGAGCTCCATTGCCATAGCTATGAGCTCAATTTGAGATCAATAGCAGCATTTAACATTGCTGGATAAACAAAATTAGTGGTAAGTACCATTGCTGGAAGACAAGCACTATCCTTATTTTGGTATGAGGTAGCACTAATTTGGTTATTCTCCTCCTTAGTAATAGAATCTCCTATTTTTTTTATTAGTGCTAATGATTTTGTTTTCTTTCTTTTAGTTGTTGTTCTGTTTGCTTAATTGCTTGATTATTTTCATAAGACATTGTGCTCTTTTTATAGGCAAAATAAAAGCATATATACCTCCAATTCTAAGACTTTGCACTTCTTTATCGTTTGTGGTAGGAGTTTTTTTCGTAATTTTTTTATAGATAGACGAAATAACAAGTCATTGAAAACTTACATAGAAAGTGGAGAGACCAATATTTGAACCCCGGTCAAGACGTCTAACACTAGCAGTTTCAACAATCTTCTCTATGAGGCCAGTAAACCAAAAATAATTGTGTACGATTTAATTTAATTTATATTGTATTGTTATTTTACATATGTATTTATTAATTAGCTGTCACATTATTTAATGAATGTGGTATATCATATATTTTTAAACATACTACATGAGGTATTAATACATTTATTAAATGTATGTATAAAATAATATTATAGTGACCTTGCATAAAAATTAAACTCAATTGTATATTAACCATTGGATTTTTTTTTTTTAATTAAGTAATCTATTGACTGGAAATTTCATACCACTAAATTGTATATTAACCATTGGATTATATTCCTCATTCATATACTAACTTGAGCGTTGTAGTGCTAACATTTTTGCAGGTACCTTCTCCCTCAAAGAAACTATAAATCGATCGTTCATCCTCAACAATCACCAACTACCAGCTTATCACCATGAATTAAGACTATCATTTCTGAACAATCAGTTCAAGATATATTTATAAAAAGGATAATATAAATTCATCTAATAAATGTATAGAGGGTATCATATATATATTTAAGGACAATTTTTATTTTTTTTAAAATTATATTGTTGTATAATTAGAGACACAAGGAATATAATTTTTTTTAGTAACTTAGTGTCTAGACTTACACCATAAGTATGGAGAAGAGGGGAATTCGGCGTTCAAATTTGAAACCCCTAGAGGCTAGAATAATGTTCATGTAGTAGCTAGAAAATAAGTTACCCGAACAGGACAATATTTGAATAAAATGAATTGGACAATAAATTTGCAACTAATTAAAACCAGTTGTAGAGAGGCAAGCTTCAAATTGTAACTTAAGCTCATCAATTCATTTTTTTTGTACAAGTTTGAATCAATTTAAGAATATCAAACATGTCAAAATTAAAAAAATTTCGAAGAACATGTTAAAATTGATTGAATACACCTCTAAAACCAATTTTACATTTTTCAACGGTGCAATCAAACATACATATCGTGTTTTACTATCTTTGATCCTTTTTATAAATAACAAATTATTTTTTAAATTCATTGAATAATGATATATTTGGTCTCTTATAAAAAAAAAGACACGAAGTAAAGCATAATAAATGTAATATTCAATATTTAGCTCTCACTCTCACATAAACACAATCTTTTCACTATCTAAATCATTTAACCACTAACCAAAACATTAAACTCAAGTGGTTAACAAGTTCCTCCGGCCTAAGACGAATTGTTTAAGAGAATCCGAGTTTAATTTTTGATTGAAACAATTCTTGGTCAGACTTTACTTACCTCGCAGCCGAACTCTGAATTACCGCGGCTGAACTCTAAATTCTTGGTCAGACTTCACTTGGCAGAGTTAACGCAAAAAAAAAAAAAAAAAATCATTTAACCACTTAACTAGGTTTAAAAAAGACTTTAGCTACATTTAATTTATAGGAAAATCTATAACAACTTTATGAGCATTTAAGAAATCAAAAGATATAACAACTTTTGTTTAGATCGGAAAATATGTACGGTTCGATCCCCTGCAACTGCATTGGGAAAGAGATTGAAACCACTTGATGTCAGAACTCACCCTAAACTCTGGACTAGCCCCCTTCCCCTAAGAACTAGAGGGTGAAAACAAAAAAAAGTGTATTTTTTATTTTGACAACCGTTTAACTTGTATTTTTAAAACAGTTTTTTTATATAAGTTTATTAAACAATGGTTTTAACTTTTAAGACACTTATTAACATGACCTTAATTTATAATATAATCATTTTTTAAAATATTCTATTAAATATATATTATTGTGCATAAATTTTACTAGTATTAAGTATTCCTTTTTTTTCTTGGTGTATTATTTAGCTTATTCTTATAAGATGTTAGCGATAACTTATTTTCATAAGTTTTTTTTAAATAATAACTGAAATAACTTACCAAACTTGTAACAATGCAGGATAACATAAAAAGGTGGTCATTGATGCCAAGGAGACTCTACTTTCATCAGGGACAAAGTATTTTCCGACCATTGAGAGACCGTAAACTCTCTCAATACCATTCTCAGTGGTTCGAGTCGAAGAAGTAAGAATAGAATAACTAGAAAACAAACGCAACATTCGGTCAAGCCTGTTTGGCAAGTCCGAATGTTGGGTCGATGGTGGCAATTTAGAAGCAATTTCTGTTGGTGACATAAAAGCAGCAGGTGGTGTTGCCTTAGCTATAATCTCAAATAAATTGAGATCAATAGCAGCATTTAACACTGCCGAATAAACAAGATTACTGGTAAGTACCATTGCTGAAAGACAAGCACTGTCCTCTGTTTGTTCTGAGGAAGCACTAATTTTGTTATCCTCTTTAGTAAAATAGGAATCTCCCATTTTTTTATTAGCACTAACGACTTTGTTTTTTTTTTCTTCTTTAGTTGATGTTCTGTTTGCTTGATTATTTTCATTTCGACATTGTGATCTTTTTATAGACAAAATATATGTAAACGTGTACCTCCAATCCAAGACTTTGTGCTTCTTTGACGTTTACACATTCAATAATTTGAGCTATATGTATTAATTTTTAAGTACTTGACTTTTAGAAGATACGGTACTATTCTAGGTAAGGATGTAAAATTATCCCGGTTGTTTTGACTTTTTTTTCAAATGGATTTTATAGTATTATATTTATATAGGGTCTGTTTATTTCAGCTTTAAAAAAATAGATTTTTTCTTTATATTTTTGAAAATAGATTTTGTAAAATCGTTTTTCAAAATATTACAAGTTTACCAAATAAAATGGTTTACCAATTAAAATATTTTTTAGCAACTTAGTTCTTTGATAGATAAATATGATAGTATATTTTTTTGAGGAAATCACCATTTTGACATTAGAATTGTAATTCATTGTCATATTAGTCAAATGTCTTTTTTGAAATTAATACTCATCGAGATAAATCAAACAACATCTCATATGTTAATATTTGCATGTGTATATTAGTAGAAAAATATGATCAAATTAGGTCAAATGAATAATACACTATATCAAAATTAGATCATTATTTTGGGATGGATAGAGTATTCACTTTGGTCATATTAGAAGGAACATAATTTTATTCACTCTATAATAAATTAAGAACCAAATTGAATGGTTTTAAAGTAATTCTTTTGATCAAGGCGGATAAAGTAGGACTAAATTGAATGGTTTTAAAGTATGGGGTCAAATTGCTTTAACTTCTATAAATTAAAGGACCAAATTTACGCTAACCCAAAGTTCTAGATTTGACCTTTGAATTAGGCATCCAACAGTGTTAAAATTCTTTGGGAGAATTTTCCAGTCATTTGAGTCCCACAATACTTGAGGGATTAGTTTCTACATTTAAGCGCAAATGATATCCGATTTAAGCCATAAAAAGGACCAGATTTACAGGTTTTAAAATGAAGGGACTGAACTAATTTTTAAATTAAATTAAGTGACAAAATAGATCTCTAAGCCTAATTAAATAAAATTAAAAAGAGTTAAATATATATGTTTTTCTTCTCCATAGTAAATTTTATTTTATAAAATAAAACCGCATGCTTTTATCGCATAAAAATGTTCTATTTTGTTTTTAGTCTCTAATGGATAAATTTTTGGCTTGTCTTTGACAATTTTTTAATATAATATGAACTTACAAGTTTAACATAATATATAGACATATATATTTTGATTATAAAATGGTCATAACATTGACATTAATATGAGCATAAATTATTTATTAAAGATTAAAAATTAAATAAACTTTTTAAGAAATGAAAATATATAATTTTTTTATTGTGACGAAACGAAAATCAAAATTCACAGTTTTTTTTTTTTTATAAATTAAGAGCTTGTTCTAGATATTTGGGAGACATCCCAACTAAGTTGACACCTCTATCTCACCCTATCCTCTATCTATATCTCATATTATTAAAAAAGAAAAAAAGTTAATTACAATTAAGGGGAAACTAGGCCTAACCCCAAAGAGACAAGAAAAATAAAAAATTCAAGTAGTACGGTAATGAGAAAATCAATGCACAAAAGCATGACCAAGATTATCTCATCACCATCTTCATCAACCGGTGTAAAAACAGGTTTAGCTCTGGTGTTGCGTCCTCATCTCGTGCAACCGTCCCAGCAACATATCGCCCTGTAAGCATGGCATGGAATAATTGAGTCAAGCCATATTTAATTTGAATGAAAATAATGTTAGTAATAATTGAGTAGTTGTTTTTTAAGAGGAGAATGATATTATGCTAAGTGTAGAGGCTTATTCCAGAATATTGGGTCAAAATAAAGTGGCATTTGGCTTTTTAAATCGTTTCTAGTCCAATATTATTGGATTGACCGTGCGGCTAATTGATTCCAGCAGATGTAATTACAGTGATGTTTGCGGCAGAGGATCCGAATTGCATTTGTTGTAATACGGATTATCTGTAGCAAATATCATTAATTAGAGTTATATCTGCTGCAATACATTAGCCGTACGGTAAATAGGATCCAAATGGTGAGAAACATATTAAAAAGAATAGTTAATTAATACTAGTTTTATATAGAAAGCCTCATGCCACTTTTCTTTATAATTTTTTTTTATATAACGTGCCACTTTTTTTTGATTCAATATTTACATAATAAATTTAATCAAAAATTAAATAAAATATACATAATATTTTTTAGCATTCATAAAAAAATGGTTTACCAAATAAAATATTTTTTAGCAACATAGTTCTTTAATAGATAAATATGATAGTATATTTTTTTAGGAAATCACCATTTTGACATTAGAAGTGTAATTTGTTGTCATATTAGTCAAAAAAAATTTAAATACTCGTGGAGACAAATCAAACATCTCATATGCGAATATTTGTATATTTATATTAATATAAAAATATGGTCAAAGTATGTCAAAATGAATAATACATTGAGTCAAAATTAGGTCATTTATTTTGGAACGGGAGAATATTCATTTTGGTCATATTAGAAGGAACAAAATTTTATTCACACTATAATAAATTAAGGACCCAATTGAAAGTTTTTAAAGTAATTCTTTTGATTAAGGCGGGTAAAGTAGGACTAAATTGAATGGTTTTAAAGTATGGGGCCAAATTGCTTTAAATTCTATCAATTAAAGGACCAAATTTACGCTTACCCAAAGTTTTAGATTTGACATCTGAATTAGGCATGCAACAGTGTTAAAATTCTTTGGAAGAATTTCTCACTCATTTGGGTCTCACAATGCTCGAGGTATTAGTCTTTGCAGTTGCGCACAAATGATATCTGATTTACGCCAAAAAAGGATCAGATTTACAAGTTTTAAATTGAAGGGACTAGACTAATTTTTAAAATAAATTAAGTGACAAAATAGATCTCTAAGCCTACGTAAAATTAAAAAGAGTTGAATATCTTTTTCTTCTCTACAGTAAACTTTATAAAATAAAACCACATGTTTTTATCGCTTAAAAATGTTCTATTTTGTTTTTAGTCTAATGGATTAAATTTTGGCTTGTCTTTGACAATTTTTAAATATAATATGAACTTACAAATTTAACATAATATATAGACATGTTTTGATTATAAAATGGTCATAACATTAACATTAAAATGAGCATAACTTTGTCATTAAAAATTAAATAAACTTTTTAAGAAATGAAAATATGTAATTTAATTTTTTTATTGTGACGAAAATCAAAATTCACAAATTTGATTGGGAAAAAAACATATTTAATTTTTTGTAAAATAAAAACATATTGAGTCAAGCCATATTTAATTTAAATGAAAATAATGTTAGTAATAATTGAGTAGTTTGTTTTTTAAGAGGAGAATGATAGTATGTTAATTGCAGATGCTTATTCCATAATATTGGGTCAAAATAAAATGGCATGCGGCTTTTTTAATTGTTTCTAATCCAATATTATTGGTTGATCTTGAGGCTAATTGATTGCAGCTGGTGTGGTTGTATTGATGTTTGCGGCAGAGGATCCGAATCACATTAGTTGCAGCACGGATCATCTGCAGTAAATATCACTGCGCCATATCTGCCGTAGTACATTAGCTGTACAATAAATAGGATTCAAATGGTGAGATATATATTGAAAAGCCTCATTAACTAATCCTGGGTTCAATCTTCAACTTCATTGAAAAGTAAATATATTTCAAAATCTTTGTGCCCACGAAGAAGTTGTTCCTTTTAAGCACCAAACTAAATATACACTCTCATTGTGGAGTAAAATATTTGGGCTCTATATAGAAAGACGACCTTCTGTGAGCTTAGCTCAGTTGGTAGGGACATTGTATTATATTTGGGGTGTGAATCACACTTATTTATTAAGGGTGGAATTTCTATCTACTGGATTACTTGAAAAAAAAATGAAAAAAAAGGAAAGATGTCCATCATTCTTCACTTTTTACTGATTCCACACTTAATAATTTGGGATTTGGATCCTCTCCAATTTTCTCTCCAACGTTTTCTCTCCTTTTCTTAATCGAATGGTTGTTAAATTATAAAGAATAAAAAATATACTTAAGGAGAGAGAGAGAGAGAGAGAATAAGTAAATGAATGGTTAAGATCTATCACATGACCAATATGAGAGGAAAAAATTAGAGAGGATCCAAATCCAATAATTTGTAATAAAATATCAACGGCATTCGGCAATGAATATCATACTATTTTATTTTTTTTGATCCAGATTTTATTTTATATTTTATTTTTTTTATTGATCCAGATTTTAAGTTTTTTAAGTAATAAATAAGTCTTTTACTATTGTAAGAGTATCTTCCACAGTGATACTCCCTTCGTCCCTTTTTATAAGACCTAGTTTGACAAAAAAATTGTCTCTTTTTATAAGACCCTTTTGCAAATATCAATGCCATTGATTTTTTTTCCAAAACTACCCTTATTTACTTTACATATTTTTTTGAATAGCATTTAATACTTTTTTGTAAGTGGGTGCCATCACTTAGAGTAAACATGGAAAATCAATATAATTTGGCAATCAATTTAATATTAAGACCAACTTTTTTAAAACTCATGTTTTGTCAAACTAACTCTTATTTTAAATAGGGATGGAGGGAGTACTACATTGAGTATCATACATCACTAATAAGTGGTTCCTACAATGTCATATAATAGTTTTGCAACTCATACATATTTTGCTCCAATGATGATATCACTTTGAGTATCATAAATTACAAGCAAGTGGTACCTTATATTTAATTTGATATAAAAAAGTAATATTAAATTGATGATACAGTATCTTAAATAAGATACCGTATCATCAATTATGATGCTCTCTATAATGCCACGTTATAAAATTTCAATGATAAAAAAAAATAAGGTACAAATTATTAGTTTATAAAACTCTCTTAAATACTCTTATTGGAGATGCTCTAACTGATACGAACCACACACTAATATGCATCATAAAGAGATTACAAGGCATCCCAATAACTCTTATGCCTATTATTCGAGATTGCAATAATGTCAAAACCTTTATACAATAGCTTAATGATCAACTCGGATCTCTAGGGCAAATTCTTTAGTCTTGGTGCCTCTGATTGGCTTGATTGGAATTTTTCGAATGTTGATATAGATATGTTCATGGCCGTGAAAATAATACTTTGGCGTGAAAATAATGATATGGGTACGAATCATTAGTTCACTTTGTTTTTTAAGATCATAATATGTTTGATTTATCTAGTCAGTATCATGAATTAAATAAATTAAATCTAATACAATATAAGAAAGTTGTTGTCCCTGGTAAGGACAACAATAACCTTGCTTAAGAAACTGCCACTTGGCAATATTGAGGGCAATTGATGTCCAAAATTTTAGTAACTAAACTAAATGAAATTTCAACCAAGCCATTTTCCAACCAAACCAAGCCATATTTCACCCTTTGTGAGAGACCAAGTCCCTTTCACATGAGCCATGGTTGAATTTGGACCAAGCCAGTTCAGAATAAATAATAAAAAATTGAATCAAGGACAACATTTTTGCTTTGGGAAGAGGTTCTTTTGCTTTGACAGCAAAGACCGACATATGAGAGCCATTTTTCATCATTGCTCTTTTCACCTTTTGTACTTTTTGCAATTTCAAATTTCAAATGTATTCCCTCTCCCTCTTTGTCTCACTTTATATTCAATATTATCTTCTCTTTGTTCATTCATCTTCTTTCTATTTTCACTCACTTTCTCTCTATTTTTCTTCTGCACTTTTTACTACTACTAATAATGCTAATTTAATATTCTCTAATGTTAGTTTCTTAATTTTAACATTGTATTTTTTTCTTTCCTTTTCAGGATGCAACTACTATGTTCTTCAAATTTCTTTTTATGTAAGCTATTATCTAATTTCTTTTCATAAGTTCTTCAAATTTAATCTTCCTCTAATATTGTTTGCAGATGTTGGATGTTAGAGAAACTATAACAAAGAAGAAACTTTCTTTAAACAAAGGTAATGTCTCTCCCCTAACTTATTTCAAATTCTATGATATATAGATCCATTTCTTCATTCTTTTTCTTCTCAATATGACTTTTTTTTATCTTCATTTTATCTTTTCTTCATTCTTTATCTTCACTTTTCTGATCAATAAAAATGTATTTTGCAAGATGGTTGAATGATATTCTTAGCCCTGCATAAAACACCAGTAAGTTAAATAAAGCATAAACATTGTCTCTTTTCTTATTAAAAAAATGGAAATATTGTTTTTATCAAGTACATAATTATTATTAGACCTAAAAATAAAGGAGTTTGATTTTGGTTAAAAATCAAACTTTAGATCTAAAACTAGAAATAAAACTAAAGTTAGATCTAAAAACTAAATTTTGGCTAAATGATGAGAAAACAAAGCCAGAGTTTGATTTTGGTTAAAAAGAAAAACTTTAGATCTAAAAATTTCAATAAAACTAGAGTTTCTCTACTAATTATATCTTAAAGGTACAAAATAAACAAATCTAGAAAGAAGGAAAGAAGAGAGCTTTAGATGTTGAGTTTCTCACTACTGTTTATTTGTTGTCTTTCTTGAACTTATTTTCTTTATTTGTTGTCTTTCTTCCAAAAGTTTTGATTTTTTAAATTTTTATTTTTCAGGTATATTGTATAAGATGCAGCAGGATAAAAAAAGATGGAATTTTAGTTGATATTCTACAAAAGACTTCAACAAATCTATCAATTGTTTCAAATCTACCATTCAGTTAGTTTGTTAGAGGAGATGGAATTTTTCTCACTTCAAAAAAAAAATATTGAGAGAATTGTAACCGGTATCGCATAAAATTAAAAATGCTTCTTTTTAATTTACCAAAAATAAATCATGAGCTACTAAAAAAATAAAAAAAATTGATATTGTGATAAATAACATTTTTTATTTTTATTTCTTTTTAGTTCAGTTTAAAAAATATACAAAAATTCAAATAGAAATAACATTATAAAAATATATATTTATCAAAAACAACCAAACCAAATTCACAAAAAACGCAGCAACTAAAAAATGGGAAAAATAGATTACAAACAAATAACAAAAATATATACAGACTACTTATTTTGGAAATATTTGTGTGAATTTGGGGCTCAGATCTTGAAAAAATATGTATAAAATTTACAAGACTCAAACTTAACTTTCATTTGTTGTTGTTAATGCATGTGCTAGAGAAAGTAGAGGAGTGGAGAACAACACGAAGTCACAGCCGTTGGTGTATAGATCGAAAAATAGACATGTTAATAGATAACTTACATGATAAACGTTATGAATTTGGTGCTAAACTCCATGGATGAATTATAGATACCGGGAAATGGTGGAGATCCGGTATAACCATCACAAATTTGAAAAATTAAATGGAGGAAAAGCAGGTAAACGATGAGAGAAGAAGATTTGAGACTGATTAGTGGTGGGGCGCCGCAACAATAGGTGGCGGCTGGGGTTTGTGTGAGGGAAGAGAGGTTTTGTGTTTATTAGGTTAATAGAGAGAGAAGTTTGTAACTTTGAAGTGAGAGAAATGGCAATAGTAAAAGAGAAGTGAAATGAGAAAGTTATACGGACTCCAAAAAATATTAATCCAAAGCCTATATGGACTTCAAACTAAATTTCAATTTAGTTAATTTTAAATTATTAATAACTCAATTAAATTAATATGATAGTATTATGGTCAAAGAGAAAAACAATGAAAAATAAATGGCGACAGTTTTATTGTGAGTACTAACTTTTTTGTTATTTAAAGTTGCAATTTTATTTTTATCAAAAAATAAGTTGACAATTTTATCGCTGATAAAAGTTTTAATATCAATTTACGAGTTATTTACATATAAAACATAAAACATCCACGGGAAGATGACAAGTTTTATAGTTGGTAAAAAAATTAAAATCACTTTGAAAGTTATTAATGATAAAAATTTATAATTCACAGGGAGATGACATCTTTATCGCTGATAAAAGTTTTAAAATTAATTTGCATGTCATTACTGATAGAACATTCACGGGGAGATGACAATTTTTAAAATTGATAAAAATTTTAAAATCACTGTTACAAGTTATTATTGATAAAAATATATAATTCACAGGGAGATGACAATATTATCGCAGATACAATTTTTAAATTTAATTTACAAATCATTATTGATAAAACATTTATAGGAAAATGACAATTTTTATAGTTGATAAAAATATTAAAATCACTTTATTTTCTATTGTATTCATTTGGCCCACAAAATTGCTATACTACGGGAAATATATTACTGATTTAAATAAGGGAAATATTTAATTATAATGTATTAAATAAGTGATAAAAATTTTAAACTACACGAAACCTTTTTTTCTTTTATAAGAAAATTACGGGAAACATTTAACTATAATGTATTAGTATGAGAGACGATTTAATTTGTGTGTAGTGATAGTGTAACATTTTTTTCAGGTGCATTCAATCAAATCACGACATGTTGGTATTTGTTGAAATATTATAGGAACAAATCTATTAAAGTCAATCTCTTTAACTATAGTGAGTTTTTTTAATACACAAATGTTAGTTGTTAGTAGTACATATTGTTAAAGGGGGAAATGTTAGTGGTTTAGTAAAAAAAAAGTAGATTTAGTAAAATAACTCTCATATATATTCAACAAATTTTTTTTCAATTTTAATTGGCAAAATGCAACTTATAAAACTATCGGCGTAACGTTACGACAAATCAATTGTGATTTGATTACATATCATAACTCTAAGATGTATAAATGTATAGTTAATTTACATATAATTTTTTCATCAAGTTGTAACTTTAAAAATTAGTAACTAAATAAAAAAAAACGCGTAACGTTACGACCCGTCCGATAGGACGGGTTATCTACTAGTATTCAACGGTAATGATCATTTTTCATTTGTCTTAAATGAATAAGTCAAATCATTTGTCATTTGTCTAATGATCAAATATATTGATTCAACGGTAAAAATTAATTTGTACATAATACGATTAAGTCTTATTTATCTCATTTGTACAACATATATATATATATATATATATATATATATATATATATATATATATATATATATATATATATATATATAAACAAAGATGTAACACAATTGACCTTCCTAAAAGGTGCGTGTGGATTGCATGCTGTTAGGATTTAACTGCAGGGTCCTGCAGTAGGCTTTTTTAGCCATGCTAATTCACATCCAATTTTTTATTTTATAATTTATTTATATTATTTAAATAATAGTAGATAGATTTTGCCTTACAGTGTCACACCCTGCAGTTGAACTCAACTGCAGATAATCGTGGTCCATGTAAGGTCTTTATTCTCCCTTTACCCTCAATAGTACATATAGGCTTTGTTTGCGAGTTTGGAGGGGAGGGGAGGGAATGGTTTTGAAAAAAAGGAAGAAACAAGTGGAAGGAATAGAGAAGTTTGGGAGGGAATGAGCTTGGAGGGTTATTTTTTCTTCATAACACAAAAACCCCCCAATTTGGGGGAACTCAAAAATTGTATTGGATGGGGGTTTGGAGGGGGTTTGGAGGGTTTATATGAATTCTTCAAATTTAATTAATGTTGTTATAATATTCTTAAATTCAAAATATATTAATCATAAATATTTATTTGTCACTCTCTATAAAAAATACTTTCTCAAAAAATGTAAAAGATTTTTCTAATTTTCTCTCTATTTCCCTCCCTCCAAAGCCCTCCCCTCCCTTCCCCTCCAAACTCGCAAACAAAGCCATAGGAGTATATTTTAAAATTCAAAGTTACTCTTGTAAATTTTATTAGTTATAAAATTCCATCACTCCTAAACTAGAAAAAGCACGACAAACAACTTGAAATTTGGAAAATCCAGAAAGTTTGGCCAATTTCTCATATTGTTTCTCAGTTCTTTCTCTTCCACCAACTGTGATGAACATGAGATTATCAAGAGTTGAAACAAGTTTAGATTCTTCAGATTCTGTTGGTTCTTCCGGCAATATGAACTCCACAAGAATCATCTTCCCATTTGGTGAGAGAGCTTTGTGACAATTGCTTAAAAATTCTATGCATTTTTCATCTGACCAATTGTGACACACAGCCTACAATTATGTGACAAAAAATTGTACTTAGCACTTTAATTAAAATATCAGATATAATAATTATAAATCTATCAAGACTAAAGTAATTAATTAATATAGGAGTACTTACCTTGAGTATCATGGCATCACCCTGTGGAACACTTGCAAACATATCTCCTCCAACATGCTCAATGCCTAAAAAAACGTTATTATACTTTATTAATTAATTATATAATATTCAAGGAAATAAAACAAATATTGTTAAAAGATTCTCTTATGTATGTTCAAATTTTTTTTTTTTTGTCAAATAGCAAAATGGTTAGAAACTCCATCATGAAAATGGATAAGTGGGATGACTGAGATTCAAATTTCAACCCTTTATATATATAATGTTATTCTGTCAATTGAACTAAGTTTACATAACTTTTTATACGTTCAAATATTATAATAAGATTTTTTATGTACGTTCGCTATAAGATGACGTACATGTTGATAAATGATAATGATATATGCGATGAAATATTATTTGTTACCTGGAAGTGGTGGTGCATTTTCAATAACCTGAGGCAGATCAAAATTAATTCCTTTTATTGATGGGTACTTAGATATAATCATTTTGAGATTTTGTCCACTTCCACCACCAACATCAACCAATGTTGATATTCCTTCAAATCCATTGTATATTTCAAGCATTCTTTTCATCTCTGTTGCACAAATATCAACCATTGACTTGTTAAATATTTGGTTCATTTTCTTATCCTTTCCCATATATTCATACTTTGTCACTCCATGAGTGTTCTTGAACAAATCAATATCTTCATCAACCACTGCTTCCTTAAAGTTCATCCTGAAATTAAAGAGATTAAAACTTAAACACTTGAACAAAATAGGATTATAAGTTAATACAATCACATTATTCTGTGTATTTAATTCTACGATGACAAAAAATAATTATGAATGAATCGATTAAGTAAAATTAATTATTACTAAAAGTTAAACTAATGTAAAAAGATTTACGTCTGAATATAATTATATAAAATTGGATTGAATAAGTTATCGAATATGAATTTAGTCAACTTGTTATTTTTATATGATGTCCAAGATAACTGATTTTCATAAGGCTTATAAAAAAAAATCATAAGTTTTTGTAACAAACATTTTCTCTTTAACTAAATATGTCCCGTGAGCTTAGCTCAATTGGTAGGACAATTGCATTATGTATGCAGGGAACCGGGGTTCGATCCCCGGTCATTCCACTTATCCACCTTAAGAATAAAATTTCGAGCCACTAGACTACTAGACCAAATATATATATATATATATATATATATATATATATATATATATATATATATATATATATATATATAATTACTTATATGTACCTTAAATAAATGAGAATTTAATTAAACATTACTTTATTCAAACATTTATGTTCCTACGAGCAATAAATTTGTATTAGAATTAAAATGACTTATCAAACTTGTAACAATGCAGGATAACATAGAAATGTGGTGAATGAAGCTAAGTAGCCACGACTTTCATCGGGGACAAGGTATTTTCCAACCATCAAGAGTCCAAAAACTCTCTAAGTTCTACCGTCCTCGATAGGTCGAGTGGCAGAAGTAAGAAAGGAATAACTAGCAAGCAAACACAACATACGGTCAAGCCTGTTAGGCAAGTCTGAGTGTTGGGTTGATGGTTGCAATTCAGAAGCAATTTCGGATGGTGACATGAAAGCACCAGGTGGTGTTGCCTTAGCTATGAGCTCCATTGCCATAGCTATGAGCTCAATTTGAGATCAATAGCAGCATTTAACATTGCTGGATAAACAAAATTAGTGGTAAGTACCATTGCTGGAAGACAAGCACTATCCTTATTTTGGTATGAGGTAGCACTAATTTGGTTATTCTCCTCCTTAGTAATAAAATCTCCTATTTTTTTTATTAGTGCTAATGATTTTGTTTTCTTTCTTTTAGTTGTTGTTCTGTTTGCTTAATTGCTTGATTATTTTCATAAGACATTGTGCTCTTTTTATAGGCAAAATAAAAGCATATATACCTCCAATTCTAAGACTTTGCACTTCTTTATCGTTTGTGGTAGGAGTTTTTTTCGTAATTTTTTTATAGATAGACGAAATAACAAGTCATTGAAAACTTACATAGAAAGTGGAGAGACCAATATTTGAACCCCGGTCAAGACGTCTAACACTAGCAGTTTCAACAATCTTCTCTATGAGGCCAGTAAACCAAAAATAATTGTGTACGATTTAATTTAATTTATATTGTATTGTTATTTTACATATGTATTTATTAATTAGCTGTCACATTATTTAATGAATGTGGTATATCATATATTTTTAAACATACTACATGAGGTATTAATACATTTATTAAATGTATGTATAAAATAATATTATAGTGACCTTGCATAAAAATTAAACTCAATTGTATATTAACCATTGGATTATTTTTTTTTTAATTAAGTAATCTATTGACTGGAAATTTCATACCACTAAATTGTATATTAACCATTGGATTATATTCCTCATTCATATACTAACTTGAGCGTTGTAGTGCTAACATTTTTGCAGGTACCTTCTCCCTCAAAGAAACTATAAATCGATCGTTCATCCTCAACAATCACCAACTACCAGCTTATCACCATGAATTAAGACTATCATTTCTGAACAATCAGTTCAAGATATATTTATAAAAAGGATAATATAAATTCATCTAATAAATGTATAGAGGGTATCATATATATATTTAAGGACAATTTTTATTTTTTTTAAAATTATATTGTTGTATAATTAGAGACACAAGGAATATAATTTTTTTTAGTAACTTAGTGTCTAGACTTACACCATAAGTATGGAGAAGAGGGGAATTCGGCGTTCAAATTTGAAACCCCTAGAGGCTAGAATAATGTTCATGTAGTAGCTAGAAAATAAGTTACCCGAACAGGACAATATTTGAATAAAATGAATTGGACAATAAATTTGCAACTATCTTTGATCCTTTTTATAAATAACAAATTATTTTTTAAATTCATTGAATAATGATATATTTGGTCTCTTATAAAAAAAAAGACACGAAGTAAAGCATAATAAATGTAATATTCAATATTTAGCTCTCACTCTCACATAAACACAATCTTTTCACTATCTAAATCATTTAACCACTAACCAAAACATTAAACTCAAGTGGTTAACAAGTCCCTCCGGCCTAAGACGAATTGTTTAAGAGAATCCGAGTTCAATTTTTGATTGAAACAATTCTTGGTCAGACTTTACTTACCTCGCAGCCGAACTCTGAATTACCGCGGCTGAACTCTAAATTCTTGGTCAGACTTCACTTGGCAGAGTTAACGCAAAAAAAAAAAAAAAAAAATCATTTAACCACTTAACTAGGTTTAAAAAAGACTTTAGCTACATTTAATTTATAGGAAAATCTATAACAACTTTATGAGCATTTAAGAAATCAAAAGATATAACAACTTTTGTATAGATCGGAAAATATGTACGGTTCGATCCCCTGCAACTGCATTGGGAAAGAGATTGAAACCACTTGATGTCAGAACTCACCCTAAACTCTGGACTAGCCCCCTTCCCCTAAGAACTAGAGGGTGAAAACAAAAAAAAGTGTATTTTTTATTTTGACAACCGTTTAACTTGTATTTTTAAAACAGTTTTTTTATATAAGTTTATTAAACAATGGTTTTAACTTTTAAGACACTTATTAACATGACCTTAATTTATAATATAATCATTTTTTAAAATATTCTATTAAATATATATTATTGTGCATAAATTTTACTAGTATTAAGTATTCCTTTTTTTTCTTGGTGTATTATTTAGCTTATTCTTATAAGATGTTAGCGATAACTTATTTTCATAAGTTTTTTTTAAATAATAACTGAAATAACTTACCAAACTTGTAACAATGCAGGATAACATAAAAATGTGGTCATTGATGCCAAGGAGACTCTACTTTCATCAGGGACAAAGTATTTTCCGACCATTGAGAGACCGTAAACTCTCTCAATACCATTCTCAGTGGTTCGAGTCGAAGAAGTAAGAATAGAATAACTAGAAAACAAACGCAACATTCGGTCAAGCCTGTTTGGCAAGTCCGAATGTTGGGTCGATGGTGGCAATTTAGAAGCAATTTCTGTTGGTGACATAAAAGCAGCAGGTGGTGTTGCCTTAGCTATAATCTCAAATAAATTGAGATCAATAGCAGCATTTAACACTGCCGAATAAACAAGATTACTGGTAAGTACCATTGCTGAAAGACAAGCACTGTCCTCTGTTTGTTCTGAGGAAGCACTAATTTTGTTATCCTCTTTAGTAAAATAGGAATCTCCCATTTTTTTATTAGCACTAACGACTTTGTTTTTTTTTTCTTCTTTAGTTGATGTTCTGTTTGCTTGATTATTTTCATTTCGACATTGTGATCTTTTTATAGACAAAATATATGTAAACGTGTACCTCCAATCCAAGACTTTGTGCTTCTTTGACGTTTACACATTCAATAATTTGAGCTATATGTATTAATTTTTAAGTACTTGACTTTTAGAAGATACGGTACTATTCTAGGTAAGGATGTAAAATTATCCCGGTTGTTTTGACTTTTTTTTCAAATGGATTTTATAGTATTATATTTATATAGGGTCTGTTTATTTCAGCTTTAAAAAAATAGATTTTTTCTTTATATTTTTGAAAATAGATTTTGTAAAATCGTTTTTCAAAATATTACAAGTTTACCAAATAAAATGGTTTACCAATTAAAATATTTTTTAGCAACTTAGTTCTTTGATAGATAAATATGATAGTATATTTTTTTGAGGAAATCACCATTTTGACATTAGAATTGTAATTCATTGTCATATTAGTCAAATGTCTTTTTTGAAATTAATACTCATCGAGATAAATCAAACAACATCTCATATGTTAATATTTGCATGTGTATATTAGTAGAAAAATATGATCAAATTAGGTCAAATGAATAATACACTATATCAAAATTAGATCATTATTTTGGGATGGATAGAGTATTCACTTTGGTCATATTAGAAGGAACATAATTTTATTCACTCTATAATAAATTAAGAACCAAATTGAATGGTTTTAAAGTAATTCTTTTGATCAAGGCGGATAAAGTAGGACTAAATTGAATGGTTTTAAAGTATGGGGTCAAATTGCTTTAACTTCTATAAATTAAAGGACCAAATTTACGCTAACCCAAAGTTCTAGATTTGACCTTTGAATTAGGCATCCAACAGTGTTAAAATTCTTTGGGAGAATTTTCCAGTCATTTGAGTCCCACAATACTTGAGGGATTAGTTTCTACATTTAAGCGCAAATGATATCCGATTTAAGCCATAAAAAGGACCAGATTTACAGGTTTTAAAATGAAGGGACTGAACTAATTTTTAAATTAAATTAAGTGACAAAATAGATCTCTAAGCCTAATTAAATAAAATTAAAAAGAGTTAAATATATATGTTTTTCTTCTCCATAGTAAATTTTATTTTATAAAATAAAACCGCATGCTTTTATCGCATAAAAATGTTCTATTTTGTTTTTAGTCTCTAATGGATAAATTTTTGGCTTGTCTTTGACAATTTTTTAATATAATATGAACTTACAAGTTTAACATAATATATAGACATATATATTTTGATTATAAAATGGTCATAACATTGACATTAATATGAGCATAAATTATTTATTAAAGATTAAAAATTAAATAAACTTTTTAAGAAATGAAAATATATAATTTTTTTATTGTGACGAAACGAAAATCAAAATTCACAGTTTTTTTTTTTTTATAAATTAAGAGCTTGTTCTAGATATTTGGGAGACATCCCAACTAAGTTGACACCTCTATCTCACCCTATCCTCTATCTATATCTCATATTATTAAAAAAGAAAAAAAGTTAATTACAATTAAGGGGAAACTAGGCCTAACCCCAAAGAGACAAGAAAAATAAAAAATTCAAGTAGTACGGTAATGAGAAAATCAATGCACAAAAGCATGACCAAGATTATCTCATCACCATCTTCATCAACCGGTGTAAAAACAGGTTTAGCTCTGGTGTTGCGTCCTCATCTCGTGCAACCGTCCCAGCAACATATCGCCCTGTAAGCATGGCATGGAATAATTGAGTCAAGCCATATTTAATTTGAATGAAAATAATGTTAGTAATAATTGAGTAGTTGTTTTTTAAGAGGAGAATGATATTATGCTAAGTGTAGAGGCTTATTCCAGAATATTGGGTCAAAATAAAGTGGCATTTGGCTTTTTAAATCGTTTCTAGTCCAATATTATTGGATTGACCGTGCGGCTAATTGATTCCAGCAGATGTAATTACAGTGATGTTTGCGGCAGAGGATCCGAATTGCATTTGTTGTAATACGGATTATCTGTAGCAAATATCATTAATTAGAGTCATATCTGCTGCAATACATTAGCCGTACGGTAAATAGGATCCAAATGGTGAGAAACATATTAAAAAGAATAGTTAATTAATACTAGTTTTATATAGAAAGCCTCATGCCACTTTTCTTTATAATTTTTTTTTATATAACGTGCCACTTTTTTTTGATTCAATATTTACATAATAAATTTAATCAAAAATTAAATAAAATATACATAATATTTTTTAGCATTCATAAAAAAATGGTTTACCAAATAAAATATTTTTTAGCAACATAGTTCTTTAATAGATAAATATGATAGTATATTTTTTTAGGAAATCACCATTTTGACATTAGAAGTGTAATTTGTTGTCATATTAGTCAAAAAAAATTTAAATACTCGTGGAGACAAATCAAACATCTCATATGCGAATATTTGTATGTTTATATTAATATAAAAATATGGTCAAAGTATGTCAAAATGAATAATACATTGAGTCAAAATTAGGTCATTTATTTTGGAACGGGAGAATATTCATTTTGGTCATATTAGAAGGAACAAAATTTTATTCACACTATAATAAATTAAGGACCAAATTGAAAGTTTTTAAAGTAATTCTTTTGATTAAGGCGGGTAAAGTAGGACTAAATTGAATGGTTTTAAAGTATGGGGCCAAATTGCTTTAAATTCTATCAATTAAAGGACCAAATTTACGCTTACCCAAAGTTTTAGATTTGACATCTGAATTAGGCATGCAACAGTGTTAAAATTCTTTGGAAGAATTTCTCACTCATTTGGGTCTCACAATGCTCGAGGTATTAGTCTTTGCAGTTGCGCACAAATGATATCTGATTTACGCCAAAAAAGGATCAGATTTACAAGTTTTAAATTGAAGGGACTAGACTAATTTTTAAAATAAATTAAGTGACAAAATAGATCTCTAAGCCTACGTAAAATTAAAAAGAGTTGAATATCTTTTTCTTCTCTACAGTAAACTTTATAAAATAAAACCACATGTTTTTATCGCTTAAAAATGTTCTATTTTGTTTTTAGTCTAATGGATTAAATTTTGGCTTGTCTTTGACAATTTTTAAATATAATATGAACTTACAAATTTAACATAATATATAGACATATTTTGATTATAAAATGGTCATAACATTAACATTAAAATGAGCATAACTTTGTCATTAAAAATTAAATAAACTTTTTAAGAAATGGAAATATGTAATTTAATTTTTTTATTGTGACGAAAATCAAATTTCACAAATTTGATTGGGAAAAAAACATATTTAATTTTTTGTAAAATAAAAACATATTGAGTCAAGCCATATTTAATTTAAATGAAAATAATGTTAGTAATAATTGAGTAGTGTTTTTTTCAAGAGAAGAATGATATTATGCTAACTACAGAGGCTTATTCCATAATATTGGGTCAAAATAAAGTGGCATGTGGCTTTTTAAATTGTTTCTAATCCAATATTATTGGATTGAACGTGAGGCTAATTGATTGCACCAGGTGTGATTGTAGTGATATTTGTGACAGAGGATCCGGATCGCATTAGTTGCAGCACGGATCATCTGCAGTAAATATCACTGCGCCATATCTGCCGTAGTACATTAGCTGTACAATAAATAGGATTCAAATGGTGAGATATATATTGAAAAGCCTCATTAACTAATCCTGGGTTCAATCTTCAACTTCATTGAAAAGTAAATATATTTCAAAATCTTTGTGCCCACGAAGAAGTTGTTCCTTTTAAGCACCAAACTAAATATACACTCTCATTGTGGAGTAAAATATTTGGGCTCTATATAGAAAGACGACCTTCTGTGAGCTTAGCTCAGTTGGTAGGGACATTGTATTATATTTGGGGTGTGAATCACACTTATTTATTAAGGGTGGAATTTCTATCTACTGGATTACTTGAAAAAAAAATGAAAAAAAAGGAAAGATGTCCATCATTCTTCACTTTTTACGGATTCCACACTTAATAATTTGGGATTTGGATCCTCTCCAATTTTCTCTCCAACGTTTTCTCTCCTTTTCTTAATCGAATGGTTGTTAAATTATAAAGAATAAAAAATATACTTAAGGAGAGAGAGAGAGAGAGAATAAGTAAATGAATGGTTAAGATCTATCACATGACCAATATGAGAGGAAAAAATTAGAGAGGATCCAAATCCAATAATTTGTAATAAAATATCAACGGCATTCGGCAATGAATATCATACTATTTTATTTTTTTTGATCCAGATTTTATTTTATATTTTATTTTTTTTATTGATCCAGATTTTAAGTTTTTTAAGTAATAAATAAGTCTTTTACTATTGTAAGAGTATCTTCCACAGTGATACTCCCTTCGTCCCTTTTTATAAGACCTAGTTTGACAAAAAAATTGTCTCTTTTTATAAGACCCTTTTGCAAATATCAATGCCATTGATTTTTTTTCCAAAACTACCCTTATTTACTTTACATATTTTTTTGAATAGCATTTAATACTTTTTTGTAAGTGGGTGCCATCACTTAGAGTAAACATGGAAAATCAATATAATTTGGCAATCAATTTAATATTAAGACCAACTTTTTTAAAACTCATGTTTTGTCAAACTAACTCTTATTTTAAATAGGGATGGAGGGAGTACTACATTGAGTATCATACATCACTAATAAGTGGTTCCTACAATGTCATATAATAGTTTTGCAACTCATACATATTTTGCTCCAATGATGATATCACTTTGAGTATCATAAATTACAAGCAAGTGGTACCTTATATTTAATTTGATATAAAAAAGTAATATTAAATTGATGATACAGTATCTTAAATAAGGTACCGTATCATCAATTATGATGCTCTCTATAATGCCACGTTATAAAATTTCAATGATAAAAAAAAATAAGGTACAAATTATTAGTTTATAAAACTCTCTTAAATACTCTTATTGGAGATGCTCTAACTGATACGAACCACACACTAATATGCATCATAAAGAGATTACAAGGCATCCCAATAACTCTTATGCCTATTATTCGAGATTGCAATAATGTCAAAACCTTTATACAATAGCTTAATGATCAACTCGGATCTCTAGGGCAAATTCTTTAGTCTTGGTGCCTCTGATTGGCTTGATTGGAATTTTTCGAATGTTGATATAGATATGTTCATGGCCGTGAAAATAATACTTTGGCGTGAAAATAATGATATGGGTACGAATCATTAGTTCACTTTGTTTTTTAAGATCATAATATGTTTGATTTATCTAGTCAGTATCATGAATTAAATAAATTAAATCTAATACAATATAAGAAAGTTGTTGTCCCTGGTAAGGACAACAATAACCTTGCTTAAGAAACTGCCACTTGGCAATATTGAGGGCAATTGATGTCCAAAATTTTAGTAACTAAACTAAATGAAATTTCAACCAAGCCATTTTCCAACCAAACCAAGCCATATTTCACCCTTTGTGAGAGACCAAGTCCCTTTCACATGAGTCATGGTTGAATTTGGACCAAGCCAGTTCAGAATAAATAATAAAAAATTGAATCAAGGACAACATTTTTGCTTTGGGAAGAGGTTCTTTTGCTTTGACAGCAAAGACCGACATATGAGAGCCATTTTTCATCATTGCTCTTTTCACCTTTTGTACTTTTTGCAATTTCAAATTTCAAATGTATTCCCTCTCCCTCTTTGTCTCACTTTATATTCAATATTATCTTCTCTTTGTTCATTCATCTTCTTTCTATTTTCACTCACTTTCTCTCTATTTTTCTTCTGCACTTTTTACTACTACTAATAATGCTAATTTAATATTCTCTAATGTTAGTTTCTTAATTTTAACATTGTATTTTTTTCTTTCCTTTTCAGGATGCAACTACTATGTTCTTCAAATTTCTTTTTATGTAAGCTATTATCTAATTTCTTTTCATAAGTTCTTCAAATTTAATCTTCCTCTAATATTGTTTGCAGATGTTGGATGTTAGAGAAACTATAACAAAGAAGAAACTTTCTTTAAACAAAGGTAATGTCTCTCCCCTAACTTATTTCAAATTCTGATATATAGATCCATCTCTTCATTCTTTTTCTTCTCAATATGACTTTTTTTTATCTTCATTTTATCTTTTCTTCATTCTTTATCTTCACTTTTCTGATCAATAAAAATGTATTTTGCAAGATGGTTGAATGATATTCTTAGCCCTGCATAAAACACCAGTAAGTTAAATAAAGCATAAACATTGTCTCTTTTCTTATTAAAAAAATGGAAATATTGTTTTTATCAAGTACATAATTATTATTAGACCTAAAAATAAAGGAGTTTGATTTTGGTTAAAAATCAAACTTTAGATCTAAAACTAGAAATAAAACTAAAGTTAGATCTAAAAACTAAATTTTGGCTAAATGATGAGAAAACAAAGCCAGAGTTTGATTTTGGTTAAAAAGAAAAACTTTAGATCTAAAAATTTCAATAAAACTAGAGTTTCTCTACTAATTATATCTTAAAGGTACAAAATAAACAAATCTAGAAAGAAGGAAAGAAGAGAGCTTTAGATGTTGAGTTTCTCACTACTGTTTATTTGTTGTCTTTCTTGAACTTATTTTCTTTATTTGTTGTCTTTCTTCCAAAAGTTTTGATTTTTTAAATTTTTATTTTTCAGGTATATTGTATAAGATGCAGCAGGATAAAAAAAGATGGAATTTTAGTTGATATTCTACAAAAGACTTCAACAAATCTATCAATTGTTTCAAATCTACCATTCAGTTAGTTTGTTAGAGGAGATGGAATTTTTCTCACTTCAAAAAAAAAATATTGAGAGAATTGTAACCGGTATCGCATAAAATTAAAAATGCTTCTTTTTAATTTACCAAAAATAAATCATGAGCTACTAAAAAAATAAAAAAAATTGATATTGTGATAAATAACATTTTTTATTTTTATTTCTTTTTAGTTCAGTTTAAAAAATATACAAAAATTCAAATAGAAATAACATTATAAAAATATATATTTATCAAAAACAACCAAACCAAATTCACAAAAAACGCAGCAACTAAAAAATGGGAAAAATAGATTACAAACAAATAACAAAAATATATACAGACTACTTATTTTGGAAATATTTGTGTGAATTTGGGGCTCAGATCTTGAAAAAATATGTATAAAATTTACAAGACTCAAACTTAACTTTCATTTGTTGTTGTTAATGCATGTGCTAGAGAAAGTAGAGGAGTGGAGAACAACACGAAGTCACAGCTGTTGGTGTATAGATCGAAAAATAGACATGTTAATAGATAACTTACATGATAAACGTTATGAATTTGGTGCTAAACTCCATGGATGAATTATAGATACCGGGAAATGGTGGAGATCCGGTATAACCATCACAAATTTGAAAAATTAAATGGAGGAAAAGCAGGTAAACGATGAGAGAAGAAGATTTGAGACTGATTAGTGGTGGGGCGCCGCAACAATAGGTGGCGGCTGGGGTTTGTGTGAGGGAAGAGAGGTTTTGTGTTTATTAGGTTAACAGAGAGAGAAGTTTGTAACTTTGAAGTGAGAGAAATGGCAATAGTAAAAGAGAAGTGAAATGAAAAAGTTATACGGACTCCAAAAAATATTAATCCAAAGCCTATATGGACTTCAAACTAAATTTCAATTTAGTTAATTTTAAATTATTAATAACTCAATTAAATTAATATGATAGTATTATGGTCAAAGAGAAAAACAATGAAAAATAAATGGCGACAGTTTTATTGTGAGTACTAACTTTTTTGTTATTTAAAGTTGCAATTTTATTTTTATCAAAAAATAAGTTGACAATTTTATCGCTGATAAAAGTTTTAATATCAATTTACGAGTTATTTACATATAAAACATAAAACATCCACGGGAAGATGACAAGTTTTATAGTTGGTAAAAAAATTAAAATCACTTTGAAAGTTATTAATGATAAAAATTTATAATTCACAGGGAGATGACATCTTTATCGCTGATAAAAGTTTTAAAATTAATTTGCATGTCATTACTGATAGAACATTCACGGGGAGATGACAATTTTTAAAATTGATAAAAATTTTAAAATCACTGTTACAAGTTATTATTGATAAAAATATATAATTCACAGGGAGATGACAATATTATCGCAGATACAATTTTTAAATTTAATTTACAAATCATTATTGATAAAACATTTATAGGAAAATGACAATTTTTATAGTTGATAAAAATATTAAAATCACTTTATTTTCTATTGTATTCATTTGGCCCACAAAATTGCTATACTACGGGAAATATATTACTGATTTAAATAAGGGAAATATTTAATTATAATGTATTAAATAAGTGATAAAAATTTTAAACTACACGAAACCTTTTTTTCTTTTATAAGAAAATTACGGGAAACATTTAACTATAATGTATTAGTATGAGAGACGATTTAATTTGTGTGTAGTGATAGTGTAACATTTTTTTCAGGTGCATTCAATCAAATCACGACATGTTGGTATTTGTTGAAATATTATAGGAACAAATCTATTAAAGTCAATCTCTTTAACTATAGTGAGTTTTTTTAATACACAAATGTTAGTTGTTAGTAGTACATATTGTTAAAGGGGGAAATGTTAGTGGTTTAGTAAAAAAAAAGTAGATTTAGTAAAATAACTCTCATATATATTCAACAAATTTTTTTTCAATTTTAATTGGCAAAATGCAACTTATAAAACTATCGGCGTAACGTTACGACAAATCAATTGTGATTTGATTACATATCATAACTCTAAGATGTATAAATGTATAGTTAATTTACATATAATTTTTTCATCAAGTTGTAACTTTAAAAATTAGTAACTAAATAAAAAAAAACGCGTAACGTTACGACCCGTCCGATAGGACGGGTTATCTACTAGTATTCTTTGAAACTAAAAAATAATTTTTTTCATATAATGAAGACTAGATGAAGTATTAGCAAAGTGAACCGTCCTGTTAAATTATGTACTATTAGTGTATGTGATCTACCTTGATCATGTATTGTTGCAAAGTTAGGAGACAATCATTCAACAAACGAAGTTGAGTTCATAGCGCACAATTAGATAGGTTTGCATCATATCTCATTCGATTTATTGGAGAATTTATTAATCAAATGATAATACTATTTAATTTTTATGTTATGTAAGACTTATCTCATCTTTTTTTTAATAAAAAGACTTTGAAACAATGCATTTAACGACTTATCTCATATGTGCATTATAGAACTAGCCACTAAACTCCGTACCAAAAAAAATTATTCAAAGGAAACTTTTAGAATGTATGGGGAATTTTTTTAAAAAATAATCTTTTAAAATTAATTGTGGTTGTCACAAATGGCCGAATATGTCATTTTTCCACTCCTTGTGACTTAGATTTATCTCTGAAATTTGCACCTCTTCAAATTTAAGTTATTTTATCAAATAACTTAAATCATTTTCAAAGTTGCTCATGTTAGGGTATAGCGAATAGTTCCTACACATGTGAAGATCGCCCAAACCCATAGGAAGCCAGTTGGACCCAGACTAACAACCCTCTTTTGGATAAATTCTACCCCCCAAACCCATAGGCCCAAGACTCTCTTTTTTCCTCTAAAATTTGAATTTTGCCCATGTAGAATAAGTTTGGAACGTATTTTCCAAAAAAATTTACCTTTAAAAATAATATTTTATATTAGAAAATTTTGTTTTCCGAATTTTCTCGGATAGACAAAATTGAAATTTTAGGTGGAAAAAAAGTTTTAGGGAAAGAGAATTTTTCCGTCTTTTGCTTAGTGGGCTTTTAGGCCCCTAACAAACACAGCCCACAGGTTCAAGCCACTAGGATTGGGCTTAGATATGGGTCACCCCACAAATATCATTCAAAGTATTTTTTATACCAAATTTTATTGACAGGAAGGAAAAAAAAAGCATTTATACCAAATTTAAATTTTAGATAGTTTCTTGACTCGTGTCTTATATGTTTAAATATGTCAAAACACACCAGCAAAGTGTACCTCTAATAATGTATTTTTTGTCATAATACACTAGCAAAGACACGCTTCCGATAAACCCCGCATTTTTTGGGATTTGAATTAAGTGTAGTTAAAACTACATGCAATTGGTGCAATCAGCAATTCATAAACATCTGATCAAGATTAAATTGTTCAAATCTTATATTTTTGTTTAGTGTTTAATATAAAATTTTAAGATAAAATTTGGACCTTTCAATTTAAATCGGACGTCTAGAATTCAATGATTGCACCATGTTTTGAATGCACCGATTCCAAATCATGTTTCTATTGAGAAATCATCTAAATTTTATTCATCAATCTTTTTCAAGTAACCTTTTTTTGTCCCGGAATACATTTAAAATGGAGAAATGGCCCCCTTTTCCCCCTTTATTAGATAATAAAACATGATTGGGGTTGTTTCAAAAAAAAAAAAAATGATTGGGGTTTTTGTTAAAAAATAAATAAATAAATAAATAACATATTGGGGTTTAAGGCAAACTGCAAACGTTTATTTAAAATGAACAAATGCAAGATGCTATAGATAACAATTCATTCCATTTTTAGGTTGAATTTTTCAAAATTCAGAACAGAACCTATCAACCAACAAGAGTTGAACCACCTTTTCTATGGATCACTTTGTCAAAAGTAAACATATATTACAATCTTATCTTATCATAGGCAAAGAAAATTATTATTAATCCAAAAAGTAAAAAGAAAATTAAACCAAATACAAGCAATTTTCATTTACTACACAAATATGCACAATCAATTGGAGTCCAAAAGATTTAAGAACAGGACAAAATTGCGGTTGCTCAATAAAAAAGGTACATATATTATATATTGAACTTTGCATAAATCAAAGAAATACTCTATGTAACTTTCATTTAATTTTACATATATATGCATATATTTTGTATTGGAAAAGACAGAATTAATCAATTAGCCCACAAAGCTCCTCATCATAAAATAAAAACAATTATAAACTCCTACCTAATTAACAAGACAATTTTTCTTATAAAGCAAAAAAAACATGAATTAGTACTCTTACCCAAAATCCAATAGCAACATCACCAAAATAATCATAGAATTAGAGTATTCTCCTTCTTGGTTTACCATGAGAATTGTTGATGAAAAAAAGTTTCTTTAAAACCTTCAACATCACCAACATACTAGGCTTATTCTTGGTTTGAATAAGAGCATTATTGGTTATATTACCAATTCTTAAAGATCTATACTCAACAACATCCTCGTTGAAAACCTCCCACAATAAATCCATAGGAACCTCTTCATCATCTTCTCTTGTTATTTTCTTTCCATTTTGTGTAGATGAAAAGCTCTTCCTTTGTCCCTTAGAGTCTTCCAAATTTTCTTCATAGAAATCTTTTTGATCTCTTAGGACATGTTGGTAGGAATTATTAGAAGAAGATGTTGATGATTGATTCCAAAGAGGAGGTGAATCAATGATATATGAAAAAGTGTCATTAATTCTTGGGAAGCTAAAGTCTTCTGTTCCCATTTCTTGGTGGATATAATTGATTAAAACACTGTATATATGAATTATTAATGAGATTGGAATATGATGTGAGTTTGTGGTAGGTTTGAAATGATCAATTGGAACAGTTTCTTGTTCTTTTGAGGAAAGGTTTTGGTTCAACTGCTGCACTAGGTTACATGCATCACTTTCTTGTTCACAAGTTAGGCATGAGTTTTTTGTTCTCTCTTTCAGGCTTCTCATTGTTGTTATGAAAACAGTAAGTTACAATTAATACCATAAAAAAAAAATACTTATTTTTTAAAAAAATAAAAATAAAAATAAATTTAGTGTCAGGATTATCTCAAATTTTGTTTTTAGTCCATACGTTCATATTTATCCCTATTATTACAAAAGTAAACTTTTTTAGTCCCCGCTGATAGACTAAAACGTGCAATTTTGTAAATATATTAAAAAAAAGTTAATAAAAATTGATCACTAAATATATCAACTTTTAATGTGAGCGGTAAAGAAGTAAAGCAAACAACAAAAATAACTTACTAATATGAATAATTTTTGTCATATTTTATTTTGCTTTACGAAATTACGATTGAATTCTAGATTACCGAAGCCCTTTTTCTGAGAACCAAAGGGCTAAAAAAAAAAAATATTAAAAAGTTACATACTCAAGAATTTGATTTTAATTACCTATGTAATGTTTTGTCAAAAAAAATTTACCTATGTAATGTAACTGGGATAAAATATAACTCTTTTGTTGTTTTGATTAAAGGGTGATGAAAGATAACTCCAGGTGTTTAATATGTGACGTAATGAAAGTAACATAACATATACACCTTTCAATTCAAGGGTAGCTAACTGTTGCTAATTGTGCCGGGTTCATAGGTGCAATTAATTTCTATGCAAGTTTTTATTTTCCAAATAGTGATTGGTGTTGACTAATTGAGTCATGTAATGTAGGGGATGTTGCACAACAAATTAGTCCCAAACAATTTATTAAAATCTTTATTTATTTGTGTTAGATATATATGGTATATTGGGTCTACACTACACATGGTCCCTTGTGATACGTTTCAATTTATTAGTGTAGCAAACAAAGCTACTATACTTTCTTTCACACGGAAAAGTATAAAGTTATATAGTAGTACTATAGTTTTAGGGACCAAAATTGTCTAAGTGAGGAAATTAATGTAGGGACAAACTAGACCAAAGCGTTTTAATTAAAGGAAAATGTTAACTTGTGCATCAAAGGCACATGTTAAGGATGCTAAAATAGAAATATTTTTTTGAAATTTGTGCATTTAACTTTAAAAACATTAAATATTTTACATCATTAAATGCTAACTTTCTACTTTTAGGTAGCTTATCATGTGCCCTTGATGCACAAGTTAACATGACCCTTAATTAAATTGCTAAGTTAAGTTTAAGTTGATAAAATAGGTTTTTGCTTCATTGCTACGGCATTCAACATTTATGGCTAAGGCAGCAAATCAGCTTTTAACCATGTTCAACCAAATTAGAACATGTTGTTTGCATGACTGACCTAAAATGTAATTCGTTACACATAAAAAAAAATGCTGAATATTGGAAGCAATTAGCAAAATCGTCAATTTCTTACAAGTTAATATAAGGACCATGTTGCTTGATATAATTCAAAACTGAAACTTTTTTTGTATATTCACAAATTTTAGATATATAAATAGCTGAATCTTACAAATTTAGGCAACAACTTACACTAATATTAATTTGAAAAATTAAAAACATTTAGAAATAGGGATATGTGGTATGGGTATGAAATTGGCTGAAGGAGGTTTTCCATGATATTTCCTTGACAGTCTTTTTCACAAATTTGTCGAGTTATATGGGCCGGTTGGTTCACAAATTGGATTGTTTTTCCACTGGTCATAATTCGTCTCCAATGACTCATGCATTGATATATCGGATTTTCTTTCGCCGTCCTACGCGTTTTTATTTTTAAGTAAAAAATGTTATAAAAATGAAAAAAAATTGAGAAATTTTGTAAATGTCGTCCGCTATTTAAGTAGCGGACGTTATAAAATAATTCTAGTAGGATGTCTTTGAGGTGTATCTACTACCTAAGTAATGGACAAAGATATTTTAGTAAATTCGTAGGACGCGCAAGAAAATAGATAGGGTAACAAAAGAAATTCTCTTAAAATAAACATGTTTGTATGTTGAGTCTAGGAATTCAAAGAGTATTTAAAAAACTATTTATATTTACCTTCTTCCAAAAATAATAGCGGAACTCAAATTTGAAAGTCCTATTTTTTATACTACTGAGCCAAATTCTTTGAGTTGATATATGGTTTTCTTTTCTATTGTTAATACTCCTTCTTTTCTAATATATCTTTTACCAATACTCGTTTAATCTCTCCATTTTTTACAATATTAACCGCTTTTTTTAATTTACTTGCAAAATCTTAAACAACTTATAATGAATAATGAGAATAATGGATGTACTAAACTTTTTTATTAAAATTTATTTCAATTTCCAAAAATTGAAGAAAAAACCTCTGTACTCATTAACATTTGCCTTGTTATATTTCCTCATTCTTCATTGTGCATTAAACAAAGGACAAAACTTACATGCATTGCTATACATGCAGTTTTTACTTTTTCTCTCACAAAGAGGTAGTTATTTTAATTGAAAACAGTTTTCTTTTATTTTTTTTTAAATTAAAAAACACAAAAAACCACTTCTTTGTGAGTGGAACAGCAAAAACCGCACATAAAGCAATGCATGTAAGTTTTGTCTTTAAACAAAAGCTAGAACATAAGGCTAAAATGTTCCAATTCTTTTTCATACAATGATACAATATTACTAGTAATAGTAATAGTGATTGACTTGTTTAGTCAACGGACAATTTTTGCAAATAATAATTATGGGTAGACTATGACATTGCAGAGTAAAGACTGGGCTCAAAAACACAAAACGTCTCTTTCCAAATCATTTTCTTCCTCAACGCGTTTTTGAAGTTGAACAAGTACCATTTTTTTTTTTTGAAAGAAAGTACTATTGTTAGTTACCCACATTTCTCAATCCGGTGGAAGGTCAATATTCAATGCTAATTTTTTTTTTGCTAATAAAATTTAGATTAAGAAAAACACTGTTGGTTGAGTCTAGTAAAAGAGATTAAATATTATAATGTAAATTGATTATTAGCGTGAGTTTAACTTTGGTAACGTTTCTGTAAAAAAAAAAAAAAACTTTGGTAACGTTAGAATTTCGTTGGTGAGTAATATATAAGTATTTTTGTAAATTTCATTGAATCTTTAGACCTTTTTTACCATAATGAATTCCAAAACTCAATTTGTCTAAATTTTTTAGGAAAATGATAAATTGTGATCTCGGAGCACTAGTTAAGGAAGCATAATATACTAAAAATATACTCTCTCCGTTTCTTTTTATAAGAAATAAAAGTAAAATTTTTTTTGTTTCTTTTTATAAGAAATTTTGACTAATTTTCAAATATTTTAAATGTTGAATTTCACTTATGCTCTTATTTATTATGAAAGAGAATATTAAAAATGAGTAAGTTAATTGAATTTAGAATAATTAAATAGGGGTATAGATGGATAAGTTTAAATTTATAAGAGTATTAAATGAAAATAACTATTTACAATGTGTTTCCTTGGTATGTGTAATTTTTTTGAACCGTTTCTTATAAAAAGGAACAGAGGGAGTATTAGAATTTGTGCAATCAATGTTTATAAAATATGAAAAGTATTGTTTTCAATACAAAACTTACCCTTTTTGTATCTTTAACTAGTATCCCACTAATATCTGGGAGTAATAGTTAGCATAACCCAATTTTTTATGAACAAAAAATTTAAAAGACTAATATCTCACCACAATATATCGAAGAAATGTTCAAACAATAATGATGATGCCGTAATTTATTTAAATTAAACTATGTCAATCATTTTTATGTTAATCACTTTGTCACATCAAAATTTTGCAATGAAAACAAAAATAAACATCGGACTTATCATTCTAAAATCCTCTTAAAACTCTTGAACTAAAATTAGTTCAAGTTTATTTATTGATTGCGTGTTTTTCTTTCTTTCCTCTTTTTTTCCTTTAGATCAAACACACCGGTAATAGTGATGAAACTCCGTCCCATTTTTACGGATTTGGATTCCATAATGTTGAGAATCACGCAGTTTTCATATTGTTTTGCATCTTAACCATGCATTATCATATCGGACGGATCAGAACAATTTATTTATAAAATTACTAAAAACAATATCAGTCACACGATTATGATCGGACGGTCCCCGTTTCACATTTTTACATGTTTACTGCTGCTGTTCTTCTCAGGTTAATGTTGAAACTTGAAACACGTTTTCCAAGTTGAGTTTGGAAAGGGATGCAGTTACACTACTATTTAGTGGCGTGTTCAGTCAGAGTATAAGTTCAAAGTCCAAGTCAAGTCCACCAACAATTAATTATATTTAGTACTCTAAGAAAATTAAGACACAACCAGCTTTTTATGCAGTGAAAAACACTCCCAATATATTTTTCTTCTTCTTTCCCTCATTTCCATCAAATTTCCTTCCACTAACCCAACATATATTACATATACTCTCATTTCATTTCCACCTTTTTTATTCTCTTCACTTCTTCATTCCTCTATATTATTCTCTTCCACCTCAACAACACAATTAAAATACATGATTTTTTTCATATATTATTATTATTATTATAATAGTGGAAGCTAATCAGACACAGCTACAAACAGAATAACATCAACATGAACATGAACATGGTCAGGTATGAATACATAACATCTTTTCTACTACTCTTGTTTTTGTTCTGTCCTATGGTTTTGTCTTTGTTGTCTCAAAACCAAACAAATACCATGTTCAATCTCTCAACTCTTGTTAATCACTCTGATTGGAATCCAAACAATAACTCCAATCCATGTTCATGGAAAGGTGTCACTTGTGACAGTACCAATTCATCTGTCATCAATATTGTCCTACATGGTTCTTCTCTCTCTTCACAATCTCTTCCTGTTTTTTGCAAAATTGAAACTTTGCAGCACCTTGATGTCTCTAATAACCGTCTGAACTCTATCCCAGATGGGTTTATTTCTGCATGTGGAAAAATTGAGAGTTTAAAACTTTTAAATTTTAGTGAAAATATGTTAAGTGGTTTTTTGCCTACTTTTATTGGTTTTGGTGGATTGGAATCACTTGACATGTCTTTGAATAATTTGAGAGGGAGCATTGATAAGCAGTTAGATGGATTAGTTAGTCTCAAGTTGCTTAATCTCGGTTACAATAACTTCAGTGGGAAAATTCCTACTAATTTGGGAAGGTCCATGGTTTTGGAGCAGCTAGTGCTTTCAAACAATATTTTTGAAGGCACTATCCCTGATCAAATTTTGAGCTACAAAAATTTGACTGTGATTGATTTTAAGGTAAATAAGCTTTCAGGGTCTATTCCTTTAAATATTGGAGATCTTTCCAAATTGGTAACTTTGAGTCTTTCCTCTAATAGTCTAGCTGGCAAAATCCCAATTTCCGTTGTGAACATCGAAACACTAGAAAGATTTGCAGCTAATCAAAATAATTTTACTGGTGCTGTTCCTCCTGGAATTACAAATTTTCTAAAGAGTTTGGATCTTAGTTATAATAAGTTATCTGAGTCCATTCCTGAAGGCCTTTTATCTCCACCGCAGTTAGTGCTTGTAGATTTGTCTCATAACATGTTAGAAGGGTTTGTACCAGCAAATATTTCTTCTAGTTTAGTCAGGTTGAGATTGGGAGGAAATTTGCTTACAGGAGAGGTTCCTTCGGGTATTTGCGAAGCCATTCGTGACAACCAATTGACATACATGGAACTTGACAATAATAAGTTGACAGGTTTGATACCTCCTGGATTAGGTTCTTGTAAGAAATTGGCCTTGTTGAATTTGGCTGAGAATCAATTGACTGGTGTATTGCCACCAGAAATTGGTAATCTTAGCTTTCTTCAAGTCTTGCAGCTTCAAATGAACAAGCTTAATAGTACTATCCCTATTCAAATTTCCCAACTTCAAAAGTTGTCTTCATTGAATTTGAGCTATAATTCTTTTGATGGACCAATTCCGTCTGATATACCAATCAACCTTACACTCCTTAACTTGCAAGGGAACAATCTTAACGGGTCTATACCGTCGTCCATTGGAAACTTGCAATATCTTTTAGATGTCCAACTTGGAGAAAATCAGCTAAGTGGTGATATTCCAAAAATGCCTTCAAGTCTACAGATTGCATTGAATCTCAGTAGCAATCACTTTAGTGGAGCTATTCCTAGTAGTTTTAGTGATTTGGTTAACCTAGAAATCTTGGATCTCTCAAATAATAGCTTCTCCGGTGCAATTCCTGAGTCTCTAACTAAAATGTCGGCATTGACACAGTTGCAACTATCAAACAATAATCTATCAGGTGACCTTCCATCATTTGCTCCATACGTTAATGTTGATATAGAAGGAAACAATGTCAAGAATAGCAGTAGTAATGAACCAGTTAACATATTTCCTAGAACACACACGAAAGGGAAATCTGTTGTTGCCGCTGTTCTTATTGCAATTGCTGCTGCTATTTTTGTGGTTGGCATGGTCACCCTTCTGGTTGTATTGGTTTCACGGCACTATTGCAAGGTTAACGATGAACGAGTACAGTCAAATGAAGTTGAAAATCTTGACCTTCCTCAGGTCATCCAGAGTAATTTGTCAACTCCAAATGGAATCCACAGATCAAACATTGATCTCTCCAAGGCCATGGAAGCTGTTGCCGAACCGTCAAACGTAACTCTAAAAACCAAGTTTTCGACTTACTATAAGGCCGTTATGCCATCTGGCTCGATCTATTTTGCCAAGAAGCTGAACTGGTGTGACAAGATATTTCCAGTGAGTAGTGTTGATAAATTTGGGAAAGAGTTGGATGCATTGGCAAAGTTGAACAATTCAAATGTGATGATTCCTCTAGGCTATATCGTGTCCACTGACAATGCTTATGTATTATACGAGTTTGTGTCGAACGGCTCTCTCTTCGATGTGCTTCACGGGAGCATGGAAAACTCTTTAGATTGGGCTAGCAGATATAGTATAGCTGTTGGGGTGGCTCAAGGTCTCTCTTTTCTGCATGGATTTGCATCTGGTCCGATACTTCTCCTTGATTTATCAAGTAAAAGTATTATGCTGAAATCACTCAAGGAGCCTTTAGTCGGTGATATTGAACACTACAAGGTGATTGATCCTTCAAAGAGTACGGGGAGTTTTTCTGCAGTTGCTGGTTCTGTTGGCTACATTCCTCCAGGTTAGAAACTCTTTCACTTTCTTTCCAATTAACAATTTGAATTTTGTTTGTCATAGAAATATCTTATGCATATATGACATAGACACATATGAGAGTAATTAAGTTGTTTATCTTAATTGTTTTTGTTTGTTGATTTGGCAGAGTATGCATACACAATGAGAGTAACAGTGGCAGGAAATGTGTATAGCTTTGGTGTCATTCTACTGGAATTGCTAACAGGCAAATCTGCAGTGACCGAGGGAACTGAATTGGTGAAATGGGTTTTGCGTAATTCAAGAAATCAAGATCACATTCTTGATCCTAATGTTAGTAGAACATCACAGGCTGTTAGAAATCAAATGCTTGCAATTCTGGAGATTGCTCTTGTTTGTGTTAGCACATCTCCTGATGCAAGACCAAAGATGAAGACTGTGCTAAGAATGTTGCTGAATGCCAGATAGAATCAAACTCTCAAGGGCTAAATTAAGTCTTCATAGATTGGCTTTAGGTTGTGTATTGAATATATACAAAAAGATATAGAATATCAAATAGGACGAATTTTGCTCAATCCTTTTACGGTGTGCTGTATAAATTAAGCTTTTCTTGCTATTCACGGTATTGCAGTTGTGTAAAGTGAATCAGTTTGCTATCTTAGATATTTACCTCATATAGTCATATATGTAATATTTTTAAAGTTTTCATTTTAAATATATAGATAGTACTATAGTAGACTATTTTTAACAGACTATGTTCCCTCAAATGGATACATAGATGCTTTGAAGTATCTTATATTATTTTGTAACCTCATAACATACAAAAGATAATGTGTGAATTTGAATTGAGCAGTTCACAATTTATACATGCAAATATCAAATCGCGACAATGACACTGCCTAGGAGAGGATTGATATGTGAGGCTACTTTTATGATCAACCAGCTTCCAGGCTCCAGCATGAGAACTCAAAGGAAAGTACAGTTAGAAGGCAGTAATTGATAAAAGGGAAGAAAAATAGAAGGAAAGTTGCCAGAATTTTAGGAAGAAGCAGATGAATTGGGTCTCAGGAACTCACCAGGGTTAGAGCAAACCTCAAGACTCAGAAAACTAATAGCACTAGGGCATTAAACACTAGTTAAGTCGGTAAGAATGTTTTGTTAATTCAGTTATGTGTCCGACGTAATAGTAGGCAACATAAAAACTGAACCACACTCTTGCAAGATATGACCCAACTCAACCAACTTGTGTTGACGACACTACGTGTTTTTGTTTCTTAACATAATCATTGTTCAATCCCCCGTGTTAACGACACTACGTATTTATTTAGCAGTATGCTATAAGAAAATTAAGATACTGCCAGTTTTATATGCTGTCTCTGCAGTGATAAACACTCCCAATACTTTTCTTCTTTCCTTCATTTCCACCTAATTTCCTTCCACAGACCCAACAAATAATGCCAGACTACATATATTACATATACTCTCATTTCATCTCCACATTTTATTTAATCTCTTCACTTGAGTTCAGTTGTTCTCTCCTCTATATTCTCTTCCACCAGATATTCATATTAGTATAATCGTGGAACCTAATCAGAGTTTACAAAAGCAGACACAGCTACACACACAGCATGAACATGTTCAGGTATGAATACACAGCCACTTTCCTACTCTTGTTTTTGTTCTGTCCTATGGTTTTGTCTTTGCTGTCACAAAACCAAACAAAAACCATGCTCAATCTCTCCAATCTTCTTAATCATTCTGATTGGAATCCCAACAAAAACTCCAATCCATGTTCATGGAAAGGTGTCACTTGTGACACTACCAGCTCATCTGTCATCAATATTGTCCTATCTGGTTCTTCTCTATCTTCACAATGTCTTCCTGCTCTTTGCAAAATTGAAACTTTGCATCACCTTGATGTCTCTAATAACCATCTGAACTCTATCCCAGATGAGTTTATTTCTGCATGTGGAAAAATTCAGAGTTTAAAGCTTTTAAATTTCAGTGGAAATGTGTTAAGTGGTGTTTTACCTACTTTTCATGGTTTTCATGGATTGGAATCACTTGACATGTCTTTCAATAATTTGAGTGGAAGCATTGGTTTGCAGTTAGATGGAATGGTTAGTCTCAAGTTTCTAAACCTCAGTATCAATCAGTTCACTGGAAAACTTCCTACTAACCTTGGAAGCTCCATGGTTTTGGAGCAGCTTGTACTTTCGAACAATGGTTTTCAAGGAAAAATCCCTGATCAAATTTTGAGCTACAAAAATTTGACTTTGATTAATTTTGAGGCAAATGAGCTTTCAGGGTCTATTCCTTTAGATATTGGAAACCTTTCCAAATTAGAAATTCTGGTTCTTTCGTCGAATAGACTAGGTGGCAAAATTCCAATGACACTTATGAATATCACAACTCTTGTAAGATTTGCTGCTAATCAAAATAATTTATCCGACTCTATTCCAGAAGGCCTTTTATCTCCTCCATCACAGCTAGTGCTTGTAGACTTGTCCTATAACAGGTTACAAGGGCCTGTACCTAGAAATATTTCCCCTAGTTTAGTCAGGTTGAGATTGGGGGGAAATTTCTTGACAGGAGAGATTCCTTCGGGTACTTGCGAAGAAGCCGAACATGGTTTGACATACATGGAACTGTACAATAATCAGTTGACAGGTTTGATACCTCCTGGATTAGGTTCTTGTAAGAAACTGGCCTTGTTGAATTTGGCTGATAAACAATTGACTGGTGCATTGCCACCAGAACTTGGTAATCGTAGCAGTCTTCAGGTCTTGCAGCTTCAAATGAACAAGCTCAATAGTACTATCCCTATTCAAATTTTCCAACTTCAAAAGTTGTCTACCTTGAATTTGAGCTATAATTCTTTTGATGGACCACCAATTCCATCTGATATGCCAATCAACCTTACATTTCTTGACTTGCAAGGGAACAATCTCAACGGGTCTATACCGTCGTCCATTGGAAACTTGCGAAATCTTTTAGATGTCCAACTTGGAGAAAATCAGCTGAGCGGTGATATTCCACAAATGCCTTCGAGTCTACAGATTGCATTGAATCTCAGTAGCAATAACTTTAGTGGAGTTATTCCTAGTAGTTTTGGTGATTTGGTTAGCCTAGAAATTTTGGATCTCTCAAATAACAGTTTCTCCGGTGCAATTCCTGTGTCTCTAACTAAAATGTCGGCATTGACACAGATGCAACTGTCAAACAATAATCTATCAGGTGACCTTCCATTATTTGCTCCATACGTTAATGTTGATATAGAAGGAAACAATGTCAAGAATAGAAGTAATGTACCAGTTAACATATTTCCAAGAGCAGAAACGAAAGGGAAATCTGTTGTTGCCGCTGTTCTTATTGCAATTGCTGCTGCTATTTTTGTGATCGGCCTGATCTGTTGGATTAAAAACTTGACTTGGTTCTTTGGACTAATCAAGCATTGGACCCATTTTCGTTTTAGTGGTGTAGTCTAAATTAAGATTTATAGAGTTGTTGATTTAGATTGCTAGTATAGAGACAGTATTAAATATATATTGTAGAGAGAATTGAGAAATGTGTTGAACTCTCTCTATAGAATAATCTATTGATGTATGTAGAACTCTCTTTTGGAGCCTATAAATAGGGGAGAACTTATTAATTGTAAATCAAGCAAGTAAGTGAACAATAAAGCAAAGTATTCTCTCCTCCTCTAATTATCCCAGAAGTTCACTGTACCCCTTCTCATTTTCCAAAAAAGTGGTATCATAGCTTAAGTTCTAATAAGAAATCATTCCATAGTCATGGCAAGTAATAGAGTGACATCCCTCGAAGTTCCACTTCTAAAACGAAGAACCTATGATAATTGGTGTATGGAAATGAAGGTTCTTCTTGGAACACACGAGATGAGGATTCTCTCACTCAGGCGCAAAGAGATATTTTGAAGGATTCAAGAAAAAAAAGATAGAAAAGTTCTCTTCCTCATCTACCAAGCATTGGATGAAGATAAGTTCCAGAAAATTTCAAATGCAACATCTGCTAAGTAGGCAATGAAGAAATTTCAAACCTCTTGCAAAGGAGAAGACAAATTAAAAAATGTGCATCTTGAAACTCTAGATTTAGAGATCATAACAAACTCTTCAAGCAACATTGTAAGCTTACGAGAAGCACAAGACGATGAAAGAGATCACCGAGAAACTCTTCAAGATACAACCAAAGGAGAAGAAAGTCAAAAAATGAGAGAAACCAACATAGTAGAAAAAAGATAATTAAGATCAAAAGTTATCATCATCTTAAATTGCACATAAATGTACTATTATTCAATAATTTAAATAAAAATTACTTGTTGGGTGAAAATGCAGCTTGAAGAGCATATTGAAAATGTCTTTTGTACAAGTATCCTGTGAAATTTCTACTCAAATAACAAGGAGTCTCGGATTATGTAGGATTTTCTACCAAAAAATGTCCAATATGGAAAATGAGGCTTAGTATCACTAAATTTGGTGGAACCAGTTTTTTTTATTACAAGTCATTGCCATTGATACAAAATGTCAAAACAATCACACTTAAGCAATAATATCTTCATCACACTGCCATATTTTTGTTTCATAACATAATCATTGCTCAACCTCCCGTCTTTCAATTTTCTAGTCAGAAATCTAAAACAAGTTTCATGCTCTCACATAAATAAATAATGGACATTATTTAGACAATAATAACCAAACAAAAAAACAAATCTATAATCAGACAGTGCTAATGAAAAATGGAAATGGTGTGTATTTGACTCAATCTCATTTAACAAACTAGAACTCAACTTTCCTAATCAAAACTCTACTCCTGCCTGACCTTTGCACAATCCTGAGTGGATAACGTGATTTGGCTTCTCAGTTTGTGCTTCTCGACGATTAATAATCCGTAATCCACGGCGAGAGGGATAACAAGTTCGTTTTCCTTTTGTATGCAGCATTAGAATACAGAAAAATGACACTAGAAAGTAAGATCTTTAGGGTCCTCAATAATCTGTGACAGGGTTTGCAAGAAGAGTGCTAGGTCAGAACCGTAGATTACTCGATGATCTGCCGTAACATTGACCTGCAAATTTGCATTTCTTCAGTTACAAAAGAACAGAAGTTTGGATATAGATTTGTCATTCTAACAAATAAGTCATACTCCAACATATATAAATATCTAAATACACATACCTGCATTTGGTTCTTCATGCCAATGCGACCATCCTTGGTAGCCACAACAGTTGGCTGTGATGTTCCAACTGCCATTATAGCTCCCTACAAAAATAAATCAACAGAACAATCACATTCATGTTGCTCATCAATGTTCAATTTGAACTATTGGTCAAACTCTTCCACAATTTGAACACAAATAAGATTACTCACGGTTCCAGGAGGCAGAATAGCATCAAAGCGATCAACACCAAACATTCCCAGGTTGGAAAGAGTGAAAGTACCTGGAGAAACAAAAGAAATCAGGGAGCGGTTGGCAAATTGGAAAACTCGTTCATAAATTGGAAAATTCATAGAAATCACTGTACCTGTGGTGTATTCATGAGGCTGCAGCTGCTTAGCCCGAGCCTTATCAACCAACTCCTTCCACTTTCTTGACAATGAATAGACGTCAACCTAGAATATATACATCAAAAATAAAACTTTTTAACAATTGAGCACCATTTTATGCTTGATTATAATCAGCTCGAAATAGAGTATCAAACACCTTATCAGCATCCTGAAGCACTGGTGTAATAAGTCCGCCATCTATAGCCACAGCAACTGCAATGTTGATGCTGCTATTGTATGTAAAGCTATTACCATCCCTACAACTAGAGTTTATAACAGGGTGTTTAGCCAGCGCGAGTGCTGTAGCCTTGGCAAGCAATGCTGTCATAGTAACTCCCTTTGACTTGATCTGATATTTTATAAAATATAACAAAATCAATAAACATATATATAAACAGTTTGAACATAGAATGATTTGAAAAACTGTAGACAGGAAACTATCATAAACTGTCAGCAGCATGTTAAAACAACTTCATGAAGAACATATACAATCAATCATACATGGCTTAAATTTTTCCTTTTACTTGGCTCAACAATTCATCAATGACACTTGTTAACTTTTGCTGATAGTTTCTTTGCCAGTAATAATTTTTTGGTTTTGGAACCCATAGTCATTAGGGTCTTCGGCACCCCCAGTGAGTCCACCAGGGTACCCCGACAATTTTGGCCCTTTCGATTGGCAATGGGACTAATCTCTAGTTTGATTGATTGAGATGGATTTTATCCCTTAGGCTTTGTTTGCGAGTTTGGAGGGGAAGGAAGGGGAGGGCTTTGGAGGGAGAGAAATAGAGAGAAAATTAGAAAAATCTTTTACATTTTTTGAGAAAGTATTTTTTATAGAGAATGACAAATAAATACTTATGATTAATATATTATGAATTTAACATTATAACAACATTAATTAAATTTGAAGAATTCATATAAACCCTCCAAACCCCCCTCGAAACCCCCATCCAATACAATTTTTGAGTTCCCCCAAATTGGGGGGTTTTTGTGTTATGAAGAAAAAATAACCCTCCAAACTCCTTCCCTCCCAAACTTCTCTATTCCTTCCACTTGTTTCTTCCTTTTTTTCAAAACCATTCCCTCCCCTCCCCTCCAAACTCGCAAACAAAGCCTTAGTTACCAGCCTCTGACATGGGTGACTCCCCTAAGATTCAAACCCGGGTTCCCGAAGAACTACTCCTCCTTATGGGACAACTTGATTCCACTTGACCAACACCATATTGGTTACCTACTAGCATTTTAATTGCTAATCCTTTTTGTGTTTTATGAAGATCTTAAATCCTAACTAAACTATAGATTTATCAGAAATTACATCAAATGATGAATTCTGTAATTGGATATATAATGTCCAAAGAATCAATGAGATAGTTATCTAGCTAGCATCAAACATAATTATTATGAGTGATATAATCAAATAAAAAAACCTAAACCACTTAACCACATATTTAATCCTAATCTAACTACAATTTAACCTCCTCAATAAGAAAAGGAGGTTTGATCAACATTACCCAAACAAAAACAAAAAGAGAGACAAAAAAATACCTTCTTGTAAAGAGCATCAAGTGCATCAGTAGTAATAGTGTAACCAACTCTGAAAGTAGGAACAGCCAAACTCTCCACCATGTTCCTACTCACAGCATTCTGCATTGTAGTAAACGGCACCACACTTCCCAATTCAGCCACAGTCATGACCGCCTCGGTCGCCGCCACGGAAGCAACACTCACAGAAGAACCCCCTGTAGCTGCAAAAGCCTCAACATCTTTAGCCACAATCCTCCCCAAAGGTCCAGTCCCAACAATTTGACCCAACTCCACCTTCAATTCCTTAGCCAATTTCTTAGCATAAGGAGATGCTACCACTCTCTTCCCTCCCTCAGAAGCCGGATGTTTAGACACAACCGAAACAGCAACAGCATTAGCATTCTCAGCAACCTTCTTCGCTTGAGATTCTACAGGAGTTGCAGGCGCAGGTGCAGGAGTAGAAGAACTAGGAGAAGATGATGATGATGAAGAAGAAGATGAAGAAGAGAGGGCTTTGGACTTTGCTAATTCAATATCTTCTTCATTTTCAGCGAGAAATGCGATGGGAGATCCAACAGCAGCGACACCACCTTCTTCAACAACAATAGCAGCGAGAATACCGTCGTAGAAAGTTTCAACATCCATATCAGCCTTATCAGATTCAACAACAACGACACTATCTCCTTTAGAGAGTTTATCGCCTTCGGATTTAATCCATGAGACGATTTTGCCCTCAGTCATTGTTGAACTGAGTGCAGGCATGAAAATCTCTCGGATCTTAGCACGAACGACGAGGTTGTTTGTTGTTGGTGTGGTACGACGAAGTGAAGTTGATTTGAGACGGAGGACGGTGGTGGAAGAGAGAAACGGAGTTTGAAGAAGCTGAGACATTGTTGAAAGTGAAATTGGGAAAATGAGTTTTTGGAATGTGAATGTGTTTGTTGTTTGTTAAGTGAAATAGAAAAAGTGTTTCCTCGAGTTCATCGAAAGCGGAGGTTTCAACCACTTCTGTTACTGAATCTAACGTCACTTACTAAACTTTTACTCACTCAGACAACAAAAACAACTGTGATTTATTTAAGGTTTAGATTTTTTTTTTTTTGAAGGAAGGTTAGTGTTGTTGTTTATTGGTTAATGGTTGGTTTCGTTTTAATTTCTTCCTAACAACTTTTACGGCCCATGCCCCTCCTACAAACAAATGCTTCATTTTTAAGTTTTTTTTTTTTTCTTTTTATGATTAAAATACTACTCCCTCCGTCCCAAAATTATGGTCTTTTTAGAATTTTGCATGTGGATTAAGAATAAATAAAGATTTATAAGTTAAGTTTTTTTTACTTTTACTTTAATATGAAAGAGAAAATCTATTTAATAAATGCTTTAATTTTTGTAAGAGTATAAATAATAAAATATCATTAATTGTACCTTAATTTCTTAAAAGAATCAAAATTTTGGGATAAAATTAAAAATTTAAAAAGACTAAAGATTTGAGACGGAGGGAGTAACATAATTAACATCAGTTTAATACTATAAGTTAGTACATTTTTTTTATATCCATTAAATTATTATTTTACCATGGATCACATATCGTCATATTAGAATTTCTTTCATTTTATTCGCAAATTTAAAGAGTGAAATTTTTTATTTTTTTTTTGTTTACAATGTTGCCAATGAGGATCGAACCTAGGACCTCATGGATACTACCCAAATCCCTCACCACTAGACCAAACCTAGTGGCTTAAGAGTGAAATTTTTAGTCACTGAACTAGTTAGCAAAAGAAAAATCCTTCCATTTTCATTATTTATTAACAAATCTTGCTAACAATTTAGGGCACTTTTAAATCAATAAATAAAAATGGAGATTTTGTGTCATAAAGAATAATATTTAGATAGTTAAGAGTTGGTTTGGGTCTTTTGATTTTGCTCCTTTCAAAATTTCAGATTCCATTCTCCTTCCTTGATGTCAATTTTGGTGGGCTAGTCCACACAAAAAAATTATGCCTTTAAATGGAGCCCTAGCAAGTGGATGGTGAGATTGGTCACCGTTGATTAGTCGCTCCTTGCACCGGATACGGATTTAAAAATAAAAAAGATTGTTAAAAGTGCGTTTAGATGGAGTGACTAAAAGTGTAGAGAATTAATTTGGGCAATTTTAATATTTCGATTGAATTTGGTCAAAAATATATATTTAAATTGAATCATCACAATTTCTTTTCCCTTTTTACAAATTTTGGATTTAATTTAAAATTTCAAAAACTTGTGAAGTTGATTTGCAAACGGAAAATGTTATTTAGCAAAAAAAAAAATTGATGCAAGAAAGAGAACAATTTTAGGTGACAATATTTAATACTTATAAATTATAATCACTCTCTCTCCTATGTATAGTTATTCAATTTTTAATTAATCAAATTCTTTTATTTTGTGGATTCTTCTTTTTCTTGTATAAATATTTTTTACTAAATAACATTACTCTTTGCAAAATATACCAAAATGAAATTTTTAAAATGTAGGGAATGGTATGAAAAAAAACTTAAAAAATAAATAGAGTATATTATGAAAATTGTTGGAATAAAATAAGAATTATTTGCATGATTTATAAAGAATAATTTAAATTCAATTATTTGGTGAACTACCAAACTATGATGAGTCAGCCATGCTTCCCTATCCCGTCACATCTTCAAATCGAAAAGGTTGGGGTTAGAAATGGGATCCATGATACATATAGTGGGTTGTTTGGTATCACGGTAAATATGTCAGAATTATGATAATTTATTGTGATTTTTTAAAAGAAAGAGTGAGGAAAGAAAATTGTGGAAACCAATGCATGAATTTGGACCAACGTTGGTTCAAGTTCATGCATTGGTTTCCGTAATTTTCTTTTTCTCTCTTTCTTTCTTTTCTTCCAACCAAATGGACTCGTAGTTTCTATAAAATTACGTTGAGTTGTAATTCTAGCATACCTATTGTGATACTATATATGTAGTTCCTTTTTTTTGTCAAGTAACCTAATGACTAGAAATTCCACCCTTATGATAAATAAGTGGGATGACTGAGGTTCGAATCTTGATCCCCTGCATATATAATGCAATATCCAACAATTGAATTAAGCTCACAGAACCTATTTTCTTCTTATTTTGTTATCATCTGAAGTTTACATCACCGTTTAATTGTGATTAATTTTTATTTAAAAAAATTATGGGGTGCATAAAGTAGACTTTCTTTTCTCAACCAATTTTTTTATATATACAAAAGTTACAATTAAACTTAATCATTTGCTTAAGAAATCTAAAATTATTTATCACTTTGACTATTGTATTGTTGGTGGCTCTCATGTAGCTCTAGCATTAACTTGCTAACAAAACTAAAGGTATACAGTTATATTTTTTTTTGTCAAGTAAATTTCACTTTTTAAACTTAATAAGTGGGAATATTAGAGTTCAAACTTCAGTCCATACAATAACATAAAATATCTCTGTCAATTAGGTTAAGCTTACGAGAACACACAGTTGTACTCTTTTTATCCCTTGTTATATTGTGTAATTTTATATAAACTAATAAAAAATTATAAATAAAATTGTAAAGTGACGTGGTTATGTGAAATTATAAATTAATTTTTTTTACATATGAAATTATAAATTAATTGAAAACAAGTAAATGAGATAGCTCTATAAAAAAAAAGAGAGTAAAGGAGATAGCTCATATGTTACTCGCAATAGCCTCATCTATAGCTAACTTCAATATTTTCATTAATATATTGACATGTATTATCCATTTAATTCCGAGAAAAAGAAATATGCAACGACATTATAAAATAATTTTACACTATCAATTAATATCAAATATGTTTTCCGCCATGTCACTCCACTTTTTTTATATGATATAGCAAAATGATAATTTTTTATTGGATGATTACGTAAAACTATTTCACACCAGTGCATCTTCATTAAACCCTTTAATTACGAATGAAAATGCTATAATATTCTGTTGTAAAAAAATAAAATTGATGAGACCGAGTATATGTTTAGTTTTGCGGTGGGAAAAATTGATTTTGATAGAATTGATTCTGGCCAAAATTTATTTTAAGTTAAAGTGCTTTATATTTGGATATATTCATGTAAAAGTGAGTTGAACAAAAAAATTGAGTGTAAAAATCAATTCTAGAATAAAAAAATACGATTTTTAGTTTTAAGTAGAATAAATTCTGGAAGCAGATTTAATTCTATTTTTGAGAAACCAAACAAATCAGAATCAATTAAATGAAAAGGTGCATTAGTTTGTCTATAAAAAAGCCAGAATCAATTTTACACGTTCTGAATCAATTTTGGCTGCTCCAAGAGTGAAACCAAACATACACCGAGTAGTTATTGGTGATCGCCATTCTTCCAAACCGTTGATTAGCCATATAATCCATCTAATGGTTGTAACCCAGGGATTCACCATTCAACCGTTTTATCACAGCTGCATATTATAGATTACATGACCCTATCGGAGGTAGCAACTGAACTGACACAAACACACACCTTGCCGGATAACCCCTGTTAGGAACAACACAACAACATCCTAAGAAGAATCGAAGATGAAGATGGTTGGTTCCACCTTCACTCATTTCTCATATTCTTCTCCTTCTCTTTCATCTCTCTTTCTTCCATCCAAATCCACCTTTCAACCTCTTCCTTCCACCCTTATCTCTAACCCTTTCCCTTCCAAACTTGCCACTTCATCACCATGCTCTCTTAAGTAAGCAATTCCTTTTCTTTATTATCATTTTTGTCACTTGCTTGAGTAAAAGATTAAAGCTTTTGTATCATATTTTTATGGGGTGCTTCATTTTCAATCTTGTTAGTCATTATTAATGTTGTTTAGTAACTGGGTCATCATTTGTTAAGTTAATTTTCCTTTTTCAAGTTTCATGTGTTTGTGGGTTGTTTTGAATTGAATAGTGATTTGTGTTGGAATGTTTAGGACAAAGAATTATTGAATTTCTAGTGTGTTAGATATTCAAGACTTGTATGTTTTTTAGTTGCTTACTATGATGCATGGTTGATTGTTAACTTGAAACACTGTTTACAGAAAGATTAAAGCCTTTGGAATTCAGCAAACAGGTTCCACTCCACATGGAGACAATAACCTTGATGCATTCAAGAGTAGGATTGTGCTCCAGGTTGTTTTGATTTCATGTCTTTTATTACAGCAAAATTGAGCATCTTTTTCACTTAATAATCATTGTTTTCTCTTCTACTTTCTTGACAAAATCAACTCAATGACTTAGTTTTGTCTAAGGCATGTTTGGATTGACGGTGAATTTGGTAGAATCACGATTTCAAACATGCACTTTATTCCTATATTATTAGTTTTGTATTGAACATGAAGTGTACTCTTTCATGCTTTATGTTCACTCACAATTTTAATTTCTTGCTACTAACTTTTCTATTTTTGCTTCTATCATGGACGAAGACAGATGTTTCAAAGGGCAATGCCGAAGGAACCCCTTATAACCATTTTCACAAAACAACAATCCGATAGTAATTCCCTGTTCTCAATTTTCTTATAGTATTTTTTGCATACCATGAGTGAAATGGTGTCATGTGTTTTATAGAAAAATGGTGAATGTTGCAAGGGTAAGAGGTCTATGATTTTTCTGATATCAAGTTTCCCTGCATGCTGTTAGTTTGATTTTGATAACCATCTGAAAAATTGTATCGATAGAATGATCAAGAAATACTACAATATTGACTATCATGGCATTCTTATACATTTACTTCTCCCTAAGTTCCTAGGTTAACCACATAGTGAGTAAATGTAGACTATGCGCAAGAAAATGATAATTAATTATTCTTTTGCTTTGTTAAGAGAACATACTATAATATTGCTAAAACAATATTAAGATGAGCAAGGTATTTTGGGTGCACTTTTAATAATAGAAAATCTTCAAGTAGATGTTTTGATGCAATCTTCCAGAAGTCTAGAATAAGCTCTTTTAGAATTAAACATAATCTAAATAATGTAAAATGCATTTACTATTAATATTTGACGGCTTTAGGAAGCAAATAAAATTGTGATGCTCCATTAGACGTGGTTGTTTTATTGTTTTCGATATTCAAATTGTTAATCGGGTAAAATATGTGAAAATACGGTGTGCCTTTTTTAATTATATACATTGTGCTAAACTTGGTTCTGACATTTGGGCAAAAGCCGGCTAATTCTGAAACTTCGGAATTGTTTTCGAACTACAATAATCACTTGAGTCATTGCCTTTTTTAATCTTTTTTTTGGATTCTCAGTGAATGACTTCACTATGGAAAATCTTCAAGATTGGAGAAAGTCATCCAAATGGGTTTTGGCATTCTTGTTTGGACAAACTATATCAGTTATTTCTCCTGATGTTTCATACGCAAGTGACTCAGTGAAGATAAATGAGATGTATCAAGTTGGGGAGCTTTTTGACTTAGGAATCCAACTAATATATTTGCTACTGTTGTTGGGTTTGCTTGGGGCAGGAACTTACTATGTGATTCGTCAAGTTCTTGTCCGCAGAGAACTTGACCTTTCTGCCAAAGAGTTGCAGGTAAGAACCTATGCTTCTTCCTTTTAGTCATTTATATTCTTAGATGTTTCTTTTGAACACCTTAAAGGAGATTAAACCCTGAATTTTACATGTTCATTGTATGATTCTGTTTTTATCCGGTTTAGTACCATGCCATATATTATATTATTGTTAGAACAGCTTCCCTAGTTCAAAAGGAAGCATATACAAAAAATGCAAATAGAGAACACACGATGATCACGGAGTTTGGCCAATTGTGCTACGTCTCCGACTATTATTCAAACTTAGGGTTTGCAGTACAACTTGTGTTTGAATACTCTCCCCACTCGAATTACCTTCCCATTTATCATGAAACTATGAGTCATACCCAATAATTATATTATGCACAAGACTTGGAATAAGCTGTTTTATGTTTGCCTTTCCTTGCTTATTTTCTTCTATTGTCTCAGGAGCAAGTCAGAAGCGGTGATGCAAGTGCGACTGAGCTGTTTGAACTTGGTGCAGTGATGCTACGGAGGAAATTTTACCCGGCTGCTACCAAGTTCTTGATTCAAGCAATTGAGAAATGGGATGGAGAAGATCAGGATCTTGCGCAGGTTAGATATGACTTGGTTGGTTGCTAAGAAATTGAATTATATATGCTTATTTTGGAACGGATCTGGATTCCCTGTTGTGGGATACGCACACGTTTTCACGCGGTAAACGATCTCGATAAGTACACAATAGCAACACTATTTTTAAACAATCTATATCGTTAATTTAAGATCAGATGGTTTACTCTTTACTGTACCAATTCCGAACCCCATGTCCTGATATGACTTGTTAGTTGTTAACAACTACTTTAATAATGATCACCTGCGATCCATCAATATAGGTTCACAATGCCCTCGGTGTCAGCTATGTTCGTGACGGGAAGATTGAAAAAGGAATTGCTCAGTTTGAGACAGCTGTGAAGATTCAACCAGGCTATGTCACAGCATGGAACAATCTTGGTGATGCTTATGATAGTAAAAAAGAATTTGTGGCTGCTCTAAAGGCATTTGAAGAAGTCCTTCTATTCGATCCTAACAACAAGATTGCACGGCCCAGAAGAGATGCTTTGAAGGAACTTGTTGGAATGTCCCAAGGAGTTACTGTCAAATATAGAGAGAAGAAATGATCGCCGTTCTACCAACTCACACTATAAATATCGCATACTTCATAGTACAGTTTTCAATCAATATCTTGTTTATTATGTTTTAAGGAATTTTGGCTCTAGTAATGTATTCGAGGTAGAATTTTGTTCTTATTTTGGTAGAAATGATGATAACAATGTCCGAACTCATCCTAATGTCAATTACTTATTTCTAAGGGCGTAGTCAAGGTTAAGTATTGTTGAAAATGCTTGCAAGGCGGTATATTCACATGCGAGAATTCCTCGTTTTCTTTCTTATATAACCGTTCACTTTCATGTGTTGTAAAATGATTTTTTTCACAAACTTGCCATTTATTTCTTCATAGCTTAAAGCATTGATCTTCATGTTCTGTATGTGTGCCCCCTCTGTCCTTAATAAAACATTGTTATACTAATTGCTAAAAACAATGGAGAAAAGAAGTTATAGTGAGTGTTACTGGTTCTTTTTATTGTTGAAATTTCACCTTGAAAGAATTTTGTTGGTATAGTTGTGGGATTTTCATGTTCATTTATAATGGAAGAAGCATAAGTATATCTAATTCAGCTCATAGAAAGAGAGCAAATAAATAATCTTAACCATGATTTATAAAATAACGGTTGATATTATAGGGACATGCATAACTTTATTTATGTATTGTAACATCTACCGCTGTAACTTTTGATTTTCTAATAGGGGTGACAATAGCAACTAGATAGCTGCTGAATGGAACACAGGGAGTTGATATTTCAGGAGAATTGGATAATTGGATAATGTGGCCCAAATGTTTTTTAATTTAAGAGTTCTTCTTTTCGTGCCCTGGATTTTCTCACGCGCTCCCGAAAATTTCAAAAACACCCCTTACTACTTAGGTAGCGAACTTAGAGGAGAAAAAATCTAGAAAAAAATAAATAAAAAAAGCCTGAGTTTGCTACTTAAATAAAAAACCTTATAAAATAGGTGCGTAGGAAGGGTGAAAGATACAAAAATATTAGATTTTATAAGTTCGCATCTTAAGATGCGAACTGTTTTTTCCCCAAATTTTGCTATTTACAAACTCGCATTCTACATTGCAAGGGGGTATAATTGGAAGTTCGGGGGGAGAATGCAAGACTCGGGGGTGCGAAAAGAAAAACTTAATTTAATTTCTTTTTGTTTTGGGTTGATAGGCCTCAGTTGGAGTTCAGTTTAGCTTATTTTATTTTTATTCCGTTATTATTTCAAGTTTTTTTTGGTGTTAACCCTCCAGTTCCTAAGTAAAGTTTGACTAAAAAATTATTTCACCCAAGAATCAAACTCGGGTTCTTCCGAACGATAAGTTCTTTGATGAAACTTATTAACCACTTGAGCTCAATGTCTTGATTTCAAATATAGCATATAATTTAGTAATCTAAATAATAATAACTTTTTGTAAAAAAAATCTAAATAATAACAGAACATAAAACTGTTAAAAAATTATAATAGACTTGTGGATTAGTTTATTTGAGTTTATCTACCGGCATAGGTATTGTGGGATTGTAAGGGAAAACTTATAAAAACAACTTATGACAATTTTTATAATTTTTCTTAACTTATTATCATATGTTCTCCAATATAGTTTATGAAAATGGCTCGTAGAATATATAAATATAATTCATCGTTATTTTTTCTTTTGTTATAAAAATATCTTATGCAAACGTATACATAAGTGTTTATCATGATAAGCACTTGTGCTGAAAAAAATGCAAATAAGCTGTTTTTTTTTCAAATAGACTCTAAGCAATAAAATTTGATATATTAAAGCTTCTTAAAATCCTTACCACAAAACATTACTCCTTCCGTTCCTTTTTGTTTGTTGTTTTAGAAAAACAAATTTGTTTTAAATTGTTTGTTGTTTTGATAATTTGAGGTTATATGTTGTCTATTGTATCCTCTTTCTTAATTTTTTTATTGACTAAATTTTATATAATTTTTTTATTCTATTTTTTTTTACCAAACTTCTTCATATAATTTTTTTATTGTATTTTTTTTTACTAAACTTCTTCATATAATCTTTTTTTGGTGGTTTTAATTTTTTGGAAAGAGAAAGTGTGTCCAAAAAAATAGGAATTTTTTTGTGGATTAAAATTAGAGTATAATATATTCCAAAAAAAAAGGTATAATAGGAAAATAAAGTACAAAAATATATTTTCTTAATTTAACCTATTTTTTCTCAAACAACAAACAAAAAGGAACGGAGGGAGTAAGAGTTAGGACATGTTTGAATATGTTTTGTGCTCATGTAGCCACTAGCCATGCATAGTCTAAAAATAGTGTCATAGTACAAAACATGGGCGGCTGCATCAAATAACACAATCAAGACCCTAAAAACCCGAAAGGATGACAACATTCATGAACCTGAATCCTATATGATTGATTTTACTATAAAGTTGACCGTAGACAATTAGATTATGAGATTCATAGATTAAAACTACACACGAGTCATGGTGAAGTCTTTCTATTCAATCCTAACAAAGAAGATTTTATGTATATATATATATATATATATATATATATATTTTTTTTTTATGGTAGTAGCTTTTAAATTAACGTGTCCCAATGCAAGCAAATGTGAGAAGCATCAACTTCCACCATGAAAACAAACATAACATATTATGTCAAATATAGATAGAAGAAATTTATGCTTTTTTTTTGTCGATAAACAAAGTAATAGGTACGGCTGAAAATTAACACACATAAATGACATACATGTCGCCGTATTTCAAAATACACAATTACATCAAATATGGATAGAATAAATTTACGCCTTTGTTTTTTTGTTAGTAGACAATATGATAAGTGCGTCTGAAAACTCATGCCCATAAATGAAAGATTATGAGTTTGAACTCGTGTTTCAACATTGTCAATTGAAAAGATCCTATGTACAAAATTCAAATCTTGTTCTATAAGTTCACACTATGAATATGAAATACTTCAATTAAACACACGGTTTTTAACTCTAATTTTGTTTACAATGTTGATAACAAGGTATAAACTCATTAACTCATGCAATATACTTGATGCTAATATGGTTTTGTTGATGCAAAATATTGCCATTCTAAAATGGGTTAGAAAAGCCATGGTGTGATGCAAATGGTGTGTATTCACACGTGCAATTTCCTTAATTTCTTTCTTAGTTTATAAATGGTCATTTTCATTCATGCGTTGGTAAAGTGATTCTTTCACCAACTTGGCATTTCGTCATTGCTTAAATCATCCTTTTAGAAATCATTGATTTGATGTTCTTGATCTTGGGTCCCACTTTGTCCTAAGTAGAATGTGGTTATACTTGCTCCAAACAAAGGAAAAGAATGAGAGAAAAAAGTTAATTTATCTTTTTGCAAATGTTTTCTCTTAGACCAATTTTATCCACTAAAATATATACATATATTGCTAAAAAAACTGATATTTTGCTAGAAAATAATTGCAAGAATGAGTGTTAAATACACTTTAAAAAAAATCATACAATTCTTATCAAATTTATCTCAAAATAAAATATTATTTTTTACTCTCTTCAATCCTTTTTTATAAAAAACAAAATTCATTTTTAAAATTCATTAAATAACGAATGTATTTAATCTATAATGTAAATAAAATATATCAATTATTCAATAATCCTAAAAAATAAATTGATTTTTTATAAATAAAAAAATACTAGAGATAGTATGTAATTAGTTTATGCTCGTGCACTTACTAGTTAAAAAAATTGTATTAAAAATAGTTTTTTCAACACACTTATAAGAAGTTTACTATACAAAATTTAAAATACATTTATTATATTTAATTTTCTTAACTAATGATTCAGAGCACTAATTAGTATTTTTTATTATTTTTTAAGTATTCAAAACTACACACATATCTATTAACTATAATTTGAATTCAAATATACAATTGAAAATTGTACTCCTTTCGTTTATTTTTAAGTGTTCGTTTTGAATAGTAACACAAAATTAAGAAAGTATATCTTTGCATCTTATCTTCCTATTATACCCTAATTTTAATTCACCAATAAAATCATGTTTTTTTGCACACACTTTCAATTTCCAATAAATTTAGGCTAAATTGCACTTTTGGCCCCCTAAGTTTCAGAAACTTGCGATTTTGGCCCCCTATATTTCAAAATAACACTTTTGGCCCCCTAAGTTTCAGAAACTTGCGATTTTGACCCCCTATATTTCAAAATAGCATTTAAGTGCTAAATTTATTGTTTGCATAATTTGGTAGCACTAAGGATGAAGACTCGTCAATAGATTTTTCTAGAAATTCATCGGAAGAACATTCTTTGCAAATTAAGTGCTAAAGTCTTCAAACTCTTGTAAAAAAATTTCCTTTACTATGAATCAATGATATATACATAAAATGATTTAAAAAAGAAAACACAATGAACTGGAAAAAAAACTTGTTGCTAAAATTTGAAGAAAATACAACAACAATATGAATCAATCATATATAGTTATATACATAAAACGATTTTTTAAAAAATCATATATACATAAAAAAAATTAAGATCAAACGAAAACAAATTTGCAGAAATCTGTTGCTGGTATTGTTTTTTCAATCATATATATATGATGGTTCTAACACTCTATATAATGAATCGTGTTATTGTTCCTCTTGCACATACATACATATATATACATCATGCATAAAAAATCGTTTCAAGCGTAAGAAAGAATTTGGTGGTAGTCCCGTCAATTAAGAAAAGTTTTAAGGATTTGAGTGACATTGTTGGATAAGTGCTTTATGTATATTTTAAATTAAAAAGTCTCTCAAAATTCATAAAAATCGGTAGATTTTTGAATACTTATAAACATTTTAAAAATGGTGAGAAATTTTAATTGAATACCATAGATTTTGTTGCCCTGAAAATAAAAAAAAAATCATGATTGTTTTAATTAAATACCATAAAATCTATTTAACTTTTGTAAAAGTCTTGATTGAATACCACAAAAAAAAATTTACATAAAAAAATCTTTTAAAATCCTATGAAATCCTAATATAATACACCCCCCTTAAATGACTTGCCACATCAATGTTGACTTTGTCAAAATTGACATTTTGCAAAAAGGATAAAGATAAGGGGCCAAAAGTGCTATTTTGAAATATAGGGGGCCAAATTCGCAAGTTTATGAAATTTAGGGGACCAAAAATGGTATTTTGAAACATAGGGGGCCAAAATTACAAGTTTCTGAAACTTAGGGGGCCAAAAGTGCAATTTAGCCATAAATTTAATATATTTTGCACACAAAAAAAAACAAATTTTAATATATTATGTACCAAAAAAAGAATAAAAAAAAGATTTAGTTTTTCCGGACAAAACTTACATGCATTGCTTTAGGTGCATTTCTTGCTGTTCCACTCACAAAGAGGTGGTTTTTTGTGTTTTTTAATTTTAGAAAAATAAAAGAAAACTGTTTTTTAATTAAAAAAACCACCTCTTTGTGAGTGGAACAACAAAAAATGCACCTAAAGCAATGCATGTAAGTTTTGTCCTTTCAAATATATAGCATTAATTAGTTTTATTGAAAAAGATATGAGTAATTGACAAATGGTATAATTGACAAATCATACCCTTAAAACACCAAATGAACAGTTAAATAGAAATACTAAATTCGATGTTTTTGGACATTTAAAAAGAAACGGAAGGAGTAGTAAATAACAATCAAATTTGTGTGAAGTATGTGAATGATTATAATGAGTTGCGATATTTTATTTATTAATTACTCCCTCCATCCCAAAATAAATGACACATTTGCAAAAAAAAATTGTCCCATAATACTTGACACATTTCAATTCTCTATGTTATTTTTCCATTTTTACCCCTTATAAATGCATATGCTTTTCTAATGGGCAGAAAAAGGACACCACATTTGTTGCATATTTCCATGCAATCTTTCAATCTTTGGAACATAGGTACTCGTACTCTAAGTAGTAGTACTAGCTCACCCTAGTTAGTAACTACTCTTAACATGAGATTGAAAAAGCGCTACCCACTATAGACATTTTCTAACTTTGTTTTGCATTGGTGTGTTGCCAATACAGCTGATCATGTTTATATAGAATTAAATTGGTGGGAAATTTAAATTGAAAATGAAAATTTGGCAAGTAGAGAAATGGCGCTCATGCACCAAATGAAAATAAAATTTTGGCACTTTTGTTTGCATGGAACAACAACCGTTCAGTACTTCAGTTTGCATTGGTGAAGGCATAACACGTTTTAATTACTCCATGTCTCCATGTATCCTATAGTTAAATTCTATTGGTTGTAGAAAGTAGTATATGCATAGAGTGAACTATAGTAATGATGAGAGCAAAAAAGTTGACAGCTTTTTTATCAATGTTTTATTCTAACAAGACAAAACAATCACTTTTTTTAAAATTGGATTTTAGTATAAAAATAATAATATAATAAGGGTAATTTGGTAAAATTAATACTATCTCTCATTTCATTATACATTTTTCTTAATATGCGTGAAATGACCAAATGTGTCATCTATTTTGGGACGGAGGGAGTAATAATAATCCACTTAAATAAGTAATTTTTAAGCAGAATAAACTTTGTAAAAAAAAATGAATTTTCACTTCTTTAAGTTGTCCAAGTTCCAAGTCTTCTCTACTCTTTTCTTTAGGCAACTCTTCTCAAATATTCTATGTTCTCAACTATAAATAAATCACCTGGCTAGACACGCGTATGCCACGATTTATTTAGTAATTTAGTATACAATTGAGATCAACACACTTGATCGAGCAAGCTTTGAAGAAAACAAAAATCAGATCGCTCCAACACTAAATTAAACAAGGCCCTAAAATAAATTCTAAAATGAGGCTTTTTAATTTTAAATTTTTTTTTTTTTGACAGTTTAATTTTAAATTTTTTAAAAATTATATAAATTAAATTTTTTGAGCTTTTTGAGATACAAAATTGTTTATTATTAAATTATTATAATTAATTTCATTTAATATGTTTCCTGATCGATAATAAAGTCAATCCATCTAATCTTATCAAGAAATTGCAAAGTTGTTGTCTCATTTTTTTTTATCTAAGTAAAAATTAACGAGAAAATTGGAAAATTTGAAATTGTAAATATGAAATCGAAGAAACCAAAAATCATAAAAATTTGAATAAATGATGGAGTCCTTACTCAATGAAAGAGCTAAGTGTAAAACAAAAACATGAATGTCTTTCTATACAATAAGAGACATTTTATCACTTAAACATTATTTCTTTTGTAAATTGAATTTACATTTTTAAGGTATTTATTTATTTTAGATGAAGTGGTAATGAGTAAAATTAAACTCACATAATTATGAGATCTCAGGTTCAAATCCGGGTCACGACGTCCGATCTAACAATTTTGACATTTTTTTCAGTTGAATTAGGATTTATGAGATTATTTTTAAGGTATTTTTTCCTGATAAAAAAAAAAATTAGAGACCTAAAGTCCTAACTTAGATTGTCTAACCTTAAGCCGGCCTAAAAAAATGAATAAGCAATATTTCAGAAAGTGTCAGCTTCCTATATTAATAATTGAAACAATGGATTCAAGGATTAATTCCAAAGAGTATTATTTATAGACTTATAGCTATACAAAAATTCAAATACATTCATATTTCCAACTACTAGTACTCATGCTTTAGACGTTAAAAATCTATCAAAAATATCAATCTTGTGTTTAAAGAAAGATTCGGAAGCAAGTTGATAGTACGTATAAATTTACAATATTAGATAGTTAATTAAATTTACAATTAGATTAAACTTGTGTTTAAAGAAAGATTCGGAAGCAAGTTGTGGAAGTGAAATTTTTAGACAAAGAGGGTAGGTGAGGGTCTCACACGGCTAGCTAATGGTCCTACAAGTTCTATCTTTTCAAAATTCTCTTCAATTTGTCACCAAAACAGTGGATCAACAAATAAAATTAACACGTACTATTAAAAAGTCAAACTAATTTTTTTATGCAAAGTCAAATTAAGTTTCCTAAGCCTTTATAATAAGAATCGTCTTTGACTTAAAGAAAAAGTAAAAATAGTAAAAAAAAATTGCCATTGATTTTCTGGTAAATAAAAATAACATCAATAATATTAAAAAAAATATTTTTGCATTAATATAAAAAAAATTGATAATAAACAAACAAATCTCTATCACATGTCTCTCTATTTGATAAAACTATAGTATACCAATTAACTATAAAGCATCTAAAAAAAATTATTTTTAAGACTTTTCACAATTAGAATAATTTCTTTTAGGATATTTTTTAACTAATAAATTCCTTATCTTTTCTACAAAAAAATCCTTATTTTAAAATAAAAATAAACTCAAATACTGATTCCACAACCTTTTATTTTGAAGCTCATAACCCCTTATTTTATATCCTCATTTATCAATATTACTATTCTATAACTTTTTTTAAACCTTTATTTTTATGAGACTCTATATCATAGCTATCGTATACGGGAGTGGTTATGGTGCATAAGCTTTTTCCTTATACACCGTGCATAAATAATGAAAATTGCTTAATGCACCTCCTAGATTAGCGCACCCCCTAGATTTCTAGCGCACCCCCCAAATTTATAATGCACCCCCTAAAATATGGGGGGTGCGCTAAGCGATATAGGGGGTGCACTAGAAATTTGGGGGTGCGCTAAGCAATTTTAGGTATTTATGCACGGTGCATAAACATGGCTTATGCACCATAACTTGTACCCTTCCCTTGGACATCTTGTACTAAGTGTTGATACATTTCCCCTATCCAAAAAAAATGTGTTGGTTCATTGTTTTACTTTAGTAAAATATTTGACATATGCAAAAATATATTAAGTATCCACACCCAAGGTTTTAAAAAACGGTCGCGGTGGCGTCTCGGTTACGTAAAGGTTTTCGCGATTTCGGTCGTTACAGGTGTTACGACACTAAATGCGGTCGTCGAGGTGTGAATTAATCACAATTTGCAACAGTAACGGTACCGGCACATGCCAAAATTGTTTTGTCGCGGCCGTTTTCGCGGTCGCGAACCTTTATTTAAAACCTTGTCCACACCTAGTGCTGTACGTAGAACATCCCAAAAAGACTTCATATTTGAACCTTACTAATTAAGCCTCTTAATAATGAGTCCCAAAACAATCGTGCTACGTATTTCTTTGGCTATATTTTTTTGGGGTTTATACTACCAGTTTAATCTAGTTTGGGGGTCAGTTATGATATCAAGTAGTTTTTATTTGGCTATTTTATGACCAAATTTTATGTGTAAGTTGAGTTTCATTAACTTAATTTAGAGTTCTTTATCAAAAATCATGAATTTGATGTAAGAGTTTATATAAAATTGGAGAAACCTCATCATTAAACTATGGATTTAAGGTGAAGTTAAATTCAATCTAGCATATTGTGTCACTAGTTTTTTTTGTAAGTCTAGATAAGGGGTTTAAAGCCTCCAATTTTTGCAGGTATTTTTTGAGAAAAAGTTCTTTTGAATTATTTTATAAAACAGTAAAAAAATCTCAACAAGGATAAAATTCCATATATAAAATATTTGATCTTTTTTTTTTTTAAATAAGCTGATTTTTTGTTTCTGAAAATTCTATAAAAAGGTGCATATTAGATTTGAGACTTATATGAAAAGGTGCTCTTTTAATTTATAGAGCCTTTTAGACCCTTATATGTGGGAGTTGTGCCTAAATTTCTTGGCTCCATGGAAATGACAAAGCTCTATACAAATTACACACCGAACAAAAAGGGCATATTACAATTTATTCTTAATTAATTTGAGTGCTTCCCATTCCATAAAATAAAAGGAGGACGTGCAGATCCATATTATTGCTTTTAAAATTATTGTTAACAAAATCGTAAACAATGTTGCATGGAGGACAAAAATAAAAATAAAAAATTGTACCCAAAAAAGAAGAAAAAAAAAAATGTCCACTTAGTTTTAGGGGCGAGGTAGGTAGCTCAACATTAAAATTAAGAGTGAAAGCAATTAAAGAGTAAATGATCATAATTCAAGTCTTGACGAGGTAAAAATTCTAACACACATCTACTTCCGATAACTACCTTTGACCTATTAAAATAAATAAATAAACAGTAGTGCTAGATTGGATTCTCATATTTATTTATTGTGTTGTTGAAAAACTTGTATTTTACTACTCCTGATCGAGAATTAATCTAAACAAAAAAAAGAACGCAAAACCATGTTATTTGATTTTGAAGTCTCTTGGTTCAACGTATACTAAGAAAGGCATGGATTAAAAAGCTATGCACATGAAAAGGAGCAACAGACCCATATTTGTAGGGAACGTAGCTTCCTTGGAAGTTCATTACTATACTTCCCTTCACAAGTTTCGGTCACCCCCACAAGAAACCTCCCTCCACCACCTGAAATTTTCTATTCCCACCCCCCATTACTCTTTTTCCCCTCCGGATTTCCTTTTTTGCCCTTGATTTTAAAATTCGGAGCGCGTTTTCTGAAGTTTTTTTTCCTTGAATATGAACTTCGGAATGTATTTTTCGAAGTTTTCGACGAATTTGAACTAGAAAAACTTCGGAAAACACGTTCCGAAGTTTTTGAACAGGGATAAAATCGAAATATTGGGGGGTTAAAAAGAGTCATGGGATGAGAAGAGAATCTTTCCCACCACCTCAACCACATTTTGTCTTTTTTCAAAGCAAAGTCAAATTTGCATGTGTCCATTGCATGCATGTCCTTGAAAACCAAAACTTGGGAGAATCATTATCCTTTACTGTCTCTTTTTTTTATTGAAAATTATCCTAGAGTTTATGTTTATCCTTTACAGTATCTTTCTATTTGATTCATACAATTTTTGGATCCTGTATAAATTTTGGTCAATTGGTTTACACCGTTTACTCCTTTTGGACGGGGGGTGAGCACAAGGAAACAAAAGCTTACTCTAATTAAGAGTAGCATGTAGATGGTATAGTTCAATTTTCCTAATGTTTTAAAGCGTTAAATACACTACTTTCAAAATAATTTTTTGTTTTACTAGTACTTGTAAACAAGTGAGCACTTGTATACTCATTAGTATTTTTCTTATTTTTATAGTAATGCAACACAACATAGGATAACCAAAATTTAATCATTAATTTAGATTTAAGAAGATTTCTACTTTTACACAGAAATGTTCATGGATTGGGTTCAATCAAAATAACCAGTCAATCACAATTTAACGATTTAGGTTAGATTTTGGATACTAGTGGACTGTAAAATTGATGATCAAATTCAAATAATGAGTTTATCCAAACCCAACATACGTAAATTAACCATTCAACCAAGATAAGAAAAAAAGGGCAAAAATAGTTTGTCCGTTCACTTAGCTTGCAATCCAAAATTTTCAAACTAAATCCAATCAATTTTTTCACCTTTTATAATTTATCCTAATGTATCTCGGTCCCTGTAAAAAAAATCACAATTTACTTTTTACAATGACCAAACCATAATTCTCTCATTTACAAAGATAAGTTGCACCACAGTTGACCCTTCGTTCTCCGCCTTTCATTTTCATCTTTTAGTTAATGAGGGGGGGTCAATTGACTCCAATAGTAAGTTTTTAGACTTACTCCAAATCAAGGTTTTAAATAAAGGTTCGCGACCGCGAAAACGGCCGCGACAAAACGGTTTTTGCAGGTAACGATACCGTTACTGTGTATCACCGTTTTTATATTAAAGAACAAATTGTGATTAATTCACACCGCGACGACCGCAATTAGTATCGTAACACCTGTACCGACCGAAATCGCGAAAACCTTTACGTAACCGAAACGCGACCGTGACCGTTTTTTAAAACCTTGCTCCAAATCTTGACCTTTAATTTTTATATCAATCAATGACCATGATTAATTACTAATAATTATTATTATGATGAGGTATATTCTATCTACTCTTTTTTTTTTTTTGGTCAATCTACTCCTCTCAATCTTTCATTGATATATACCATCAAAACCTTCAATTGCAGAGTTTTCTTAACAAAAATATATTCCAAATTGATTGATTTGTTCATATTTTTATATAAAAATAATCGGTGTGATTGATATGCCTCTTGTATGAATAATTCCCTTTCACTACCTCTCTTAAAACAATGTGCTTTTGGGGTATATGTAAAACAAGAATCACCATAATATATGTTATCATGTCAAGATGCAGGTTACGCTAAAAAAAATGTCAAGATGCACGTTATTTCTTCAAAATAGGTATTAAACATTGCCAATCACATTTGCCAATTTCTTCTAACCTAATTCTTTGATATGGAAGGTATCTAGGTTTTCTATAAGTGTTTTGCGGTCAAATATTTTGTGAAAAATTCCACCATAAGAATTATTAGTAATTGATCAAGGCCATTAATTAAAATTAAAATTAAAGGTCTAGATTTGGAGTAAGTCTAAAAACTTACTCTTGGAGTCAATTGATCCCCCCTCTTAGTTAATATATTGCACTTTGGTTATTTTGTTTTGATGTTTGCAAGCATTTTATGCAATTTTAGAACCTCATATTTTGATTATTTTCTATGCTTGCAAATTTATTTTAGGAATAAAAAATTGACATTTTTTTAAAAGAATATAATGACTCATTATTTAGAAAATTGTAATAAGATTTTTTTTAAAAATAATAAAGAAAGTGGGCAACAAGGTACCCAACTCATAATTTGACAGTTTGACTCAATCCGACCTATAATTGCAACATATGATTTTTAAATGAGAAATGTTGATTATTACGAAATTATACACGCAAGAATAGCGACGAATGAATCTTCACCGTTAATTAATGTCAACCGTCTACATGATTTCCACCAAGTACCAATTTTATATTTTTTTCCTTTTAAAATACACAACTTCTTGCATTTCTTCGCCTTTGAATTCATACAATATAACACTGTTCTTTTTAAATTAGACCCTATTCGAAATTCTCTACGTAGTTTGGTTTACAATTTTGGCCAAAATTGACCCAATTCGAACCAAGTCCTACTTTTCTTTTAGATGACATTCTTGTCATTATCAAGGAGTAAAAATGTATTTTTGCAGAACTCTTCATGATCACAATTGCAATACCATTGAAATCAAACGCAAGTTATTGATGCATAGTGTGAATGAGTTTTACCAAGTATTCCTATCAATTTTAATATAAATGTAATATGACACATAGTCACATACTACCAATAAACTATTAATATATATATATATATATATATATATAAGTTTACGTATGATGTTAGTCCCTACAATTATAATAATATTTTTTGTCTTTGTTATTGAATGACAATTGTAAAATTAGTTTACACTCGTTGCATTTCCTAATTTTTTTTATAATAATAAAAAATTAAAAGCTTTTTTACTCCTCATATATACTATGTGAGAACAATTTATTTATAACCTTTGTAGGACCCCCTTATCATCAGTCATCACTTCAAATAAGTAATAACTAAAAATAACTATTAATAATAAAATCTCAACTCATTTGTCTTTGTTCCCTATCAAGATCATCTTCCAATCACAACACCAACAAAAACCAAATCAACGGCTATGATTAATGGATACAAAAACAAGATGATAAGAAACAACCCCACCAAAGTGGACCCCAACAACATTGACCCAACAAATGGACGGTAGTTTAGTGTCTTTGACCAACAATGGCTATGTTCTGCTGTGTTCACCTCACCATTACTTCACATGTGTTGTTGTTTGTGTCAACCTTCCTTCTACTTCACTTTCATTAAGCCTAATAGCCTATATAACCCTTCACTTCACCTCCTATGTTTTCTTTCTCATCCCAATTTTTTTCATTTTCTTTTATTTTATTTTCATTTTTCTTTTCTAATGGATTGTTCAGATTTTTAGAGCATCCTTTCAGCTAGCAACTTGTCACAGTAAGTTTTTTTTTTTTTTTTTCTCATTATAATTATAATAATTATTTAGGTTTATTTTATGGATCTTTGTTGCTACTTCATGTTTTAGGGTTTGTTAAAAACTGCATCTTGTCCTTAAATTTTCAATTTTTTTATTATATTGTTTGATACATGAAATGATTTATTGAATATTTTGAAGGGGATTTCACTAAATTGACATTTTTTAATATTATTTTTTATTGGGTCAATCTGAATTGTTGATTAGTTGCTGGCATGTTTGAATTTAGGGTAATTCATGCAACTATTTAGTTCATACTTGTAAGATTTGATGATTGATTATCTGCAAATTGAGTATTTCAATATGCAGCTTCATATAAAAATGAAGGGTTAAGAAGTTTTTTTTTTTTTTTTCCTAAAATTTTGTTATAGAAGATTTAAGTATTAGTTGAAAGGGGAAAAGTTTGAATTTGGATCTGAAGATCCATGAAGTGAAGAATAGTTTAATCTTGAGTTGATTATGTATAACTATAACCCTTAGTTTTTTACTAGCTAATAATTGACCTTTTAGCTATCAAAAGTTAATTCATTTGTTAGAGATTTCAATTTTGAGAATTTAATATCAATTATCAACCTTATGGTATGTGATATTTGTATTTGGAATCGGATGGATACCTCGGCCGAATGATATATTTCGTCGAGTTGGGTCAAATCGTGTGTATATTTTCCCTCTTCATCATATTGATTTGGATCCTTTTACTGGTTGTATCTAGTTGGATTGTTAAAATATCTGATGTATGTCGAATGTTATTTACGCAGGTACCTTTGATTGATAGGATATTGTTTCCTCGGATACGAGTTTGAAATGAATCCGACAGGAAGCTTGTGTGCTAACAACTGGGCAAGGTCCTCTTCCTTGGTCCCTCCTGGGAATGGATTGCCGACAAATTTGTCCTTGGATCCATCCTCTTTCTTTGGGGTTGGTATTGAAACACCTTTCAAAGAAATCAACCAACCCTCTCCAACTCGGTGCGTGATTCCAGGTGAATCTAACAAAGATGTTAAGATAACTGATCAGGAAACCAGTAAACTCCAAGAATGGGATCCCAGTGCTATGTTGAATAACCTTTCGTTCCTGGAAGAAAAGATTCATCAGCTCCAGGATGTAGTGCATATGATTGTTAATAAGAAGTGTCAGCCTTTCGAACAACCTCGTGAACTCGTAACTCAGGAACAGCAACTCATCACAGCTGATCTAACATCAATTATTGTTCAGTTGATCTCTACTGCAGGTAGTCTTCTCCCTTCTGTTAGGAACACTGCTGCAAACACAAGTCCGTTGATTGGACAGCTTAGCCAGCTTCGTGGGATTAACCTTCCGTTTGGAACAGGCACAAGTAGTGGTATTCAGCCACAAAATAATTGTGGAAACAAATTGTTTGATCATTCAATTCAGAATGATGTACCTAATAAATGTGAAATGGAGCAAAACCATAATATGGAAGAACATGAGCATAAAGACGAAGAAGATATGGAAGAGGGAGAGAATCTTCCACCTGGTTCATACGAGATTTTACAACTAGAAAAAGAAGAAATCCTTGCACCTCACACGCATTTCTGTACGATATGTGGCAAGGGGTTCAAGAGGGATGCAAATCTCCGAATGCACATGCGAGGCCATGGTGATGAGTACAAAACTGCAGCAGCCCTTGCAAAGCCACATAAAGAAACCGGGTCCGAACCAAAGCTTATCAAGAGGTATTCGTGCCCTTACGGTGGCTGCAAACGTAACAAGGATCACAAGAAGTTTCAGCCTCTGAAGACTATTTTATGTGTCAAAAACCACTACAAAAGAACACACTGTGACAAGAGTTACACTTGCAGCAGATGCCACACGAAAAAGTTTTCAGTCATCGCAGATCTCAAAACTCATGAAAAACACTGTGGCAAGGATAAGTGGCTGTGTTCTTGCGGCACAACATTTTCAAGGAAAGACAAGCTTTTTGGACACATTGCACTATTCCAAGGCCATACCCCGGCTATTCCTTTAGAAGAAAACAAAGGACTTGCCGAGCCACCTGATCGATGCGACGTCAAAGAAAACAGCACTATGGTAGGAAGCATGAACTTCTGTTTTGGATCAAATCCTTCAAGTGAAAATGGAGTTGATAACATCATGGATGTGAAAGCTAATATTGATGATCCTATCAATTACTTCTCATCTTTGAACTTCGAAGGCTGTAACTTTGGCGCGTTTAATGAATTCTCACAACCTCCATTCGAAGATTCAGATAGCTCTTTCTCTTTTCTCATGTCGGGATCGTTTAATTATGCTCCTAAGCCTGGTGGTGAATCATGTTCTGACAATCTGTAACAGTTTATGATGGTCTTATAATCTACATAATATCTATGTTTTCTTTAGTACATTGTTAATGAATAAGCTTTTTGTTTCTGCTAGTTTTGTAAAGCCAACCAAGTATTTCATGTACTCGCGCCGTTTCTTAACATAGAAATATTAATTCTCTCGAAGCTCTCATTCTTTATTCAAATAGAGATTATGTGCAGCCATATACCATTGATTGCAGATTTCAAATTCAGAGGATCTTCACTGTATAGAACAAATATAATTTGACAATTTCAACTAACTGTAGATGATATTGTTTGCGTATGTGGATGGAATATGATCACATGTCACTTTTTTTCTTGTCAATTCAATAGCTCAATCATTTAGTCTTGTTCTTCATATATGACATGATGAAGCCTTTTTAAATGGCATGGCCACTAACTTATAATAAAGGCTTAAAAAAGCAATCAAAATGGATCATTACCTTCCATTATGTCTCCATAAATAAATGATTAAAAAGTTAAAAAAGTTAAGAAATAATTAAAAGAAGGATTCAGATCGTCTACATCTAAAATTCCTCTACATCCTCTCCAATCTCTTAGTTTTTGTACTATTAGTGTTAAATTTCTTAGATCAATTAGCAACCTTCTGTGTTTTTTCACTTTTTCTTTGAATCCATAACCATATACTATATGGTTATGGAATGTATGAGCTCCACGAATTGAGTACACAAGCCAGGAGGTAGATTGACAGAGCCATCAAATGAGGAGGATTTCTCTTCCCACCCCCCTATCTCTTTTTCACCCCCCTAAAATCCAATTTTACCCCTCAAAATTCAAAAAATTTGAAGCAAAGTTCGGGTTATGCGTACCGAACTTTTTGAAAAGTTCGGTTTACGTAAACCGAACTTTTTTTTAGTGTAAATTTTACACTAAAAAAAAAGTTCGGTTCAATGTAGGGGGATTTAAATTAAGAAAAAAGTTCGGTCCGCGTTTACCGAACTTTTTCTCCAGGGGCATAAAGGGAAGCACAGGGGGTGGAAAAGCAAACTGGGGGGTGGGAAAAGAAAACTTCTCAAATGAGCTAACTCTGCCCACCTTGAGTTGGCCCACTGCAAGTTGCATGTTGGGGGGATTGGCCCACAACTGGTGGGTTTGGTTCACATAATTTTTTAAAAAAAAATATAAAATTAAAACACCATAACCATTCCACAAATTCAAGTTCAAATCCAAGTCTTAATACCAAATTTAAGATAATTAAAATTACAACGAGATCGGCTCTATGTCGTGTATATTAAAGATGAGTTAGTGGATCAGAAAAATCATGTGATTACCGAGCTTCAATAAAAAACAAATCGTTCGGAAAAATCTAAGTTCAAATTTGTGCTGCAATAATTCCAGTGCACAATTTTCTTTACAAAAAAGAAAGCTAATACAAACAGGCATTCTTACAGCATTCATCATTTTCATTGAACATTAAAAAAAAAATGGATGCAGGGACCTGGAAAGGAGAAGAATTGAAGTTTTAACTTTTAAGAGTAACTCGTAAAAATGAAAATTAAGACTAATTTGTTTAAGAGATTAAACTACAAAAAATGTTAATTGACAAGGAGCTTGAGACCAGCCTTTGATGGCAAACAACAATATTTCTCTCTTAAAACCACATCATCTTGGCAAGACCAAGTCAGTCCTCTTGGAAAGCTGTTACCCCACATAAACCTCTCAGAGAAAGGGTTGGCTAAACTCTGACGAAATTGCTGCACTGTCTCACATAGCAACCCCTGCAGCATTTTTTGTTAAAAGTTAGAGAAAAAACATAGTTGTCAAAAGATGAAAAAACCAACTTGGATCCTTTGTTGCCTCTCCAGCCTTGGCTGTTAGATTAATCTAGCAGCCGAGGGTATTTTATTTCGACTCCAAGATTAATCCAAATGCCGAGGTTTGACATAAATTTAAGAGCATGCAGAGAATCAAGAGTAATGAAGAAATACCTTTGCCATGGATTTGATTTTCAAGATGATATTATCACTAAGAAGGACAACATGTCCAACATTATATTTTCTTCTATATTCAAGAGCACAGTCAAGGACGTGATCTTCAACCATAGGAAAAGCACAGTCAATAATATGAATCCACCATTTTGTATTCCTCATGCATTCTTCAATCCATTTCAAGGCTAAATCAGCCTCTGAAGTCTTTCTAAAAATTCGAAATTGTTGCTTAATGCTTCCCAATTCTCTTATGACTGAAAAAATTGTTGCTTAAGAGTGTCATCATTGAGAACCAATTTAAAACAAAATAACAAGGCATATGATACTCATTTGTACCTGATTGTGGAATGATTAAACGAGTCCCCTTGAGACCTTGTAAAAGCTGCAAAGCCTTTCTTGATTCCTTGTTCAGAAGGGAAGCAGTATCTACAACCATGTCCCAGCTCTTCTTTCGTTCTTCACTAATACTCTGCAAACGAAAAACATAATGTAAGCAATAAATAAGCATATATAAAAAATAACTATTGATCAATTCACAGTCAGAATGATATTATATATATGATGTCTTACAGAAGGCTCGGTGTGCTTGTATGAAATATGTCCACAGTTGCTAGCTCTAGCAGTGACCCCAACAATGGATTTTGCAGCAGAAAGAGGACTAGAGATCCTTGAATTGCTATTGCCTCCAGAACTCATTAGCGATTGTAAGGGTCTTCGTTCCAGTCTCTTCTTTCTTAATTCCGTAGTATCGTGACACTCAAGAGGCTTTCTCCCGGACAGCCATTTCAGTGCTTCTCTTGGAGTCAGGTTCTCTTTGTTTGAGATTGCACTTGAACTTCTTTCAGCTGAATAGATGATGGGACTAAAATTGGCATTCAAATTATGTGACCTTTGTGACTTGGAACTTTTACTTTCTTCTAGCACACCTTTCTTTCCTAGAAACTGCAAGTGAAAGGGGTTTGTGGGGCTTGAGTTTTCCTTAGTTGGAGTGAACATTTCTTCTTCATCCAAGACAGAGAAAAGATCCTTTGGCATTGGTTTATTTGTGATGTTTATATCCTTCAAGTTACTCATTACAAATTTAGTGTCAACATTAGGTGTGTTCAATAATCTGCTCTTCCTGGTTTGATCTTGAGGCGCACTCGCAGCCTTATCTCTTTTTGACAAAATATCACTACCAAAGGTTGAACTCCCCTTTGCTGATTCTACTATACAGCTTCTTTCAAGGATTCCCACGTCAACGTTTCCATCCACAGCAACAAGAGATTGCGGGGATTGATTCTCTTTCTTGTCTGTAACCTCTAAATCAGGATCCTGAATCACTGAAGGATTAAGTGATTCTGTCTGAAAGGATTTCACAGTATCTTCATCTGTTTCATCCAGTGAGCTACCCTCTTCATCACTACCAAAGGTTGAACTTCCCTTTGCTGATTCTTCTATACAGCTTCTTTCAAGGATTCCCACGTCAACGTTTCCATCCACAGCAACAAGCGATTGCGGGCTCTGATTCTCTTTCTTGTCTGTAATCTCGAAATCAGGTTCCTGAGTCACCGAAGGATTAAGTGACTCTGTCTGAAAGGATATCATCACAGTGTCTTCAACTGTTGATTCTTCTATACAGCTTCTTTCAAGGATTCCCACGTCAACGTTTCCATCCGCAGCAACAAGCGATTGAGGGGTCTGATTCTCTTTCTTGTCTGTAATCTCGAAATCAGGTTCCTGAGTCACCGAAGGATTAAGTGACTCTGTCTGAAAGGATATCATCACAGTGTCTTCAACTGTTGATTCTTCTATACAGCTTCTTTCAAGGATTCCCACGTCAACGTTTCCATCCGCAGCAACAAGCAATTGCGGGGTCTGATTCTCTTTCTTGTCTGTAATCTCGAAATCAGGTTCCTGAGTCACCGAAGGATTAAGTGACTCTGTCTGAAAGGATATCACAGTATCTTCAACTGTTGATTCTTCTATACAGCTTCTTTCAAGGATTCCCACGTCAACGTTTCCATCCGCAGCAACAAGCGATTGAGGGGTCTGATTCTCTTTCTTGTCTGTAATCTCGAAATCAGGTTCCTGAGTCACCGAAGGATTAATTGACTCTGTCTGAAAGGATATCACAGTTTCTTCAACTTTTTCATCCAGTAAGCTACCTTCTTCATCACAAGGTTTGACATTTAGGTATGCCTGCAATTCCTTGTCACCTTTACTTTCCTTTTCTCCATCAGATATCGAATCCACAGCAACTTCTTCAACAATCTTGATTTGTTGAAAATTGATTACAGGAATTGCTTCCTCAGTTGGTGAAGATGTGTTTTCAGAAATGAAAAGTCTTGCAACACTAGTTAAAATGTTGTCAATCCTGTCATTTTCTTCAAAGAAGAATTCTAATTTGTGTTCTCTAGGTGCTACATTCACTGCAGCTACACCATTTTCATCAAAAGATGTAGGATCCGTATTTTCAATGCACATCTTTTCAATATCTTCAACAATTTCATTAAGAGAATACCCTTTCTCAAGGCAACAGTTAGCATTCAGGTTCTGCAATTCTGTCTCATACTTTTCACTGCAATTACCTTGTTCTTCTCTATCAGAGAGTGAATCAACAGAAAGTTCTGCATCAGAATTGGTTGGATGAGATCCAGAATCAGTCATGTCCTCAGAATCAAAAACTCTTGCTCCAGTAGTTAAAATATCTTCAATCTTGTCGGTATCCTCGAAAGTTACTTCAAAATCAGACTCTTTAGATATCACATCCACAGCAGAATCAGTCATGTCCTCAGAATCGAAAGCTCTTGCTCCAGTAGTTAAAATATCTTCAATCTTGTCAGTATCTTTGAACGTGACTTCACAATCAGATTCTTTAGATATCACATTCACAGCAGAATCAGTCAAGTCCTCAGTATCGAAAACACTTGCTCCAGTAGTTAAAATATCTTCAATCTTGTCAGTATCTTCGAATGTGACTTCAAAATCAGATTCTTTAGATCTCACATCCACAGCAGCATCGTCTTTTTCATCAGAAGATGCTTCAGGATTAATCCACTGTTTTTCCGCCGAAGATTGTTCGTTCAATTTAGTGCCCAGGATACATATGTTGTGTTTAAAACATTCCCTCAATGTGCAAAGCAAACTAGTCTCTTCCAGCATCTCCACATCTTGACAAGCTTCATTTATCTGTGTGTTATCAGATTCATCAACTGATTGCATATAAGGTGGAGATAGAAAACATAATTGACATCCACACAGTTTATTTTGTCGATCACAACAAGATTTTTCATTTCCACAAGAATCATTATCAACTTCAAATGTCGCATCTTTAGATTGGTTCTTCTTTTCATCATCACAACTTAAAGAACCAATCTTCTGCAGGCCAAAGCCAAACGATCGAAAAAGAAAATAAAAATAAAAATCAAAGATTACACTAAGCAATGCTTAACAAACACACTACACAACACACAAAATTAAAAACTAAACTATTTCAAGTTTTGTAAAATTGATCATCCTAAGTAACTCACTCACAAAATTGCAATTGACCATTGTTTCTGTTCTGTAGGCCAAAGCCAAAAGATTAAAAAAAAATCAAAGATAGTTAAACATTGATTAACAAACATTGAATAAATAACCAAACTACTCCTCCTCAAAACTATATTTCAAATTCTGAAAAATTGATCATTCTAACCTAACTAAACTAACTCAAAAAATTCCAAATGAACACAGATCTAAAAACAGTAAGCAAAAAAAAAAAAAACGAACAATTACAAGAAACACATATAGAAATTTCATCCTCCCAAGTAATTCACAGAATTAAAAAATAAATAATAAAAAGAAACACAAATGAAATGAAGAAATCAAAAGCAAGAACAATGTAATAATAGGTGAAAAACAACACAAAATTGAAATAAAACGGTACCTTTAATGCATCGGCATCGAAATTGGAGACAAAGTGAAGAAGATAAATCCTACTTGAAACCCCAAGCTGAAAGCTATCACCTTCTTTAAGTTCAACACTGACACCATGTTCAAGCTTTCTACCACTCACCCAAGTTCCGTGCACTGTCACCACACACAATAAAAAACCATCAAGATTCATAGAAAAAGGAAAGGAAAGAATATACGAAAAATTGGGGGAAAAATAAAATAAAATACCAGAAGATAAATCGAGGAGGGAAATGGAACGAGAAGAAGGAGTGAATCGAATTTGCAGGTGGAAGCGACTGATGCTAGGATGAGTGAGGACTATGTTGCAATTCGGATGTCGACCAACGAGAAGAGTGTGATCGTTGTTGTTATCGTCATTATCGTTGTTGTTGTTGAGGATGATGAAGATGTTCTTGAGGATTGATTTGTTCTTGAAAACTGTTAACACTGGAATTATGGATTGTTCTGGTTCTTGATTAGGGTTAGGGTTAGGGTTATCGGCGATTGAAGCCATTGGGAGGAAGGAGAAGAAAGCGGGAGCTGAAGGTTGAGAGAAATGTGAAAGAGAGGATATGTGTTTATGCAAGTTTTGAGTAACGGCTACTTCCTTCCTTAATAAGCGCTTTTTAATTTAATTTAATTTAAATTTAAAATTATTGAGTTGAATTTTTATTGTCAAATTAATTATGGTTTTTCTAAGTATTACTGTATTTTCAAAGTCCAAGTTTTCAAAGATTATTTTGACAAGAATTTGAAGTTGTATTATATGATGACCAACGGTCATTGTGTATTATTGTGTATATTTGTATTTTTCTTTTTCTACTTTAAAAATTAAATTCATTAAGAAAAAATATGAGTTTTTTTTTTCTTTCACAAATTATAGATATGTTTGAAAAATGTAAAGGATAACCTATAAGTTAACTTTCAACATATGAACTTGTGAGTAGTTGAACAGTTAGCTTATCGCAAATGAACTTATAACGAATAACTTATAACTTGTATTAGATAAATTAGATTAGATAATTGAATTTGTAGTGTTTAATAAAATAAATGGTTTAATTAACTTTTTTTTTGATAGATTGTGGTTTAACTAACTTATAAATATAAAATTATATAAAAAGATATATTTAATTAATATTCAATTTTTGGAAATATGTTTGGCTATGGACAAACCCTTTTTCTTAGGTTGTTTGGAATGTACCTTCAACAAAGTTATTATATAAATGAGATGAGATAAGTCCTTTGGACAGATGAGGTTTGAATTTTAACTCACTCATGCAGACACAAAATTTTCATATGGGATGAAGATATTTTTTTTTTGAAATTGTGAAATCTTATTCGTTTATTTATTTATTTATTTATTTATAGGCATTGTTAGTTGTTAGTATATTACAATGTTAGTTTTTTCTCCTTTTGCCAGGATTTAAGCCCTGGACCTCCATCTCTTTGACCCTTAGCTCAATCCGCAATCCAACAAGTGGCGAAACTCCAGTCAAATCCACATATGCATGCTTTCCGCCTACCCACCCATACACCGTAACATCCGCCAGTCTGAGAGTCGGTCGTCCTTCCTGTGGATCTGTCAAAAAATTCACAGATCCTTCTTTTTTTACTGATATTCGTCCGCACCTAGAAATATAAAAAAGAATACCTCAGACAAAGTCGTGCCAAAATTAATGTTGTGGAGATGAAAGAACATTTATTTATTTATTGATAAACAAAGGAACATTTATTATTTATTATTTTTTGATAATGAAGAGGGCCTAAGCCCAAGAAAGAACATTTATTTTGTAGATGTGCAACAACAATATGATATAGATATTTAAATAGATTGAAAAATTAATTATCTTGCTTGAAAAATGTTAGAGACTACAAATGACATTATTATTAGTTTTTTTTTAAACAAGAGGGTCTAAAAGACCTGAGGAAAAAATTACAAAGCAATTAAGCGAGGAGTAGCTGCTGACATTATTTTCTTGTCAAAGAATCTCATGGTTCAAAAGGGAGCTTTGAATTTTTCATGAATGGTTCGTGAAACTAATAGATAGATTCAGACTGCCTACTGTAGCTGTTGCACGTAGTTACACGCTATAGGCGATTTGGACCTTTGATTTATGATCGAACATCTACGATTAAAGCAGTTTAATATAATAATTTAATAAAGGATTGAATCTCAGCCTTCCATATTTAATCGAACGGTCACCATCAGTTACTGCGTCGTAGTAACTATGGGAAATCCAATCTCCTAATAGATAGATTATTTTCCTTCTTTTTTTTTTGGATGGATAGAGTATCCATTGTGCTTTTACCAATTGTTGAACTTTGCACTCCTTGTATTTGTCACTCATTTTAATATATTCGCTTTTGATGTTAAAAATTCCTACTTAACAAACTAACTATCTTTGTACCAAAAAAAAAACTAACTATCAACATTTGCATTAAAATAATTATAACGATTAATGGATAATGTAAATTACTTTATACATTCTATAATTAAATATTAACATCTAGTGTCCCGTGAGCTTTATTCAATCTGTATGACATTGCGTTATATATCCAGAGAATTGGGGTGTAAACTTAAAATTATATAAAATATACTCAAAATTATATAAAATTATACAAATATACTCAAAATTAAATGTGGGATTGAGGAAGGGAACACATGAACTATTTGTGTGAATTAGGGTTTGTGTGTTTGATTGAATGTTGAGGGAAGAGAACTCGTAACAATAGAAAGAAAAGAGAAGGACAAGTAAATTATTAGGGTGAGCAGGTTAAATGTTGGGCTACATAAGGTTAGTAGTATAACCCAAAGTTAGTATTATTTTTAGGATTTACTTTTCGCATCCTCCGTTACACTTACGTATCCTCTGGCGTTTCCAATTTACCTCTTTTGCTATTTAGAAAGTAAGTGTATTAATAGCAAAAATTGGGGAAAAAATAGTTGGCTTTCTAGATAGCAAACTGCAGACTAATGCGAACCTTATAAAAATTAATTTTTTTTTGTCTTTTTCACAATTCTCTCATCTCCCTGTAATAACTTTGAATGAAACACAGTTCACAAGTTAATGTGTAAAGCATATCAAATTGTGTAGCCTTGATACATGTCTATTGTAAATATAAATGTAAACTTGATCATATCAAATAAAGTAACAATTCAGTATAGTTATCTTTACGGTGTGTGTGATTGCGGTCGATAATGTCACAACTGCTCTAGTGGCAAATAAAATTATAATATACGATAGTGGCCACATTTTTATAAGGTTTATTAGTTAAGGTGTAAACTGAGTTCACACTCTAAATAGCGAACTGTGTTTTCCTTCACTCTCTAAGTAGAGAACTTTGTTTAAGTTCACACTCTAAGTAGCTAGTGTCAATATTTTATACTCAAACTAAACGTCTACGCCCCCCATAAATAAAAAAAATCATGAATAAAAAAGAGTTTGCTTTCTAGATAGCAAACTCAGTTCGGATTCTAGAATGCGAACTTTTTTTTTTTGAATACCATAAAGAGTGACCTATATGTTGTTGTCCTCAATCAAGAGTGACCTTGGCCATAGATAGACAATTAGTATTAGGGCTGAGCATGGATCCGAGATCCGACTTAAACCGATATAATTGACAATAAATTGAAACATTCGGTCAGGTGAGAGTCGGGTTTCGGGTCAACAATTGGAAAAAAAGACTATAAACAATTGCATATGAGCGGGTGTGAGTCTCTGAAAAAATAATAAAAATAAATAATATAATAGATTGTAATGACAAAATTATTCTTAAACATAAACTAAATGTTGGTGAAAGTATGACTTTTAAATGTAGACAATCAAAATGCGAGGTAAACCTAACTTTTAATGCTAAGACAAGTTATATGATTGGTATATAACATAACAGGTAGTAATGACAAAAAAGTTGAAGGTGATTCGGTGGTTGACATGTCACTGTTAACATAACATGACACAAATTTCCAATCCCCTCAGCTGGAAATGTATTCCACAAGTTACATATGTGTCGCAGGCACCAGATGTAGAGAGCACACTTTTGACAATTCGACCCCTCACTCATATCATTTCAACTTTGTCCTCTATTGTAAATTTAACTCATCAAAAATGAAAAATATATATATCCTCCTGTGTCAAATATTCCAGAGTTTCTGTGACCCAGATTCATATATAGGCAATTTTTTATTTTTAAAATTAATTCAATAATTGATATATCTGGTCTATACCAATTGGCTAACATTTTGTTTGTTTTATATTTATGACCGGTATAAGAGATTCCTGGCAAGTATAACATAGTGTATATTTGGTATCACGTTAGATATGACAGAATTACGGTGACTCACCATAATTTTACAGAAGTTATACTCTGTAGCTTCTGTAAAATCATAATGGATCACTGTTATTCTGGTATATCCAATGTGATACTAAAGATAGGCATAGAGATGCAAAGCTAGGTGTGTTTCCAACAGTTGATGATCAGAATCCCCCAAAGAGATAGCAAATTGTGATATACAAGCTAATATTAAATGCAACTTTCTGGAAGTTATTAATGTAGTGCATCCATCTATCTATCTAGCTACATTGTACTCTCCTAGCTACATGCTACTACTATGCATACAGGAAATTGAAATGGAGCTATCATGCATTAATAGCTGGCTAAAGGTACATAGTTGAATAACAAAAACATTGAACGGAAATATATGGAATTAGTGTTGACAAACATTGTCTTTGCTGCTAAAACATCCATACCTATGACACATTCAGACCATTCTAATTCTTTTTGGCACCAATTAACACTAGACAACAATTACCAATTATGGCTTACAACTTATAACAACCATCATAACATTCACAAAATAGAGAGTACATTATTCGAAAAATTATAGTATTAATTTAATTGGATACAGATATATACAGAGATAAGAGAGAATCATATATATAGGTAGGCATAGGAGGAGGTTCCAGCTGAAGGCATTTCGTGTCGTTATTGGTCTGTTTGTTGGCAAAAGAATTTTACTACTCCCTCCGGTCCTATATATAAGAGAAGTTTTACTTTTTAGGTTCATTGTAAAATGAATGTATCTAGATAATATTATAGTCTAGATACATTCATTTCATAATGAATCTAAAAAGTAAAACTTCTCTTATATATAGGACCGGAGGGAGTATATGTTAAAAAATGTTAATCTATATGAAATAATATTTTTTTGGGTGAATCATGTATTCTCTGCACGCAACTGTACGTATAGGCTAATTCCTCGAATTTTATTGTACTCAAATGAAAGGCAAATTTTTCTTAAAAAATTTAATGTTGCCACATATCCAAGTCAGAGTTCGTACTAGACATTGGTTAAGCTAGAATAGTTTTGTGTGTCATCTTATTTTGTTGTAGGTTCTTGTCTATTTTCTTGTTTTATTTTAGAGTATGTTTTGAATTCTGGTTGAGTGTACTGCCGGTACCTCATAATTTTCTGACTTAACTCGTGACTTACTCTATATTTTATATATTATATATTTGCCATTTAAAAAAAAAAAAACTAAAATAGACTCGTACCATCTCATCTGAACGCTCTTGAGCAAATATAATGAAATTTGATATTCTTACTTTATTTTAAAAAAGAGAATTATAAAGTTTGATCCATTAATTTCCCTGCTGAACTTGAGCAAAGCCCAGTTGGCAACAATTTCATCTCACACACTTGTGATAATCCTATAGCCTGAATGAAAGTGTTAATGGACTAATTTCTATCCTCATAATGCATATAGTTTCATATTATTTTCCCTCAAGCATAAGGAAATACTCTTATAAAAACAAAACAAAAAAAGTATTACTATTTTTACATATTATCTCTCAGTTGAATCCTCACATGATTAATTAGTTACATAATATGAACTCAAATCTTTAGTATATAAATTAAGCCGAATCTTTGTCAACCGAACCAACCTACGTTACAGTTGTATCTTGTTATTGTATTACAGTTGTTATTTTTAATAAATTTTCATAAACTGTTATTTTTGTTTTAGATTTTTATTATTATAATTTTTAAAAAATTAATAAAGGTCCATTTTTAGACTATTCTTTAGAGGTTAACATATTTACGCATCCTAATTTTGGTCCTACAATGATAAATACTTTTAATTTTTTATTTATGAAATATTAGGGGAGTAGTACAATTCGATCATGCTTCGATTTTATATATAAACAAAAATGGTTTTTGAATAATATAAATATTATTTTTAAAAATTATTTATACTATAATATAAATATTTCACCATGTGACTAATCTCTTTAACCACTTAAACCAAATAATTCATTGTTAAAATGATCTAGTAATTTATATTTAATAATAATAATAATAATATGATTGACAATATAAAATAGTTTTACATACTAAACATCTGTTCATAACTCAAATTACAAATGTTTGTGCATGTACTTTAAAAAAATTATATATCTACTTAAAAAAATAGGATACATTTTTTACAATAAAATAAATTAGTAAAATTGGTGATTATTTTAGTTTCTAAGATCAAATCCGGAATTTAACTCCTTCAATATTCTTTAATTTATCAAACTAGCTACCGCATGACTAATAATCAGAAGTCATGTAAAAGAATATGTACAATTCTTTAATATTCTAAACTCAAATATTTAAAAAATAATAATTAAATTCCTTAACCCGTGTAGTAATTATCACTTCTAAACTCTTATTTTAACTTTAACAGTTAGGATCCTTTAACACCATGTGTTAAAATTAAGATGTCTAAATTTACTTTAACACCAAATCTTATCCAATTTATTTTCTTTGATCAAATAGTTGAAATTTGTTTGATATATTTTTTTTACAAAAATTTTAAAACAAATCTTCTAATAATTAAAGCAGTAATTTTCTTCTAAATTATCTCTCTTACTAACTCAAAACTACATAATATCTCTAAAATATCTTTCCATAACTCCAAACTACACAATTCCTAAATCATCTCTTTGTAGGATAAGCAAATAACAAGCTTCTACACATTTTAGTACATGTGGCTATCCATGGATTAATTTATTTTTTTTATAACTTTTAACCATGGATTATTGAATCAAAAAGATAATCGGCTCTTGTTCTTAACCGTATTGTTTAGAAGTGATTGTGTAGTTTGGAGTTAGCGAGAGATAATTTAGGATAAAAATTTTGTAAAACAAAAAAGATATTAAATAAATTTCAACTATTAGATCAAATAAAATAAATGGATAGAATTTGGTATCAAAGTAAATTTTGACACCTGTCTTGACTCTAATTTTAATCGTTTAGTTTTGATATATATTGATTCAAAATTTTATATTTGTCAATTAATCATAAATTGTCACAACAATATTCGGTGGTCGTCTACATAATTGAAACTCTTTTTTTCTTTCTTTTGATTAAGGGTCGTTTGAATTATCTTATTTTTGAGCTTATTCAAACAGCTTATGTAATTTTAATGTATTATTATAAATTTATCAAGGTAATTTATGATAAAATAACTTATAAAAATACAATTTTCATTAGTGTGAACTTATAAAATAGCATAAAACCTAATTTATATTGCATAAACTGTTTGTATAAGCTTAAAATTAAGCTAATCCAAACAAGCCCTAAATATAATTTGAACTTATTATCCACAAATAATGCGAATATATCTGGAATCTTCACAATTATAAATATTCGTTTTATTTTATTTTTGTTTTGACTAATTTCTTACTTCTTCTTTTTTTAACAAAACTAACTTCTTACTTCTAACAGTAACATTTATTGCAAGATAAAAACAGTTCCCATAGGAAAGAAATATTTTTTTAATTCATTTCTAGATTATAAGGTGATTCATGAAGTCATCGGTATCTTTAAACAATTTTTTTTTTTGGTTGAAAAGGACCTTTTACAATAACTTTATCTACACATAAAATTACATTTTAGGATAGCAAGAAACCGCATCTTACTCAAGTTATAAACCTGGGTTTCATAAAAGTCATCTACATTCATCATCACTTCAACTAGGGTTTTCCACTTTCACCCAAAAAGAAAAAGTGAAATTAGGGTTCATCATGATTATACAATGAACAAGAAGAAAAAAAAAAGACATTAATTACTTAATTCCTTAAAAAGGATACATACATATATATGCTTCATATATTTACCTGAACCCTTAGTTAAACAAACTACCAACTACTAAAAATTAAAGATCTTAAATAATAATAATTCATGACATATATATAAATAAAAAAAAGATAGACCAAAATATTATAGCTATAGCTAAAGGAATCAATCATCATTTTGAGTGTAGATTATTACCAAAATGATGAAAAGTTGTTAGGACATAAGATTGTATCTATCATATCATCATCATCAAAGTGATTGCCATGCTGACACAGTTAGCAAAAACCTATTTTGCCATCCTAAAGAAATAGCCCTTCCATCATCTCTTTCTGAAACCCTGAAACCACCACCACCACCTCCACCGCCACCACCGCCACCACTTTCTTCCTCAAATTGAAGTGGACAATAATTTGTCCTCATCTTAAGTAACAATTTAGCTTGTATCAAACACTTTGAACTCATTTTCATACCAACAAATCCATGATTCTCCATTCTACTTTTCCATGTTTCCATTTTTTCATATTTTGCACATTCAACACCATCATCAACATCATAATTATTAAGCATACTCTTAATCTCTTTTCCAAAAACCTTCTTCTCAATTCTTAACCTTTCAATACTTTCAAGTGGTAAACAATCATCAAGTGAATCAAACATAGCTGCAAAATAATGTAATGTGTCTGTGAATCTTGATAAGAAGGTTCTAGAAGGATTCTTACTACCTTCTTGTTCAACAACTATGATGATTGAAGGATTAAGAGAATGAACAAATCCCAATGTGTCAGTTATTTTCATTAAACAACTTAATTTGTTCAAATAAGAAACTAAATTAACAGCCACAGTTTCATTTTTCTTCTTCCTTAAGTTAATTATTCTTGATCCTCTTAATAAACCTTGAAACTCGAAAACAATGTTACCAAAACTTTTTGCGAAACTAACTAACCTAGATTCAGTTTCTTGAAGTTCTTTTAAATTCTTACCGAATCCGGTTATTCTGAGAGAGATCTTGTTTCCACTTGTTGCTTTCTCCGAAAGAGATTGAATCAATGAAGGCCATTGAAAACCGTATGAAACATCGAAATCAATGACATGTATCGAACGGTTATTTTTCTCTTCTTCTTTTTCAAAAGCTTCTAAGATAACTTGATTCGCGGTGAAATGCGCGAATTGATAATACGGTGAGACTCTATAGAGATCTGTAAATGCGAGAAACTCTTCGTCGATTGTAGGTTCTTCCATCAACATTTCGTAGAATGGTGATTTTTTTGTGAGGAGTTTCGCGGTTAAACCATCGGTGAAATAGGCCACAACTCGTTGAACTGAATCGCCGGTTAATGAAACAATTTGGTAAAGATCGGTTAGGTTTTCAAGCGATGAATCGAAGTTGTTTTCATCGACTGAAGTAGCTGTTGTGAGAAGTAAGTGAATTATTGGAAGACCATTTGAATCTTCAATGTTGAGAGTGTTTTTTCTTAGCATTTGTTCTCTCATTTGAAGTAGTCTAAAGATTTTTCCTTCATAGCCTTCATAGGGGTTTCTATTAGTACTACTCATCATAGAAACATTGTTGTTTTCTCTTGTGATGATTTTTCCTTTGTTTTTTCTTTCTCTATTGAATGAAAGGCTAAGATTCAGAAGCTCATCTTCCTCTGAATCTTCCATATCTGAAAAAAGGAGAGAAAATATATAATATAATCTTTGTTTGAGTGTGTGAAATGGAGAAAGGGGGAGAGAGAGAGAGAGAGAGAGAAAATCTATGACATAAAAGGGTGATATGGTTTGTGGACTTTTATGAGGGAGAAGTTCACAAAAATTCCTTCATGTCATGACATGTCTATATATAGGAGGAAGAGACCAAAGAAGAAGGATCAAATATTTTTTTATTATATTTTATTCTATTACCTTCATCCCACAATAACTATTGTATCGACTTGGATTTTTTGCGGTCAAGAAAACCACGTAATTAGTCAGAATATTGTAGGTTTTACGATTAAAATTAACTGGTGAAGATTTAAAATTAAAAAAATTATTATAATAGATCGGTCAGCTAAGATTATCATTTTTCTATTGTATGGTAACTATATCTGCTCAACGTTTCAGAATTGTAAAATATCTGTCAATTTTATTACTTATTTTAATTCTCAAATATATTTTTATTTTTCAAGTTAGTACAAAAACTAGTAACAAAACAAACATTGGAAATATGTTTGTAATTTTATAGCATCTCACATATTCAAGGGACTAAAATTATGTTTTGTCATTGTGATAATTAATAAAGACGGAGAGATTAAGAAAGAATGGTATCTTTATATTCTTTATTACAATCAGTGTCTTGGGTGAGGAAAACACATTGATCTTTTCATTGTTATTATATTAGTCTTAGAATTAGAATGCTTTTTGAAATGAAAAATGTATACTATTAAAGAGATTTTTTACTTCTTTGGTAGTTGAGATGGATTGGAAGATGCCATATGAATTGGACAAGAGACATCGGTGTCATTAGGGAATCAAACGTACCGTCCTTCAACAATTCTCTTTATATACACTTTTTTCCATTCCCCTTCTAATTAATAATAACAAGTTTTTTAGTATATATCTAACTTCATCAATATATACTATTCCTTTTCTTCACTATACATATTCCTTGCCTTTGATCAAATTGGCTATATCTATAGCTATAGATTCCATGTGTGATCAAAATATATCAAGAATTAAGAGAATAAATGTTCTCTATATATATGCTAGCTATATATATTGGAAACTGATTTACTACCGTTACAGTAGGACGCTGTAACTGTTATGGCTGAAATCGTTTTCAGTAATTTTATAAATAAATTATTTTGATCCGTCTAATCTGATGATTATTGGCTGAGATTCCCTATAGCGAGGAATCCAGATCCATATATATTGATATGGCTATATATATATATATATACCTTCATGTTGTCAAATACACTTGCATAAATCATAATCATAGTATATTTTTTTGGAAAGAAAATATACTAGTCAACGACATGTTTGGACATTAATAAGTTAGCAACAATATTTGAAGTTTTATTTATTTGTTATTTGATGAAGAGAACAAAGAAATTGGGATCTTTTATTATTGTTGTCAACATGTATATATATGACAAATTCTAATATGGAAAGTGAAACAAGTGGTCTATGATGGAAAGTGAATATTAAACTATAGATTTATTTTTAACCCACAAGAATACCATACACTCTCCACATGTGATTTTTCTTCTAACTCAACTTCTCTCTTCTCTCTCATCACGTTTTTTCTTTTGATTGAATTTTACTAAATAGTGTATGATAATTGTACTTCAAAACAATTATATTTCAAAAAAATATTGTTTTTATAACAAAACATATTTTATAAAAGATATTAATAATTGTGCTTTTAAAAAATTAATAATTGTGATTTATATATGCAGAAACAACCTTAAACATTTTTTTTTACAAACACCTTAAACATTTATTTATTCACTTTGAAATTTGATTTTAATACTGTTCTTTGGACCGGAAAAACTAAGGTTTAGAAATTGGACAAAAACTGAAATTTTTGTCTTCCACTAAATTATATGATAACTTTTTTTTTTTTTTTCACCACCAGTTGAATCTGGTTCGGGGGTCAGTTCTGGCATCAAGTGGTTCCAGCCCCCTCCCGATCGCACTATGCATAAGTTGATTAAAATTAATATCGAAATAATATTGTTTCCACCAAACATCATACAAGATAAAATTTGTTCGATATCTTAAACTTTGTCATGTGTTGTTCTTTCATGTACTCTCTCCAGTCACATTTATAACTTTATAAGTAAAAAAATAATTTAACTTTTGGTCATTACTATAATATACTCTTATTCCTAATGACATTTATAACTAATTAATAGTGTTATTCCTAATATACTCTTACTTTTCAAAAGTGCATTTGACTTCTAAGAAAAAAAGGTTTATTTGTAGTAAATTTATTCATATTTTATATTAAACCAAAAAAATTAATTACACTTAACTAAATTTCTTAAACACCGCGTAAATAAATTTTTGCCTATAAATATAGTCGGAGGAAGAAGTATTATTTTGTTCGGTACTTATATTTTACATATCAAATTGATTCTCTAAAATTTTAGTTACTAAACTACTTAATAAAAAAATTAGTTATATTGTACCAAAAAAAAAAATAGTTATTAAAATAGTATATTAAATAAAAATAAATATTAGGATTTCAATAGAAATTCATTAATTAACCCAAAAATTCAACAACCCATTCCTTCATCTTCAATATCATCGCTAAGCACCACCACTATCATTATCAAAAACTGTCCAACCATGATCTTTCTTTGCTGCAAATGAACAACGCATTCACATATATTTGGGTTTGAAAACAAAGAATAAGCACTATTTCACAAAAACAAAACCCAGATCCAAAATAAGAGGGATGAATTGATTTTCCATATCTCTATTGTTCTAATTAATTTTATTTAAATATAAAAATCAATTTAAAAAAAATCATCGATCATCACCATCACCAACCCAGATTCATTACCGCCATTGCATCATCACTAACAACACTTTGGGCGATGTAACAAATTTACATTGAGACACATGAGGATTTGAGCAAATTCAATGACTATAAATTACGATTTACTTTGGATGGCAAAAGTGACGAATGATGCAGCGAAGACGATTTCGATTTGAGTTGGCATGTTGAAGATGGTTATGAATCTGGGTGGAAACATAAATAATTTCAGATTTTAAGTTAAATAAAAAAATTTCACCTTTAAGTGAAGTACGGTCAGCGGCGAAGCTAGGCATATTTCCATGAGGTGGCAAAACACTACTATAAAATTTTAAATACTGATGGATAAAATCTGTCTCTAAATTGCAAATATTCTGTCACTAAGCATGCTAGAGACGGATTTTGATACTGCGGTAATTTCCCCGTCTCTGAACTATTAGAGACGGACAAAATCTATCTATAAAATGAAAATATCTATCTCTAAAATAAATATATCTGTCTCTAACTGCTTTTTCTATCTCTAATTCCATCTCTATTAGAGAAGAAGTATATTCCGTCTCTAAATTATGTCGGTATTTCAACTTTTTCTAGTAGTGAAATATAAAAACAATTCAAAAGTAATAGTAAAATAACCCAATAAGCAAAAAGATTAAAGTGAAACTTTTAAAACATAAGGGACCAAATTGATATCTAAAATAAACATAAAAGACAAAATAATAATTAATTCTTTTTTTTTAAATCCACGTGGCGTCACCGTTAGCCGCGTGTCAAAAAATAACGGCGTTAAAAAAAAAATTGACGGAAAGAACCAATTAATGGTAACATTCAAAACACAAGGACTAACGTGAACCTTTTAAAACAAAATGGACCAAATTGAGAGCTAAAATAAACATAAGAGACCAAATTATGAATTAAGCCATAATAATAATATAATAAAAATGGGTTATGGGCCTATGTCTATTTGGACTAATAATAGACTAATATATTTGTTGTTCTTGTTAAATAAATAAACTTATTTAGGGTGGCCAAATATATATAATTAGGGGTAGCTAAATATAAATTTATACCTACTAAATAAATTTTTTATTTTTTTTGGGGTAGCAAAGGCTACCCCATGAATACACTACCCTTCGCCCCTGAGTACGGTATTAGAATTTCAGTCTTACGAATATACTATCTTCATCCGAAATATAAGACTCTTTTAACTTTTTTACGTGACACATTTTATAAGAACTTTTTCCAATTTTTAAGTATATTTATTATTTATTTTTCTCAATACCCCTAATCATGATAATTTATAATAAATACTTTATAAAATTATCAACTAATTCTCACTTATAAAAGGCAAACTTGTAAAAATAATACTAACTAGTATCCAGACCCGTGCCAAGCACGGGTAAAAATGCGTTTTTAGATTTATTGACTTATAAAAAAATATATTTTAATATATTTTACTTTAGAGTGAAAACTTAAATTTATTATTAATTTATGAAAACACTATATATTTGACAAAAAATATTAATTTCTGAATAAAAATAAAATTGTATAAATATATGAGAAAAAATATTGGTTCTTATAAATTACAATATAAGACCCTCATATAAGTTACAATAAAATAGATTCTTATATTAATATATAAGTATAAATATAGGTCACATATAAATCATAAAAAAAAATAAAAAAAATAGACTCCTCTATTAATATAGCAATATATGTCTCATATAAATTACAAAAGACATTCCCCATATTAATTAGTAGGAATATATACTCACAGACTCTTAAATTAGAAAGAAATAGGCCACATATTAATTTGTGAGTACAAATGTTGGTCTCTTATAGATTACAAAATAAAAACAAAAAAAATAGACCCCATATATTAACATATGATTATAAATATAGGTCCCTGTAGCAATTACAAAATGAAAAAGGCCCCATAATAAAATATGAAAATAAATATAAACCCCGTATAAATAGAAGAAAAAAAATATCTCAAATTAATTTATGAGTATAGATATAAGTCTCGTCTAAATTATAAAAAAAAAAAAGACCCCATATTAATATATCACTATAAATAGAGATCTCGTATATTTTTTCTTAAAAATGAAGACCTCTGTAATAATATATGAATATAAGTTAGGTCCCGTAAAAATTACAAATAAATAGGTCTTGTATTAACATATGTGTATAAATAGGACCTCTTATTAATATATAACTTTTTTTTTTGAACAGCGGATTACTAATATATAACTATAAATATAGATCTAATATAAACTACAACAAAATAAAAAAGTCTTGTATTAATATATAACTAAAAATATAAATCTCATATAAATATAAGTCCTCATATAAATGAGTAAGAATATAGACTCACGGACTCATAAATTAGAAAGAAATATGCCACATATATTAATTTGTGAGTATAAATATAGGTCTCTTATAGATTACAAAAGAAAAAGAAGAAAAATAGACCATGTATATTAACATATGATTATAAATATAGGTATCTATAGAAATTACAAAACAAAAAAGGCCCCGTATTAAAATGTGGGAATAAATATATGCCCCGTAAAAATTAGAAAAAATATCTCAAATTAATATATGAATATAGTAGATATAAGTCCCTTCTAAATTACAAATAAGACCCCGTATTAATAAATGGCTATAAAAAATATGTTGTAGATTTATTGACTTATAAAAAATATGTTTTACTTTAAACTGAAAATTTAATTTTTTTTTTTATTGCATATGGAAAATGATTTATATTATGAAATAAATATTTACAATCTTATATAATTTAAATAATTAAAATGACACTATATCTAAAGAAAACAATTACAAAACAGAAAACCTAAAGAAATTATTCCAATATATCTTTTATTATTTCATTTCCACATCAATACCTTCAAATAAAACAAATATAAAAGCTCATATAATTTCCTTCAAAAATTAAATAAATATGAACCTCCCATAATTTATATATAAAAAGTCCTTGTATTAATATATAAAAAATAAACAATAAAGTTCCCATATTAATATATAAATAAATACATAAGTCCCTTATAGATTATAAATAAAAAAGAGAAATATAAATTTCAAAATAAACAAAAATATTTCTCCATACTGATATATGAATATAAATATAAATATAGTTCTCATATAAATAAAAAAAATACCCTGTATAATTTACAAAAAAATAGTTTTGTATATTAATATATGAGTAAAAATATAATATCTCGTATAAATGTTATATAAAAATGCCTCATGTAAAAAATATAATGTTACAAAAATTATTGTTAATTTTCGCCGGAGAAGGTTTGAATTGGAACTTTGGTCCTTTTTTATTGTTACAAAAAGGTAAATAAAGACTAAAATTAACTAATAATAGAAACTAATATTTTAAAAAGAAATTTTTCATTGCGTCATTCTTAAGATGATCTCAAATACTGTTGAAAGTTTTAGTCCTCTTGTATAATTTAAAATAGTAAAAATTTGCCTACCGTGCATATTATAATTATTATTATATTAATAAAACATGTACATATTATTATTTGATTGGTTATTTTCCATTTAATTTAATTCATCAAGTTTTTTAATTTTATATATGGACTAATTCATCAAGTTTCATTGCCATCCATTAATAATTCATTTAATTTAATTATATGTATTATTTGATAATATAAACTTTCCATTTCAAGCAAGAGAATTTAAACATGTTGAGTGATTCATTTTTAGGTATAAATGAAAATGGAGAGATTCATGATATATTATTAATGTACTAATATACCAATTTTTTTTAACAGTAATTTATTATTGTATTTTGTGAAATCAAGTACTTAATTGTGTGTTCATATGTGTAGTCCACAATAACAAATTTAATAATTTTTTAACTTTTAATTTTACATATTCCCGTTGTTTATATATTAATTAATTTATTTTTATGTTAAACATCTTGGAAAAGGGTATTATATAAAGAGTACTTTGTTTATATCTAAAAAAAAAAAACACTTTAGTTTTGAGCACAATTGAACAAAGTTATAAAATGTGATGACTTTTATGATATCTCCTGTAACACCCAAACCCATAACTGTATAAAATATACCTTTATAAAATATTACTCGAGAATACGCAACGGAAATAAAATTTGATTTATAAAAGTTTTGGTTCGAGTATTACATCGTACACATAAAAGCTTACTAATAACTTAATTAGTAAAACAATTATTGTACAAGATAAATTTCTAGGAAAATACAACTTTATATACATTAGAAATAAGAAACAAGACTCTTAATACTCAATATAGAAATGATCCCAACCCCGTGTCATGATCAGAGCGGAGCTTCACCGTCGACTCGGTCACAAACATAACCTGAGAATCTGGATCCCAAATCCAGCACATACACAAAACAGAGGGTTAGATAATATAACCGTAAAAAGAATCTAAGTACAAGAACACTTAATACTTAGGACATGACATGCTCATGTCTAACAACTCAGTCCATAACAGATATTAATATCATATCATTCATATTTTATAATCATAAAATACACTGCATCATAATAATATTTCATTCTCAAATCAATTGACAAATACATATACTTCATCAATTATCAATCATTATTACACATCTCATAATACACATAATCGATTGTTAAAGATTAACAGACAATGCCAAGTATCACATTTAATCACAAAAGATCAAGGATGCACAGTAATGACAATTACCATATAATTATTCAACTTCATCTCCTAATGCAAACTAATGCCAATTATTCATGAAATGCTCCCTAGCATTTACTAATGCATGAGGTACCTTATCAATTCGTTGGAAAACTTATCCCAACTATACTTTAACCACCTCGTTAAAGTATTACCATACCTTAGTCACCTTACCAAAGTATCTGCTCATCATACATATATGAATGCATGAATGTCAAATTACCAAACATATGGTTTAATCATCTCATCCTATAAAGGATATCACAATTAATGTGCTTCAATCACCTCTTACAAGCACATCTCTATTAATTACAAACTATGTACTTCAATCACCTTTTACAAGTACATCTACTCCATTAAATTAAATAACATTAATTAATCTATCACATACTTTAATCACCTTACTAAAGTATATATTCAACATAAAAGGATAACACAATCCATATATACATATTTCAACAACATTGTCAAAAATACATATCACCTATTAATTAAATCACATTAATTAATCTTCTCAAGTTATCTCACATATACGAGAATATTATAATCATAATTCATTATCATAATTCATTCCCATATAGGATATCATGAATCATCACTTCATTTCAATAAATCTCACAAGTAATCAAGCATACATATTCAATCACAATCACTAATTCATAATTCAATACTAACTCAAGTATCCAATCATGTTATTTTCAATACGACATTCATATATAAGCTATCATGCCATTCTATAATCAAAAGACCATAATAAAGACATGTTACAAGCCAAGATCAAAAGGAGAGGAAAGTCAAAATATATATGTTGAACAATGTTGACTTTCGCGCAGGCGAAGTCATGTCTCGCGTGCGCTAAAAATGTCTCGCGTGCGCGAAGACTCAGGTCGCGTGCGCGAAGAACGCGACTGAAAAGAGGTGAGCTTCTGCCAATTTCGCGTGCGCGGAACAGGGTCCTCGCGTGCGCGAACGTGCCCAGAAATTCATCCCTTTTCGCGGGTTTCATACCACAACCCATAAAAATATCATTTTTCTTGTTTTCAAAGATTAAAGGTTACAACTTAAAGTGTTTATGATCAATTGCAACATGAAAGTAGATTCTAAAACATGATCAAACATCAAGAGATGAGAATCCATAGATTTTGCATAACCTTTCAAGAACTCATATCAACACATAAATTCCTTACAAACATCTACACATTCCCATTTGAAAACCCCAAGATTCATAATTTCATATTGTAATAAGCTCAATAATTTGTTAAATCTTGCAAAGGTATCATTTTTATTCAATGAAAACACCCACCCAAGAGAAAAGAGTGTAGAGAGTTTGGGAATGGAGAAATAGACATTCTCCCCTCTCTATGCTCACTCTAATTATATTATCTAACCTCATACCTTAATAAAGTTGGAATCTCTACTCCACCACTTGATTTCCTTTAATCTACCATGGCTTATTCTTTATTTGATCTTCTCCTTCATCTCTTTCTCTTTCTCTACTCTCTCAACTCTCTCTTTCTCATTTTTATGATAAATAACAAGAACACTACATATCATAAAAATCCCTCCTTTATATATATCCCTCTTCTAGGTTATAGTCAAATCCCCATACTACCCTTAATTCCACTACTAATTCCACTCATAATTCCCCACTTTACTATTACCACAAATTCTTGTATTATTTACATCATTGCCACTACTTTATCCCCAAGACACTCTATCCTTTTTAAGATAATAACAAAAGTGCCACTATTATCTCTACACAATCCACTAACTCACTAGATTACCATATTACCCTTAATCCTACCATAAACTCTTATTCTTCCTAATTAGGCCCAATTACACATAAAAGCCCATCATCAACCAATATAAATGCAACAATTAATTAATACATATAAAACATATCAATTAACATATACAATTAATTAAATAACATCAATTAATCAAATATAATAAAATATAAGATTTTGGGTGTTACAACTCTACCCCCCTTAAAGAATTTTCGCCCTCGAAAATTTCACGCAAAAGTTACAACTAACAAGTTCAAGAATCAAAGATCAATCAATAATAATTAACGGTTATAACCATACCAATTAAATGCAATATTCATCACCAATTACATACAATACCAAAATGGACAAGACCTAATCATGGCACTACCTCATATTGTTACAAATTATATACACATAATGATATGGTATTTCAATCAACAAAGTAACATGCATGCATCACATTCCAAGTTATGACTTCAACATAATTCAAAACTAAGATTAACTCCACAAAATACAAATTCACATGTCATTGATGCGTACATAATAAAGTCATGCAAAATTACGAAACTAGCATACCCTAAACATGGATTACCAAATAACTCAATCTCACAAAATCATTTATAATCATCACATATACATATTCATCGCAAAATCTCAAGTTCAGAAAACACGGTCAATACATTCTATAAAAAAATCATTCTAGGCAAACTCTAGGCGCTACCAAAGTTTGACAAGATTAGTATCATCCAATCATCACAATCATGTCTATCCATTAACAAGAGATCAAGGACGGCCAGTTCCTTAATTTGTTAATAAATGGACAACAATCATGATGGTGGTTCAAACCATCCTCACCAAGCTATGATAGTGCTTTCTTAAGCACGAAACACATAAGCATTTATGAGTAAGAAAACATAACATTGAAGTAACATAACTGAATAAATATGTAAAACATTTACTCATGAGCATACAAAAGCATATCACATCATCTCGCATAAACATTTAATTAGCATACATTGCCTCTAAACTTAAAAATCAATAATCAACTTAAAACAAGAAGATAGATATTCCACAACAATAAATCTTACGAATTCAACCATTCTTACCAAACAAGAACACTTCCACCAAAACATCAAATAATTTCACTATTGCATTCATATATAAATTTTCAAATAATTCCATGGATACATACATACATACAAACATACATACATATATACATACATAACATCATTTAATTAATTCAATCATACTACGCAAGCAATCATCATAAATAAATCATCACAACATTCATTTACGACGCATGCATAAACAATCATACTTAACTACATATAGCATAGATTTTTATCAACAAAGAAATTTATACTCATGTACGAACATAATCATTTTAAATAGAGAAATAACAATAAGACATTATCATGTAAGTCATTATCTTGAAATAAAACAACAATCATATTCTCAAGTTTCAAGAGTAAACACAAATGATGACAATAATAATATTCACTCATTATATCGAATGAAAATATCAACAACAACAAATATCATCATTAAGTCACATTTCAAAACAATAATGATGAATGCATATTCATTATCAATTACGCACAATTATATCATGTTATCATCACTTACTTATTATGGAATCATAACCAAATAAAATCATGTCAAAACTACACAAAGATTATAGCTTTAAGTACATACAACTATTATAATCATAAAGGAATAACATTCATCGTAAATCAACATCAAAGAATACATAATCATTACTAGATAACTTACAACTAAGATAATTATCAATCTCATCAAATACTCACCAAAGAATGAATAACATAATCCAATTCATATTACTCATAGTTCATGAATAAACAATCACCAAGTATATTCATAAAATAAATACATCACAACTTATCAACATTTATGAAACAATAGATTCATAAGTCAACACCAATTAAAACACAAATTTTAAGGATCAAGTAAATCAACATGCGAATAAGCAATAAAACGAGATTCAATAAACTCATCATAAATCCACAAAATGGTTAATAGTGACTAATGTGCAAGTGTAACTATGACATTTAAATCACAAAAGACACAAGAACTACACAAGACACTATGCCCACTTAGTCTGAACGCACAGACTTGCTCTGATCGACACACGACACACACATAGCTCACTATGTCCGAGGACAACCGGAGCTCTGATACCAAATTGTAACACCCAAACCCATAACTGTATAAAATATACCTTTATAAAATATTACTCGAGAATACGCAACGGAAATAAAATTTGATTTATAAAAGTTTTGGTTCGAGTATTACATCGTACACATAAAAGCTTACTAATAACTTAATTAGTAAAACAATTATTGTACAAGATAAATTTCTAGGAAAATACAACTTTATATACATTAGAAATAAGAAACAAGACTCTTAATACTCAATATAGAAATGATCCCAACCCCGTGTCATGATCAGAGCGGAGCTTCACCGTCGACTCGGTCACAAACATAACCTGAGAATCTGGATCCCAAATCCAGCACATACACAAAACAGAGGGTTAGATAATATAACCGTAAAAAGAATCTAAGTACAAGAACACTTAATACTTAGGACATGACATGCTCATGTCTAACAACTCAGTCCATAACAGATATTAATATCATATCATTCATATTTTATAATCATAAAATACACTGCATCATAATAATATTTCATTCTCAAATCAATTGACAAATACATATACTTCATCAATTATCAATCATTATTACACATCTCATAATACACATAATCGATTGTTAAAGATTAACAGACAATGCCAAGTATCACATTTAATCACAAAAGATCAAGGATGCACAGTAATGACAATTACCATATAATTATTCAACTTCATCTCCTAATGCAAACTAATGCCAATTATTCATGAAATGCTCCCTAGCATTTACTAATGCATGAGGTACCTTATCAATTCGTTGGAAAACTTATCCCAACTATACTTTAACCACCTCGTTAAAGTATTACCATACCTTAGTCACCTTACCAAAGTATCTGCTCATCATACATATATGAATGCATGAATGTCAAATTACCAAACATATGGTTTAATCATCTCATCCTATAAAGGATATCACAATCAATGTGCTTCAATCACCTCTTACAAGCACATCTCTATTAATTACAAACTATGTACTTCAATCACCTTTTACAAGTACATCTACTCCATTAAATTAAATAACATTAATTAATCTATCACATACTTTAATCACCTTACTAAAGTATATATTCAACATAAAAGGATAACACAATCCATATATACATATTTCAACAACATTGTCAAAAATACATATCACCTATTAATTAAATCACATTAATTAATCTTCTCAAGTTATCTCACATATACGAGAATATTATAATCATAATTCATTATCATAATTCATTCCCATATAGGATATCATGAATCATCACTTCATTTCAATAAATCTCACAAGTAATCAAGCATACATATTCAATCACAATCACTAATTCATAATTCAATACTAACTCAAGTATCCAATCATGTTATTTTCAATACGACATTCATATATAAGCTATCATGCCATTCTATAATCAAAAGACCATAATAAAGACATGTTACAAGCCAAGATCAAAAGGAGAGGAAAGTCAAAATATATATGTTGAACAATGTTGACTTTCGCGCAGGCGAAGTCATGTCTCGCGTGCGCTAAAAATGTCTCGCGTGCGCGAAGACTCAGGTCGCGTGCGCGAAGAACGCGACTGAAAAGAGGTGAGCTTCTGCCAATTTCGCGTGCGCGGAACAGGGTCCTCGCGTGCGCGAACGTGCCCAGAAATTCATCCCTTTTCGCGGGTTTCATACCACAACCCATAAAAATATCATTTTTCTTGTTTTCAAAGATTAAAGGTTACAACTTAAAGTGTTTATGATCAATTGCAACATGAAAGTAGATTCTAAAACATGATCAAACATCAAGAGATGAGAATCCATAGATTTTGCATAACCTTTCAAGAACTCATATCAACACATAAATTCCTTACAAACATCTACACATTCCCATTTGAAAACCCCAAGATTCATAATTTCATATTGTAATAAGCTCAATAATTTGTTAAATCTTGCAAAGGTATCATTTTTATTCAATGAAAACACCCACCCAAGAGAAAAGAGTGTAGAGAGTTTGGGAATGGAGAAATAGACATTCTCCCCTCTCTATGCTCACTCTAATTATATTATCTAACCTCATACCTTAATAAAGTTGGAATCTCTACTCCACCACTTGATTTCCTTTAATCTACCATGGCTTATTCTTTATTTGATCTTCTCCTTCATCTCTTTCTCTTTCTCTACTCTCTCAACTCTCTCTTTCTCATTTTTATGATAAATAACAAGAACACTACATATCATAAAAATCCCTCCTTTATATATATCCCTCTTCTAGGTTATAGTCAAATCCCCATACTACCCTTAATTCCACTACTAATTCCACTCATAATTCCCCACTTTACTATTACCACAAATTCTTGTATTATTTACATCATTGCCACTACTTTATCCCCAAGACACTCTATCCTTTTTAAGATAATAACAAAAGTGCCACTATTATCTCTACACAATCCACTAACTCACTAGATTACCATATTACCCTTAATCCTACCATAAACTCTTATTCTTCCTAATTAGGCCCAATTACACATAAAAGCCCATCATCAACCAATATAAATGCAACAATTAATTAATACATATAAAACATATCAATTAACATATACAATTAATTAAATAACATCAATTAATCAAATATAATAAAATATAAGATTTTGGGTGTTACATCTCCCACTCTCTTTCCCGTCAATAATAATCCATAAAATCTTAAAATCATTTATATGAATTTTTTAAAGAATTAACTCTCCCATGTAAAAAGACATTTTTATCATATCTCCCACTTTCTTTCCCGTCAATAGAAAATCATCTAGATAAATTTTATAAAGAATTAATCCTCCCATGTAAAAAGAAATTTTAGTATTGAGCGCGATCGAACAAATTTGTAAAAATGTGATGACTTTTATCATATCTCCCACTATCTTTCCCACCAATAATCTGTAAAAACATAAAATCAACTTAACGTATATATGTTGAACAAAAAAAATAATAGTGCAAAAATATTATGCGTAAATTTAATTTATTAAACTAATTCTTGACTAATATTTCATAAATTAATGTATCGAATTGTATTGCCTACCTAAAAACGCATTAGCTGATAATTAAGAACTATCCCGTGATTTTATTGCTAAAAAACATATTCTATATATTTTCTATTACTAAGAGACCAACTTTATAGTATAGAAAAAAGACCAATATTCGTTTTTTTGTTGGTTGAAATAAATCCCCATATAACTATATTACAATATTGCATTCAAATTATATAAATTATAAAATACAATCTTTAAATCTAAAACTACAAATTGGTCTATATAGCAAACATAATAAAATCAAACCGCATCAATGTTTACTTTGTCACTTGCCCCTTTAGTTGACCTGTACAATCAAATAAAAAGTATAAATATAAATTTGAAGATTGAAGTATGAGAATAAACAAAAAATGTAAACAGGACATGTCCAATATATAAAAAATAGACTCATAGCTCAGAACAAACAAAAGTTTGTAAATACATACCGTAACGAATAAAACTCACACTCACAAATTCAAGAATAACTTTGATACTAATATTTTAGAAATGCATTACAAAATAGCAAGAGACCTGCAAAATCTGCAAATATCCAACAATTAAAAAAATAAAAATAGACTAAACCTGCAAAACTAAGAAAAAATGACAAATTAAAGGAAATAGTGAGAGTGAAATAAAAAGGAAAAACTACTCAAGAAATAAAATTTTATTCAACCAATATAAAATAATAGTATCATTACCATATTTTTTGAAATGGAAACGCACATGTATATATAGAATTGTGAGGCTAGCAACAATTAAGGGAGTATCTCTGAAGTTTTGCATATGGTGGACTATATATATAGTATATATGAATTAATTCTCAAATTCTAAAATAGGTAACTATTTGAATTGTTTCTTTTTAAGCACAAACCTAACCATCACATTCCAGTTTTCTTTTGAGGCATTCAAATAAGCAATTGAATCGTACTTTGGAGCCATTAGAATTTGTAATTTGTAAATTTGTAATTTGTAAATAAGAGAATTGGTATTGAGATTGGGTGTGATGAATAGAAAATAACATTGTGTAGACTATTTATAGATGTAAAATAGGTCAAAATAAAGCATAAACCTAAGGAATATTCTATTAATTATTAAATGTGTGAAAGTCAAATTAGGTAGAATATATTTTTCGTGGGGAGATATTCGGGTCATTAATACGGATTCACAGATTTTAATAGGGAGATTATGTGAAAAAAAAATGAATATTGCCTTTCCTTTTGTAGGTATAATGACAACACATGAACATAAGTCAATTGCTTAGGTATAATGACTTTGAACAGTAAATAAATAGCATTTAATTCTAAGAATTGCGGATCAAAATTCAAAATAGTTAGCATATCAAAATTCAAAATAGTTATATGGAAATAATTCTAAGAATAGCATTTTTAAAGCTTTTATCAAAATTCAAAATAGCTACTTTTTTTAAGGTTTTGATCATAATTCATAATTCAAAATAGCTATTTTTTTAAGGTTTTGATCAAAATTCAAAATAGCTATTTTTTAAGGATTTGCTTGAAATATTTTTTTTATATTGTCTTTGCTTATGTGGTCTGATTTGTTCAAAAAAAAATGTATTAATTAATTGCTTAGAGATTGTTTTTTTATATTTTTTTTTAACTAAATCATTTAATTCATTAATTAATTGCTTATAGATTGTCTTAGAGAAATAATTGCATAATTTGAGCACACCACGTTTTTATTATGCTTGTACTTTGATCCTTGTTTTTTTTTTAACTAAATCATTTAATTCATTAATTGCCAAAACAATGTGAGAGTAGAATCATTGTGGGATTGCCACGTGTACGTTATGCTTTGAGGAAAAGCTCCTTAATAATATATATATAGATAATCAACACATTTAATATCACAATCAACTTTCTTATTATTATGATTTACCCAGAAAAATCTTTTATTTTGGGACGGAGGTAGTAATAACTTTTAAGTTCCTAACAATATTTTTTAAAAATGATTTTAATCTTTAAAAAATACAAAACAAAACATGTTTTTATCTCTACAAAACATTATCACCCTTATTTGAATTTTCATCAATTTTAACAACAAACAATAGAATATTTGAATTTTTTCAACTCAATTGTACTTTATTTTTATTTACATATTTAAGAAAATAACATACAATATAAATAATAATCGAACTAACCTAATTTAATAAATTGACACATAAACAAAATATAGGATAACTCGACTAGACCTAATTCAAAAAAATTGTCAAAATAACAGCTAAACCTAGATTTACTCTTTTTGTCATCGATTTGATTGGTTTAAAATGCTTCTTTTTTCAAAATTAAGTTAAAGAGGTTTTCAAAAAACAGTGGCGAATCCTAAATATTTGTCTGTGGGGGAAAAAATATATATTTTAAATAAAGAAATATAATACAAACTTTTATAAAATACACAATTATATTCGCAAAGAAAAAACGCAATATATAAAAAATAACTGATATATAAAAAATTTCCATTTAAACATAATATTTAAAATCTTCTACCGTTAAATGTAATTCTTTTTATTCCGTAAAAAAAACCATTTTTATATTCTTCAATTTGCTCTTTTTTTATATAATAGTTTAATTCTACTTTATTTTAATTATTAAAAAAAATCTACTCTATTTTTGTTTACTCTCACGAAAAATACAAAAGAAGTATATTTTGATCAATATATATTATAATAATTATGGGATAAATATTTGTGATTGATACTTAAAACGTCACGGGACAAGTGTTGATCACAATTACATAAAAAATAAACAAGTAGTTTATTTAAACAAGACAATTAGTTCTAATCCATAAATAAAAAAATACGGGAAATTATTTATCATTGATACATGAAAAAATTGGTTAAATACTTATCACTGATAAATATATTTTATTATTAAAATATACATAAGACAATAATTTTAATATAATAATTTTTTTCATTTGATAAATTTACATAAAACTACACAATTTATAATTTAAAAATATTTTATAACATTTTTTTAAATATCAAGAAAAAATTAATAGACATGAGTTTTCAAAATAGTTTTTTTAAAACAACAAAAGAATGAATTCTCATCGATAATAAATATAAAAAAACAAATGACAAAATGTTTATAATTGATGCATAAAAGGAATTTAATAAATATTTTTTATTAATAATTATAATATATTACAAAAATCATAAATGACAGAGTATCTTTAATATTAAGGATTAATTTAATAAATTTTACAAGAAAGAGCGCAATGATTTCATTTATATTTTAACAATATTTTCTAACAAATTTTTAAATAATATATTCTAAAAAATTTATACTTTAATATAATGATGAACTTAAATATTGAATAAAAGTCAACAAATTAATAATTTTACACGAAACTACACTATAATTTTACTTATATTTAAAAAATATTTATAACAAATTAATAAATCTTTTATTCTAAATAAATTTTCTATTTGAGTATAATATCACAATTAAATATCAAAGATGATCATGTACCTTCACAAATACTTTTTATAAACAATAGAAGAATTAGTTCTCATCGATGATAAATTAAAAAATACATTACAAAGAACTATTTTACCTTTTAAATAGTCTTTGTGGTTTTAGGTCGGATTGTAATTTTATAAGAGTCCTTCGGTTAATTGATTGACTATTTAGTTGGCTTTAGATTAAATTTTACAATCATAAAATAAAAGTCTTCGAACATATACGAATGGACTATTTAGTTAATTTCAAGTTGGATTGTACAATCTCGATAATCTTTCGATCATCTAATATAATTTTTAGTCCGTTTTTTTTTTGAATAATTTTTAGTCAGTTTTAGGTTGGATCATATTTTGCACACCAAATAGACCTTTAAGATCCATTTGGTGCTCAAGATATGAGACATGATAGAATAATTGTATCATATCATGTCTGAATCCGGTGTTTGGTGAAGCAACACGATATGATAAGTTAATCTTAAAACTTATCATATCTTGTCTCTCTATTTAAAATTCTTATCCTGAATTTGAATTGGATTATCGGCATGATAGAATTGGAAAATAATTAAATTTGGTTTAAAATGCTGCATTTTAAACCACAAGATCTAGTGATTTTGTAATAATTAAAATTAAAATATCTCATTTTGTAGAGACCATAAATGCATTTAACTCTCTTTTAAATAAAACACAGTTTGTACCAAACAACTACTGTCATGTCCCTATTTATAAGAGCTAGTTTGACAAAACAAATTATATTGATTTTACATGTTTACCTTACAATTAATTGTAATGCTTTGTATCAAACAAAAGAGAATTTAATGCTATTAAAAAATTATGCAAAGTAAATAAATGTAAGTTTGGAAAAAAATAATTAATGTCATTAATAATTGTAAAAAGGTCTTATAAAAATGGAATTTTTTTTTGTCAAACTAATTCTTATAGAAAAAGACGGATGGAGTAAAAAATAAAACAAAACTCATTTATCCCTTTATTTTAATTTTTTAATAATCACTTTTTGGTTAACAAAAAAAGTGAACAAGTGTGGCAGAGGAACATCACGTCATCTGTTAAAGAAAGAGATTAGATGTGAATGGGTCTATGTAAAATCTATAAGCCTCACACCATCCAACCATAAAAAATGTTTATCCATCATGATCTATCATGGACCATATGGTTTGATGGTCCATGGAAGCATCCGCCATATATATATGATTGTAATTGGCACAATTTAGAGAGATTTACAAGGATTTTGGCTTTCTTATCATATATTCCTTAAGTATATAGGGATCCTCTGCAAAGGAAACTTTTTGACACTTTCTCGTCATATCATATAATATACCAAGACAAATGGATGCTAACAAAAAAGCCACACAACTTTGCCGGTATATATTTAATTTGTGATCATATAACTTTTTCAAATTTTAATTTTATTAATGTGTTGTTGCATTTAATCTATATACTATAATAATAAGTGATTCATGAAATTAATTTTTCTCATTTTGGTATTAAAACATGGACCGTGACTAAATGAGAGAAAATAGTTTGCTTTAATAAATCAAAAAGCATCTACCATTAAAGTAGGAATATATATTTCAACTTTCTTTAGCAATCTCTATATTTTGCAGTATACAGTGAATCCATTGACAACACTAGGATGTCTCATGTTCATCATTAATGTGCACAGTACTTCATCCAATATCGAATCTAACGCACTACAAATAACTACATATATGTTTTTTGGTAAAAATAAAATTATAAAATTATGCATGTGTATTGAAAAATTTGTATTACTTTTATATGTCTAAATAATTTCTTAAAATACAATAAATGATGTTTTTGTAATAAATATTTTCTTACAAATATTTTTAAAAATGGCATTTATGTTAATTTAATGTATTTTTTATGTTGAATTTGTATTTATATTATACTCTATGTAGTACTATCGATTTTGTTTTTTAACAGCACAAATTTTATTGTGGAGAAACTATAACTTAGATAATTTAGTAAAAAAAAATTAGATGAATAAATATGATTATTTTTTAATTAAAAAAAGTATGGGTCTGCAAAAAGAAAAGAACAGTTAACTAATGAATGGTTACGTGAAGAATCTAGGAGTAATAATTTAAGTTTGTGCCTATCAATCATTTTGCTAAGAATAAAAAGTGAGGAGTTAGTAATATTGGTGTTGGTGTTTGAAATAGTCATTGGTAGCAGCGCTGGATCCTCTTAAGGTCACATCAAAACATGGAAAGCTTCTTTAATTCTTGATTGTCTTGTTAATTGAAGACACATAACTTGCCATTAATATGCTCCAAATATGGGATAATGGTCATGCGATTAATTTGAGACTGACATATGGCATTTTATTGGGTGACTATATTTTAACCGAACGAATTTAAGTGATTAATAATTTTTTATAAAATAAATTATTCATTAAAACTCAAATTCGATTCCTAATTTGAATACATTTTTGCTAAATTTTATTTACTACACAATCGAATTCTAAATTATTCAGACTTCTTTCGCCAATAAAACTAGAGAATTAGGATGGATTGAGTCAAGGTAAGCTTTGCAAAACATATAGTAGTACTATATAACTTACTTATAAAAAAATGAAAGTCTAAATTTAATTTGTGGTCTATAATAAATTTATTTTTAAGTTAAATATGATATTTTAAAGTCTGATATAATATATTAGTTTAATTAAAATTCTATTTATATTAGCATATTTAAATAAATTAATAAGTAATAGATCAATGAAATTAAACTTTTCATTATTTAATATGACATTTTAAAAAAATTAGTTAAATATAATATTATATTTAAATTCTAGTCTATAATAATATTTAAAGAAAGTTTATAATACATTAATATATTTCCCTTTCTTAAAAAGTGTCAGGAATCTCTACTTTTTTTTAAAAAAATATTGACCTTTATAATAAAAATAATTTTTATAATATATTTTATATAAGAAGAAAAGAGACTATATATATTTCATTATTTTGACATAATTATTCATAAGAGTGTAATTTACTCTTTTACACCATCCGTCCAAAATTATAAGAGTTTTAAAAAGAATTTTTTTTATCCTAAATCATAAATCATTTTAAAATACCAATAGAATATGTTACCTTTTTACACCATATCCGTCTCAAACTATAACCATATTTCAATTCTTTATATTACCTTTTTTTTTTACAATTAATGAAGAATTATTTTATAAAATACTAATGCATAATTTTTCTTTTTCAAATTAAATATGTTTTCTAGTTTATGTGAAATTGTTGAAATAACTTGTAATTTGAGACAAATATATTTCTACTTTTTTACTATTTAATTTCATTTTTTCATACAAATGAATTCAATTTCTTAAAATTTAAGTGCAATGTAATTAATTTACTATTTTATTTTTTACTACTTTATTAATTAAGAAAACTAAAGTTGTTAACCAATTATTTTATGTTATGTGTCTTGTTATTTTTAAAACTATTTGAGTGTAGATATATAACATAAAATAAGTGGCTAACGACTTACAATTTTTTGTTAATGAAGTAGTGAATTTTATTAATGTGATTACTTGTTAAAAAAAGTATTCAAAAACATATTTTCTTAGTAGGTGTAAATATTAGGTGTTGTTATTTGTGTCCAAAATATCAAACTAAGAAAAATAATAAAATTATTTTATATGCATCTTGTAATATATTAATATATTTATTAAACGATGTGGCAACATATTATTAAATGCATTTGTAAAATAATATATTTATAAAAATTAAACTTGTTATTTTAATGTTAAAATTAATAATATGTGATATAAATTTAAGTCTCGTGGTGCATATCCATCCATAAGAATAAGAGTATAAATAAGAAAAGAAAATAGCAAAACCGAAATGCAAGAAAGCTCTCTTCACTTGTTCAAGTTGATGAATGGAAAGGTAAAACGAGGAAGGAAAGAAAGAAAGAAAAGAAGTAAAGATAGAAAAACATGCCTTGGTGTCAGATAAACCCACGTGACCCCTCACTGCTACCTCATGTAGTACTATACTCCTATATCAAAGACAAAACAAAACAAAAACAAACCCCCAAAACCTTCTTAGCATTTTCTTAAACAATTTAAATTAGCGTGACAAACACTACAATAAAATTGAAAAGCGGCGACGGTTGGATTGAATATGAAGTGATAGTTATAACCGTCACTAAGCATTTAGCGGTCATATATTCAATTCAAGCACTGCCGATTTCCAATGTGAAAATAAATAAATAAAATTTAAATTTAAATTAAAAATCAAGTAGTACTACTACTACTACGTGTATTTATATATAGATAAAACATGAAGTATACTAATGAGACGAGATGGGGTGTGTGTTAGAAATCGATCAAGGACAAGTACCTACTGCAATGTAAGATCAAGAGGCTTCTCTCTCTCTCTCTCTCTCATTCAGGTTATAGTTGAAATTTTTGGATGTGTCAGACATCCCCACGTGAGGAGGGTTTTTCAATCTTCTCTTTTCTCAAAAACAAATGCTTCCTTTCCAAATTTACATACGGAGGGAGGAGTAGTATTTTCCATTAATTAATTAATTAGCACAATTTTTTACATTTTCTTGTTAGTACTGATATTTTATTTATAGATTAATAATATAGAGATCAATATTTTTTATTATTTTAAAGGTACTAGTGTAAAAAAGATGCATGGATGATACTATTTTGTAGTATACTACTACTATATTCGTTGGTCCGTTTGTTTATTATAGTTTGCGTGGTGATAGAGTGTTTGCGTGTTAAAATGATCAAAAAGAACAAAAGAGAATGGAAAGGAGTGGTGGGGGTTGAAGGTGGTGTGGTCGGTTCTGAATATCAATCGTGTCAGTCATCAGAATGAAAAATATTGATGGATTGAGAAAGAAAGATAGATAGATAGATAGATAGATAGATAGATAGATAGAGCAGTGAGTGTAGTACTAGTAAGTAAGTTACTATCACTCATCATCAACAACATATGCCATGGTATGGGGCGAGTTCTAGCGTGAGCAAGTGGGTTGTATCTCTCACCCATGAGAGACTTCATTTTAACCAATGGATCAAGTTAACAGCTGTGATGAGTTGATGGTGCTTTTCTCTTTGTTGGCCAATTTGTTCATCGACTTCCGTGTAACATAGCTGGTGTACTTCCAAATCAATAATTCATTTATAAGAATGGACGGTAGAGATTTCTATGTAGTACTAGTACACGTCTTGCATTATCCAAAAATGAGATAATTAATACTATCAAAAAAACATCACAAGTATTATTCAAAAAATTATATTTGTATCGAACATATATCGGATATTATTATTTTATTTAAAAATAAAAATTTAATTGATATTTTTTCGATACGAGTATCGAGACGTATAGAATGCGTATCAGATATTATTTTTTTATTTAGGCTTAATTACTAATTTGGTCCCTTATCTTTAATTTAGTTCTCAATTTGGTCTCTTATCTTTTAAACGTCTCAATTTGGTCCCTTATTTAACCGATACTTTTCTGATATGAGTATCGGGATGTATCCAAAAAGTATCGGTATCGAGTACGTATCGGACACGACTCGTCACCATTTTTTAAGTATCAGGGCTTCACATGTTATAGTCAACAGCCATCTTCATTTTAATTTTCGGGAAAATATCATTTTACTTTAAATACTCCATCCGATAATTATTATAAATAAAAATTCAATTTTTAGGTTAATTGAAACACTCATATATTTGGTATATATATATATATATATATATATATATATATATATATATATATATATATATATATATATATATATATATATAAATTTTGCAATGAACTTAAAAAATGTTTTTTTTTGTTTATAATAATAATTGGATGGAGTATTTGAGTTTTGTTTTAACCCGATGTTATTTTTTTTTTAGACTCCATCCTTCACATATGAAGATCCTCGCATTTTACCCCTTGACTGCACAAGTAGACATGTGACATGAACAAAATATTGGCTTGTGTCGCCGTGATTTTTGGAAATCAAACTATTTATTAAATTTGACTCGTAAAAGAATAGTCACCATCTAACTTTAATTTTTCTAAAGGGATGGGAAAATATCGAATAAACCCATAAATAACATGCAAAATCTAAAGAAGCGATGAATCAACTAAATAATGTAGATTTAAGAGATCAATGGTACGAGAGTTAGTTATACAAAAGGAATGTATTAAGACCCTAACTATCTGCAGTACTCTACACTCTACAGGAACCTCTTGGAACATATGTGTGTTTTTTCTCGATAAACAGTGGCATCGTCACATAGAGTTGAGGGGGTTCAACTGAACCCCCTAGACTTTAAAAAAACACATACATCCCCATATAATTTATATTTTGAACCCCCTCATTTTTTTATATTGCACAACTGATACAACTAAACTCAAACAATTTTTAACTTACTCATTTTTAAATTTTATTCTCTCATTTCAAGATTCGATTCGACAATTAATTCGTTGATCTTCGTTCATGAACCAAATGAGCCGAACTTAAGTTAAATATTAAATTCGTTAATTATATGAGCTGAACTTGAGCTATATATAGTTCGACTTGTTTGGTTCACGATTTGACTCGATTATATATATAACACTTCAAAATATATTTTTAAATAACCCTTCAAAAATAATTAAAAATTTAAATATTTGATTTTATACATTTATATTAGTATAATTGATTTTTTTACGGATATATAAATGATTTTAAACATTTAGATAATAAATAATATATATAATACTTTAAAGAAACTAAAACAAACACTTAACAATAATAGAATAAAAATGAGTATTATTTAAATTGATAAACAACATACTGCACAACGATGTGTTTTTACGGATTTAAAAAATAAATAGAAAAATAGATAAATTGATTTTGAATTCTTGATTTTAGTTTGAAATTGATTTTTGTTTAATATATATAAAAATAATTGTGTATCAAAATTACCTCCAAATTGCATCTCATCACATAATTAAAAAGGGATATAAAATATAATGGAATGATTAGATACTACAGCTTATTATGTGCCATCCTTTGTGAAGTTCGCTATGTACTTGCAAGAGAAAAAAATATACTAGATAAAATGGGCCTTCAAAGCCCATACATCTTTTTATTTTCTGTAGCTAACCCTGGAGCCCATTTTCGACCAAAAACACCAGGAGCCCATTCCTATCATCCCTAACCTAGCGCCGTCGACACTGTAGCACCCAGGAAAAGAATTGCAGGTTAAAAATAAAACGGAGAAGCTTCAAACTTTCTTGGGAGTTGCTTAGGAAAGGATAAAAATTGAAGTTATTGAAGGCTATTATTACGGAGAAGCTTCAAACTTTCAGGGTAACACAACATATCTCTGTTCCGTCTTCCGATCTGTTTTGCCAAGAAGCATAAATATGTTTGTTGATAAAATTTGCAAGCTAAATAACAAATCATTGAGCTGATGCATTTGATTCACAGCACAGATCTGTTCTAGGTTGGGGCTGAGGTGATTTGTTACGCGGCTTCGTGACGGCGAGCGTGAGAGAGGGAAAATGATGGCAAACACAAGGTTACAAACAGATTGTGAGAGGTTACTGGTGAGTGAACGTCAATTGGTGGCACCACCGTGACAATATCAGAGCGATAAAAAAAAAAATCAAAGAGAACGAACACGACAATAAAAAAATTCGAAGTTTAATAACATAACTGTTTTATTCACCTGCAGGAACTGGGCCAATGGTTAAGATGCCATCACAGCCATTAAACTGATCCAATGGTAAAAATGAAGTCTCTCACGGATGAGAGATACATTCCACTCTCTCACGCTAGCCCGCGCCATGGTATGGTGCCACCATTACTGTTTTCCATATAAACAAAGACTACTCACTCACTCACTACAAAAATTAATGATGGGATAACATAAAGAATCTTCTTAGGAGTAGTAATTTAGTAATCCTAAGTAAACCATGATACTTTGGGAATGTGTACTACTATCAAATTGTGTGTACATCAATGGATTCACACCACGTGTTGTCTTCATCACTTCATGCGCATCCATTTTAATTTTAATTAATCTTATTAATTGGAGTATGATCAAAGTGAAATAGTACTATACTATGTTTTGAAGATTTTGTTTAACATGTATAATTATGACAACTACTCTCTCCGGTCTCATATATAAGAAACAAAATAAAAAAATTTAAAGTTTTAAATATAAGCAAAAGTCTATATACTTCAATTATTAAGTTTTATAACATTATTCCAATTTCAACCAATAAATGCAATGTTTTACATTTTTCAAGAAGGTATAATGTGTTTTTTCTCCTCGATTAATGTATTTTAACTACTTTCTTAAAGGAAGAGCTTTTTTGAAAATTTTCTTATATACAAGACTAAAGGGAGTATTATTTTAGTCAAATAATTTAGCCGTTAGAAATTTCACCTTTAAAGGTTTTCGTAAGCATAGCTCAGTTGGTAGAGATATTACATGAAATATGTATAAAACGGGAGTTCGAACACTGATATTTTTACTTATTCACTTTAAAATGTGAACTTCTAGTTACTAACCCACTTGACAAAAAAATAATTCACCTTTATATGATGTAATGTCCAAACTCCGGCCACCATATATATGATGTAATGTCCTTATTAAATGAGTTAAACTCACGGAAACAAGAATGACAAATTTTTTATCATATATACAAATCTTTTAAAAGTCTCATATTGAGGCTGAGACATTGCTTTATATAATTAGGAGTACGATTTTATTTTACAGAAAACAGTAATGGTGTGGCCCTCACATTCATATGTGACATGATCCGGGAAATGATGCTATGTAGTTTATTGAGTATTGGGAATAACTTTATTTAAATTTGAGACACCAGCATCCATATGTTAGTTGTCTGCATCCAAAGATGCAAACTATTTGCTTCTACAGCTGTTGTCTTATTTCAAAATATTATAATTTGATTGATACATAATAGTAGTAGTGGGTGTGAGTAATTATGCACAGTAATGTAGTAACAAGTTTAGAGGATCTTCCGGATATTACGATTCTTGCACTCTAGTAACTCTTGGCATCTTTGACACTCTCTATTTAGCAATCATCACTTTGTTTCTATATCATATTCATTATCATTAGGGGAGAAGATGCTATGGGCTCAGTGGAGGATAAGTTACAACTTACTCTCTCATCATCTGGGAGATTGCAATAATTTTACTAACATTTTTCTATATTTTAGTGTAAGCTATTTTTATTACTAATGTCTCTACTTCTCCGAAACACTAATTAACATTTTCTTAAATTTATAACGGATATTAACGAGTTCAAGGAGGTATATATACATTAAGAGTATTATATAAGTAAATTATAAATAAGATTGTCTTGAATACATTTATAATTTTGTATGCAATTGATTCTTTAAACGACGTCTAAAAGACACTTATTAACATTTTTAATATTATTATTATCAATTAAAAGTAACACCTAATTGTATTTTTCAATTTTTTCCTATAATAATTTAATTTTCCTTAAAATTATAAGAGTTAAACTTTTACTAATGCACTTGATACATTAGAGAAAATTGGTGTTGCTTATGGTATATCTTATGATACATTAGAGATATTTGGTGAAGCATTTTTCTAATTTTTAAAGAGTTTTATTTAGTATGGATTAGTGTTGGACAGTGGGCGGGTTCGGGCGGATTCGGGCCTAAAGTTATCACCCAATCCAAACCGTAGAGTCGGAATATAAGGCTCAATCCGCCAAAAAATAAGAACAGTTTTCGCGGGTTCGGATTTGCGGTTTAATCGATTTATCGAGCGGTTCCATTCGGTTTCATTCGGATAGCCCAAATGCAGTTTTTAGCATATTTTTTAAAATAAAATTGTACTTTAAATTTTGATAGCCCATAATTAAACTTTTATAAACGGTATCATCAACCATAATTAAAGTTAGCATAATATGTTGCATAACCAACCATTGTAAACATTAAAAGTTAATACAGTCATCCACTAAGAAATAAAAGTCACAGAATTGTTATATATATATATATATATATATATATATATATATGTGTGTGTGTGTGTGTGTATCCCAAACCTAGATGGAAACGTTGCATTTTGATTTTTCACTATGTGGGCAGGTTTCGATGCACAGCGATTACATCCACCCGAACTCGCCCATGTAAACTCTGTGTAAACCAAATTTCTAGACTCGCTGACCCGCGGCCCAATCCAAACCGCCCATTTATCTATTTTTTTCTTCAATTTTTACGGGTTGGGTTGGGCCACGATTTTTCTGTCCACCCCTAGTATGAATGACTAAAACAACGAAACACATGATAGAGAGAAGCTTACATTTACACTTTTTTTAAAAATATTAATATAATATAATTTTGGCTTTTGACAGAAATCATGGGTAGAGGTTAGTGTTATTTGTTGTTTTCTTTTGTGTATGTGTCACTTAGTTTTTTCGGGTTTGTATGTATGTCTTTCATAAAAAATACAATTTATTTTCCTATATTCTTTTTCATAAACAAAATGAATTAAGGAGAAAATACCAAAAAAATAAAAATAAAATGAATTAAGGGGAGCGCATCTCAATGACTCATTACAAGAATATGAAACTATATCCGATGCATAACATGTTGTAATAATAGATTAGATAACCAATTTTATAAACCCATTATAAAAGTTTTAATCGAATTTGGTTACAAACAAAATCCTCCAAGACAAAGTTTTAATATTATTCACCACCTTAGATACATAAATTTACCCTAAGATCCGATTCAGATTGATGTGCTTTTGTAATATACTATACCCTTCGGCTAATCTTGTCCTAGATTAACTAACCAAAGGTATATTCCACTTAAAAAGGTGCTTTACATCTGCAGTCAAAGATTAAGACGGATTGACAAATTAAGTTTCAATCCATTATATTTAATTATCTAACGATGAAAAATATTTTATATGGTTGAATAAACCATCAACAAGCGACAGAGGCTGAGAAAACAAAGTAATACTAATATTCTAGCTTATGATTTTTTTTAATATTAATCTTGGTCGTCCTCTTTTGATTTTAGAAACTTCTATTCCTTCATAAGATTTTATTATTAACTTGGATGTTTTATTTGTCTTTGATGTTCCTTCTAAGAAATACGTCATTTCCTATACCAAAAACTTTTGTCTGGAATCAAAACTACAAAGTGTATCTAATCCAACTCATGAATTTTTTTTCTCATTATGCAATGAAATTTTTGTGACAATTACTTCCTAGCTACTCGTATTATTTTTTATATTAAAGAAGATTCCAACTATGGAAGAGAAAAACCGTAGCAACTATAGTACAAACTATTTAGTTGGAACTTGGAAGTTGAAACAATCACTGGATTGTTCAAGTATAGGAGAATACGAGGACCCCCATTGTCCTACTTTAAATATCAGACCAAAATGTATACTCATTTTTTTTTCCTATACAAGCTTATATAAGCTATACACTTTAGGACATAAACTTAAAATTTTGCATTGCCAAATAGAGCAAAAATGTCTATATATTCAATCTCATTAAAGAAAACAAAATAGGAATATCACAAAATCGAATGTCATAAACATATCTCTAAACAAACTTTAGAGATAAACATTAAGCAAATCAAATATTTAATAAATTATTTTGTTTATTTTCTGCTAATTTGTACTTAATTTTCATAAACAAATTAATTAACAAATTAACAAATTAACTCATATTAAACCAACATTAAGCAAAACACTAATTCTCATAAACTCCTAAGACTACATAAACTGGAAATGTTAGGAATTATTCCTCTATCAGAATATCTATATCCATCTACCCCTACAAGATCACGTAGTAAAGTAATAGGATTTTTTGCTCCTCCATGCTATAAGAATTTTCTTAGAGCAAATTCTACGGTTGATGAGAGTGGATCCTCTTCACACACTTTTTTTCAAATGGTCATTGCAATACACTCCCCGTACAAATAAGAATAGAAAACTGGAAAAAAAAATGACAACAAAACATAAATCAGGTAGGTAATTATTAAAAAAATTGATCACAATAAAATCTCAACACTTTACCTGCTCTATAATTAGGGTTGGGAATAAGCCAGACGGCCTCCAGGGACCTTCGGCCTGGCCTGTTTAATAAAAATGTCAGGTTCAGGCCTTAAAAAAAGCCTGTTTATCTAAATATGTCAGGCTTAGGCTTTTAAAAAAGCCCGCGAAGCCTGATAGGCCGACCTGGTTATATTTAATAATTATTATTTATATGATATTATTATTTATATCTTGTATAAAAAATAAATATTATTTATATAAATACAAAATATTTATTAGACAATATATATATATATATATATATATATTTGACAAAGACAAATTATATATTTTAGACAAATTAGAAATTATTTGTTTATTTTTTTGACAAAAACAAATTATATTTTTTGACAAATACAAATTATATGCTTTTATAGTACAAATTATAGACTCTGTCGTAATCGTATTTGTTATTTTATTAGCTTTTAATTTTTGTGCTAATCATTTTATTAGTTTTTTCTTAATGTTGTATAAATTATAAAAAATTAAATATGAAATAGGCTTTAAGGCCTATTTAATTAGTCTATTTAAAAGACTATATTTAGGCCTTTATGTAACACAGACTTTTAAATAGGCTACAAGGCCAGACCAGACTTTAAACAGGCTCAGATCAGGCCAAAAAAAATTGCATTTGATAGGCCTACGTTAGGCTTAGGCTTGAAGAAAAATCATAGGCCAGGTTCAGGCCTGTCAAAGCCTGGCCTGACCTGACCTGTTCTCAACCCTGTCTATAATCAAGGAGATGATCAAATCGTAGCACTCCAGGGTATATGGTCCCTTCTACATGTTCCATATCACCGTGCTCTCTTTCCAATTCTTTCACTACAAAACTGAGATTACCATTATGAAATGACGAGTCTCCAAATAACGCCAGGTCGATTAGAGATCGCAAGATCCGACAAACACAATAAAACAAATTAGCTTTTTTTCATAAACAAAAACAAAAATGTGAATGACTCAAGACATATCATGTAAAAAATGAAACACCTGAATCTGCAGTTCTCTAGCATAAAACATATGTCTATCCTGCTGCATCCACTCAACAAAGAAGAGTTTTTCTTATTTAATTTTTTTTATTATAAAAGCTATAAAATTTATTAAAATTTAATTTGTTTATTTTGGGATATGTTTATGACATTCATTTTGATTTGCTTAATGTTTAAAGTTTATGACATTCATTAATTTGTTCGTTTTGCTTAATGTTAGTTAGTATAATATTAATTTGTTTTAATTTTCATTAACTTTGATTTGTTTAATGTAACGACCCAAAATTTAGTTAGTTAGAGAATTAATTAGCTTGCGTCAAATGAGAAAGAGAGAATAAAAGGGTTAAATGAGAAAGAGAGAATCATTTAACGTGCCAGAAACACCACAAGAATTACAATGGACAAAGTTGGTTTTACAAGGAACCAGTCTCAGTCTATGGCTACAACAACCAGGCGCAAAAAGAAGGAACAAAACAACCAAGAAAATAAACTCTCTGCAGCCAAAGACAATTAGTCAGGTACCCGCGCACGGCGCGGGTGTTTGGGTTTTCTAGTATTTCCATCTGGATCCCGCGCACGGCGCAGCCTCAACTGGTTCCTGCGGACGGCGCAGTAGCCTGGTCAACTGTGTTGAATGTTGACTTTCGTTGACTTTTTGACCTTTGGTTGACTTTTGACCCCCGGAACCTTTTTTTGATAATTGTTCGCGTAGAATCCGTTTTCGATATTAGTTTTTGGAAATTATGCTTGGATAATGCTGTTATGAATGAAATGACAATACTTTGTTAATTGGATAGTAACAACTTGGTATATTTAATTGAGTTGGAATTGGTTAATGAAATTGTTGATATATGACTTGTAATTGAATGTATGACCATAATGAGATATGATGATAAGTTATGATATGGAATATGAGAAGGAATATGGATTAAGTTATCCTATTATTCATGAGAAAGATATATTAGCGAGATCATCATATATTTGGTACATGTACATTCATGCATGTGTCAAGTGTGATGAAGTGTCCTTCATGACTTAAAACTGATTGTGACGCGAAATTGGATATATGTTTATCCTAAATTGATGCGGATACCACATGCATTTAGTTGTGTCTAGGATGACATAACATTAATGTTTGACATTAGTTTGCATTAGGAAGTTGTGCATTATTATATGGTAATTGGTACTTGACTCATAAGTGATAATTGTAATTACTTGGTTTTAATTATGTGAATATGTGAGCAATGAACCTACATATATATATATATATTGATATTATAATGACTTAAATGCTTACTTATGTGTATGTTGAATGATATGAGACGAGATATAAGTTTATCTAGTCGGTTTATAATCTTTAAATGTAAATGTTCCTTACTCTTGCATTTCTTTTCGGAATATGTAATCTAACTCTCTGTTTTATGTATTTGACTGGTTTGGGATCAGGTTTTCAGGTTGTGTGTTTCAGTGAAGCTCCGCTCTGATTACAACATGGGGAAAGGGTTCATATATATAATGTGTATATAGAGTCTTTTATTTTCGTTATCCTAATTTATTTAAGGTTGCATCATTTAGAAAGAGTTTTGTACAAGTAAAGTTCACTAATCAAGTTATTAGTAGTGTTTTGTAAGGAGAATGTAATACTCGAACCAATATCTATTACTATATATAAAAAGGATACAAATTTTTGGGATAACTTTTTCATTATACCTATTTTACCCTTAAAAAAAACTACTAAAAAAAAAAACTAAATATTTGTATATGTTGAAAAATAACTTCCACATAAAAATAGATTTTCAGTTTTTTTTTAATAAATAATTTTTTTTCTCTTAATAACTAAGCACAACTTCCACGTAAAAGTATGTTTTCAGTTTTTTTATTGTAATTTTTTTTTCTTCTTAATAACTAGCCACAACAAAAAAGGATGTTAAGTAGTTATCAATTAACTAAGTCCAATAAAAAAGGAGATTACGTAGTTATTTATATTTGCCCAATAAAGAATTTCGATCACAGCAAATAAAAAAAAGATAATATGATCACACAAACGGGCACGGAAGACGGCTAGTTTTTATAATTCAATCTTATTTTCCGTTGCGTATTCTAAAAATATTTTCTAAAGGTAGAAATAGTTAAATAATAGGTTTGAGTGTTATATTTAATGCTTAATATTAGTTAGTATAATATTTATAATTAAAATAAACGCACAATAAAAAATACAGGATATATATTTATCATCAATGCCTAAAATAACTGCAAGTGTGCATGATTTAGTATGAACTCATTACTACTGCATCTGTTTAAAAAAGATAGGAAAATGATGTAAGTGTGCTATATAATTTTTTTTTAAGCAAATGGGGAGCAGATGTCAAAAATATTACTACTACCTCCACCAATTTTTTTTCACCATCAACTGAGACTTAATCTGACCGATTTGATTTTTAAGATTTTTGACTCAGTTGGTTTCTCTCGGTCCATATCTTCGCTTGAATGGAGGGTCTAAGGGAGAGTGCCGTAGTGTAGATGCTGACGTATGATCCAACTAAAGCCATGAACTTCACATGAGTATCTTCGGGGAATAAAGCCCACAGTTGTCCAAATTTAACCATTGTTTGCTTTATCCGAAGTTAATTATCAAAACAGTAAAAAGTTTCATTAATAAGAAAATACAGAAACATACAGAAACCTAAAGTAATATGAATTTAACTAATCATATGATCTTCGAATAACACAAGAAAATACAAAAACATGAAGCTGCAGCCTGTAACCCTCAAATAACCACTCTGGACCATTAAAACGTGTTTGAAAGTAATTAAAAGTTCAATTAATAAAACCATGTCCATCAACAGAAATTGTTGCAGAATATTAAACAGATTTTAAAAAACAATAAACCGGGAAAGCAAGTATTAAAACATAATTTGTGAACAGAACCAGAATAAGAGGAGCATAATAACACTGCCACCTACTTATGCAGTCATAAAGCATTAATCCACACTATTTTGTAAATGCAAGAAAAATTAAATATTATTAATTATATGTATGGGGAAGTTTACTTACATGCATGAGGTTTAGAAGCATCAACAATATTCCTTGATAATGCAATGGATAACAAACTAAACATACAAAGAAAGAGAACTATCAAAATAAGTGACCATTTCTTTGAAGCCATAACTCTAGCTAGCGTATTTCATAATGAACTCAATACATGTAATTTATATGATCCAGAGTCGGTGGTTGCTTTTGTTTCAAGCCTTTTTTTAGTTTAATTTAATTGGCACTTGATTTTTTTTGTTGACAAATTAATTGATACTTGTTTTTAATTACATGCAACCGCGTAAAACAAAGTCAATGCTCAGTAAAAAAAAAAATTAATGCATGTTGGGATAATACATTGATTTAATAGGCATTGGTATTTTAAAAACAATACTACGTAACCGATCGTTAGTTGGTTCAGTGGTGATTGCGCTGATTTTAACAGGAAGAACTACTATTTGATCCCCACAACTGCGATCGGAAGGAAACTGAAACTAATCGATGTCAGAACTGATTTCCGAATCTGTTAGTGTTTTCAACCTATGAGGTTGATTTTGTTTTAGGGTTGGCTTCATTTGTTAAAATAAGTCTTTGGTTCAGATGTGGTGACTGATGTGCACACATATGGTACCTGAACTGAATGCCCTAAAAACGCGCTTTCATTATTTGCGTGTGATCTTTTGAAAAAGATTTGTTTTGAAACAAACACATCCACGCTAGCTTGCGCGCCAAGGAACGAGCTGAAAGATTGAAAAAGATTCAGAAAGATTTAAAAGATGGCCAGTTTAACTAGAAGATTTAAAAAGATTTAAAACAAACAAATCTTTGTAAAAGATTGAGTTTGTTTCTAGGAGATTAAGAAGGCCAGCTATCATATCAGGGATCCAAGCCCATGAAGCTCGTTCTATATAAAGGAAGACTGAAGACATATTTTATTCACCGAAATCAATATTCATAAATCTAGTCTGTAGGATTTCGAGTCTTTGTCCCTTTGCTTCTTGTTTCCATTGAGACTTGAACTAGGGTTGTATTTAGCTCTTAAGCTTTTAAGCACAGAGCTGTTCCTTTCTTGGTTCTAATTTGAAACAAGAATTGAACTTTGAATCACTCAAAGCTTTGAAGCACGAGTTGGTTCTTTAGGTTAGGAGTGTGTCTCCATCATTGAGTTTGTTATTTAAAATCCTTGTGAGGAGCAAGGTAGGTTATAGGAAGTGACCAGAGGTTGTCATATCTTGTGAGGAGCAAGGTAGAATTAACATGGGTAGTGTCTAAGTGATAAGTTGTAAACTGGGACTGTTTAGCTTTGAATTGGAACTATCATAGTGGATTCATTCCTGAATTGGTATTCCCCAGACGTAAGTGAGTTGCACTGAACTGGTTAAACAAACTCATTGTGTTCTTTATCTTCTGCACTTTATTTTCCTTGTTCATCAAGTTATCGTATGTTTATGATGTTGGCACATTAGGCAACACATCGTATACCTAAACCCTAACGTGCTCCACATCACGCTGCACATCTGTAACTTGCTACCGGAATTTCAATTGGCATCAGAGCAGGCACCCTGTTCTGTTTTAGGGTGAGCTCCAGGGAAGATACTTTCCGGAACCATGGACAAGTATGGAACTTTCGTCTGCAACCTACCTCTTATGGATGGCACAAACTATGACTATTGGAAGTCACGCATGACTGCCTTCCTAAAATCTCTTGATAATAGAACTTGGAAAGCATTGCTTAGAGGTTGGGAACACCCCAAAGTCAAGGATGCTAATGGAGTTGATACTGAAGAGCTCAAACCAGAAGAAGATTGGACTCCAGCAGAAGATACACTTGCTCTTGGCAACAATAAAGCTTTAAATGCCCTATTCAATGGAGTGGACAAGAACATGTTCAGACTCATTAAACAATGTACTGTTGCCAAAGATGCTTGGGACATACTCAAGACAACCCATGAAGGGACCTCCAAGGTAAAAAGTTCAAGACTTCAACTTCTCTACTCAAAATTTGAGAATCTCGGAATGAAGGAGGAAGAGACTATTTATGACTTTCACATGAATGTTCTTGACCTAGCAAACTCCTTTGATTCCTTGGGAGAAAGGCTATCTGATGAGAAGTTGGTAAGAAAAATTCTTAGATCTTTACCAAAGAGGTTTGACATGAAGGTCACAGCTATTGAAGAAGCTCAAGACATTGCTAGCATGAAAGTTGAAGAACTTGTTGGCTCTCTTCAAACCTTTGAGATGAACTTCAGTGATAAAATTGAGAAGAAAGGGAAAAGCATAGCCTTTACCTCCAACACTGATAATAAGGAAGTTGATGAAGAAGACCTCTCAAAAGATATAGTGTTGCTTGGAAGACAATTTAACAAAATCTTGAAGAGCGTGGATAGAAGACCAAGGAGGAATGTGCAGCACATCCAACCTGACATCAGCAAACAAGGAAACATTTCAGCAAAAACTGAAACTGATGACGAAAGTGTTCAATGCTATGAATGTGAAGGTTATGGTCACATTAAAACTGAATGTGCTACATATCTGAAGAAGCAGAAGAAGGGTTTAGCAGTGACTTGGTATGATGAAGATATCTCTGACAATAAGTTAGAAGGTGTAGCTGCAAATCATGTGAGTGCCATGACTGTTGTGTGCGATTCTGATAATGACTCATGTGATGAAGATCTCACTTATAAGGAACTAGCCTCAGCATACAAAGAGTTGTGCATCAGAAGTGAGAAAATATGCAGAACAAATGTAGAGCAAGAGATTGTCATTAATCAACTCAAGTCAGAAAAATCAACAGCTGAAAAACAAACACTCTAAGAAAACCCTCATTTACAAACAAATTTTTAAATCATTTTGTGGCGGAATTTTCCCTCAGGAAGTTATTGGCGGAAATATTTGTCACAAAATAAAAGATTCTGCCACAATGTTTATCAGAAATATAAAAAAATAAAAGGAAAACATATTGGCGGAATATGCTGCCAGGAACTTTTGTGGCGGAAAATTATGTATCATTTGTTGGCGGAAATTTCCGCCAAGAAATTCAAAAGCAATGGCTAGAAGTTTGTGGCGGAATATTCCGCCAGGAACCTATTTTCTGTGATCTTGTCGGTTTGACTGATTTAGTGACGGAAAATTCCGCCAGGAACTTATTTTTTACTGGCAGCTTTTTCCGCCAGGAACTCTGCAATTCCGCCAGTAAATTAAAGAGCCCAATGGCACAATTTTTAACTCATTTTAATTGAAAATATTATAATTAGGTGATTAAAAAACAAACAAAAAAATAACGTTGTTGTTATTCATTTTAGATGATAGAAAAAAAAACTCTTTATTTTTGTTCTAATATAATAGATTTATTTCTTTTTAAAACTAACAAGTATAATTAATTTTTTAAACTCATTTTAATTGAAAATTATATAATTAGGTTTATTTTGTTCTAAAACTAACAATTATAATTAATTTTTTTAACTCATTTTAATTGGGAAAAAATGTAATTATTTTTTAATAAAATAAAACAACAAATGATTAATATTCACACTATATTATATTATATTTTGCAGATATTAGTTATGGATCGTAGTTGGATGTACGATAGATATTATCCTGGAAAGAGATGACAAATTAAGGAAATTTTTAAATTAGGGGTTGGACTATTTATCAAAGCTGTTAAACAGGGTCCTTGTGCAGTTTGCGAATGTGGACGTTTTCGTAGCGAAGACGAAATTAAATATCATCCACATACCAAAGGATTCAAACCCAATTATTGGATTTGGTCAAGTCATGGTGAATCATTTCAGCCAGCCCCGTCTAATGCTGCTAATATTGGTGACGTGAATCAAGGTGCTACGAGTAGCAACACGCCAATAGTAGTTGCTCAGAATTATCAGCATTACCCTTTCAACGAGATGAACGATATGATAAGTGATGCCCTTGGATTTAATGTGGTGAACAATGGGTCGGAAGATGAATATGATGGAGATGAACTTCCGAATGCCGAAGCCCTAAGATTTTATAAACTTTTAAAAGAGACAAATGAACTGTTGCAGTTTGAAGGTTCCACAGACTCGAAGTTAAGAGTGTGTATTCAACTTTTGGGTATAAAGTCTCAATATCTAGTTCCAGAATTAGCCATGGATTTGATGGCGAAATTGTGCTTAAAAACAACACCCATCCCGGCCCACCATGATATGCCACAGACTTATTATGAGGCAAAACAACTAGTGTCAAAGCTAGGACTAAGAGTGAAGAGAATTGATTGTTGTATCAATGGTTGTATGTTGTTCTATAACAACGAATTTGGTGTAAGTGACGACAATTTAGTTGAATGTAAATTTTGTCAAGAACCAAGATACCATCAAGCAAAAAATTCACGGTCAAGTCGGAGAAAACCAGTACCAAAGAAGGCAATGTTCTTTTTACCCATAGTATCGAGGTTGAAGAGGTTGTATGCATCATTGCAAACTGTAAGAAAAATGACGTGGCATTCTGAAAATTACGAACCACGAAAAAGTTCAGGTGAGTTGCGACATCCTTCTGATGGATTAGCATGGAAGCATTTTGATCAAGTTAATCCAAATTTCGCTTCAGAGCCACGAAATGTACGACTAGGGTTATGCTCTGATGGATTTACACCGTATACCCAAGTATCGGCCACTCCATATTCTTGTTGGCCTGTTATTTGTTACCCCCTACAATCTTCCACCTGAAATGTGTATGTCAAAACCTTACATGTTTTTAGCCGCTGTAATACCCGAGCCATCTAGTCCGACTGTTGGTATTGATATCTATTTGCAACCTTTGATACATGATTATTTTCCATAGTGGTTCGCACAACACATGTATCTTCAAGTACCAACTCCCACTGTACAACATGAGAGTGTAGATGATGTAATTGCAATTGAACCTTTTAGTCACCTTTGTATTGGTGGAGACGAAACAGAAGAGGTACCTTCAGACGGTGATATTGATGAAGATGATGAAATACATTTGGAAGATGATCAAGACGATGATGAAGAACTATCAGATTGGGATGACAATAATTAAGTTTAATTTTGAGTGTATTTTTAAATGTTGAATGTACTTTTTTATTGTTCTATTGGATTAGAATGTATTTTGAATGTATCTTGAAGTTTTAATTTTTATCAATATTATATATACTAGCCGCCACGTGTCCGTTTGTGTGATCGATATTTTTTTTTATGATCGATATTCTTAATTGTGCAAATATAAATAACTACGTAATCTCCTTTTTTATTGGACTTAGTTGATTGATAACTATGTAACCTCCTTTTTTGTTGTGGTCAGTTATTAAAAAGAAAAAAATCTAGTTTTATGTGGAAGTTATTTTTTAAGGGTAAAATAGAAATAATGAAAAAGCCATCTAAAAAATTTGTATCTTTTTGATATATAGTAATATATATATATATTGTTGAATGTATCATTATATCTTGTAATTACTCTAAATTTTATTTTAAAGGTTTCTTTAAGAGTCTAATATTAAAAATGAAAAAAAAATTAAATCAAATCTTTCCTAATATATTTATACTATTATTTATTTTTTTATTTTTTAAAAAAAGAGTTTCACTAAGAAGAAACCAAAAGCAACACGCATAATTTTAACAAGAAAAGAAAAAAGATACAAAAAATTAAGGGGGAAACCAAACACAAAAACAAAAAATTAGGGGGAAACCAAAATAGGATTTTTTACATTGGAAACATTACACGCGTAAACGCGCTTTCCTTTCACTCAGTCCGCTATGTGAAATTTAGGGTTTTCAAAACGCTTCCTCTTCACTCACTCCTCTGACCTCCTTTCGCTCCTTCACTCACGGCCGACCTCCTTTCACTCCTCCATCTCCTTCTTGTTGCTCATCGACTACGGGTATCCTCCACTCTTTATTACAGTATATCATTAACTCTTTGCGACTGAATCCTCTCTTTTTCATTTTTGTTTTCATTTTGATGAAGGATTTGGGAATGGATTCTTATTGATTTGAGAATAAGCAGCAAGAAGAAGTCTGGTAGTGATACAAGGGTTTATTGTTTTTTTTTTATTGAACAGCACAAGGGTTTATCGTTATCTTTTAGTTGTAGTTTAGATAGATGTCCAAATGTTTTGTCTAAAAAACTATATTGTTTATATACTTCTATTTTTAGTACTAAACTGAACACAATCTTACCTTATCTGATAGTTTCCTGAGATCTCAGTATGCATGAAGAAACCCAAATCTGTTAATGGCCATTGTTTATACATAGATACGTTGGTTATACATAGAGGCATTGTTTATTGTGTTTGTAGTTTTGTATTGTGTATGTTTTATTATATAGGATTTGTCCCTATTTGGGGTATTAATCCTCTATTGTAGGCATGTATATTTATATGTAGTATTTTGACGTACATTTGTTAATTGTGTAGGTTCCAACCACAAAAACACGCTTCGGTAGCCATCACTAAGACGATTGTGGCAAACTACCATGAACCATTTATATCGTGGAAAGAGGTGAAAAAGAATAAGAAGGCCTGGGAGTCATTTTGGAATACTTTTCGTGTAAGAAATAGTACTTTTATTTTCAATTAAATTTATTAATGAATATTTTTATCATTTAGTCCTGTGCTATCTCTCAATGTTGTCTTGGCTGTTTTGTTTGGATTTTTGTTTCCTTTCAAGTTTCTCTCTTGCTAGTAAAGGTTGCTGAGCTTGTGCTAAGACTTTTGTAATTGAGTGGTGTATTGTATGGTTTTGTGGAGATTAGGAGAATAGAAAATAAAGGTATAGCGCTACGATTTGGATCCTCAGCAGCAGGACCCTCTGCTGCGGTGCCTGCTGCTGCATCTCCACCATTCAATTAATCAAACACACTGGTCTATATTAATACACTGCGAATCCCGCCGCATGTAATTATTTGGTTCCAAGAGAATTCTACGCGCTATTTTAATTATGCAGTCTTTATTTGCGAAACTTGTATTATGTAGTGTCTATACTATATTTAATATTTTTTCTGTACCGTCACTTTATCCTTTTTTTTACACAACCGTCACTTTATCCTTCACCGCTTGCATATATGGAACCAAATAATTACTGCTGCCAATGCTTTGTTCTGTTATGTTTTCTTCTTCACCGTCAGGTTTATTTATGTTAAGATTGTAAAATAATTCATCTAGAATAATGCTGAAGTTAATCATTATTTAAATACAATTTATTTAGTTGTCGTGTATATAGAAATGGTTGTACTCTTTCATTAATTGAGAGGGTCCTGCTGCTGAGGATCCAAATTCATAGCGCTACCAGAATTTGATAAACATATTGCTAGTGCGCCTGATTCATCAAAGAATCTACACAATTAATGATTGAGATGTGTATATTCACTTATAGAAAGTTTATATATATTACTAATATCATTAATAGTTTTTATATTATTTTGCCTTTATGTACAGACATCATGCACTTGGATGAAACTTTCTGAAAAGGAGATGATTAAACTGTTCAATAAGAAATGTTCGAAGAGGATGTCGACTATGTACAGACATAATGCTTACTATCCTAATTAGGTATTATCATTTATATTTTGTTGATTCTATTAGCTTGCTTAGGAGCTGACTGAATTTGGCTTTTATATTATGTTTTCGCTATCAGCTGTGTGTATTTTGCTTCATGTGTAGGTGCTATCAGATTTGATTTTGGTAGTTACCGCTTCATGTGCTTGAACACAATATAAAAGCCAAATTCAGTCAGCTACACCGAATTTGCCAATATAAAAGCTTCATGTGTTTTCAGTCAGCTACACAGAATTTGGCTTTTATATTATGTTTTCTGTTGTGGTCTGGCTTTGTTTTCTACTGGTTGCTGCTGTTTGGTTTTTTGTCTCGGTATTTTTATTTCCTTGTTCTGCGTTTTCCCTTGTTGCTGTAGTGGTTCCCATGTTTTGTTTTTCTTCCCCTAGTTGTTTGAAGTGTGGCTGCTGTGTTTTATTTTGAAGTGGGATGTTTCCTTTTGTATCAGTACCGTTTCTTTCTGCTGGTTTTATACGATTCCGAGCTTCTAATAATTTTTTTAGCAGTTAACAAAAAAGTGTTTTCGCTCACAGAAGCTTCATGTGTTTTCAGTCAGCTACACAGAATTTAGCTTCATGTGTAGCTGACTGAATTTGGCTTTTATACTGTGTTTTCGCTGTCGGCTGTGTGTATTTTGCTTCATGTGTAGGTGCTTGAGGTAGACTTTCTATGTTGGTAGTTATATTTTGCTTCATGTGCAGGTACTATCAGATTTGGTGTGGAATTCTATGGTGGTATAGTTCTATTTTAGTTTGGGTGTTTATTATCATCTATGCTTCTTTTTGTGGCGGGACGCGAGATCCTACAAAGCTATTTTTTGATGCTTTGTTTTGAAAAGGATGTTGCATCTCAATTGAAAGGATATCAACCTGTGTACCTTTTTGAGTTTAGGTTGTATTTTCTTCTTGCTTTAGTTCATGTATTTGAGTAAGCTTTGGATGGATTTGGTTTGTAAGAGATTTTTAAGCCCCTGTAGTGATAGCTTCTTTTGCGTCAAAAGTTCACTTCAATGTAATTTTAAATAGTTTATGTGGAATGACATTTATCTATATTAGCTATTTATTTGAATTTGTAATATTATTATGTTTATGTTTTAATATTTAATTATTTAAATATTTCTTTTATTTAATCAATATTAATATTTAATTAATATTAATTCAGAAACAATTAAAATTGGTGTTTTTTTTTTAAAAAACAAAACAAAGTTACTGGCGGAATATTTAGCCACAAAATAATAATATTAAAATAAAACCGAAATAGTTTTTGGCGGAATATTCCGCCACAAACTAAAGGAATCTGTGTCAGACACTTTCTGGCGGAATATTCCGCCACAAAGTGAATAAATCTGCTTCAGAAGTTTCTGGCGGAATTTAGCATTTATTGAGGGAATTTTCCGCCAGGAAATTTACTGGCATATGATTTATTGGCAGATTGATTCCGCCAGTAAATTATCACTTCCTGGCGGAATTTAGCACTTATTGAGGGAATTTTGCTGCCACTAAATGAGCATTTTCTTGTAGTGAAAAGGCTATCATTGATCAACTCAAAATGGAAGAACATAAGTTGCAAGCAAAAGTAACCAACCTTGAACAAAAGAAACCTGTGAACAAAAGAAGATCCACTTCTTTGAAGTGTCACTATTGTGGTAAGTATGGCCATATCAAATCCTTCTGCTATAAGCTCTATGGTTATCCAAAGAAGAAGCCTCAACCTAGAGCATATCATAGAATGGCCAGAACCAAGAAAGAGTTGAAGCCAAAAGCCAAAGTAGCTGCTCACATAGCTCATACATCCTTCAGAACCTCATCCAAAGAAGATTGGTACTTTGATAGTGGTTGTTCCAGACACATGACAGGTGAAGAAAGGTTTCTGGTAGACATCAAGTCATATACTTCAAGTTATGTGACCTTTGGTGATGGTGCTAAAGGACAAATCAAGGGAATTGGGAAACTAATCAACAATGGTTTGCCTGAGCTTGACAATGTTCTGCTTGTCAAAGGACTGAAAGCAAATTTAATCAGCATAAGCCAACTATGTGATCAAGGGCTTAAAGTTGATTACTCAAAGGATGAGTGTCTAGTCACTAATGACAAAGGTGAGTTACTAATGAAATGAGCCAGATCAAAAGACAACTGCTACATATGGGTTCCTCAAGAAACAACTCATTCTACCACATGTCTTATCAGTCAAGAAGATGAAGCAAGACTATGGCACCAAAGACGTGGGCATCTGCAACTAAAGGGAATGAAGAAACTTGTTTCTAAAGAAGCAATTAGAAGGCTACCAAAGCTCACTATTGAAGAAGGAGATATATGTGGTGAAGATCAGATTAACAAGCAAATCCAGAAGTCATATCCAATCTTTCAACAACAGGTGACATCTAAAGTTCATAATGTGGAACCTTATGTGGTCACAACAGTCTTCCAACCTGAAGACTCAAGGTTGATAGGCTATTGTGATGCTGATTTGGCAGGCAGTGCCGATGACAGGAAGAGTACCTCAGCAGGAAGCAGTTGTTCACAATTGCTTTGGATGAAGCAGATGCTGAGTGAGTACAATGTGGAGCAAGATGTGCTCACATTATACTGTGACAATATGAGTGCTATAAATATCTCCAAGAATCCTATCCAACATAGTAGGACTAAGCACATTGATATTCGTCACCATTTAATTAGGGATCTAGTGGAAGACAAGGTTGTAACCTTAGAGCATGTAACCACAGACAATCAACTGGCTGACATTTTCACAAAGGCCTTGGATGCAAGTAAGTTTGAGACATTGAGGGGCAAACTTGGTATTTGCCTTCTTGATGATCAATAGCAACTTGTGCTATTGAAGCGTGCAACGGATACCTGCCTATTACCTCAGTTTGATTATGCACGCTATCCAAAGGCAGTCATCACAGGTGTTTCTCAATTTCATACATCAAGACTATTCCACCTTTCATACTGTGATGAAGAACTATGTAGAAGATCCGGATGTAGAGCTCAATGTGGTCCACATTGGAGCCTCTGAGAAGAAGTGAAGAATCCTATCCAGAGCTGAAGATTACAAATTATGCTATCTGCAAGAGCATTACTAAAGGCAAGGTCAAAGAATGACCTTTTGGTATATCTGGTATAGGAAGAGTAGAATATGTGCAAAAGCAACTCAAAAGCATTTTATCTTGTAGCATAGGGCATAATCATAATCATAATCATAGAAATATGGATGATTCATCGTGCTTAGTCATAATCATAGAAATATGGATGACTTTTATGCTTAGGATCACAGTCATAGAAATATGGGTGATTCGAGTCACAATCATAGCAATATGGGTGACTTAGTTACAGTCATAGAAATATGGGTAACTTGTACATGCTTAACTATGAATGCACATATAGCAACCATGGAAACCTTGATCACTCTGATTAAATACTTCCGCTACTACAAGGTTATGGATTGCTAGACTATATGGATTATGTGAAGACAATTACTGGTGAAGTTGAAGACTACTGAAGCATCTCTCTCTGAAGACCTTAATTATGTGTGGTGCTTAGAACATTTGTCTATAAATCCATCTACTCTGTAAATTGCACAATTACTGGCCTAGTACTTTTTGATTACTCTTTCTGATCTTAACTTTTTGTCAATATTATGGCTAAAAAGGGGGAGAAAAGATAAGTAGTATATCCAGGGGGAGTAAGACATAAGGTAGTGCAATATGTTTGCTCTGGTACATGATGTGATACCAGATGTGTGCACATCGTCGAAGACAAAATGTGCTTGTATTCTGCACATCTTTTGAAGACTTTGAAGACCAGACGAATGAAGACTGATCCTTTGAAGACTGCTGAAGACGGTGCTTGAATTTAGGGGGAGTAAAGTATTTTACTGAAGCTGCTGAAGACACTTCCCCTCTTAACTGTGTGCATGATTCATCACCATGCTTGTATGTTGGGAGTTTTATTCTCTCAGAAGATATGAGGCAAGATTCCGCTGCTGCAACGCCTCTGATGTTCTAATGATTCTCTCCAAAGTTTAGTTGGCTGATTCCAAAGGTTATTTTAGCCACAATTTGCCAAAGGGGGAGATTGTTAGTGTTTTCAACCTATGAGGTTGATTTTGTTTTAGGGTTGGCTTCATTTGTTAAAATAAGCCTTTGGTCCAGATGTGGTGACTGATGTGCACACATATGGTACCTGAACTGAATGCCCTAAAAACGCGCTTTCATTATTTGCGTGTGATCTTTTGAAAAAGATTTGTTTTGAAACAAACACATCCACGCTAGCTTGCACGCCAAGGAACGAGCTGAAAGATTGAAAAAGATTCAGAAAGATTTAAAAGATGGCCAGTTTAACTAGAAGATTTAAAAAGATTTAAAACAAACAAATCTTTGTAAAAGATTGAGTTTGTTTCTTGGAGATTAAGAAGGCCAGCTATCAGATCAGGGATCCAAGCCCATGAAGCTCGTTCTATATAAAGGAAGACTGAAGACATATTTTATTCACCGAAATCAATATTCATAAATCTAGTCTTTAGGATTTCGAGTCTTTGTCCCTTTGCTTCTTGTTTCCATTGAGACTTGAACTAGGGTTGTATTTAGCTCTTAAGCTTTTAAGCACAGAGCTGTTCCTTTCTTGGTTCTAATTTAAAACAAGAATTGAACTTTGAATCACTCAAAGCTTTGAAGCACGAGTTGGTTCTTTAGGTTAGGAGTGCGTCTCCATCATTGAGTTTGTTATTTAAAATCCTTGTGAGGAGCAAGGTCCTTGTGAGGAGCAAGGTAGGTTATAGGAAGTGACCAGAGGTTGTCATATCTTGTGAGGAGCAAGGTAGAATTAGCACGGGTAGTGTCTAAGTGATAAGTTGTAAACTGAGACTGTTTAGCTTTGAATTGGAACTATCATAGTGGATTCATTCCTGGATTGGTATCCCCCAGACGTAAGTGAGTTGCACTGAACTGGGTAAACAAACTCATTGTGTTCTTTATCTTCTGCACTTTATTTTCCTTGTTCATCAAGTTATCGTATGTTTATGATGTTGGCACATTAGGCAACACATCGTATACCTAAACCCTAACGTGCTCCACATCACGCTGCACATCTGTAACTTGCTACCGGAATTTCAGAACCAAATTTGGGAATCCAGTGAAACGGATAATGATGGTGAAAATAAAATAAAATAAAAACTAAGGTATCATATATGACAGAGTATGATAGTACTTTTAATCTAATCATCTCTTTTTTTTAGTCGAAAGATTTTAATCTAATATTCTCTAATTTGCACCGTTCAATTAAGTTATCATTATAAATCCATATCAAAGTCAACTCACATTCGATGTGAGACTTCTTAAATAAAATGATTGGGGAACATAAAATCATTTTCTATTAATGAAATGATTAAATAAAAAAAAATGTATATACATGTTTATCACTTACTTAATTAGTTTCATTTGTGTAAAACATGTTTAAATTTGTTTAAAGAATAAAAAATTACACATCAAAGGTACATACTTAAACATTTTTATAAAAGAACAAAACTCCCCCTAAATAAATTAACTTGAAAAACCAATAATAGATCCAAGAGGATAACTACTGATACAGGCTTTGCTGGTAACATTGTGAAGAATAACCTCTTATTAGAAGCCAAATAAATTATTTTTGATTTCAAAGAGGAAAATATTGAAGTTATGACTGATTGGAGAAAGCCGTTGGGCAAGATATCTTTGGTGACTGGTCTCACATATATGGCTAGAAAGCTAAGCCGGAGGACGAGTTAGTCGTGCTTCTATCCGGTCACGGATCATGACACCCTCTTTCGCCATCCTTTTACACCGATTAATGCAGTCTGTAAACACAAACCTCATCGGAGCCATCATCTCTATAGATTTGATTCTCAGGCAAACCAATGAACATTTTGTTAACCTGAAATGTCATGGCAAAACAGTCCTGATGATTGAGTAACGTCTTTTTCAGGTTTGTATTTCAAAAGTCTAGCAAACATTTGAGCCCATATACAGTGTACGTGGTAGTTTATAAACTAGCAATTAAAACTTAACAATATCAACCATTTGGTTTAACTTTACAATACTTTTCCAGGGGCTACTTTGTAGTGTTTTTCAGAGTGTTCCGGGTCCTCACAGCTTTATCTATTTATGAATTTTTGTGGCTCAGGTGGAATGGTCTGCCCTTAACATGTTCCACTTGTGAACCACCAGCAAGAACAGGTTCCATTTGCTATGAGTTTAGTTTAAATATTCAAATAATTGATCTGCGACAATGTTATATTAATATCTTCCATCTAACGCCAACAATGTTCATGCAAAGCTACTGCCTAGTTAGTTTTGTCCATAATGAAAACAATGATAAATGCATAATATATATATATATATAAAATCAATGAATTGAAGTGATATCATTGAACTATTAGAAACATCAATATGACATTTGATAACAAATATGTTAAGATAGATACTCTAAAGATTATGTCCCTAGCTATATGTAGAAATTGTCTATATATATCAACATGCAATTTGATGATACATATTAAACATTTAAACATACTGATTCAATTTAGCTAAAAACAAATTTAGTGATCACAATTCACAAGCATTTCTTTGTTAGTCTTCACATTCTTAATATTTTGATAATAAATAGATTTTTTAGATAATAAATATATTTTTTAAATTTGTAATTTGTAACATATAAGTCTTTAAGTAACAAACTGATAGAATCTAGATATTACAAATTACAAACTTAAAAGACATATTTATTACGTAAAAATTTATCTATTACAAACAAAAAATTTAAAGGACTTTTGAATATATTTTGCCAAATATTTATAACATACTAAAATTTACTCGCTTAGTACAAAAATTTGGTTGAAACTAAATAACATTTTTTTTTCTCCCTTAATAATAATTTTGCTTGTTGCCATAACATCAACATCCTTTCCTTTTATTAAAATTGTGAAGACTAAATTGAGTAATCAAATAGAAATAAATGAATAAATTATTGTCTCAAGAATTATATCGAGAGATGTTCGACAATATTGAAAATTAGTTTATTATTCAATGATTTTAGAACATGAAACTGCATAATGGATAGTTATAAAGTATGTATATAAATTTTTTAATACAATATGAATTGAGTAGAATGTAATACAATATAAATTTTTTAATACCATGGTGCTTGTTATGCCCATCTTGTGAGGGCCTTCACCACATAATATGTTTGAAAGTTGAAACGTAAAACATGGGCATCATTCCTGCTTATAGAAGGTGCATATTTGATATCTACATTGCGCTACTATTATAGTTATATTCTAATGAATCTGGTTGGGCAGAGAATAAAGCATCAAACCAGAAACCACAAGTCAGCTTAAGGGCATATGAGACTTAACTGGAATTAATCTAGGGATCCAAAGGAATTAATCTGCTAAAACCATTCTTATCTAATCTAATTATGCATTGAACATTCCTAACAAAAATACACAATTGATGCATCAATCTAGAACATGCTAAGAAACATAAATCCCAAGAATTGAATGAGGCGACAGGCATTGCATTTAGAAAATACAATGCAACAGATTGAAAATCACAATCCAACCAACACACACAAATAAAAGCAAAAACAACATAACAAACCCTAACTTCTAACATAAAATAGTAATAACAAATAACATCAGGAACAACAAGTCTAGACCCAGGTTCCCCTTAACAATCAACAGCATCCCGATTTGTAACAGTAACAGTAAAACAGATTTTTGTGGATCGAATCATCTCAAAGTTACAATCATCGCCGATTTGTAACTTATATTTGTTGACAAATTTACTCCAACCCTTTTTGATAACAAGATTATCATTACAAGGCACATATTGTAAATTCATTTTATACGTTTCATCATCCCCACCAAACCTCATTCTTATTTCCATTGATTTGTTCTCTTTACAACGTGCCAGGTATCTTCTTGTAAATTCAGTTGGAATCCTCTGTTTCAATTAATGGTTTTGTTAGAGATATCTTAATTAAAGTAAAAATTAGTAAAAAAATTTAATATGTAGGACAAAGTGGTGAGCCCATATACAGTGTACGAGGTAGTTTATAAACTAGCAATTAAAACTTAACAGTATCAACCATTTGGTTTAACTTTTACAATACTTTTCCAGGGGCTATTTTGTAGTGTTTTTCGGAGTGTTCCGGGTCCTCACAGCTTTATCTATTTATGAATTTTTGTGGCTCAGGTGGAATGGTCTTCCCTCAACATGTTCCACTTGTGAACCACCAGCAAGAACAGGTTCCATATGCTATGAGTTTAGTTTAAATATTCAAATAATTGATCTGCAACAATGTTATATTAATATCTTCCATCTAACGCCAACAATGTTCATGCAAAGCTACTGCCTAGTTAGTTTTGTCCAAAATGAAAACACTGATAAATGCATAATATATATATATATATATATATATAAATATAAAATCAATGAATTGAAGTGATATCATTGAACTATTAGAAACATCAATATGACATTTGATAACAAATATGTTAAGATAAATTCTCTAAAGATTATGTCCCTAGCCTGTCTATATATATCAACATGCAATTTGATGATACATATTAAAAATTTAAACATACTGATTCAATTTAGCTAAAAACAAATTTAGTGATCACAATTCACAAGCATTTCTTTGTTAGTCTTCAATCTGCATATGTGTGGTTAGTGATGTGCACAGATACATAAACATTTAACATTTCTTATCATCATGTTTTATGGAAGGATCTGAAGGAGGGATTTATTTGATACACTTGAAATAAATTGAGGGGCAATATTTTTCTATTTGTTATTCATATTTAAACATCAAAATCAATATTTAGTCATGTGTTTTGAATACTATTTAGGTGAAATGAAATGAGTTAATTTCTGTTAAATAAAGAAAAAAATTATATCTCATTTCAAACTTGTTTATGCATTATAACTAAAACTTTAAAATATGATATGATATATTTTTTTGTATTATATAAAAATTTAACTTTAAATAGTTTAGAATATTTTTTGATAAATCAAAATTTAACTTTAAATACTTACGATACGATTTAGTAAGAGAAAAAAGAATATGCACAAACAGTGTAAAATAATATTACATTGTTAACCAATTAGAGCCATATTTTCCGCTACATTACTCAACTTAACCTCACTTTCTTAATATGATATAGAAGATTAAAACATTTTTATTAATTATCAATTAATTTGCACTGACGGCGCATCAAACTCGTTTAGTCATAGCTTAAACTTTGATTAATATGAAACAAAACAAAAAAAATTGAAGGCTTTAATGCACATTTGGTCCCCCTATTTTGAAAAATCTGAACTTTTGATCCCCCTATTTTAAAATCCAACTTTTTGGTCCCCCTATTTTCGTTTTTTCGGAGTTTTGGTCCCCCTACTCAGTTTGGTCAAATTTTTGTTGATGTGTCATTCTCATTAATGATGTGGCAGTACAATGATATATTCCATGTCATTATTTATTTATTTAAAAGTGAGATTATAACATGTGATGCATAAAAACCGACTCTTGCAGAACTAGTGTAGGTACCCATGTCATGCACGGGTCGATATTCTTTCAAAATCAAAACACAATAGAGTATGTTTGATGCACATCTTATAATACACAAAAATCTTAATTAATGGAATAATCAAATAATTATATATATAGGCGTTTCTGTTGTTGAAAGCCAGGTTTGGAATAGGTAAACCAATTGTTTAGGGAGAAAGTCCCAACTAAGTTCACTATAAGCTAAGAAATGGAGAATTGTCCTGTAAGCAAGGTAAGGAAATAATAGGACAAGTATATTATTATTAGTATTATTATTATTATTATTATTATTATTAATATTATTACTGTTATACATCTACAGAGACAAATACAACAATGATATATTGAAATACAATATTGTTATAAAAAAAACATTGCAATACAATATTATCTTCTGACCAAACCACCGGGTAAGAAATCCCTGAGCCTTTTCCCAAACACAAGATATAGGGCTGAACCAACCAATGGCCAACTTGTGGTGATAGCAATATAAACCAACAACCAGATGGACCATCGATTTTGTCGAGATAACTGGCCTACATATCTTTTGATAGGCGTTAATACATCTAGAGGTACTGGATTATGGGCACTAGCTGTTTTTGCTATACAAGACGAATCACCACTCTCTGTTTTAGTCACAAGCTCATCTTGTTTATTTTCTTCTAGAACCTTGTCATGACTGTCATGATGTGTATCTTGTCTTTCATTTATTTCTTCCACGTCGTCTGTTGTTGGCTCATTGTTCGATGCAGCCACCATTCCATCCTCAGTAACATTGACGTAAGGACCCTGATCAATTGATGAGTCCAATAGTTTGTTTGGTGCAGAGATCTGCAATGCATTACCAGGGTAAACAACAATTCCAGGCAGTAGAAATGGCTTCGCTTAGTAACTCAGAAATAAAGATAAGATAGCCTACAACAATCTTGAATAACATCTTTTATGCCACAGCAAAGTGTACATAGTATTAATATTACAGATAGCACAGAACCAAAAGAAGAATATACATTTGGCAATAAGCAAAATTTATAAATACAATAGCATATCACTTACCTTCTTCTGAACATGCATATAATTGCTAGCGAGTAGTACATCAAGGAATTCATTAGCAGCTCTTACCCACCTGCAACAGGGAAGAAAGTTGCACATCAATATTTTTTATATATAAGTAACATTCCATTAATAATCCCCGACCCCCAGGATAAAATAATGAAAAAATGTTGCAACAATTGTAGACAGATAACAGAAAAAGATTGGGAGAAGTGTCAAAATGGAAGAGTCAGATGTACAAAATGAGTCAAGTTACCATAGGCTAGATGCAGTTATCCCTTCAAAGAAGGCAAGATGTCCTCCATGCTTTATAGTGGCCAGTACAACATTTTTATTTGCCCTATGAAAAGAGTAAATAAAAAGCTGAAATGGAAATGCAAAAGAAAGCAAATTAATCAGAACTTAAGAAAAGAAAAAAAAGCAGCATACCTGCATTCATCCCAAGGAATGGCTTCCCGGGTACATACTGGATCATCCAGAGCACTAATACAGAGAAGTGGAATCGATACAGATTGCACATAAGTAGAACTGCTGCAGCGTCTATAGTACGTATCAACAGTCTAAAGAAACAAGATAACATTTTATAATCGACATGAGATAAGGCAAGAAAATGGAAGATTATAAATCCTATGTGTTGCAAATGTACCTCATATTTCCCAACAATGCGAGTGGCATGGTTATCAAAATCTCGAATAGAAAGTGACTGCAAAACATAAGAAAACATATGCACTCAAAATTGATTAAAGTCTAAAAATTTAAGCAAATCAAATAATAATATGGGGTACAAAGCATTTAAGAATGTGGTACATGTTAGAATATTGTAGTCATTTGGGTTAAGGAAAAAGCTATATCTAAACAAATAATGATGCAGCAACTAATTGGGCTCTAAACGCAATATGCATCATTTAATCACTTCCATAGTGTTCTTGACTTGTAACATTTGAACATGACCAATATAAAATATCAGAATCAAGAAGAATAAAGAAAACAACAAACGATGTCTGCTAGTCAATAAAGGCCTTCATGCATCTTCCTCGTTTACTAATGTTTATATAGTTTCTTATTATTGCTGAACTAATATCACATGAAAAAGGAACGGAATTCTGGCTTACTTAGGAGATATATATGGTTTACTTCCATATAGCAATCCAAACAACTCAAACACTAATAGAGATTAGTAACTTGCCTTGAAACCACAATAAAAACTTAACTTTATTTTTCCATTAGAAAGTAAATCAACAAAAAAAAAATTTACTGCAGATAACAGAATGAAACGTGAATAAACAGGTAAGAGTCATGCAACTGTAGAATAATTGTTTGATTTGTTATTATACTGACAGTAGTAATAAATATGTGAAATTATAAAAAGCAAGGCCACCTTTTCTATCCCTTCCCAATTAGCGAGGCGAGAAAAGTGAGGTTGGTGTCTGCATGCAATAAATATTGGAAAATATGTCAAATCAAACCTGGTTATGAACTACACAGAAACTTAATTTTTGCATGTTTGTTTGCAAATGAAAACTTTTATAGATGAAAGACCAATAACTTATAAAAAATATATTTAAACTCAAATGAGAAGATACATACAATTTTGCATAACCTTGAAGTCCAATTGCAAGTGCTTTATCATAAAACTTCTGCACACGCCTACGGGTTATAAATCGGTCCCCTATCTGCAAACATTAATATGTTATACAGGTAACATAACATCCGGTTAAGGTACCATAACAGCCATAATGCAAAACAATTCAAACTTACAGAAATGTTCAATGGTAGTGAAATTCAATTCAACTGCATCAATCATATCAAATATATTGTATAAAACAATTTTAATGAGAAACATGCTAAAGGCCTATACGTATTCAACACTCAAATCGAAGATAACAGAAGTGGCACTCCCACTGTGGGAATACCCCATACTAAGATGAGAATGGCTCTCACTCCTCAGTCCCAAATTCTACTCTAAAACCAACCTCCCTCCCCCCTTCTGTGTAAACTGCGCTGTATGCATATTCTCCTATCTCTCTCTCCAATGATTCCCTCAATCCCCACCACCACTCCTAAGTTGCCATACTTATTCTGCCTTTCCTTCTATACGCATGTTTAAGAGGCGTGTCAGTTTAAGAACAAGTGCTTAATTAAAATACAAATAATAGCTTATTAAATATATGCTTATTTTTAAAAAATGCATCCTAATTAAACCTTACAATTTGTTTCAACTGGATCCACAAACAAATAAACTGGGTCCAAATTCAGATGAAAGCTGTATAGTCACAATTTTTTATCATGCACATTAATTAATGCCAACTGAAATGCTACAATTATACTTTGAAATCAAAATACTAACCAAAAGGTCCCAAGGAGAGCAAACTGCTACAGCTCCAGCTATAGGAACATTCTCACCATCCTCGCCAAGATATTTTATCTGCACACAATATTTCAAATGAAACAGTGCAGTGCCAAAAAACAAGCTCTTTGCACATGTGAGAACAAGTAAACATTCGTCGAATTCCTAGTTTAGCTGTAGTTTGACAAGCTGATAGTGTACGTACCAAATGCTCTGACATAAGTAAAAAAAAAACGAAGAACAAACATAGGAGTTGGAGTTTTTCGAAAAATATGTGGTTAGGAACAACCAGCCTGATGTCTTCCCTATCTTACCCATTTCTCATCATGGGGGATCAGCGGAGAGGGTGTTTAAGACATAAAGAGTCTATGTGCAATAAATGTTAAAATTATTGTGTTCTGTCTAAGAACCTGCATATATTGGGTTCTTTAGATAGCCATGACAAAATGCGTCAAAAAAAAAAAAAGATAGCCATGACAAAACATAAAACAAAATCGTTGAAGCAAGGAGCAAATAGACAAAGTGTGTTTCTGAATTTACAAGTCAGCTTGATATGGACGTGCATACGAAGTCATCATACCATAGTTCCAAACACATTGTAAAGCAACAACTAATAAATTTACATGAACTGCAAAGTTTGAATACCTGATCTCAAACCTATATATATATATATATATATATATATATATATATATATATATGAAGGGGGACCATTAAAAGGTTATGCTTATTCAGTACAAGGATTGGAAAAAGATTGTGAGAGAGAGCATTTTGTGAAGAAATACAGGTCATTGTGGTGAAGGAAGAAATGTCAAACAACAAAAAGTAATATAATACATATATGGGAAACATTAATATCCATGAGAAATAATGGTTATGATATAACATTATCCTAAACCAGAACGACAAAGCAGGAAATTTTGACCGAGCTCCAGCATGGAGAGAGCATATTTCAGAAGAAATAAAGGTCAATGTGGGGAAGTCAGTCCTTGCTGTAAGTAGCACTTGAAAATGTATGTAGTTAATATGAAATTTTTTAGGTTTAGACCATTTGAAATTAGCAGTTCAATTAATTAACTAATTAATGACACAAAATGTTAAGACATTTGATGTAAGCACAGCATAAGTCCCAAGCTATGAATTTACCAGAACATTAGCTCCAATACTAGTTCCAATAACAAACAAAGGCCTCCTGGGATTCTCCTTGTGAACATAATTAACCACTGTGCGGGCATCCTCAGTCCACCCAGCATTGTAGAAACAATCAGACTGAAACAGTTTTAATAAGAAAATACATTACTAAAGGAAAAAACAATAAAACTGTTGCACACTAAGCCAAACATTTTAATAAAATGCAATGCAAAAATAATTCAAGGACACTTTGCTGCTGCCATTTACATGTTCTAAAGAGGCTCCTTAAACTAGTTATTGTTTTCAGACAATTGTTGTTTCAAGAATTTGTTTCTTGACATGCAAATTGAATGCCAAACTTCACCTACCCGAAACAACTTTTTCTTACGAAAACCTGAGACAATTTAGTAAAGTAACCTAAATTTTAAAATTGTGCACTGATAGGTACCAAGCTTAAAATCTAACAGATATAAAACCAATCTTAAAATTTCACTTAATAACTTCAAAAACAAACTTCAGATTGATTTAGATGATATTGGGCAAGTACAATAAAAATGCTGGTGATTCTTCATATGGATCTATGTTATTCAAGTTATGTCTTGAAATGTACCAAACTTGCTAATCTATAAATTATGAGTTTGCAGATAAACTAACCGTGATTGAAACACCTCCAAGTCCTCGGTGATTACTGACAACAACTTTCCATCCACGCTTTGCTGTATGATATGCAAGATGTTTGAGATACTAGCAAGTGGAGGAAGAAATAGAAAAAAGTAAATGTAAGACACCGCGAAAATACAAAATGAATATCTTAATTGGCAAAAAGAAATGAATAATTTAAACTTAATAAACAATTTATAAGGGTACAAGTGTACATCTAGCATATATGATGCTCAAAAAGAATGAAAAAATAAAACAACAATGTCCAGTCCAACATCTCCCTTTTGACAACTATATTTTGAGGGAAACAATTTATCTTTTTAGCATTAAAACTATAGGATGAATCAAATATCAACCTGATGATATTGTTCTTAACTCACTTGCTCTTAATACTGTTATGGAAAATAATCTTCCTTTTTATCATTGATATCTTAAATATGCATTAAACGTCAACCTCTTTTTGCTCTTGGGAAATTAATAATTCCAAGCTAGGCCATATAACACTTGCAAGTGGAAACTTATTTGTCAGAGTTTCGAGGAGCACTTTAATGCGTGAGGTGTATTTCAATGTCCATTTTCTCAATATGTAAAGCGTATATAATAATATATGATGAAAACTGTGACAGGTTTCAGCGAAAAATTGGACTGCGGTTCTATTATAGTCAGTTTTGCTTTGCATTTACAAGAGGCTGATTTCTCCACTGAAGTTGCTGTGCATTTACATATGGTTAGATGAAATTTACCATTGAATCATATAAAATAACATAAAAAAAAGGTCTACTGCAGATTTGGTGTATGGTTTAGATTCAATTTTTAGGAGTGATAAAAGTGATTTAGAAGTATGAAATTGATTTTGATAGGTTTGAGTGTACTCAAGTAGAATTGTTTTTGCCTCCAGAATTAATTCTAACTTGAAACTAGGATTTGGAGTTTTTGCCTCCATAATTGATTTTTATCCTCAAACTTATTGTTTAACTTACTTTTATGTTAATGTATACAAATATAAATCATTTTACATTCAATTCACTTTTAACCAAAATCATTTTTTGTTACCATAAAACCAAACACACACTTAGATTAGATTCTTAATACAACGATAGCACCAACACAGCACAAGACTAGAATAGGGAATTTCAACTGGTGCTATATAAGAGAAGAATATATCAACCAGAGATCACAATCCCTGCTCTATAGTAATTAATTACGAAACCTCCAACTAAAGTATAAGTATATAATTTTGCCCAATTACCCTTAAGTTGATTAAAAGAAAAAATAGCAACTAACATTTAAGCACAGACATAAACAAAATCATGATTCATATAACAACAACTTACAGGAGATGAAGAGTCACTTGTTAAACCAGGAATTATTACAACAATGGGAGTAGATTCGTCTTTATTAACAGCATCCTCCACATGGACAGCATTTTCGGAAACTGCAACATGATCAAACACAAAATTCTGAAAGGTCAACTTTAGAATCATATGGCTAGAGGGTTTTTTTTTTTTTGTCAGTTAGCCTAGTTGCCCAGCGGCTAGAATTCAGGCTAGAATTCTAATCTTAATGTGATGTCTCTTCATTTAAAATGTGATGTCTCTACCAGCTGAGTTAAGCTCACGGGAACTGGCTAGAGATTTTCTACTTCTAATTTGATAATTATTGATCACCAAATCAACAAATTAATAATTGAGCATTTCCAAATAAACAAATCGATAATTTCAATATTCTATAGTAATTTCAACATACCAACAGTGTTCGTAACCCAGTCCAAAGCAATAGTGCCACCATCAGGAGTATTAAATAATTGTCTGAAATTTATTGTAGTTAGATTCATGAAACAAATGAACAAATCCATAGAAAAAAAAACAACTATGAGAAATTTGGATGACCTTTTGTATTTGAATTTTGGAGGATTTCCGAAGAAGTTAAGAAAAACAGTTTGAAGATGAGGACTAGAAAGCCACGGAGTGACCGAATACTTTCCGTGAAGAATCCGGCACTTTGAAACGACGGCGTCGTAGAATTCGGAGGAAGAGTTGTATGTGAAATCAACGGAGGAGCCTGAGAAACCGGTGAAGAGATCTTGTATGAAATGGATTTCGAGGAAATTGTAGAGAAAGAATGTGAAAGCAAAGGCGGTGGCGAGCGCGTAGTGGTGGATTGGAATTTGTAAGAGCGCTTGGAGAAGAAGTTCGTAGGGATTGGAAGAAGATGGTGGTGGAATGAGATGGAGATTGGAGCAATTGCAATCCATGGAATATTGTAGTGGAAGGAATTGAATCTGTTAAACGGTTATTTGTGGTGAGAGAGTTGGTTGTTGCGGTGGAGCTTACGGTGGTGTTAGGAGTGTGAGAAGGAAAATGATTTTAAGGACCTTTTTTAATCCATCACGTGACCCAATCGTCTCTCTTTTCAACCATGCATGTGTATTACAAAAACAAATGATCTAAAGTTTTGATAAATGTTTGATTTATAAGAAAAAAATTTCTATTATATATTTTTTAAATAATCCTCTTGTGTCTTGGACATTTTTTTTTCTACTAATCTGGTTGTTATTAGTTAGACTAAAATCAATATTTTAAAAGCCACTAGGTTTGGTTTAGTGGTGAGGGATTTAGATAGTATCCATGAGGTCCTAGGTTTGATTCTCATAGGCAACATGATTTCAAAATTTAAATTTAAATGTTTTATTTTTAATATAACATCTCTATTAGATATTGAAAAAATTTATACACTAATTAAATCTATTAATAAAAAAAATTATCTTAAAAGTTATGCATGTAATACTTAAAAAATATAAAAAGTTATCTTTTTGATATCAATTTTATCTTTCTTTTTTTGTATGTTTAAAAAATATCTCAAGAGTACTATTTAATACGACTTCTTAGCTATGAAATAAAATATATTTATGGAACCATTTAATTTTTAAATTTGTTGTTAGCATGACGAAATATTTTTTCTTGTTTTCACCACCAGTTTAATCTGATTTTGAGTTCTGGTATAAGTGGTTTCAGCCCCTCCCGATCACAGTTGCGATCAATCACCACTAAATCATCTAATAGCATGACAAAATTAAAAACAAAGCTTTACTCTCTTTTTTTATACGAAAAAGCAGTGCTTTGTTAAACATCAATTTAAGACTTGCTTATCAAAAACATATATTAATTTAAGATTTAAATATATTTTTTATCTTTAATCTTTGACCGTTTTGATTTGTCTTATTCGTTTTAGTGTATGTTTGGTTCTGCGGTGACGAGAATTGATTTTGATAGAATTGATTCTGTAAAATTGATTCTGGCCAAAATTGATTTTATGTTAAAGTGGTTTATGTTTGGATATATTCATGTAAAAGTGAGTTAAACAAAAATTTTGAGTGTAAAAATCAATTCTAGAATCAGAAGCTACGATTTCTAGCTTCAAGTATAATCAATTCTAGAGGCAGAATCAATTATACTTTTGAGAAATCAAACAAGTCGAAATCAATTCTGCACGTCCAGAATCAATTCTGACTGCTCCAGAAGTGGAATCAAACATACACTTAGTTTTTATTTTTTAAAATAATGAACTTTAGTCCTTTTGGTATATAACAAACTTTATTATAGCTTTATAGCTATGGACACAAAAGAAGTTTAGCAATGGAAAAACATTTCAAAAATAAAAAGAAAAAGTCAAGCATTGAAAATGGACATGAACTTTGAACATTTAATCCAAATGATCAACAATATATTGATATAGCGGTAATAGATTTGCTCGGTTATTTTTAAGTAAGTAGTCAAAACTCAAAACTCAGAAGTTTAATATCTAATTTTTATATCTAAATCTTATGTATGATTTGTGTGTTTAATAAATTTTCTGACAAATATTAATTGATCACCGGTAAATAACTATTAAAAATTTGTACATATGTTATGATAATTGAAATAATATTTATTCTTTTTGCAAATTATTTCTACGTACAAATTTTAATCATCACATTGAAATTAGATTTCACACATTTATTGTGTGCTATCCTATAAATATATTAAAGAAGTTTTAATTGAATGTCACCTAAGCAAGAGAAACGCTAATTGAATGTCATGTACTATTAAGTTTTATGGAAATTTTGTAATGTATATTATAAAGATACGAATACTGTAACATGCTACTATACTGCTTTACTATTCCTTAAAATAACACAACAAAAGAGACTATATCCACTAAAATCTCGAAAGCATGGGATGCATTACTATTCCTTAATTAAAAATTAACAACCTAAATCAATCCATAAATTCCTAGTTCAAAGTTGAAATTCACATAATCCCCAATTCAATAAGGCTAGGTTTCATTCAGAATAAATTATAATACGTGAATTATCTATCAAAGTCTCAAACGATCTCCTCAATTCTAAATTCTAACATTAACATACCATGGAAGATTTAAAGGGTGTGATTACTCACCTATTAAACAATTGATAGTGATATTTTCTTCTCTATAATTTGTAGTTCTTCTCAATATTGATGTACAGGCCTTTGTTCTTCTGTATCTTTTCCTTTCTACGGTTTCTATTTTCTTTTTTCAAGTATTCTCCACTAACCTATAATTTAGCTTCCTCCTATTAGCACACCTAATGCTCCTATATTTATGGAAATTATCTCAACTAGTGGCACACCTAATATATACACGTTTTCTTTTTGTTCAATTCACTGGCTAATATGGCTATTAGATAGCTACCCCACTCACATTCTAATTCTATTAGTTAATAGGATTAGTACATTTGTACATAAAAATTAGTATAACTAAACTGTTATGAAACTATTTGTAAACATGAAATAAAAAAATAGAGAAGAATAGATATGAATGACAGAGAGAAGAGAGAATAATAGACTCTTGTATTCTTTATTTTTAAGTGTGTATTATATTGTAACATAAACTCTAGAGAGAATAATAGACTCTTGTATTCTTTATTTTTAAGGGTGTATTTATATTGTAACATAAACTCTATTTATAGGACAATATATTGGGTCAATGATATAGGTCAAAGCCTAATGGACATCTACTAGAATTATTCATAACATAAATAAGAATATAAAAATAACATGTAATATATAATTTCTCTCAGACTAATTTGAAATCAAAATTACATTTTTAAATTACTACCTTAATAATTTATTTTTTTAAAATCTAAATTTATTTGTATATATATTTAGGATGTTACATAATACTACGGTGGACCACCTTCACAAGCGGTTCACCGTGGACAAGTTATCAATACTATTATAATAAATACGAATTTTACAAAATTTTCCATTGGATTGAAATTTAATATTATATAGATGATCCTTAAAAAAATTGAAAAATCATTTGGTATATATGTTATTGAGATCTATAAAGATCAGTCGTATTTAATAAAAATACATAAACTGTTAATATTAATAGCTTTCAATAACAAATCAAATGATTTTCAATTTGTCTAAAATTTTATATGAATGATCTACATGATAAAAACTTTCAATCCAACGGTGAATTTTGTGAAATTCATATTTGTTATAATATTATTTATAATTGGTCCACCATAGACCACTTGAAGAAGTGATTCATATTAAAATTACCCTAAATTTAATTTAATTTATATTAAAATTGTGGACTGTGACTTTTCAAAAGTGTAAAGATTGAATAAGTATGAGTCTTAAAAGTGTAAAAATATTTTAAATATTATAATAAAAGTCTTGTTAATGAATGTCTCTGACACTCTTTTATGATACCATATTAAAAAGTTGTTCTTTAAAAAAATCAAATGGTTCAATTTTTAATGTATTAAATGCATAAATTTTTATAAAAACTTACGATCTAAAGGTTTTAAAGAGTATTTCGGGAACACTCATTAGTATTTTTCTTTAAATAATATTCTTGTCTTTTAGACTTTTTTGTCTACTAATCTACTTCGGGTTTTAATATAAGAGAAATTTTATTTAGTTATATTAGTAACTTGTGTATTTTATTATTAAAAAAGTAACTAGTGTATTTGATCTATATTATAAGTTATATGTATTAGTTACTTAATATATTTTAAAAAGTAAATTTTATCTTATATTAAAAACCGAATAATTAGACTTAAAAGAATTTAAACCTCAATCCTCTAATCATATTTTTGTCGGCTATCAACCAAACTACATTTACGAAATCTTTTGAATCTCCGGTGACAATATTAAAAACAAAGCTTTACTCTCATTTTTTGACACGGAAAAAAAAGCTTTATTAAACATTAATTTAAGGCTTAAATATATTTTTCACCTTTAATCTTTGACCTAATAATTGTTTTGATTTTTTATTCATTTTAGTTTTTTATTTTTTTAAATATTGAACTTTAGTCTTTTTGTACAGTAAAGAAAAAACTTTTACCTGGATTTTTATTATAGGTATGGACACAAAAGAAGTTTAGCAATGAAAAACATTTTAAAAAAAGTCAAGCAGTGAAAATGGACAAATTATGTGAACATTTATTTTAAATTATTGACAATAGTTTGATACAAGCGGTAATAGATTTGATTATTAGTCCTTTAAGTAACTAGTTAAAAGTTTAATATATTCCTATGTATGATGAAAATTAAATTGTGTGTCCAACTGATTCATTAACAAAGATTAATCATTATAAATGATTGTTAAAATTTGTAAATACACTACAGTAAACGAAAAAATTATATATCCATTTGCAAATTTTATTTCTACAAGAGACAAATGAGATAGAAAAACATGAATTGAATTATTGCACACAGCCTTGAATCCTGATGCTTCCCAAAGTGTGAACTGTGACTTTTCGTGACTTTTCAAAAGCGTAAAGATTGAATAAGGCCCCGTTTGGCCCGGCTTATTTTTTACTTTTAATTTTAGCTTAAACGAAATAAAGAAGTATAAAATTATATTTGACACTATTTCTCCTTAAAAGTATTTGAGAAATAAAGTAAAGAAGTAAAAAATAAAACAAAATTAAGTCAAACACAGTTTTTTCCTTCTTTACTATTTTTAAGGAGAAGAAAAAAAGAGGAAAATAAGCCGGGCCAAACGGGACCTAAGTAGGAGTACTGGATTATCGAAGTCTAGCCGGCAGGACCAAATACCAATCGAACATGCTGTCTTATAAATAAAAGAAGGAAAATGATAATTTAAAAAAAAAATTATGGACCACCGTTTTTTTTTTAAAGAAAAAATTTTAATTATTTTTATAGTGTATTATTTTTTTCTATAAAAATTTTTAAATGAAAAATAAGTTTAAATAGCTCATTTTAATATCGTTTTAAGTATTTTATCATTTTGTCGCAAATTTTTTTGGATGATAAAATTTCAAAAAATCTCTAAAGTAAGAAGATATTACCTTGTCATAAAAATTATTTTTGAGAGATATTTTTTTAAATAAATATATAAATATAATTTTTATTGAGTTATAATCTCCAACATAAATAATTAAGTTACTAAATGTCAAAATTACTCTTTAAATTTATAAAAAGATAAACTTAAAATAACTTTTACTATTTTAATTAAGTTATCATAAAAATCATTTTTTAAAATATAACAAAAAAAATCACTTTTTTTAAAGTTAAAATAATATATCTAACTAGCTGCCTCTTCAAAAAAATATATCTAACTAGCTACTAAAATAAAGATATTCAAGCAAGAAAAACCATTTAATCATAATTATCATTATTATGTGATTGTGATGTGTTGTTTCTTAAGACTCTTGAAAGCTTGAATATTTCTTTCAAGCTAGAGACATGATAGAAAACCAAATATATTACAGTGCCAATGACATCTTTGTAATAGAGATGAAATTTATTAGACAGGAAAGAATGCAAGTATTATATAATTAGTGGCAATTCTCGTATGGTAACAGCAGCAATATACATCAGCATTCAGATGGACCGTCAATTTTATCGAGATAGCAAAGCCTAAGCGTCAAAATTCAAGAGGCATTGTGTTGTGTGTACTACTTATAGTTTATACAATGCCAGAGGAATCACCAATCTTTCATCAACTCATCAAGCTGTTTTAACTTAATTATTCTGGACTATGATGCTGATGCATATCCTGTATTATTTGCGTTTCTTTTGGTTGTCTGTTGTTGCCTCATCGTTCAATGCAGCCACCATTCCATCTTTGGTAACATTGATATAAGGGCCCTGATCAATTGACAAATCCAATAATGTGTTTGGCGTAGAGATCTGCATCTGCATTAATAGAGAAAACGTCAATTTTAGTCACTGGAAATGATCCACTTAGTTCACCAAGATAATATCTTATATAGCATTAGTCAATAAGCTTTACAGTAGCATATCTTCTACCTTTTTTTGTTCATGCATATAATGGCTAGAGTGTAGTACACTAAGAAATTCATTAGTAGCTCCCACCCACCTGCAATAGGCAAGAAATTTACTTTTCAACTTTTTATAATAGCGCCTTCTTAATTGGAATTTAGATGATATTATAACCAATCAAGGAATAATATTTGATGATATTAGAATGGACAGCTAAATGCAAAAGCTAGGTGGATGTGATAAAATATTGAAGAGTTGGATGCACAAAACCAGACAAGTACCACAGGCTAGATGCAGTTATCCCTTCAAAGAAGGCCAGATGTCCACCATGCTTTACAGTTGCCAACACAATATTTTTATTTGCCCTATTAAAAGAGTAACACATTAAAATGGGTGTTTAAGTACTCCAATAGAAACAGAAAACCAACTAAGTAGAACAAACAACAAAGCAGCATACTTGCATTCATCCCAGGGAATGGCTTCTGTGGTACATACAGGATCATCAAGAGCACTAATACAGAGAAGAGGAATCGATACAGATTGTACATAAGTAGAACTGCTGCAGCGTCTATAGTATGTATCAACCGTCTAGAGAAGCAAAAAGATTTTCAATAGCAGACATAAGGAGCCAGCCAGAAAAGAGATAATACAAGAAAATAGAAGATTACAAATCTTAGGTGCTACATGTACCTCGTATTTCCCAACCATGCATGTGGCATGTTCATCAAAATCTCGAACAGAAAGTGACTGCAAAGCATAAGAGTACACATGCACTCAGAACTAATGAAATTATACAAAACACAAAACAACACACATCATTTAAGAATGCGGTGCTATCAGAAAAAGTCTTGTGTTTTAAAGAAAATCTATATCCAACAAATAAATGAGTAGCAACTATTTGGCCTCAAAAATGCATCTTTCAATCATTTAAATAATGTCTTCGACAAGTAACATTTAAAATATCTGCTATAAAAGAACAGAATTAAGAGCAATGGTGAATAAAACTGAAGGGTCAATAACTTAAAACCTTTCAGACATCTTCCATGTTGAATAATACATACAAGTAACTTTCTCTAAAATCACAAAAATGAAGAACTTAACTGTAGTTTTCCATTGGAAAATATGTCAATAGAAATGTGCATAACATAATGAATATGTGATAAAAAAAGTCAACGTCATACAACTGTAGGATAAGCGTACGATTTTATCATAAATTTATATTAAATAAATATAAATATATGAAAGGTTTAAAAAAAATTATGAAATTATCAAAGAGTAAGGCCACCTTTTCTATTCCTTCCCAATTAGCAAGGCGAGAAAACTGAGGCTGGTGTCTGCAAAGAATATTGGCCAAATCAAGTCAAATATGAACTAAAGAGAAAGATCTAAAGTTTTTTTATGTTTGTCTGCAGGTGATAATCGATGAAAAATAAGAGCTTGCCAACTAGAAAGATGAGTAAAACAAATCTAGAAAGATAGAGGCATACAATTTTGCATATTCTCTTTGTCCACCTGCTAGTGCTTTATTATAAAACTTTTGCACAGGAGCACGATTTATATACCTATCCCCTATCTGCAAACATTATACAGGTAACATTACTTCCAGTGAAGGAGCAATAACATGCAAAATGAAAAAAAATTCAAACTTTTAGTGATGATAAACTGATAGTGAAATTCAAAAAACCTCCATTGATTATATCAAATAGATTTTACGAAACAATTTTGAACCAAAGCACATATAGCTAGTATGCTAAAGGCTGGAAAGTATAACACAATAAATTTCGAGATAGTTTTCACTATATTCATATGATTCCAAACCAAATGTTCTCAAACTTTTCCATAAATGCATGCCTTTCCTTCTAATCCTCCCCCACGGCCTCACCCCCAAAATATTGCCGTGTACACACTCCACTACTAAAGTTTCCAACATATTAAAACCTTATTGTTCTATACAGATTGCATGATTTTTCAATTAGTTCTTACAATTTTGCAAAAGTTAATGTTACAAATCATAAACTAGTATTTACTAACCAAAAGGTCCCAAGGAGAGCAAACAGCTACAGCTCCAGCTACAGGTGTATTCTCACCATCCTCACCAAGATATTTTACCTGCAAACAATCTTCAAAATCAGACAGCGATGTGCCAAGCTCTTTGGATATGTGAGTGAGAATAAGTTAACACTTAACAGTTGTGCAATTTCCAGTGTTGCTGTAGTTTGAAAAGCAAATAGAGGACGTACCAATGCCAGTGGACATAACATAAGTGAAATAAAAAAAATTAAGCATTAAGAAAGGAGTTATAATTCAGCATTTCAGCAAAAGAGCAATGATAAAAAGTGAAAAACACTATTTATTAGGTAAAAATATATGAAGATTTCACTAAATCATATGGATCTCATTCCCTATTTGGAGGAACCCATTTCTAAAGTTGTGGGATCCAAGTAAATTCTGTCCAACAACATGTGCTGAAAAACGTATATTAGAGAATCAATTACTAGCATTTCTCTTCATCAAAAACATGCATTTTTGGATTAAGTATGATGTTTTCCCTATTTGTTTTGTTATTTTTTTCATATTTTCTTTATGTGGGATCAGGGGAGAGAGTGTTTGTGATATATGTTTAACGATTTTTTTCCCTCTGAGAAATTGGTACATGTTTGGGTTCTCTCGATAGTCATTACAAGACATTAAATAAAATCCTTAAAGCAAGCAGAGGAAATGAACCAAAGCAATGAGTACATGTACTGAGAAAAATTTGAATATTCAGTCTTTATTATTTAACCATAATTAATACAAATATACATGAACAAAGAGGCTGACATATACAATTGAAAACAGTTTTTGATCAAAGATAACGCATAATTAAAACATGGAATTGGAAAAAATAATGAGCAAAGATCAAACCATGAAAAAACATATTTAAGAAGAGATTACAGATCAATGTGGTGAATTATAAAAATGTCAAGCAACTAAAAGTAATATAGTAATAATCATTTATCATATATATAATTATAAACAAGTAGGAAACATTAATAACAATGAGTTAAAACAGCTCCAATGAAGATGATCTGATCCTTAACCAGCATTAGCCGGTGAGAAAATATCATAAAACTCTGACGAGGAGAGCACATTTCAGACGAAATGGAGATCAATGTGGGAAAGGAGAAATGTCAAACAATTTAATTAAATCAGTTTCTCCTAGGTCCTGAATATAAGTGGCACTCTAAGATGCATGTCATTATATTGAAATTTCTATTTTTACTTTAGACTATTTGAGGTATGCAATTAAGTTAATCAGTATTAAAGTTTTTTTTTTTGGTTTAAGTATTAAAGAAATTTGATGCAAGAGAGTAAGACTTGAGTGACAAATTTACCAGAATATTAGCTCCAATACTAGTTCCAACAATAAACAAAGGCGCTCTGGGATTTTCTTTATGGATATAATTAACCACTGTGCGAGTATCCTCAGTCCATCCAGAATTGTAGAAACAGTCAGACTGAAATAATTTTAACAAGAATTTACATTACCATATGAGGAAAACAATAAAACTATTATTACACCATACTGTTATTGAGATGCACATCAATCCTACAATTCCAACAAAAAGAAGTGCAAAAAAAATTCAACCACATTTTTCAACTGCTGCATCTCCCATGTATCAAACAATCTATATATTTCTAATTTGCAGGATAACTAACCGTGATTGGAACACCTCCAAATCCTCGGTGATTACTGATGACAACTTTCCATCCACGCTTTGCTGTATGATATGCAAGGTGTTTGAGATACTACGAAGAAAAGGAAGAAAAAGGGAACATAAACCGTACAGCAACAATATAATTTAATCTCCAAATGAACAAAAAGAAGTGAATAACTACAAATTCATAAATGTAAAGGTACAAGGGAACATCTAGCATATCGATCTGATGACTGATGATGCCTTACAAAAATAATGAATAACCAAAACTATAGTGTCCAATAGACTTGTTTTGTTTAAGGAAACAATCTCTCCGCACTAAATACATGTTTGAAGTAATGTTTCAAAAACTAAACTGAACCAAACGGCTCAATCGGTTGAACTGTGAACAGGTATTGTCTGCAGTTCCGTTATGTAAACAGTTTGATCGTGGTTTGTTATTTTTGAGCGGGTAACTCCATGGCTTTCCCAATTCTGATTAAAATTACAGTGAGAGACAAAACAACACTAACATTTAGTAATTAGTTATTAATATTAGCATTTTTCACCTCCACCGGGACTTGAACCCCGGACCCTTAACTCTTTAATCCCTTAGCTCAAACCAGTTGAACAACACTAACATTTAACCGTGCACATAATCGAAAGCATGATAATAATCATAATGAAACTTACAGGAGATGAAGAATCACTTGTTAAACCAGGAATCAAAACAACAATGGGAGTAGATTCATCATCATTAGTAACAACATTATCCACATGGTGAACACTGCCAGAAACTGTAAAAATGATCACAAACACAAAAATCTCAAAGGTCAACGAAGCTTTCTAATTTGATATTACCAAATTAATTAACTAAGCATTTTCAAAAAATACAAATTAATATTAAAAATTAGAATAATCTCAATAAACATACCATCAGAACTCATTACCCAATCCAAAGCAAGTGTTCCACCATCAGAAGTAGTAAATAATTGTCTGAGAGTAAAACAGTTGTTAGATTCATAACACTTAATACAAAAAGAATAACAATAACAATAACGATAACAAGAAGAAGGAGAAGAAGATGAAATGACGGTTATGACCTTTTGTATTTGAAAGTTGGAGGATTTCCGAAGAAGTTGAGGAAAATAGTTTGAAGATGAGGACTGGAAAGCCACGGTGTGACGGAATAGTTTCCTTGAAGAATCCGGCACTTTGAGACGACGGCGTGGTAGAGTTGGGAGGAGGAGTTGTAAGTGAAGTGAACCGTAGAGCCGGAGAAACCGGAGAAGAGGTCTTGGAAGAAATGGATTTCGAGGAAATTGTAGAGAAAGAATGTGAGAAGAGTTGTGAGAGCGAGGAAGTAATGCCAGATTGGAATCAGAGAAAGTCCTTTGAGAAGGAATAAGTAACCGTTTGAAGCTGTTGATGCATCTAGTTCCATGGAAATTGGAATGCAGTGTTCTGTTGAAGTGTGTTTTTGATAGGTGAGTGAGAATGAGACTTCGATCAAAGATTACATACTAAGCCGGTGTTTGGATTGGTCGTATCTGATGGAATAGAATGGAATGGTAATTAATTAGATTCTATTGTTTGGATTTGTAAAAAATAAATTAAGTGAAATGGAATATAATGGAACCTATTCCATCTCATACCATTCAATCCTCCTATCTTTCTTCCCCTCCAATTTAGGGTGTATGTGATGGAATCAAACTTAATAATAAAATATTACACTTTTACACCTATATTTTTGTTGACTAACAACGCATATTCCTATTTCTCACTTGCTCACTGTGAAATACATACTCCATCACCTACTGTGTTTCCTCATCGCGATAAACTCATATGATTAATTCTTTCATTGCCAACAAGTACCCCATTAATCCTCTTGTAAGTAATTTATTATTTCTTTGTTTAGGCTTGCTTAATGTTTTTGCTATGTTTACTTCTTTTTTGTTAACCTCTACTATTTTTTCTTACTTTGGTCAGTTGAATTGCTAATTCAACTCAGGATGTTCTACTAGTTCTGGTTTGAGTGAATGAATTGTTGAACTAGATAGAATTTTTGTAATAATATGTTTCACATGTTTTTTTTTTTGAAGGACGTGTTTCACATGTTATTAATAATATTTTTTTTTACAATACATATTAATAATTAACAATAATAATTTTTAATAAGGGTAAAAATGAAATAAATAAATTATAATTTGTTATGTTCCATCCACTTTCTAAATAATGGAATGGGGTACACTATAAATACCCAAACAATGGAATGAAATATTTGTTCCATTCCGCTCTGTTCCACTCCATTCCATTTTGTTCCGTTCCATTCTGCTCCGTTCTATTTCATCAATCCAAACATAGCCTAAACCATTACTACTCTTCTTTTTTCTTTTTTTGTTACACAGCAAAACTATTATAAACTCAATAAGTGATTGGCACCCCGATCATAATATTTGATCTAACAATTTTAATATTTTTTTATCAAATGAGTTGAGATTTGTATATCATCATTCTTTTTTATTCGATTTAAAAATAGTTTATGTGGTCGTTTAATATTGTAATGACGGGGTAAAAATATGGGTTAAGTAAGTTTTAAATATTTTGAATTCTATTTTGAATTCCTATAAAAAATTTCAGCAATTTTTTTATCCTCCAAATATTTTCTAGCACAATTTTTTATTCCTACTTTTAATCTAACTATTGTGTATTTTCAAATTTTTCAATGATTTTTTTATACATATTTATAATATTATAAGAATTTGTCTCACATCAATTTTTGGTTAAAATCATATATGTGGTCTACTAAAGTAGTTATACTATGCAGTCAGAAAAGTTACTCCATCAGTCGGATTTGGATTTCGATGGACCTGAAAATATAATCTGAGTTTGTCCTTCTCAATCCATTCAAACCCAATTTTATTCATCAGTTTAACCCGTAACCCAACTCACTACCTTCCAACATTCAATTTTTTTTTTCGATTTTGTCAGATTCGGATCGGTATGAAAAATTCTATACACCCCTGCATTCTATGAAACTTCAAATTTGAGAGAGTGAATTTGGACATGTGAAATGTGAATATTAAAATAATGGACCATGTGTGCTTCTGGACTTGCTTCATTATTGGTTGGTGTCATGGTGTGTTTGATTGGTCATGTGTGCTTCTGCATTTGTTTGTACCAGCTTTCGGGACACAGATCCTCTTCAGTCATATTATGTGTGCAGTGTAATCCTAGTCATTTATTCATTTTTAGTACTGTAGCATTGATATTAAAATAATAAATGAATGGTGTGGATGGGTACTGGACCTCCTCCGGTGAAAGATCCACATGAGAGGATCCGGTCTCCAGCTTTCGTGATTGATTTTGTACAAGGCTACTAGTCGGATTTGGATCTTCTCCAATTATTCTCTCATGTTTTCTCTCAAATTGTTAATCTAATGGTTCATAAATTAAAGAAAACACTTGAGAAGAGAAAAAAAAAAAACATCTTTTTCATTTGCGAACCATTAGATTAACAATGGGAGAGAAAACATGAGAGAATAATTGGTAAGGATCCAAATTCCAAATAGTCTAACCTTGCACTTTAATTTTTTTAAACTCTCTCTTTCCCAAAAATATTATTTTGTGTTGTATTTTTTTGCTTTCTTATATATTTTTCTACGTATTTGTGGTGATCTGAATTTTGTATGCGTTTATCCATTATATATTTGGGATGATTCTTATTTTTATTTAATATTTATTTTTTCTTTTGAAAAATAGATTAAAAGGTTAAATATTCGATTTTGAAATTTCAATCGAAAATTTGATTTTAAAATCATGTGATTTTCTTAACGAGTTGAACCTAGCGAGGTGAACCAAGTTATTTGTGAACTTAAAACGAGTTGAGTTTGAACTAAAAAAATAGTTTGTAATGAACTCGAGCCGAATTTTGAACTGGATCAATTTTTAACGAGTCGAGCTTATGTGAGTTTGACTCGCCTCGACTCATTTCCAGCCTTACTTGCACGGTTAATTATATTATTTTATAGTATATGATTAGTTATAGTAGTATTTCTGAGAACTTGTTAAGGAATAACGAAGGGAAATAAAAGAAAAAATTTGTTTTGAAAAAAGAATTTAAATCTTTAAGTGTTGAATACACAATTTTAAAAAAATATATTTTTACATTTAATTTTGTATCTACTACTTTTTAAACACTTGTTAACATTTGTTTCGATATATAAAAGTGTAGGTTATAATAAGGTGATTTTGTCTTTACGTGATTAAAGAAGGCTAAAACGTTATTTTTGTCTCTAAAAATGTATCTTGATGTCATATTCGTCCATGAATGTATCGATATTGCAATTAGGTCCGCAAGGAAGAATGTGAATATTGGTCCTCAAATTTATTTTTAGATAGTCCTTTGATTATTTTTTTGAACAAGTGGTAGTCATTTGGTTCATAAATATGTTTTCCATTTGACGATTTAGTCCATAGAATTACTAACAAAAGAAACACTAAGATTAACATAATTACATTGTATCGACGTAATTTTGACAAAAACTGTATATTTTAAAGTTTCAACAAAAACGGCAATGTCAATATAATCGATTTTGCCAAACTCGCATTTTATAAAAACATACTCTCAAATGACAATAACACAACTTATGAAAAACCGAGGAAATCCGAGATTCAAACTTTGACCTCTACAATATTGTTTTTTGAGTAGCTACCAATCGAGCTAGACATTTTATTTACAATTTAAACTATTAACAATAATTATTATTACAATTAATTAAAATAAGAAAAATATACTAACAACTACAAGAAAAATGTATATAAGAAAAAATTTAACAATTACTAAAACCTTGGTATTCGTCAAAAAAAATTAATAAAACTTTGGAAAAAAAATTACTAAAACCTTTGACTAATTTTTTTTTTTTACTAAAACCCCTGTAAAAATGTATTATTATATTATAAAATTATAATTTAAAACCCTAAAAAAATCAGCAGTTCCATAAAAATCAAGAAAACAAGTTGAAGTTGCAAAGACTCAACTTTGGCCATAAAAAAGCAGAAGCCGGAAAACGCAGCCGAAGTTGGTCACCGGCCGCCAGAAACGGTGAGGAAATTCAGCTTTTCTTTCTTCTTTTTATTTCATTTCCCCTCTCATGGTGCGGCAGCGCTCGCTAGAATAGTAGAGTGCAATTCCAGCGCGACTTGCGGCGGCAATAACGGCCTATCAAAGCACCAGTGAATTGCGTTGCAGCAGAGCGTAGTTCCACTCCGCACCGCGGTTTCGCGCTTAAGCGGCGAGATTGAAAACCTCACTATTTGAAATTAGGTTCTTCTTTGCCTCTGATTATCATCATCGTGTACTTGTAGGCTTCACATCAGATCTATTTACATTTACAGCTATGTCTGGCAATTCAAGTTGCACCGTTTACATTGGTAACCTCACTATTTTCTTCTTCAATTTACTTGTTTTTCTTAGAGATAGTTAAAATGATTGCTGAATGCAACTTTTTTAATATAAATTCTGATAGAGATGTGAGATAATTCAGAGTTTAATATGTAGGTTTTATTAGTTATGTGCATTTTGCATATGATATAATGATAATTTAGATTTTGAATTTCGCAGAGCTGGCGGCAAATTAACTGACAATGAGTCATACATCTGTAATTTATTGATTCAATCATCTTTTGTGTTAATAATAATAATAATTATGTTCGGAAAATTGAAAACCTAGAGTTTCACTTAAGATATATTTTTTCTGTTGAATGTTTCACTTTGTTATTTGATCACCTTTTGTTCCAAACAAACTGGTAAATCGGGTAATATGTTCTTAAATATGATAAGAGTACGATTTTGCTATGGTGATTTTTCAATTTTGTAATTTTATTTGCATATTTTTATTATATTTTCTTACATGATTCTACTTATGTTAAAAGTTTATTTTTGTCGGGACAAGGGGGAATGAACGGTAATTTATGAAGATAGGTTGAAGACTAAACAAATATTGATAGGAACTTCTGTTGATGAAAGAAGTTGGATTTAGTAAAAGGAAAGAAGTGATATATTAGGGAAGGAAGAAAAGGACCTTAGAGTCTTAAACAAACAAACAGGATAACCAATATCCAACTGAATCAAATGGAACCCTATACAAACCATGAATTAAAATAAGTCATCGCCCCCTATTAAATTTACTGAAGAGACTCTCCAGATACTAAAACAATAAATAACCTTGCCCCACAACATGACTATGGGTACTGATCATTTAAGCTTTTGACCATTCTTTCAAGATAGAAACCGTCACATAGGAGAATTACAAACGTAGCACACTGCCCGTAAATGTTTTAATGGAAATACATTTTTATTAGAGGTGAAAGAGGGAAAGTACTGCAGGTCTAGAGAAATGTGAAATTCTATTTGTATTTTGATTTGCTGCTGGAGATCAATACATCATTAAGCAAGTCGATTTTGCTAAAGCTTTGCTTCCAACTTTGAGTTGTGTGTTCATGGTATTGTTTTGTTGAAAATTAGAACTGTTGCTTGCCAAAACATCTCCACACAATAGGCGTAACATACTGCCGATAATCATTTTAATAGAAATAAAATTTTATTATCGGGGAAGAAGGGAAAGTACTATAGCTTTAGGCTACAATATTTATTTAAAGAGAAATGTGAAATTTCTATTTCTATTTTAGTTGACTGCCGGTGCAGATCTTTAAGCAGGTAGATCTTGCTTGAATCATTTCTTCCATCTTTGTACTGTGTGTTCATGGTATTTAACTATTTTTTTATGAAATTATGGCATATAAATTGTACTTGTCAATTGCCTCCATACCATATTACACTTTAAATGAGATCATAGTCTCTTTCAACTAGGGATGATTTTGTTTATGGAATTATTCTTAAAGTATCCTATAATGTGTTAGATCTCCCTTTCTCTTTGATGATCTGAGGTTTCCTACACTGTCGGTGGATTTTATTTCTTTTATTTTTAGTTATGCTCAACATCACACAGCTATATTTTTCTCGTTTTTATATAATCAAGTTTAAATTCTTAATTGGGATAGTTGGTTGGAACTTCTATTTGTACTTGAACAAATTTTTAGGGTTTTCGAATGTACACCTCTATGTATAGGTAATATGGGGAATCTACTTTTCAGTTCTGATTTGGTTACTTGTATCTAATTCAGGCAATCTGGATGAGAGGGTGACAGACAGAGTCTTGTATGATATATTAATTCAAGCTGGACGAGTGGTAGACTTGCACATTCCTAAAGATAAGGAGTCTGAGAAACCAAAAGGTTTTGCCTTTGCAGAATATGAAACTGAGGAGATTGCAGACTATGCCGTCAAACTTTTCTCAGGCCTTGTAACACTGTACAAACGAACACTGAAGTTTGCGGTGCGTTCTTGACATCTATGCTTTCCACGTATTGCGACTTACTGAATTTGATAGTTTTTAATATTTCTTTAAAATTGTTGAATAGAAATTTAGCCCTGTGAATGTTCATAAGCTGAGACATTGGCAATTTTCAATCTTTCTGTGACTTGTTGAAAATATTTTATGCAACACTATTAAACAAAGTTAATAATTGGACACTTGGATGCATCCAAAAAGTTGAAAGCGTTGCATAATACAGCTTGTGAACTTCCAATTATGTACTGTTAAATACTATATAGCTCAGGACACCATATTAGGGGGCTGTATAGGTTTGATTGCAGAATCATGTAATAAATACTATTTTGAATTTCTTTCATGTTGTCGAACTTTGTTAATGGAGTGTATAGTCTGCTAATAAACAGATATCTGGAAGGGACAAAAACACCCCTAATAGCTCTACAGCTACTACACCCACATCAAATTCTTCTCAACGACCAAGGCCTTACCCTGTGCAAATAAATAGTTCAGAAAATTTTCAGTATTCCTCTAGGCATTCAATACCTGACCGATTCTCGGATCATCCGGTAAATTATTCCCAAGGTAATATTTGTATTACTTACCTACTTCAATTTCTCATAAGTCTAAATATGTGAAACTTAGTTTAATACTTGCTGTGTTATTTTTTTTACTTCAATGCCAGTTCCTCCTCCTCATCGTGTAACTGACCAACCTAGTGGGTATGGATCTCACTACAGAGGCAACCATATGGATTACAGTCGGAGAATTTTTGGGGAGGCATTGGATAACGCTACCCGTTCTAGTTCTGGTTCTAGGTCACGCCGCCCTGATGGAATCAGCCCAATCTCTTATCCACCTTACTAATATTTTCAAAAGATCTGAGAGATTAACTTCCATTAAATATTAGTTGGAAGTGAAAGTAGAATGTGAATGGTAGATATTCAATATTTGCTAGTGCTTTAAGCAAAGCCATTGTTGTTGTAGGTGTACCAAAGTTCTTCGATGTCCAGGTGGGTTGGTGCTTATGAACTAACTAATTATCATTTCCTTCCTTATTAGTGAGGAAATACCTCCCATATGTACTTCTGTAGGTTAAACTCCATAGTTACAGAAGGTTTCTTATTGCCTGTTCAAAGTGACCATTTTTGGATTGCACTTAATGAAAATTGACTGATTAAATTGTATTCATGCGTTCCTTCAACCGACCAAAAATTTGAATTCACGCGTATATTGTTTCCTTTATAGATATATCAATGTTGATTGACTGGATCCAAACTAGCTGTAGGTCGTTGTTTACTTATGACATAGATGTGAAATTCGTTTCAATATTGGAGCATCCACAATAGAGAAATTCATTTTTTTGGGTACAAATAGCACCTTACACCGTTTGTTTTCATGTTGGAAATAAAGCAAAAATGTGCGTCGAATCTATATTTTTCAATGAAAAAGATTTGGAACTCGAGAAATTGGCCAAAACTACTATTTCTTTCAAACATATGATTTGGCAAAATCAATTCTAATCACTATAGATGAACACAATCAATTTCACATGTCTGGAATCACTTTTTAACCTTCCCTCCTACGAAACCCAAAACACACTTTTATACTCAAGCACGAGTTTAAATTTTCTTGTTGATGTTAGCACCTAGTTGGCAAATCATATCCTAGTATTTCTCCATGTGTTCATTGAGCCACTTTCAAATATTATGATCGGGTTCACTGGGCCGCTTTAAAATCACAAAGCCATCATAAAATTACACACATAAGTGGAGATGTCGGGTTTCAAACCCCGATCATGGCGCGGTCTAACAAAATGAGTTATTTACTTTAGAGATATTTAAGACGGTTTCTCTTCCCACCCCCAGAAAATTTTCAGAAAATGTTATCCGAATTTTTAGAGTAAGTTTTACTTAAATTTAGACTAAAAAAAAACTTCAGAATGTGTTTTCCGAAATTTTTTGCATGCTAGGTTGGGGGAAAAGAAACATGGGATTTCAAACGTGGCTAAGTGAACACTTGTGATTTTATGATGGCTTTGAACCCGGATCATAATATCACACACATTAAGTCTGTTTGGTATGATGGAAAGAAAGTAAGAAGAAAGAAAATTACGGAAATTAATGAATGAATTTGGGTGATAAAGTAATTCAAATTCATTTATTGATTTGCGTAATTTTTTTTCCTCTCGCTTTCCATCCATAGAACCAAACGGATAGTAAGTGTTGATATTTAAGAAATTTTCTCTTCCCACCCCCCGTGACTCTTTCCCCCCCCCCCCCCCGGATTTCCATTTTTGCCCCTAGTTTTAAATTTCGGAACGCGTTTTCCGAAGTTTTTTTTGCCTTGAAAATGAACTTCGGAATGTATTTTCCGAAATTTTGATAAATTTGAACTAGAAAAACTTCGGAAAACACGTTCCGAAGTTTTTGTACAGGGGTAAAATTGGAATATTGGGGGGTTAAAAAGAGTCATGGGGGGTGGGATGAGAAAATTTCGATATTTAATCTGTGTTGGTCCAATTAGTATTAGTTAGTCTAGATTATTTAATTTAGAATTTTTCTAGTTACACCCCTGTAAAAGCTGGTTACACTCCTTCGTTCCCTCCCTAATCCCTGTCTCTACTCTCTGCGTTTTTTATCGACCCAGACAGAAGCTGAGGCGATTTTCTGCAACAGCTTTCTTTCTCTCAGTACTTACTTAGATAAAATCGCGTTGCTCGTCACTTTCTTCTGCAACAGCTATCTCCCAATTTGAAAAAGTAAGTTATTCTCTAAACCCTCATTTTGATTCTTACTTTCTCTTTGCGATCTGAGTTCGATTTATCCGCTTTTATACTTTCTTTCATCATTTCACAATATGTTCATTCTAAGTTTGATTTCAAGTACAGATTCGCGTTTTTCATTTTCTGCAATTTTTGGTTTTGCGAGTTCCTTGTGTTGAGCGTAAATTCAATATACCATTACTATACCATGGTTAAATCACTTAAATGTGCTTTATGTATTGATATATTCATATCTTGTGATGTTGATTTGTACTTGATGCTGTTCTGACTTCAATTTGAAGACATGAATGCATTCAAGGCATACAAGGCCTGTGTTCCAATTGCTTATAGCCCCAATCTCTATATAACTCTGGTGAGGGGCATTCCGGGGACTAGGAAACAACATAGGCGAACTTTGGAAGCACTGCGCCTTGGGAAATGCAATCGAACTGTTATGCGATGGAACACACCTACTGTTAGGGGAATGATCCAACAGGTTTCGACGCATGCTCTATCAAATCCATTTTGAAAGGATCTATATCTCTTTGTATACTAACAAACTAACATTGGTAACCTTTGTAATTGATATAGGTCAAGAGGTTAGTTGTTGTTGAGACAGAGGAGATGTACAACGCCCGCAAACAGAAGGACGAAGCCCACCGAGCTCTTCGTCCTCCATTGGTCATAAACCATCAACCTGCTTCTGCTTCTGCTTAGGGTACCTTGTAGTGTTTGCTGTGTTCTTAAAGATATGATCTTCTTACTACTAAAACTTTCAAATGCCTTAGAAGCTATGGTTAACTTGCTTTGAAGATCATGTTTTAGTTCTGAATCTATAATTTTGAAGTTGTTTCAACTTATGCAACATTAGTCAAATTTAGGCCTGGAATCAATTATTCTATAAATGCTTGTTTCTTTAGGAAACAACTTACAGTCTAGTTGGGTTTTGTTATATACTATCTCCGTATTTGAATATAAGATTTCTTTAACTAAATCACATGAAATAAAAAAGTTGGTAACAATATTAAACATGCTAACAACTGATAATATTTTCCATGTATAATCAGCCTCCACAGTTCCACCCTATGAAGCACGAACACAAACACCGGACACTGACACTGATAATAATTTGAGAAAATAACATAATTCAATGTAAGCATAAGTGTCAGTGCGTGTCTGTGTTGGATATCGACACATGTCCGACACCAGGGCACTAATCTAAGGAGTGGCCGTGCTTTATAGATTCCATCTTACTAATATTTTCAAAATGTCTGATAGATTAAACTTCCATTAAATTAAATACTAGTTGGAAGTGAAAAGTAGAATGTGAATGGTAGATATTCAATATCTATTGGAATGCATCTGCTTTAAGCAAAGCCATTGTTGTTGTAGGTGTACCAAACTTCTTCGTTATCTAGGTGGGGTTGATGCTTGTGAACTAACTGATTATCATTTCCTTCCTTATTATTGAGGAATACCTACCATGTACTTCTGTAGGTTAAAACTCCATTATTACAGAAGGTTTCTTATATTGCCTGTTTAAAACTGACCTTTTTTGGATTGCACTTTGACTGGTTAAATTGAATTTGTGTTCTTTCAACAACAATACAAATATTTGAATTCATGTGTGTATTGTTTCCTTTATAAATATTTAATGTTGATTGATTAGAACAAGTTGTAGCTTGTTGTTTGCTCTATGACTTCGACGTGAAATTTGTTTTAAGATTAATTAATTATGTTATATTTATGTCATACCACACACAGTATGCTAAAGAATGTGAGTCCAATAGGTAAGAATGTGACTTATACTCAAAGGTGTGAATTTAAATTTTCATGTTGATGGTACCTCGTGTAGTCGTGTGTATTTCTATAAGTGTTCACAGAGCTTTCAAGTTTGTTCTGATTTTGATAAGACCATCTACAATGGTCTGTTGAGAGAGTGTTGAATTTGCTCTCAACACAGTTGAACCTTTGCAATGGATGTGTTGAAGATGACATGGAGGGGAGAGGTGTTGAAGATGTTAAACTGTGTTGAAGTCTGCAGGGGGGACGTGTGGCGTGTTCTGTTTCGTTCTTCCGCGCGCGTGCGTTACACGGCCCGACAGGGCGCGTGGCTGACTGGAAACGCGGAGAGAGAAAGCTAATCCGGCCACATGGCAGCATACGATTGGCCAGCGGGATTTTTATCTCATTTTATCTTTAAATTCAATTATTTCATTGCAAATTAATTTTTAATTTTTTTTATTTTTATACCAAAATTCATGATTTTTTTTTCTTTCTATAAATAGAGACTTGGTTCATTTGATTTGGACACAGAAAAAAAAACCAAGTTTTTCACTCTCTTAATCTTATCATTATCTTTCAATTAGTCTTTATTTTTAAGTTTTAGTCTTTGTTTAGTGAAATGGATCCCAATAATAATTTCAACACCCAAAATTCTTCTAATATTCCAAACAATTATCAAAATCCCAAAATTCCAACAATTTAATCGATGAATTGTATCGTATAATTTAAATTTAAATTTTAATCGATAATTGTATTTTTATGTAATCATAAAAATTTAAATTTAAATAAGAATATGAAATAAAAAGTGGTGGGGTAGAGTGTAAGTGTTGAATGAAAAAACCATTGGAGAGGGTAGAGTGTTGAATGAGTAGGTGGAAGAAAGAGAAAATGATGTGGAGTGTAAAAAGTGAATAAAGTGGGTGTTGAAGATTTAGACCATTGTGGATGGTCTAAGTCATGTGATCTTATTCATCCAAATTTTTGGGACAAATACTCAAATAGAAACCACATAGGCACACAGTATATAAGTAGTGAAGGGAACAACATGGAAACCAAATTTCTTGTCGTGTTTACTTGAATTTTGTTCAGTTGGAGTAATTTTATTTACATTAACATAAGCTGTTAATCTTATTATTTTTAATGATTAAGATTGATTATTTTACTCTTTGTAAAGAAAAATCATGTAAAGTCGATCATAATCGACAGCTTATCTTTTATTGGGCCCTTTTGTGCGATTGCTAAACGAGAAACATGTTAACATCTGTTTGATTTGGCTGTGGAAGTGCCAAACTCGCGTCTCAACGAATGATAGCCGCAAAAATAAAGAAGTTAGAAAATATAGCTTTCATATTGACGCAGTTTTCTGCTACGATTTTTGTGAATGCAACGCAAATTTAAGCGCATAGTTATTCTTCGATTTTGGTTTTATTTTTAGATTTAGTCCATGCCCAGTATAAGAAATTTACCATATCAACCATTGTTCTTTTGTTATTCTAATGATACCGAAAAATCGAGTTATTTTAAATCTTCAACAATGATCAAATGCAAACTAACCAAATGGATTGAATGCATTCACAGATCTGTCTACCATTTGAAACCAAACAGAAAAAATTGTTTTGCACGTACCAAGCTATTATTTGATAGAACACTCAAAAACTCAGACATCTGACTACTTGAATTGAAACCTTCCAAGAAAATAAGCGGCCGAAAATAGATGCTGAACACTCTTGTTAAAGCCACACCAACAAGACTCCAATTGATTAATGTCACGCAAAAGGAGATTGCTAGAAATAATATAAAATCATTGATGTGGAAAGCTGTTAGAATATGTCACATCAATGGTTTTATATTATTTCTAACAGAGATTGTCCTTTGTTGGGGAACGATTATAATAAAACACCCGCATCATTAGAGATCGAGATCTTACATGTGCATATTTTTTTTGTTTTCTCTTATTATTATTATTATTTATTTTATGTTAGAATTTTAAATTGGATCTAACTCAATTTTATAAAATCGATTTATAAAATGAGATTCTCTCTCTCTTATAAACTTATTACTAATTAGATGATTTTTTTATTCCATGTGAAACTCTTTTTGTTGGTCTTGGAGTATTTTGATTCTGTTGGATATAGGAGAATGTACATCACATTTATCGTGCACGAAAGTAACAGGATGAGTAGTTGCTCATGATAGTCGTGATTCATGATATGATAAAAATAAAATGTACAATGATGTGAGCCTTACTTCACCAAAGATTCAAAGAGTGGGGTCGTCTTTGTTGAAGCATTCTGTTCATGGTAGGTACGTACTACATAAAGTGGGGTAGTAGTACTTGCTATTGCCAGCCATTTTTGCCCAATTTTTATGGAAAAAAAATTCCCCACGTTTTGTTCCCTCTAAAGTTGTCAAACTGATCTACACTTTCTTGGAAGTAAAGCTTGTTTTTCCAAGATTTGATTATGCATATGCTTGCCCTTTTTTGAATTCTTCTTCTTTTTTTGAAGAATGTACTATAGACATATGGTCCCTTTGACAACATTAATTGGCTTATGGATAAGAACTCCAACTCGTTGCTGACTACTATATTAAAATTAAACTAATCTTACATTTAGAATATTAATATGCGCATAATGCATGGTATTTTTTTTTTCATTGACAATTGTTCTTTAAATTCAATTTAGTATCCTTGACAAATAAAGTTAGTATCAAGGGAAGGGGAACGTGGAGAATGACACTTAGTAGGCATGCATGTTTATTAAGAATCAAAATATTGATCCAATAAATTGGCACAAGTTATAGTACATAAGTTATGTTTATGCACCGTGCATAAATACCCAAAATTGTTTAGCGCACCCTCCAGATTTCTAGTGCATCCCCCAGATTGCTTAGCGTATCCGGGTATCCCCTAGAAATTTGAGGGTGCGCTAGAAATCTACGGGGTGCGCTAAGCAATACGAGGAGTGCGCTAAGTAATCTAGGGGGTGCATTAAGAAATTTTTATTATTTATGCATGGTGCATAAGGAAAAAGTTTATTCATCATAACCACTCCCCAATAAATTTAAAGATTTTAAATCAATAAATTTATTAAATTGGTTTTTTATGTCTAATCCAAGCTGAACAAATTCGATAAATTTTGATTTACAGAATTTTTTTTTTTTTCTAAAGAAAATCTTGCATTAACTAAAAAGAAAGCTAAACGGTGCATGAGAGTTTCCGGGGCAAAATTACAACAAGGACAAATATGTTCATTAGACATACCACGATGACAACGTTCCACATTAGTAAGTAATCTCTCATGAGCCATCTTTCAAAGATTGATACACACTTTATTAGTAGGACCTTTCCAATTCTAAAAACTTCATCAAAAAGTGGGATATTGTTTTTGTTCTGATGATTACCCAACAACAATTCATACGCCAATTTAAGTAGGAAAAGTCAGTATTACAATGGGTAGGAAAAGTCAGTATTACAATAGCTTATCAAGCTTGGACCAATACCAATTGTCACTTATACAATAACTCATCAATAGCTTATCAAGCTTGGACCAATATCCACATAATATATATACCGGAGTATGCGGCAAGTTACAAATGACTCTCCAAAAAATGAGAATATAAAGTAGTTTTTTACAAATGACAATCCAAAGTTAATTTTTGTTCTCCGTGAGTTGCCAAATAGGTTTGATCATACTGCATAAGTTTTATTTTAAGAATTATGATAAACAGTGCACTCGGTTTTAATAGTAAGTTATGTACTTATTTTAATTATAGTATAACAAGTTGATTGGATTTTCTGCCGTAAAACACCAATGCACTAACACACTATTCTGATTATAAATCGTCCGATTTAATTTTAACGGTCGAGATGAATTTGATTAGAAAAATACAGTTTTTAATTTAAATCGTCCGATTTAAATTTAATGGATGAGATTAGGATGACAAATTGACTCATATCCAATGGGTACCTGCAAAAAATACCTACAACGGGTAGGATAAAAACCCCGTATTTTGGGTACAGGCATGAGTATAATTACCCACAAAATTGAGCGGGTATGGGTACGGGTACTTTAGTACCCACCCCGCCATACCCACATAGTATATATTTATTTATGGTCAAGTAGCATAGTAGCTAGAAATTCCACTCTTAAAGTGTATAAGTGAGACGATCATGGTTTGAACCCCGTCCCCCTGCATACTTAATGCAATGTCCCAACCAAGTGAGCTAAGCTCACGGGACATATATTTATTTATTTTAATTATATTATTATATAATTTATATAATATAATAATATATGTAAATCAATTTTTAAAAATACAACATAATTATATTATTACACATTTTAAAAAAAAAACATTTATTTATAATTATTTATAACATAATACAAATATCTCAACGGAGAAATGAACTTTAACATGATGTTACTAATAATTTTATTTATAATTTTCATGAGTCAACATTAAAATCTTTTAAAAAATTTAATTATATTAAAATGATATAATATTTTATAATTGATCAATTTATTTTTAGCAAAAATGAGGGTAACGAATACGGGTACTTAGGTACCCATAGAATATGGGCACGACGACAAAGATTGTCACCCACGCGGGTATGAGGATGGCTACGGGTATTTTTTCAAACTGAGAGTATGGGGATAGAGACTCTAGTACCCTACTCATACCCTACCCATTGTTATCCCTAGATGAGATTAAAACCGCGTGAAACTGCATGTTTTTTGAGTTTATTATATTTTTTTTTGGAAATATATTATTTTAGTAAATGAATGAAAAACATAGTGATTTAGTATTATTTTAATAAATATATTGTATTCATATACTATATATTTTGCAATTATTATATGTAATTTTTTCATAATAGGTTATGTACTTATTTTAATTATAGTATAACAAATTTATAGTGTTTGAAAATATTTAATTTTTAAAATAAGTTCTTTTGTATTTTTTAAAAATATCGAATTAAATCATTCCAACAATTTTTTTGTTGATTTGGTTCAAATTTTGTGAAAAAATATTACGAAAAATGAACCAAACTAATCAACTACTTTATATTTGTTCATAATTTTATTTGTCCAAAATCAAAATAATCAACTTGTTATATCCAATAAATTTTTTGCTCGACAGAAGTCTAACAAAATTTTAAGAATATATGCACACTGCACACACGACTTTTTGTGAGGAGTCAACAAAAAAAAATTTGTATCCCACCTTTTGGGGTGTTAGTGTTATTTTTTTGCCTAAAAAAATAAATAAATTTAGTGTTATTTTTATGTTATTTTATTTAGACAATTTCTGCATCGCTATTTCATAAATTGATTGGCATCATTGCTTAAATGCATAAATAAGTGATGCCTAAGTCCATCCACAAGGCATGCAACCAAGTCCATCCATGTGAATAAAGAAATCTATTACCTTGCTTTAGTAAGTACTTTATATGGTAGTCACATGCAATTGCTACAGCAGCATAATAAGTTTTATAAAATGAACATCGCCTTTTTTTAACTTTTCTTGAATGCTCATTGATTTGATTAGAAGACATCTGTAAAATAATTAAAAGAAAAGAACATCAACAAATGCAAATACATATTCATTAAAGTAGTTCAAATGCATAAGTGTATCAATCACAAATATAAACCAAAGCAAAGTCAATTGAAATACATTAAAAAAAAAAAAAAAAAAAAAAAAAAAAACTCAAGTATAAACCAAAGCAAAGTCAATTAAAATACTAATATAAAGTCAAATCTTAATCTAATCCCCTAAACTTCATCACTTATACTTGTGAAGAATCCAGTCTATCAAATCATACATAGACTCTTTTAAAGACATCATCAAGACTCTATTTTGTTCATCCTTAAGCATTTCTAAAGCATAAATAAATTGTTGGCCATTCAAAAATCCGTCCTCCTTTGCACTTTTCAATATTGCAACACAGGCTGGAATATAATATTGCCCATTGACATTAGATCTTGCTTCAATTTCAGCCTTTTCAACCTCGTTATGATCTTTCGCTGCTTCAACCAATTGTTCTAATGTTTTTCTCATAGCTGGTGCAGTCCCAATCTTTGTCTTACCCCTTGCTGATGCCTCGCCTAAATTTGGCGAAACCTTTCTTTTATTTTTTGATTGGGTATTTCTCATAGGACTTAAGTCATCATTATCCAATTCATCATCTGATTCGATAATTTCATGTGTCACATTTGCAGTAGTATTTTTGTTCATAGATTCCGGTGGCACACCCATAGCCGGGGACCATGCAGTTTGGCTAGTTGCCACAGTCTCTCCAAATATGTATTCCAATTCATTACGAAATTCCAAACCTTGATATCGAAATTTTGCATATTTCACATTCTCCTGTGTAATCAATGATTAGAAATAAAATTAGACTATATAAATTATCCTAATTAACTTTCGATGAATAAAAATTTAAATTCATGATACTCACCCTTATCTTAGCCTCCCACCAAGCAGAATCAGCATCAATATTTCCTGTCTGATGATTCCATCCTAAGCCGGTTTCTTTACCCAATAATTGTTTCCATGTAGTCCAATCAACTCTTAAACTATCTAACCTATTTTTCAATTGCTTTTGAGTATAACTGAGAGTCGTACGTTTTTTAAACTCTTCACGTATTTCTTCCCATTTTTTATGCTTAAAAGCAATTCCCGGTTTCCCACAATTGCGAATCTCATTCATACAAATTTCAAGTAATGTTTTAGTACTTAAGTCATCCCATTTTGCTTTTCCTAAATTTTCAGAATTTTTTGGAATATTTTCTTTAGAAGCCATAAGCTGCAATATAGTAAGAAATTATAAATACTCCTACTAGATATCACCTTTTAATATATAGAAAAACCAAAATACAAGATACATTTGTAGCTGCATATATAACTACAGTATATTATTTAAGCTGCAATATAGTACAAAATTAGGTGGCATTTAGAATGACCACTATTAAAGTGGACTATGCAATAGTCTAGATTTTTAAGAACCGTTGGAAGAAAGACCATCAAGTTTTTTGTTTTTTTTTTGTCAAGATCAATTTGTTTGTTTTAATATCAAAATACTCTGACATTTCAATTTTTTTCCAAACAATTATTTCATAAATATGACTTGTATAGTGTAGTGATATTCTAATACAAAAATTCAAATATTCAATAGGCAAAGTTGTTTTTTTGAAATGGCTATAAAGCCACAAAACAAGTCTCAAGATGAGACAATCCGGGCGAGGATACAACACAGAGAGGGAAAAACAAGAGGTAGAGACCACTACAACATAGCAGCCTCAACCCCCCACCCACTAAAACAAAACCTGCTACTATAAAAGCTAAAAGAAAACGCATCAGCAGGAACAACAAAACACCCGCATAGAAGCCTAAAAACCCCAAAGCAACACAACAATACCCCAAGTAATATATATGTGTGGGCTTCATCAATCCAATGATTATAAAAACTACACCATGGTGGTCAAGTATCGTCCTACTACACATGGTATAAAAAACCAAAATACAAGATGCATCTCATGTAGGTGCATATATAACTACAATATATATTATTGAATGATTATTATATAATGAATTTGTCATCTATACATGCATTAACGTGAAACCATGGTTCAAACTTTAAAAAAAAAAAGTGATCCATGGTTCATATATAATCTGATATTAAATAAAATAAAAACAGTGAAATAGAAAAATCATAGATAACTCAGTTGGAAGCGCAAATATTAACAAGCGCTAAGCCTTAAAAGAAAAATATAAATTTATAAGCGACAAACCTGTTAGATAAAAAACTCTGAAATCTACTAGACTCTGGAATGCACTAGAAACAGAAAATAATCTCTCGGAATTTTATGATGAACAATAATTAGCTTCTCTTCAAGTATGAATGTCTTTAAATAGATTTACAAAATCAATCCTAATTAACTATATTAATAACAAATTTTTAAAAATAATAATAACAAACTAAAGATTAATATCAAATTTAAAAAAAGATAATAAACGTCGATTAAAAAAAAACATAATAACAAACTGATTTAAAAAAGATAAAAATCTTTTAAAAATATAATAACAAACTGATATTAACAAATGATTTACCATGGAATTATATATAAATATATATATCACGTCTCATGTGGTGTGGTAGTATAACTACTAGATACTCCCTCCGTTCCATATTGTAAGCAAAAAAAAAATTCACATTTATTAAGAAAAGTAAAAGGTGATAATTTCAAGTATGATTTTTTGTGATTTCCTTGAAATAAGTTTTATGGGAAGATCTAAGAAGAATTTTTATTGGTTATTGATTATGGAGAAAAGAATAAAGACACTAAATTAATGCAATTTGTATTAAATTTTATGAGAGTAAGTAAAAATAAATCTTAAAAATGATGAAAGTGAATTATTTTTGCTTATAATTTGGGAAAAAAAAATAATTTTTTTTATTTATAATATGAAAGAGAGAGTATATTTTATGGTGTAGAGAAAACAAATGGTAGTAGTACTCAGTAAAAAGTGGAAATATAAAACACTTTCATAAAATTTTGTCATGGAGTAAAGTAAAAAAAGAGACATATATGTCACTTTAAGGTGACAAGTGAGAGAAAGGGATTCAAGAGCAAGACAAGGTCAACATGGACCACGCGCATAGCTAGCTGCGGTAACATAAAATATTATTTGTTTAATAAAAAGTTGTTAGCAGGTCTCGAAACCCGTACCTAGGCATGTAAAAGCTCCGAATTTTGTATCAAAAGCTAGTTTCAACCTCTTCTCCTAGAAGCTCTTTTCATTCAATTTTACACATAAAAAAAAAGCTGCTTTTTATAACTAAGAGCTTTATTAAAAATATGTTTGGCCCAGCTTCTCAATTTTAAGAGAATAAAAAGCTAAAAAAAGCCGGGCCAAACGGAGCCTTAGTATTTTATTTCTCTGGAAGGATACCTGTTGAGTATTTTATGGAAACAAATAAATAAAAAATTAAACACTTATATATGTCTTAAGAGACATTTTCTGCAAACGCTATTCCATTTTATTGGAAAATATTGTGAATAAAAGAAAAGAGTATTTCTTCATGGAAAATTATTATATAGTTTCTTTAAGACACACGTGGGCTGTTTAATTTTTTATGATTCAATTATTAATCGTGCTTGGATCATCCATTGTTGTTTTGCAAATAGTTAGAACAGAGGGAGAATAAAAGAATTACAAGAAAAAATAAGAGAGAAATAAAGATGACGTAGGAGTAAAGAAAATATAATAAAGAGAGATTCAACAAATCATAAAAATTAGTAAATTAAAAAAACATCAAATTTATTTATCAAAATTGTAAAAAAGATAAAATTTGATTTTTATTTTTATTCCTCATAATAGTCAATAATATATTTTTTTTAATAAAAAATATAAAAAAAATAGTGTAATCGTATAAAAAATGTAATTTTATTTTTATTTATAAAATTATTATCTCTAAAACACAATATTCAACAAATAGTTTTTGTCTTTTCGAATGGTTCATAACTTAGTCCATTGATTATTAACATCCATTTTTTGGCGATGTTAAGTGTGCAAGCTAACGTGGATTGTTGTGAATTTATTTTTTTTGAACAGGCAAAAATGAGATATATATATATATATATATATAATAACCAAGGGAATAGGTAGCCCTCTCAGCACAAGGTGTACTAAAAAGGACTACAAAAGTTTACATGAGAATTCAGTCAACCTACATGATAAAACAACAATTAGTCGATACCCAAACAGAGGAGAGGATTCGACCACCAACAATGGAAGTTAATAGCTAAAGTAGCGTCTGTCATCGTCATCCTCGATATGAAAATGTCTTGACTTTTTTTCAATAGCTGGTGCACTGAGTTTGGCGAATTCCTGAAGACTCTGAGATTTCCTTCATGCCAGACAACCCACACACAAGCGAGTCAGACAAGCAGCAAGAAGGACCGCCTCGCACGCAGACCACCTGCAGAATAAGTGAATTGAACAAAATGATCTGAGAGTGTGTGTGCATCCACCGCTGAAAAACCAATCCAAGACCGGACTAGAGGCCAAAGCGAGCCAAAGGTGCGGCATAAGAGGAATAAATGCGGCGCAGACTCCACGGCACCACAACCTGTCACACAGAAATGAACGTCTGGAGGAGAATGGCACGTGCAACCAAATTTGCCCTCGTCGGCAGCCGGTCGCGAAGGAGACGCCACGTATAATAAGTCTTCAGCTGCCCCTATAGTAACTGTGTCCTGAGATGTCAGCATCTGATAAGCATCACGAACTGAATAACCTGTAAGAGGATCGGGCCGCCACTGCCACCTATCTGGAGACTCAACCTGCAAGGTCACGGTAAGAAGTAAGTTCTGACACTCCCCAACCATCTCCTCCTCCCACACCCACAACGGTCGCCTCCACACCCACGCTTCTGCCACTGTGCTCAACTTGGTCACCGCCAAATCAAACAACCGACCAAACCGTTCACACAAAGGGATCCCGCCCAATCAGGGATCAGTCCAGAACAAAGTTTCTAACCCATCCCGGATTGTTGTGAATTTAGATAGTCAAGTGCCATATAAGTTCTTGGTAAGGAAGATTACTTCAAAAATGGATATACCACTACAAGAAATCTGGTCACTTGCCAGGGGTTTTTTGACAGGGGCACACACCCCTGGGAAAGGAATGCTTTTTGCCAGGGGTTTTCCCCTGGGAAAGTGGAAACCAGGACTTTTGATATTTCGATGATTTGCCAGGGGTTATACCCCTGGGAAACGCGTAGGCGGGAAAATAATATAGTTGAGAGGAAAAAAATATAGGTTTTAAAATTAAAGTGTCAGTGCATCACGTGAGTTCTTTCCAACTTTCGCTTGTGCCAGGGGTATAACCCCTGGGAAACGTGTTATGCCAGAGGTAGATATTGCCTTTCTGACAAAAATGCTATGCCAGGGGTAAAACCCCTGGGAAACATTTAATGCAGCAGTCTGCACAGCAGGAGCAGTTCTGACTATACACACTCTGTAACCATGGAAAAAGCAAATTCTCACTTCTGTTTTATTTTTTATAGAATGCTTAATATTTATTGAAAATTATATATGTTTTTTTATATAATTAAGTTGTTTCTATTATATAAAAGTTATAATATAAAACTTGATATTTAGTAAAAAAAACATATGCATAATATAAGTTTTTTATATTATATAAAACTTATATAAAGCCAAGTATTTTATATAAAACTTTTTAAAAAACCAAATATTTACTAATATTTAGTAATATATTTGTATAAGATGAATCTAATTAATATGAAATCAGTTTTATATAATATCAAATTAATATTTATATTTAGATTAATCTTAAGAGAATAATATATGAATTTTTTTTGACAAGAGAATAATATACGAATTATAGCTTGTACTAATAAAAAATTTGACTCCAGCAATTCACCTTGGTCCTGAAAGCTCCATAGCTTGTACTAATAACACAAAATCATCAGTAAGATCAGAATATCTATCTGATAAAGATGGTTCATGGTGTTTGAATTTGCCTATGGAATAATATATGATTTTTTTTTTACAAGAGAATAATATACGAATTAAATTAATTAGTAAATATTATATATAATTTATATAAAACTAAATATTATATATAAAACTTACAAGAATACGATTAAACTACCGATTTTGATCGGAGATTTCAAATTTTATCAATCCGACCGTTCAATATCACCTAATTTGACTACCAAACAAATTAGAAAAAGAATTTTGATCATAAGAATTCAAATAGATAGACAAGTCGTAACCCCTGGCAAAACATTTGCGACGAGGTGCAATCCCAGCGCGCGTTTCCCTAGCAAATTCCCTGGCAAAACTGCATTTCCCAGGGTTTTTTCCTGTTTCCCAGGGGATTTGCCCCTGACAACTGACCAGTATTCTTGTAGTGTACCATGTGGTGGATATTAGTTCAATTTAAACTACATTTCTTACAATTTTATATGTTTCAAATACAATAGATCATTGTCATTTCTATAATATTAATTTTTAGCATATTACATGTTATAATTTACATTGAAATTATTATTTTGTCATATATTTATAATTTTTATAAAAGAAATACCTGTGAAAAATGATTAAAAAAAAGTATAATTTGTAATTTAATATAATAAAAAATTGATTCAAATTAAACTGTATTAAATTCGATCAAATGATTTTTTAAAATTATTATTCTAAAATGAACCACATGTAATTTTTTTTTTTTTGGTCTTAGAAGAAGTGGTAATCCACTGAAATTAAACTCACACACAACTGTGAGGTCCCGGGTTCGAACCCGGGTCATGACGTCCGGCCTAGCAATTTCGGCATTTACCAGTTGAGCTAGGACTTCTAGACGAACCACATGTAATTTTATCTTTTGATTAAATGAATTTTTGCTTCAAAATTGATCTAAACAATAGTTATTAATTTTTGTCGGAGATTATTAAATACCAATGATGAATTATCTCTCTCAAGCTAGAGATTTCTTCATATGCGATAGTCCCCGTAGCATAGTATTTTATATATAAAGCTGAAATTCAAACTTGAAATCTCTCACTAATTTATCTCATGAGGTGAATTCTAATTATTTGACTATTTAACCAAAAATAATTGTTTGTGAACAAACTCTTATCACTCGTTTAATTAATTCTCTTACCAATTAAATCAACTCATCATATTGGTCTTATATTTCTCTTGTAAGGAATGTCAAATGTTTTCAAATGATATGAACTAATTTTTTTCCCGCATAAGAATAATTAACTACCATTAATTGTTCCCAACTTTTTATAAATTGAATCGATGCCATTTATGTTTTTTTTTACTACATATTCTATATAGACAAAAAAAAAAGTGTTGATAGGCCAGTGTGATATCATAGAAGGATGCAACTTGCAAAGTCAATGAGGGGAAAAATCCAGAGATGGTTGGTGCTAGAAATATACTACTTTCATGAATAAGCTAGGGATTCTCCGAAGGTAAATTATCCATTTTTTGTACAATTTGTTTTTTAACTTTATTGTTGTTTTTGTACATTGTTTTGTTTCTTGACAGCAAATTTATTTGTTTTGTAATTACACTTGAATATTCACTGATTCTTAATCCCTCCTGCAAATTTGGATGTCAACGAAATAACGTGACATATATATCCTTATATCATGGGTTATTATATTCCCCATTCATACCACGAGATACTTAATGAAAAACTTCAGTTTTATTTTGGATCAAATTCTGATTGTATCTGACTCATATCCCCGTCAAGGTCAATAAAAAAATAAGAATATATATAATGTTGTTTTTCATAAATTTAATTTTAGAAAATATTCTTTTAAAAATAAATTCATTTAAAATGATGGAATGAAAAAAAAAATCATTTAAAAATATCCTTCCTATCTGCTTATTATTCTTTCACTACTAGAAATTTGGTTATTTCGTCTCATAAGTTCTAGCTCAACTAGTCAACTAACAAAAATATGTTGAAATTGTTAGACTGGACGTCGTGACCCGGGTTCGAACCCGGAATTTCACAATTATATAAGTTTAATTTCAGTGGATTACTACTTCATCTAAGACAAAAAAAATTATTATTTTTGCGGATTTTGCTGCCGAAAAAAATCCGCTGGTATTCCTAATAATTTACCTGTAAATTTGGTCACTAAGAAGAATTACATACGGATTTGGAGTTTTCAGAAAAATCTCCAGATATTATTCTTTCACTACTAAATTTTTTTTATTTTTTTTACTAATATCTGTTTGTTATTCTTTGGTAGGGCAAGAAAATATTACAACCAATCAAAATATTTTTTTTAGATAGGTGCTTAAAATATATTATTTAACGTGAAAGTTCTTTTTGGTGCCTCGCATAAAACACGGATTCCACTCAAGAGTGTTTAAATGAGATAACGCAAGTCTCTTTTAGCTCAATCAAGGTTGAGTTCGATTGACTTAAGCATTCAACAACGTTAAAACTCTTAAGAAGAGTTTGCCGCTCATTAGAGTCTCACAAGACTCTATGAATTATTCTATGTAATTACATGCAGAGGATACATGATTTATGCAACAAAAATATGGATCCCAAATTAAGCATAAGGAAAAGAAAACCGTCTTTACTCTCTTACAAAAATAAACCAAATCAAAATATTTTCTGAACCACTATCACTCACTGCAGTTATTTGGAATAAAGTTGCCGCGCTTAACGTTTCTTCACTTGGAGGCTTTTCTTCAACCGGATTCTTCTGACAAACTTGGCAATGACAGGTATCATAAACCAATGGCAGAGACAAGGTCCGGCCAGCCTAGTCTCGGCCCAAAGTTTCTGGTATTTTAAGGGTTAGTTTAGGGCAAAATTGAACTTTTTAGGAATTAATTTTGGGCAAAACTGTAACATTTTATTCAGAACTGAGATTTTTCGGTGAAAACTAAATTTTTTGTTTAGAATTGAGATTTTGCTCATGCTTTATAAATTTTTTGGTAATAGTATGCTTAGGTGATTCTCGGTACCATGAGAGCCTTTATCATATTTTCTTTGATGTGAATATGTTGCCCTTCTTTAGTCTCATGGTTGGGAGTTTATTGTGTTTTCTCGATGCTCGTATGCATGCTTTTCAATTTTGCGGTGTTCATTTATTTAAAAAGAAAGTTTGTCTTTGTTAATTTGGTTGTTTTACATTCACATAATTTGAAATAAAATGAATTCAATGTTTTTTAAGGCAAAGTAATTTGTCTAATATGTAGTTGTTGGATAAAGTTAAACTTTTGGCTTGATGGTGACTTAAGGCAAAGAAATCAGATATTTCTATCGATATAAGCATTTGGTGGAATAATCCTTCAACTATTATCGGGTATTCCACTTTTTAGATTTTATTTTGTTTTGTTTGAGTTTTGTTTTTAGTCTTGTAAACTCGATTTTGCCATACTAGGCACATCTTGTGCTTAGATGGCCTTTTTCTTTTAATAATAGTTTCTCCTTCAATTATTGTTAACTTTTGATGTGGCATAATGGTGTTAGTAGTGGCGGCTTTGAGGGTGGGCGTGGAGTAGGCATGACAACAGAAATTGTATCCTTGAGCATTACTGGGACACGTCCCAACTTTGACATAGAAAATTCAAATTGATTGAATTCGAATTCGGTATTGGATACCCAAACCCTTTCGAATTTGTGGACAGGGAAAACAAAAATTGTCCCCATGTCGTTGCCATGTTTAGCGGGGAGGGCAATCACCCAAGATTCCATTTCTTCTAGGGCACCATAATAAGTTTTTTTTATTAGTATATGCATATTGATGTGGTTATAGAACTAGTAAAGAGTTTGATTAGCTACTTAAAAAAAATATAGAAACAATTGAAATTAGATTTTTAAAACTATAATGAAATTATTTTTTATTTTGCAACGACAAATGCAAATAGAATGTTATTCAAATAGTTATAAAGGTACTATTTTTTTACTTCGTCCGACGCACCTCAAAGTCTTAGAACCGGTCCTAAGTATTAGTTAACAAAAATAATAAAGGACACTTTACTCCTTCCTTACTCAAAAAATGAGTTATGTTAAAATGAAAGATAAAAATATTTGAAGAGAGAAAGTAAAAAATGTGTATATTAGAAACTCTTACTGATGTAGTATGAAAAGAAAGTAAATTTTGTTTATCGTATCTATAGGGACTAGTGCGATATTAGTGTTGTTCATAAATTAATATTGTTTTAAGTATAAAGTAATGACGTGTTTGTTGACCTTCAAATTCTCAACACAAATAAATTTAAGAGGAAATTACAGAGCGATAAACTATTGAAATTAAATATCGTTAACTACTTCTCTAATGCAACTTCATGATTGACTATATATTTTTCAAATTTCAATTAAATCAAATGTCGCCTAAGTCTATGAATGTAGTATTTCAAATATTGGAGTTTGCGATACAAAAAGGCTTAGCGGCGGAGCTTGTTGCCCGTCTTCCTTTTATTCATGTGTAATTATCTTATATATAATATATGAAAATCTCTTCCCATTATCACTTATTGCTCATCGTACATTTCAATTATATTTTCAAATTTCTATTGTACCTATTACCCTCCGATGTTTCGATCGATTAATATATAGATACCATTAAGATTCGATAGTGTATGAGACTGTAAACCTAACTCCACCTTTAGTAACTGTTATTCCCAGATGAATTTATTTTAAACCCTTTAAGTAAAAAGTCTATGTCTAGAACTTTCTAAGTCAAATAATCAATTTCAAAATTTTACGTCGGAAAAACATTGAAAAAATAAATAAATTATCAACCTAGTGAAAATAGATTGATTAAGACTATACAATAAAATCATAACTAATTAACCTAATTCCAACAACAAAGAGAATTAGTTATGTATAAATATAATAACCAATATTAGAAGAGACGGAAAAATAACATCGATGATTGATAATTTCGCTGCTCCTCCTCTTAATTGTTCTCTGCCTCATAAGAATTTCTTCTCCTCCCTCTATTTTTCTTATGGGTCATGCTAACTAGTACCCCATGACACTAGTTAAGGATACAAAAGAGGTAACATTTGCATTGAAAATATGACTTTTTATATTTTACTAATATTGACTACACAAATTTCAAGGTATTTTTACTATATTGAAGTTCCTTAACTAGTGCTCCGGGGGCACTAGTTAACATTTTCCTTTTTTTTTTATTTATGCATGTAAGAATTCGATTCCGTTGAAACTGGATGGTGCATGCCTTTTTTTTTGTCTAATAGCCTAGTGGCTCAAAATTCCACCCTTAAGGTGGATAAGTGGGATGACCGAGGTTCGAACCCCGGTTCCCTTCATATATAATGCAATTGTCCTACCAATTGAGTTAAACCCACGGAACGATGGTGCATGCCTTTTATAAGCTTGAAAAATATTATTGATATTTGATATCAACTTTGTATTATTTTATTTTACTACCGTAAATACCAACTCTGTATTTACTATATCTTTTCAAATTTAGAAATACCATAAATGCGAATTAAATATACTCAATAAACACGTTTTTTTATAAACTCCATTATTATTGGTGTTCCTGTGAGCTTAACTTAATTGTTAGGGACATCATATTTTATATGCAGGGATCAAGATTCAAACCTTAAACATTTCACTTATCCATCTCAACGATCAAATAATAATAATAATAATAATAATTGATTTTCGATAAATAGGAAAAAATAATAATAATAATAATAATTGATTTCCGGTAAATAGAGACGGCTGCAATCCAGCATATAAATTTACCACATACAAGAATGCATAATAATAATATTCGTATCTGTCAGTAAAATCATAAAAATATTATAGCACTTTTTTTTTACTAAAAAAATATTACACTATCACTTAAACAAAAATGTTACTCTAAAAAAACATAAATGTTCCTTACAAGAAGGATTTCCCTACTTTAATTTCTTAATTTGTGTTTATTTATTTTTTCCAAAGAGTGAAAAGGTATGAATATTTTTGTTCTTGTTAAAATAGAAGAATTTCTACACAACTACTAGAAAAGTTACTAGTTTTACAAAAATGCATATTCTTTTTGAATAATTAATATTGATTTTTGTAGATATTTATAAATATATGTGAATATTTCAAAATCCACTAAATATTGTTTTTCACATGTTGACACAATATAGAAAAGACACGTGTGTCATTTTTTTATTTAAAAGAATTGATAAAACATGACTATTATTCATGTCTGTGGATATCCATTTCCCTAATTAACGTCTCAAGATATTCCACATCTCCATAAATTAGACTTTGACAACATAAAATTTAATTTTTATTTACTAGAGTTAAACTATCTTCCAAATAATCAACTCTCAAAAGTCAAAACCAAAATTAAATAATCAACTCTTCCAACACCGATCTTTCAATCTCTTTACACATAAAATAAAATAAATACTAGTAATAAAAATGACAATGATGTGCATTATTGTCATCATGATGCACACCCTAAAACCATAGCAATGCTTTCTCAAAAGTCAATTTCTTCCCTCAATTTTTTTTATACTATGTTCTTTCATCATCTTTTTGGCACAAAAAAAAAAGTTCTTACCTAATATATTTATTTTTAGAATAATAGAAGGAAAATACAAGTTGAAATGTATACGTCCAGGCAGGCTCGGGCACATAGAATTACCTACCCAATAAATTAATTATTATTATTAAATATTCCATAAATAAAATATAAATACACACGGTAGCTGCAGTCCTATTAGTTGTTCCCATATCCTAATTTCGAATATCTCGGAGTACCAATTTATAGAGAGAGATACAAGGCAAAACGGTGTCGTTTTGCTTACGTGGTTCGCGCCGGTAATTACTCTTACCGCAACCGGTTATCTCCAGTAAACATATCACATTTTTAACACGAAAAATAAATAAAAAAGAAAAAAGAAACCGGTTTAAACAGTAGTTACACACTTTCTTACTATCTGTCTTCGGCTATAAATATAAGCTATCTTCCTCTTGCTCATTTTTTCCCTTCCCCTACTCATTTTTTAGATATTATTTTCCGGCGAAATCGCCGGCGAACCACCGCCGTTTCAGCCGGGAGATCTCATTTCGCCTTGCTGTTTCAATCCTTCTTCAGGTTCTCTCTCGCTCTTTCGCCTCGTTCCATTTCTCAGCATCATTTACTTCCTCTCGTTTTCTCAGATCTGTTTATTAGCGCTTATTTTCACATTGCAGTTTCATAATTTTACTTTCTATGCAATTTCTCTCTCGTTTTTGGTGGTTTCGTAATGGAGATTTAATGGATCTTGATCTGTTACTAGTTTTTCCTTTAATGCGCCATTTGATTGTTTTTGTTCAGTTTTGAAATTTTGGTGATGAAATTGAGATGAGTTAAAGGTGGTGTGATGTTGTTGTTTCGCCTACAATGTACTGAGAGAAGTGTTTTTGCTTTTTACTTTCCACTTTTCTTCCTATTTGTAGAGGTTTATCATTAATAATTAATAATAATCATTACTAAGGATTACGTATAGAATAGTTTTAATTATGATTCTGATAATTATGATTGCGACTCGTGAAGATGAGTGTGTTTTAAGTTTTCTGTGAGGTCACTGGTTTTATGATTATATGATTTTGTTTTATTATATATTTGTTTTTTTGCTATTTTTGTTGTTTGTAAAATGTTTGTTCAGATTTGGATTTGACGCTGGATTGTAATATTTTTTGTGGATGTAGATAATATCTATTTGTGATAAAGTCGTTTGATTATTGAAAAAATGGATGGGCATGGTGGAATTAGGAAAATCGGTTCTCACGCTTCGATCGCTGAGATGGATGATTTTGATCTCACTCGTTTGCTTGACAAGCCAAGGCTAAACATAGAGAGACAGAGATCATTTGATGAGAGGTCGCTTAGTGAACTGTCAGTTGGTTTCGCAAGGGCTGGGTTGGATAACTACGATAATTACTCGCCTGGAGGAAGATCTGGATTTAATACCCCTGCTTCATCTGCTCGGAACTCGTTTGAGCCTCACCCAATGGTAGCCGATGCTTGGGAGTCCCTCCGAAAATCTCTAGTCCATTTCAGAGGCCAACCTGTAGGCACAATTGCAGCTGTTGATCATCAATCAGAGGAAGTTCTAAATTATGATCAGGTGAATTTTTTTTCAGTACTATTTTGGGCCGTGTTGTGTACACTAATTTTCAAGCATGTCATTCATGGATATAATCGTGTAATCAAGCTACAATCAATTAAGCTGTCCTGAATATGCTTCTTATTTGTGGATATTTTACTCCATATACATGGAAATGAGTTATTATTTCTAACTTATGATGTGCATTTATTACTACAAGGTTTCATAGGCCACATGAACCTGAAATATCATATAAATCAAGGGTCTTACGAATTACTAGCAGACATACAAGCCGTGGTAACCTGATTGAAATATGATAAATACGTTCTAACTTTAGTATTATCCCAAATTTTGACATAATGAATCTAATAATACTATGTCAAACATAAACAGCAGCTAATATATATTTGATTTTCACTGAATCTTCAATTTGAATATACGCTCAAATCCCCTTCATTCCTAAGGATTAACAGAAATTTATATTGTAGCTGGATGTTTGATTATTCAAGGAAACATTTCCTTTTATAAAAAACCTAGCTCCCTTAACATTTTAAGGATAATGATTTTAGATCATGCTAATGAAAATTCAAAACAACAAAGAGCAAAACTGATAATTGGAAACTCAAATATGAATAACACAACCACAACACAACACAACTGTGAATCTGTGATAATGATTCATTATAAGATAGTATTAAACGACAACAGTTTTTGGTGCCTTTAGTTCTGAATAGCCATAATTTCCTGGAGGTGTTAACTTTTTTTTCTTTGCCATTCTTTTGTAGTTACTTTTGACACGTGTTGTGTATCTGTTAAACATGTATGATAAATTGTTTCTGCCAGTGAATAATTATTGATTAAGAGATGAAACTCTGCAGTTTTGTGTTAGTGGTTGCCTCCAAAAACCACAGTGAACTAAATCTTTCTATCTTCACACTGTGATGGTGGACACCAAAGAATTGAGTATGATATTTGATGATAAAATTTTCCGTTTTAGGTTTTTGTTCGGGATTTTGTCCCAAGTGCTCTAGCCTTTTTGATGAATGGTGAACCTGAAATAGTCAGGAACTTTTTATTGAAGACCCTGCATCTTCAGGGGTGGGAAAAACGAGTAGATCGATTTAAGCTTGGTGAAGGTGTGATGCCAGCAAGTTTCAAAGTCCTTCATGATGCTGTTAGGAAAACAGATACTCTTATTGCAGATTTTGGTGAAAGTGCAATTGGAAGAGTTGCTCCTGTTGACTCTGGATTCTGGTGGATCATTTTGCTTCGAGCTTACACAAAATCTACAGGGGATTTATCTCTGTCTGAATCTGATAGTTGTCAAAAAGGAATGAAACTTATATTGACTCTATGCTTGTCAGAGGGCTTTGACACATTCCCAACTCTGCTTTGTGCTGATGGATGCTGCATGATTGATCGAAGAATGGTAAGGCGTAATTTGCGGTTGTTTTTCAGCATGTAATATAATTCATATTGCTAACATTAGCTAGTTATTAGAATGGTGTTTGTTGCATTCTATTTTTAAAACATCATTTTCCAATTTATCGTTCAAGGTTACGCAAATGCAATTAGTTTTGTTGCTACATGACTTGTCTTGCTCTTTTTCAACCATGTTAAATTCATCAAATGATTTGGCAACACATTATTGAGCAGTACAAGAAATTTTTTCTTTGCACCTAATTTTAAACTCTAATGCATAGTTTCAATTCGTCAGTGGAGTGGATGTTCAGCTCGTATTTGGGTGATATTGAAGAACTTGCATACTTTATTAATTGTTTCCTTTTACCTGTAGGGTGTTTATGGATATCCTATAGAGATTCAAGCACTCTTCTTCATGGCATTGAGATGTGCTTTGTCAATGCTCAAGCAAGATACGGCTGATGGGAAGGAGTGTGTAGAGCGTGTTGTGAAGCGTTTGCATGCACTAAGTTTTCACATGAGAAGCTACTTTTGGCTTGACTTCCAGCAACTAAATGACATCTATCGGTACAAGACTGAGGAGTACTCACATACTGCAGTAAATAAGTTTAATGTTATTCCGGATTCAATTCCAGAGTGGGTGTTTGACTTTATGCCAACACGTGGTGGCTACTTTATTGGAAATGTGAGTCCGGCTCGAATGGATTTTCGTTGGTTTGCTTTGGGCAATTGTGTTGCAATTCTATCTTCTTTAGCAACTCCAGAGCAGTCAATGGCAATCATGGATCTTATTGAAGCTCGTTGGGATGAGTTAGTCGGAGAAATGCCGCTAAAAATTAGTTACCCTGCAATAGAAAGTCATGAGTGGCGAATTGTTACTGGTTGTGATCCCAAAAATACCAGATGGAGTTACCATAACGGAGGATCTTGGCCAGGTTTTCCCTTTCTCTCGTCATGCTTTGTTGTTTGAAGTTCATTTAACTTGGGGCTTTGTCTTTATAGCTTCTACGTTGCAGAACTTGAATGTTTTTTATTATGTCAAATTATACTAAAAGCAAAGTGGTATCAATCGAAAATGCTATTTGTAGTATTTATATTTGAACTTTTTATGGGCGGGGATTTATTTCGGGGTTCAGTAGGGTGACTGATCCTTCTCGAGACATGGATATTTTGATCTTCCTCTATCATCAAGATATTGTGTGAAGTTTTAAACATTGTCATTGTCCTTTTACCCAAGTCTATTTTATCTTGTCTACATGATTTTAGCAGCTATGCTACCGGCAACATCTCTTACATGTCATGTCTGACTTTTCATTTGGTTTTGTTTCTTGCTCTTGAGTGCAGTGCTCCTGTGGCTAGTAACAGCTGCTTGCATCAAGACCGGACGACCACAAATAGCAAGACGTGCAATTGAACTTGCGGAGAGTCGTTTGCTGAAGGATGGATGGCCTGAATATTATGATGGTAAACTTGGAAGATATGTTGGGAAACAGGCAAGAAAATACCAAACATGGTCGATTGCAGGGTATCTGGTGGCCAAGATGATGTTGGAGGATCCCTCACACTTGGGAATGATTTCCCTTGAAGAAGACAAGCAAATGAAACCAGTGATTAAAAGATCATCTTCTTGGACTTGCTAAATTATTCTGGGGATAGATAAATAGTACAAAAAAGAAAGAAAATAGAGAAAACGTAGAAGGCGATTGTTGCTTCCCAATACACGGCAGTATTCTTTGTGGTTTCCTTCCTTAGGCCTGATTTGAAGTTTGTCTTGTGTAAAATAGCTGCTTCTTTTTTCCAAATAATTAAGACATTTCTGTTCTTGTTTCATTATTTCCATGTTACTCTCCCGTTTGTTGCTTGGGATTTTATAAGATAAGAAAAATTATCATTCTTCATTAAATTAAAATGTTTCTTGACAATTATCAATAAGGTTCCATTAAATTAAAGCTCTGGCTTTCTTTATATGCAGAATTTTGCTAAAACTTTCACATTGCTAAGAAATATGGTTAAGTGTGAAATTTGTACTATTTCGCAATGAGTTTCATTTGTTCTATGTACAATAATGTAACTTTCTTTGGCATAAACTGTTTCGAAATACTTTAAGCATGCTCTTTTATATAAGTTTATTTTATTTATAATCTTATACTCTCAATGGGGCCAACTTTATTAACATGGCTTTTCAATTTATTTAGTGCAACTTTAAGGTTACGTTTTTTTTTCTTTTCCAAATGTTACTTTATTTCTACACAAGGAGATGACGGTTCTTTGCTCTTAAAAGTTATAATATAGGGATACTTATGAATTATGATCTTCAAAAACTTTTGTTTCAATTTTTTTTTTATGAGTCAACCAACGTCAAAGAATTATCTTTTTTTTTTTTTAATTAAAAGAATAATAGTGCAATTCGAATAAAAATTCCTCCAAGAAGTCCATCCTAATAAACTTTCTAAAATTCCTCCAAGGAGTCAAAATTGACACCACCTGGAAGTCTGGAACAGCATTTGGATTGCATTTTAAACTACTTTAAAGATGACTGACAGTAAGACAAGACTGCATGCAATTCACATGACTTTTTTGATTTAATTTTCATCGAGGAATATCAATCTTTTATTATTAATATTTGAATTTTTGGTAAAATTTTTATTATTAGGATTTAAATTAAAGATTAAAAATTGTTAATGTGCAAAAAGACTTGGGTTCAAGTCTTTGGTAAAGTAGAAAAAAATACTATGCATCAAAAAGTAGAAAAAAATACTAATATTAAATAATTTTTTTCGTTTTACAGAAATGACCGCATAATGCAACCCTATTGAGCTTCGTTGTTTATTAAATTAAATAATAAGCAGGCTTGTAAAGATAACCTAGTTGGTAGAAATATTACAGGGAAAAGCTATCATGTGCCCTAAGGGCGGCACATGTTTGTGATTCATAAATAGAAATATTTTATTGTAATCAGTGTATTTAATTTAATTTTTTAACTCTTTTCACAAATTAATTGTACAATTTAAGAAAATGTTTCTACTTTTGGATTCTCAATTTATTGACTTTAAAAGGTAAATTCTAACTAGTACTACTTTATAAAGAAAAAAACACTAATGGAAGCTAAAATAAGAAATAAACTAATCAAAATGGGAAGAGATTAATTGTAATGCCAATCAGTTTAACTGTTGATTGATTTCATCTTAAATGAATCTTATGTCTCTCTTTCGTTGACATTGTCTCCTATTTCCACTACATTGTGAAAACTCTATAAATACCCTGCATTAACAAGTAAAAAAAGTGGGAGAATTAACTTTTTCCAAATGTTCAAAAAATTAGTAACGTCTACATCCATGTCCCAAGTCTATGTTGTAAGTTTTCTAAATTAATCTCTATATTGCTGCTTGCATATTTTTTTTTTATCACACATATTTTGAATTCCCCATTCCCATTATGGTCATTCTTTCATTATAAGTCAATGTCAATAATGATCAATGGCTTTGTTATTATGTCTGCAATTTGTCACTCACTTCTGCAATGGATGAGATTGATCTTTCCTTTGTTTACTTGATCACGAAGAAAGTAAAATTTGGTATGTTTTTTCTGATAATTGTAGATAATCTGATAAAGTCTTATTGAGAAAATGGACGGGGCTGTCGGAATTAGGAAAATCGGCTCTATCTGTTCGATCTCTAGGATGGAAAATTTCGGTCTCTCTCGTTTGTATGAGAAGCCAAGGCTAAAAATAGAGAAACAAAGATCATTTGATGACAGGTCACTTAGTGAACTGTCCATTGGAGGGAGATCTGGTTTTAACAAATCTGCTCGGAACTTGTTTGAGCCTCGACCAATGGTGGCCGATGCCTGGGAATCCCTCCGAAAATCTCAAGTCTATTATAAAGGCGAACCTGTTGGGACAGTTGCAGCTGTTGATCATCAAGCGGAGGAAGTTCTAAATTATGATCAGGTGAATTCCTTAATCAGTACTGAAATTCAATGTTCTCATTTTGTTATATAATCAAGTTGCAATGAATTAAGCTGTCCTCGATATATGCTTCTTTATCGATTTTTAGGTTTTTGTTCGAGATTTTGTCCCAAGTGCTCTAGCCTTTTTGATGAATGGTGAACCGGAAATAGTTAAGAACTTCTTATTGAAGACACTGCATCTTCAAGGGTGGGAAAAAAGAGTAGATCAATTTAAGCTCGGTGAAGGTGTGATGCCAGCTAGTTTCAAAGTCCTTCATGATGCTGTTAGGAAAACAGATACTCTTATGGCTGATTTTGGCGAAAGTGCAATCGGAAGAGTTGCTCCTGTTGACTCTGGATTCTGGTGGATCATTTTGCTCCGTGCTTACACAAAATCGACAGGGGATTTAACTTTGGCTGAATCCGATGATTGTCAAAAAGGAATAAAACTTATATTGAGTCTATGCTTGCCAGAGGGGTTTGACACATTCCCAACTCTGCTTTGTGCCGATGGATGCTGCATGATCGATCGAAGAATGGTAAGACATAATTAGCAGTAGTTTCTCTGTATGTAATATAATTCATACTTCTAGCACTATCTAGTTATTAGAATGGTGTTTATTAATTGTTTCCTTTTTCCTGCAGGGTGTTTATGGATATCCTATAGAGATTCAAGCACTTTTTTTCATGGCATTGAGATGTGCTTTGTCCATGCTCAAGCAAGATACTGCTGATGATAAGGCATATGTAGAGCGTGTTGTGAAGCGTTTGCATGCATTAAGTTTTCACATGAGAAGCTACTTTTGGCTCGACTTCCAGCAACTAAATGACATTTATCGGTACAAGACTGAGGAGTACTCACAAAGTGCAGTAAATAAGTTTAATGTTATTCCGGATTCAATTCCAGAGTGGGTGTTTGAGTTTATGTCAACACGTGGTGGCTATTTTATCGGAAATGTCAGTCCAGCTCGAATGGATTTTCGATGGTTTGCTCTAGGCAACTGTGTTGCAATTCTATCTTCTTTAGCAAGTCAAGAGCAGTCAATGGCAATCATGGATCATATTGAATCTCATTGGGATGAGTTGGTCGGAGAAATGCCTCTAAAAATTAGTTACCCTGCAATAGAAAGTCATGAGTGGCGAATTGTTACTGGTTGTGATCCCAAAAATACAAGATGGAGTTACCATAATGGAGGATCTTGGCCAGGTTTTTCCTTTTTATTGTCATTTTTAGTTATTCAAACTTCATTTAACTTGGATAGCTTCTTTGTTGCAAAACTTCATTTTTAGTTTATTGTGGGAAATTATAATCAAAACAAAGTGATATTTGGTATAGATTGATAATGCATACCTTTGTTTTTGACCTGATGTTGAGATTAATTCATTTTAGCCAAATTCAGTTACTTGTATCATAAGAAATTAGTTAGTTAGAGTGTTTCAATTTCTGTTACTAAGGTAGTACATTGGAGTGAAAATAGGGAAGTTAGTTAGATAACTTGGAGTCGAAGTTATTGCCTTATAAAAATACTTATAAAATTATAAATGTACATAGTTTTGAATGATGTCCTTACTTCTCTGACTTTGCATTTAATTTTGTTTCTTGCTCTTTTGTGCAGTGCTCCTGTGGCTATTAACAGCTGCTAGCATCAAGACCGGGCAACCACAAATAGCAAGACGTGCAATTGAACTTGCCGAGAGTCGTTTGCTGAAGGACGGATGGCCCGAATATTATGATGGTAAACTAGGAAGATATGTTGGAAAACAGGCAAGAAAATACCAAACATGGTCTATTGCAGGTTATCTGGTGGCCAAGATGATGTTGGAGGATCCCTCACACTTGGGAATGATTTCCCTTGAAGAAGACAAACAGATGAAGCCAGTGATTAAAAAATCATCTTCTTGGACTTGCTAAAATATTCTTGTTTCATTAGTTCCTGACAATTATCAATAAGGTTTCACAATATTCAAAATAATGGACAAGTTTATGGTGGCTTTTGGAGGCTTTTGCAAATGATTCAACAAGTCATGCATCTTAACTAGCTTGTTAAAGTATTCCATAACTATCGTGAGGCAAATTCTTGTGCTGATTTAATCACAAATATGGGGATTAATGATGATTTTAGAACGAGTATTTTTTATTCTTGTCCTAATTTTCAATTTCAGAAAAAGAAAAGGTAAAGTTAGAATTTTGGAGTACTATTTTGCAATGCGTTTCATTTGTTTCCAACATGACTAACTGTCTTTCCATATTATCACCTATCGGTATAGTCATATTTAAACGGAATTTTGCCTAACTTTTACAATTCTATATGTCTTAAACATCATTCTCGTTCCTATAAGTTCATAATAATTTTTTAGTTTTAATCCCTGTATCTTTTTATGTTACAAATTAGTCCATGCATGTGAAAATCATTTTGGTTTTAGTCCCTAAAGTTAAAATCCGCTGGTTTCGTGCGGATTTTAGTTTTAAGGAACTAAAACCAAAAGATTTGAACATGTAGGGACTAAATTGTAACAAAAAAAGATACAAAGACTAAAATAAAAAAAACGCGAACTTACAAGGACGAAAATAATATTTAAGTCATTCTATATTATTGCCGGTTCTTCTAACTAAGAATCATTGGCATTAACTCCCACACAACTTTATGAAAAAGACACTGGTGTAACATTTGAATAATGTTACACCACTCAATAACTCTTTAACGAATACAAATTTTATATTGGTGTAACATTTGACATGTTTTTGAGGCACAAAAAAATTAATAATCTTGACGTGTCTCAATAATTTATCAAATAATTTTAGATTATTGTAAAACTAAACATAGATGATTTATATGGTATAAACTTTCAATCCAATAGTGCATTTTGTAAAATTTGAATTTGTTAATGCATTATTGAGACATTTGAGTAATGTTACACCGCTCAATAACACTTTAACAAATAGAAATTTTACAAAATTCACCGTTATATTGAAAGTTTATATCATATATATATATATATAATTTTAACACTTTCCACTAAATATTTTATTACATTTTTTGAGTAATTTCTAATTATTTTTTGGTATACTCGATTTTTGATTTACAAATGGAGCCAATGATAATCAATCCTAGGACCTACTCAATTTTTGCTAGTAGCTTAATTGGTAGTGAGAATAGTTTGAACATGTACTTGAACTTCACGGTACATGGTTCAATTTTCACGAAAGGAAAAAACTCCACTAGAGAAGGGGGTGATGAAGACCGTGAGGTGGCAGTGTCGGGATTGCCGAATGTCCGGACTGTTATAGCCACCATTTTCAATACGTGCTAATCTGCCTCAGTCCTCTTGATTGTTCAGCTCAAAAGAGCTTTTATGCTTGCTGATTTGGTCAGGGAGTTGTTGGTACGTGGTTTCTGGATTACTTGTTGGCGGTCGTTTCATTCGCTAGTTTGAATCTTGATTGATCTATGCAAATTATCACTATTCTCCTTTTTTTTATTTGTTTTGCGCTCGTATGCGGGTTCACTGGGTTGCATGAATGATCCTCAATTTTGATTATTTTAGGATTGTTTTATTTTATCATGATGTATTTCCTTTGTCCGGGTCAGGTCTAATATCCTCCAATATTTGTATCTTTTTGTTCCATTTAATATATTTTTCTTGTGCCTAAAAAGAATTCAATAAATTTATTTAATATTTTTTGAATTTTCAATATATTTTATTCATTACTTTTTATATAGCATAAATGTCTAAACAAAATAGATATAATATATCATTTTCTTTTTTTTTACTCTATTATATAATTTTCCTTTTTGGTTTTGTAGTTGTTATATCTTATAGTTAAAACCAAATTTTTAAAAATTGCTTAAATTATTTGTTACTTCTTTATCTTTTAATATTATATTCCGAAAAAATAACTAAATTATATTGACAAAAAGAACAGTGAGATTTACTCTACCCCTTGATAATTTAGAGGCATTTGCCTAACAACCAATGAGAACAAGCCACATAAGTATATTTGCTTGTGGTTCCCACAACTAACTTGCATACGCTACCAACAATTAACTTGTAACCAACAATATAGTTTGTTCTTATTGGTTGATGGATAAATAGTCCCAAATTATCAAGGGGTAAATTAGAAAGAGAAAAAAACTCAAGTATTGCTCAAGTTAATAACTAAAGTGTATTGACAAATAAAACTCAAGTATTGCTCAAGTTAGTATCAAACTTGAATACCCTTGATTGATAATATAATTTTGAACTTAAACTAGAATTAAGAATTTTACCTTGAATTTAGAAATTTAAATGTTGCATAATTTAATTAAAGAAATGAAGAAAATACAAATAATACACCATACCATTTTAATTTTTATTGAATATTAGATAAATAACATATTTTCTCTCATTTTCATGTATTATATATGACTTTTGAAGTCATATATATTAATCAATAATCACCATGAACACCACCAACCAACAATTACATGCATGACACCACCGACCAATTATAAAGTTTAAATTAAAATATTAATATTAATAAATCATACGCAATTCCTTCATTCTCATGTATTAAATACGACTCTTGAAGTCATGCATATCAATTACCAAAAAACACTCACAACCAGTAATTACATGCATATAACACCATAAATATGTTATAATTCATTAATTTCTTCTTAATTTTTCATGTAATACTACATGCATCATTATATCTTTGTTCTCTTATTTATTTTCAAATTTTTATTTTTTCATTTCATTCATATTTTTTACACACATTAATAAAAATAAAAGATAATTTTGCAAATTTACGAAGTATATTGCTACTAGAAAAACAAAAATATGTATTATTCTCTAACTATTTATAAAACTATTAAAATAAATTTATATTTATCTCGAACTGTGCTCAGGGCATGCTATTGTTTATGTTTATTTACTATATAAATTTATTTAATGTATGCATTATACTATTTGTCTTTTTCTTTATGTATGAATATTGTTGTTATCCTACACACACACACAAATACACTTATTTACACTTATTTTATTCATTCTAAACATTTACTACTTTAACTTCAATAAACAAAACTGTTTTATAAAAATAATTAATTTTAGTAAAAAAAATAACAATTAATTTTTTAAAAAAATCTAACTTGGACAACACGGAAAATATTTATGGCATTTAACTTTATCCATTGTCTACTCAACTAAAGAAATACTCCGTATTTGAAATTTAATTGACGTATTACATATTTATAACCAAATTAAAAAAAGTTGGCCTTTTTTAACCCGAATATTTAGAGCCTAAAACCCTTGATTGCCCTTACACCGGTTCTATTCTATATTATTTTCCACTAGTAAACCTTGTAAATAGCCTAAACTCACGAATTCATCATATATAATTTAACCTTTTAGCAATAAGAACAACCAAAACATAACTCTCTAGTATGATTTCCATTAACTCACAAAAACATTGACACAGTTGATAAACTCCATTATTTACCTTCTCTGTCTATCTACGTGAAAAAATCTTTTTTTTTGTTAAATAATCCATTTAATGCTAGTGATTATGCAGTCGGCGGTGTTTGACCAACGTTGTGAAGTTTTTCCATGCAATCTATGCAAGCAAAATTTTGGATGAAAACCAAATGAATTATACCACCACTAAAAAATTGTTGTTTGCTATAGTATTTGCATTGGAAAAATTTCGGTTTTATCTAATTGGTTATTGTTTTTACAGATCATCTGGCTCTTAAGCATTTCTTGACCAAAGGTGATTCAAAACCTTGACATTGGTCGGTCGCCAAGGTGCTACAATGTGGATTCTTTTGTCCCACTCCCTTTAGGGTCCGTTTGGTTCGAAGTTTTTGGAGGGGAGGGGAGGGGAGGTGAGGGAATATTTTAAATTTTGGAGAAGTAATTTACTTTTTTATTCTTAACCTTGTAAACTCAAAATAAGGATTAAATTATAATGGATATATTACGTCAAAAAAAAAATTAATGGATATATAACAAAAAAAAATCTAATGAGTAGAAAACCTAAATTTTTTTTGTTGTAAAAAAAAAATAAAACCTAGAATTTTAATATTCCAACAAGGATAATTTTGAATTTTAATAAAAAAATGAGGGTAATTTTGTCAACATAATAAATCCCTCCCCTCACCTCCCCTCCCCTCCTTCTCAATTGAACCAAACAGACCCTTAGGGATTGTGTGGACTTTTGTGAAAACTTGTACTAATAAAATGTTTTTATATATTTGAGCAAGAAATACTGCATAACTGAATTTTTCACTTCACAGAAATGACGACATAGTATGCCATTTAGCTTCATCGTCTAATTGATTAAAGCGTGTTTAGAGCGGGTTTGGTTGGATATATGTTTTAAAAATCGTTTAGAATGTTTATATGATTTTTATTTTGCTGCGATAGAGATTGATTAAAATTTAAAACGGATTTATAATAGGAGTGTTTAAATTCAAACCGATCCAAATTAAAACCACCCAATCCAAAAAATAAAAAAACCACAATAAATCGGATGTTTTTTTGCGAAAACTGCTGGATCAAATTTTGGATTGATTTTTCGAAACTGAACCAAACCACATTTATATATAGAACTAGATCAGATTGAATTTTTTTAATTAGTCATCCAAAAACGAAATGCGAGTAAATTTATCCTTGAAATAAATTTTATCCTTTAGAACGATGATAATGATTGATAATCTTTATCTTTGAAGAATAGCAATTGTCCTTTGTAATTTTTGTCCATACTCTACAATTGTGAAGACAAAATTTTCGACGATTCACTCAATTAATATTGATTTGATATAATTTTTTGTAAAGCTTTGATTTTGTCTTATCTACAAATTAAATAGAAACTTTTGAACACGATATTTGTACAAAAAAAAAAGCTTTTGAACACGATATAAATAATAATACGTGAATAGAAAAATTAATAACATAAGGAGATGATTTATTTGTTTCAAAAATATTTTTACTTGATCACAAACATTTACTATTTAATTTATACTCGGCGTCGAGGAGAACAGAGCAACAAAAAATGCCTAGACGACGAGACCACAATTGTATAAATAATATGTTATAAAAAATCCTTGCTTCAATCTGACCTAGTTGGCAAGATCACAATAATTTATTATAGCAATTTGAGTCTTGCCGAAGGGGATATAGCTAGACTCCTATAGTCCTATTGCCTATTCAAACTAAAATAAGAAATAAATAATGAAAAAGGAAAGATATTAATGGTGATGCAATGTTTTATATTTTTCTTGCATTGCCTTTTCTATATCCACTCTATAAATAGAGTACCATATATTTCCTACAACTAATATAAATGTGGGAGAATTGGTGAGAACTATACTATTTTCAAAGAAAGTTTCTTCGGTAAGTTTTCCAAATTAATCTTATAATATTGTTGCTTGCATTTTTTTTTATTACAAGTTGCTTGCAATTTAAATTTCCCATTATGCTTGCATGTGTTTGGATCCACTTTTTTAAATAACGTGGAGATGGTGAAACCATAAAACTTAATTTTTGTCAAACATGAAAATCTCTTATGACTAATAGTCTGTTAGATGCCATGTTTTTGCTTTTTTCATTACCTTTATTATTTTTAAGCAGTTTCAATTATTTTGAATAGTCTGCCCTCGAATTTGTAAGAAGCTAATAAGATATATGAATAGTTTTTAATTAGGGTTTATTAGTGTAAAAGTAAATTTTATAGTATTATGCATTTTTTTTACCAAATTTGATTGGAGTGCATAATTATTATAATGTTTTATACCATAATTTGCAAATCAAGGTCAAAAGGTCGAATTTCAACAGTAGAGATAATTGATAAGCCGGTACATCTCAGATAGGAGAATAGGATTTATTTACTCCAATATAGAAAAATAACGTTATCAATCGTTAGTTGGTTTAGTGGTGATTGATGCATTTGAAAGAAAGTACGGCTCAATCCCGCAACTGTAATCGGGAGGAACTGGAACCTTTTATGCTAGAGCTGACCCTCGAACCCGATTAAACTGGTGGTGAAAAAAAAAACTTTATTTCCTCTAACTTAAAAAAAATCTTTATTTCTCTTTTTGTTTTTTTACTGATCTTTATTTCCTCTTAAAACATGATACATTGCAAAATTAAGCAACACAATATTTTGTGTACCAATTCCTTATTTAAGCATTTATTCAAAAAAAAAAATCTTATTTAAATCAAATATCCTGTTTGGATTTAGATCCTCCTCAGCAAATATATCTACGGTTATCTCTACTACATAATTTTTAGTATTAATTTGATGATTATAGCTGAGATATTAAACAAAGAACAAAAAAAGAAGTGAAACTCACATATATATAGTATTAATTTGATGAAAGATATTAAACAAAGAGCAAAAAACAAATAACAAAGAAAAAAAAAAGAGAGTGAAACTCAATTTAGTTTGATGAAAAAAAATTACAAAAAAATAAAATAAAATAAAAAATGACACCACACCGACTACTTTTTGATTCATCATAATAGAAGAACTATTTTATTCTCAATACAAAAATGTCAGGACGAGTTTATATATTATTATTTTTTGTCGGAATAGATTAGATAAAAAATAATAATGAGACTAAATTGTGAGTTTATTTTAAAAAACATTGTCGTCCCTAATCTAACCTTCTCTGCAACATGTTCCTTCGCATTCCATTTGTTTACAATTAGTTTTAGAGAAAAGAATGTTTTTTTAGAATATATTGAAATAATCCACTTTATTGATCACATTAATTATTTAACTATTATATACTTACACATTGTTAGATTCAAATTGAATTATAACTAACTAACTTTCTAAACAGAATTAACCATCATTTCACTTACATTTTCAACACTCCCCTATGAGCCAATGTTATTAAAAGAAATTACTCCCTCCTTCTTTTTTATAAGAGCTAGTTTGACAAAAAATTTGTCCTTTTTTATAAGACCATTTTACAATTATCAATGACATTCATAATTTTTTTTCCAAACTTACCCTTATTTACTTTGCATAGTTTTTTTTAATAGCATTAAATTCTCTTTTGTTTGATACAAAGCACTACAATTAATTGTAAGGGTAAACATGTAAAAATAATATAATTTGTCAATCAATTTAATACTAAAATTCACTTTTTTAATACCGTGTTTTGTCAAACTAGCTCCTATAAAAAGGGACGGCTGAAGTACATCTTTTACTTTGAAATTTCCAATGTTCAATGGCTTGTCATTATGAGCCTGATTAGAAGAACTTATGAAAACAACTTATAATGTTTTTCATAATTTTTTTTAGCTTATTTCATAATTTCTTTAATGTAGCTTATGAAAACAACTAGCATATATAAAAACAATTTTTCTTTATTTTATCTTTCGCTATAAAAATAGCTTATGTAAGCTTGTACATAAATGTTTATCGTGATAAATGTTTGTGATATAAGCTGGAATAAGTTGTTTATCCAAATAGACCCTAAGTTTGCAAGCAATTTGTAGTTTGATTCTGTAATGGATGAGATTGATCTTTCCTTTGATTACTTGATTACGAAGAAAGCAAAATTCGGAAGATGCTACTTGATTTTCCTAAGCTTCTTTCCTTTGCTTCTCTTTCATTTGATGATGGATTGTTTTCTGATTGTGGATAATATCATTTGATTATCGGATAAATGGCCGGATCTCTTGGAATTAGGAAAATCAGCTCTATCTGTTCAATCTCTGAGATGGATGATCTTGATCTCTCTGGTATGCTTGACAACCCAATGCTAAACATAGAGAGACAGAGATCATATGATGATAGTTCACTTAGTGAAATGTCCTTTGGAGGAAGGTCTGGTTTTAACACACCTCCTCGGAACTCGTTTGAGCCTCATCCAATGGTTGCCGATGCATGGGAATCCCTCCGAAAGTCTCTAGTTTATTTTAGAGGCGAACCATTAGGCACACTTGCAGCCGTTGATCATCAATCAGAAGAAGTTCTAAACTATGATCAGGTGAATTCCTTAATCAGTACTACAATTTAATAGCATAGACTAAATTGATGAATTTTATATTCTTTAATCCGAATGAATGAGATATTTGATGATAAAATTTTCCATTTTAGGTTTTTGTTCGAGATTTTGTCCCAAGTGCTCTATCTTTTTTGATGAATGGTGAACCGGAAATAGTTAAGAACTTCTTATTGAAGACGCTGCGTCTTCAAGGGTGGGAAAAAAGAGTTGATCAATTTAAGCTTGCTGAAGGTGTGATGCCAGCTAGTTTCAAAGTCCTTCATGATGCTGTTAGAAAAACAGATACTCTTATTGCAGATTTTGGCGAAAGTGCAATCGGAAGAGTTGCTCCTGTTGATTCTGGATTCTGGTGGATCATTTTGCTTCGTGCTTACACAAAATCGACAGGCGATTTAACTTTGGCTGATTCTGATGGTTGTCAAAAAGGAATGAAACTTATATTGACTCTATGCTTATCCGAAGGGTTTGACACATTCCCAACTCTGCTTTGTGCCGATGGATGCTGCATGATTGATCGAAGAATGGTATGGCATAATCTGCAGTTGTTTCCCGGTATGTAATATAATTCATATCGCTAACATGCATATTTTATTGTTTCCTCTTTTTCTGTAGGGTGTGTATGGATATCCTATAGAGATTCAAGCACTTTTCTTCATGGCATTGAGATGTGCTTTGTCCATGCTCAAGCAAGATACTGCTGATGATAAAGCATACGTAGAGCGTGTTGTGAAGCGTTTGCATGCACTAAGTTATCACATGAGAAGCTACTTTTGGCTTGACTTCCAGCAGCTAAATAACATTTATCGGTATAAGACCGAGGAGTACTCACATACTGCAGTAAATAAGTTTAATGTTAATCCGGATTCAATTCCGGATTGGCTGTTTGACTTTATGCCAAAATGTGGTGGCTATTTTATTGGAAATGTCAGTCCAGCTCGAATGGATTTTCGATGGTTTGCTTTAGGTAATTGCGTTGCAATCCTATCTTCTTTAGCAACTCCAGACCAGTCAATGGCTATCATGGATCTTATTGAAGCTCGTTGGGATGAATTGGTCGGAGAAATGCCGCTAAAAATTAGTTACCCTGCATATGAAGGTAAGGACTGGGAAATTAATACCGGGTTTGATCACAAAAACGTCGATTGGAGCTACCATAATGGAGGATCTTGGCCAGGTTTTTCCTTTATCTCATCATGCTCAGTTATTCATATTTCATACTTGAAAGTTCAATTATAATAAATTTCGGCATTTTGACTCTTTTATGCAGTGCTCCTGTGGCTATTAACAGCTGCTAGCATCAAGACCGGGCGACCACAAATAGCAAGACGCGCAATTGAACTTGCGGAGAGTCGTTTAATGAAGGACGGATGGCCTGAATATTACGACGGTAAACTTGGAAGATATGTTGGTAAACAGGCAAGAAAATACCAAACATGGTCTATTGCAGGTTATCTGGTGGCTAAGATGATGCTGGAGGATCCCTCACACTTGGGAATGATTTCACTTGAAGAAGATAAGCAGATGGAATCAGTGATTAAAAGATCAGCTTCTTGGACTAGCTGAAAATATTCTGGTGATAGATAGATTATTATTATTACAAAAAAGAAAGAGATCTGAGAAAAACTTAGAAGTTATATTTTTACTATTTTGCAATGTGTTTCATTTGTTTTCATATACGATGAAGCAAATTTTTTTGGCATAACTATTTTGAAATACTATTTTTTTTGACAGAATTTTGAAATATTTTAGGCATACTCTTGTGTATAAGTTTATTATATCAGTATTATCATTTTACTGATCTTTCTGGGGCGAATTTTTTTAGGATGTCATGGCATTTTATCAAGTAAGGTAATAATTTAGTGCTAATCAAGTAGACAGCAGTTCTTTGTAGCTTTAGTATAAAAGTTAAGATTTTGAAATTTATAATGTATGTTTTATGATATTTAAAAACTGTTTTATTTTAAGAACTGCTCCTTAACAACACCCTTGTTTTTAATAGTTAAAAACGTTTTCAGAGAGATCATTTTTTGTTTTGATTTGAAAAAGTATCAAAGGGAACATATTTTCTATGTATTTTTTATATGCTCGTATTTGACAAGTTTGTCATTTGTGTATGTTATTTGTATAATTTTATTGAATTGAACTGTATTTGATTTTATAATTCTTACCATATCTTTTCATTTGCAGCAATACCATTGAAGAAGATAGTACATCACTCCAACTCAATATATCTTTAAAAAGTTCTAAATGAGTTTCATCGATAATCTTACGTATTATATAAAAGTAAGTGGATCACAAAAAAAAATTATTTTATTAACAATTAAGGTAGGTCCCAAAGAGTGCTAAGGTAGAACCAAAATCTATGAGATACTTAATTTTGTTTTGCTCCAATGAAAGTAAGTACAAATAATTAAAAAGTAGGTACTCATTATTAGAAATGATCTAAAGAAATTAGACAACAAAGGCTAAAATTTGTGGGTTTGGACCAAAAATAGGAAATTTTGAATAATCTTTGGCTAATTTAGATCTTGTACTTCCACTATTTGAATCATGAATCAAATTAAGCATTTCTCTTCTTTATCTCTCAATTCTTAGGATCGGGGGCTTAACTCTATAATTCACAGATTCCCATTCATATCAAAGTTAGAAATTCCATATCGAATAGATCAAAGTGTTCAATGTGGTCATAAATCATAAAATTCTCTCATCTATTAGACTAAATTTTTGAGTTAAACTCTTAAATTTATAGGAGTATTAGATAGAAAATAATACCTATCTATAAAGAGAGATGTATTGGTTATACACTCATTCATACCAATTTATGAAACACAAACACTCCTCGGATTAGAAGTGTCCGCGTCGAACACATGTCGGTATTGATGTCCAACACCAACACCAACACCAACACCAACACCTACACATATGACTACATTGAATTACTATGTTATTTTCTCAAATTATTATCGGTGTCGACGTGTCGTGTCTAGTGTCTGTGCTTCATAAATACCAATTCAGAACAACCTCACCTCCAATACATAATAAGTTACGTTCCTTCTCTAATAGGCAATGATGATGAATCTTCACATAATGTTGTTTATTTGTACTGGTTCTGGTTTTGAGACCCAACCTGAGTCAAGTAGCAATGGTTACTTTTATTCTGCTATGAAAAAAGAACATTGAAATTTTATATCAACTGCCAACAGAAATTTATTCTCATAAATTCACAAAATTACATGACAGAGAACACATTACATAATTTCTTTCATACACAGAACAAACACACATTAGAATAAGAGCATAACCGCTATATACTTAACCAGAGATATCAATAGTCTTAACTTCAGGCTTCTTAACTTCTTCTTTAGGAACGGTTACAGTGAGAACACCATTCTCCATATTTGCTTTTACTTGATCCATTTTAGCATTCTCTGGCAATCTAAATCTCCTCAAGAATTTTCCACTACTACGCTCCACACGATGCCATTGATTGTTCTTATCTTCTTTCTCAACACTTCTCTCTCTGCTTATCTGAAGAACTCTATCATCTTCAATCTCTACTTTCACTTCCTCTTTCTTCAGTCCTGGAAGATCGGCCTTAAACACGTGCGCTTCTGGTGTCTCCTTCCAATCCACACGTGTGCTCACGAATGCAGAATTTTCATGAGACAATTCTGGAAAGGAATTGGTTAACGGAAAATCCTTGAATGGATCGAAAACGTCGAGGGAGAATGGATCGAATACGTTGCTTCTTCTGCCACCGAAGAAACTTGGAATCAGCGACATGTTCTTCCCTGAAGAGTGATTTCTTGGATGAATTTGAATGAAAGGTTTGAAGATTGTTATTGCTATGAATGTTGTGATTTGCAACTCTTTGATGGTTTGCAAGAGGATGATTGGTGAGGTATTTATAGCAATTTACAGGAAGAAACTAGTATTTGCTAGAGAATTCGAAAACAGTTTGGCAATTTCCGCGCCAAATGTGGTAGAAAGTTCTAGGTTTTTCAATTTGGGGGTAAATGGTAACTTTCTAGACATCTTTATATGAAATCAATCACCGTAAGATTGGTTTGGGCTTTGAAGCCCACTTCATTTGAAATTGGGCTAAAATAAATGGTGTGCTGATTATCGAGAGAATTTATTTTCGTGTCCTTTAACATTTTCGCGCATCTCTTAAAATCATAGAAATATTTTGTTCGAATTAATTATAAGGTTTTGAGTTTTCGAATTTTATACAAGTTAACAATTACCTTTATTTTATAATTGAGATAATGACTTAATTTATAATAGTTCAAATAAAACAGTGGAAAATAAATATCCAACTCGTTTTAGACTGACATCAATCATGTTTTAATTTTAATCTTAAAGATAAGAAAATCATGAATTTTTACTTCTAAAAAGTATTGTCTACTGTAGCTGAAACACATGATAATTTTAAACACTCACCCTAAAACAACTATGATTTTTGAACAAAATAACACTCACATTATATGTGACTAGAGTTGTCAAAATTAACTAGTTCGTCTAAACCGGCCTACCAAACCCGCTAAAACATAGAGCTCGGACTTAATAATTTGAGTCTAAAATATTTTTAGAGCTTATTAGGCTAGCTTAAAAAATATTTGTTGAAAAAATGGGCCTATGGGCCACAGGTAGCTCGAAGCCTGCGACAACAAAAAAAATGAAAAAAAAAACTAAAATTTATCCTAGATTTATATAATAAAGATGATTTAAGATTTACACATCAATAATAGTTTATTTATTTATTTGAATAAATAATATATATTTATTTATTGTGTATCACAATGACATAGTGTTTTAAGTCAAGTCTAATTTGCAACTATTTTTATTTATTTTTTAGAGTAAAATAAAACAAAATAAATAAAATACTAATTAAATATATTATCAATGAGAAAAGTATATAATCATCATTCAAATTTGACCCTAACTACAAGAAAAGTTAAAGCAAATGTTTTGTATTGAGTTAGGTCATCGCAATGCATCTAGATAAAAATATAAAAAAAGACTATGTTATAATACTGTACAAGTTCATTAAACCAAAAGGCCACAAATAAACTAAAATGTAGAACAAGTTAAAAAAAAAAACCACTATACTTAAAAGTTAAAACAACCTATAAAATGTCTGAAAAACTAAATCTTAATAGACAATGCAAGATTTATAACATTGGAATATTCTAAGCTCTCTGTCTACCTATAGCTTACTATGCTTCTTGTGTAGTTGCAAAAAGTTTTGATTCTGAACTTGACTAGTGTGATGTATTAGTTTATGTCAAGATTTTGTTCCAAGTGGTGTAATCATTGATCACCAAATTAAGCGACTCATATATTTGCAATGATCCGACGAAGAGAACCACAGTGGAGATCGATTGAGTGGAGATCTTACCTTAGATCGTTTCACTCGAGTGGTAATTTTATTATTAATTTATCTCCTTCACCAAGGATTTACATAAAAAAAAATCGTTATCTTGAATTCTGAGATGAACAATGTATAAGAGAAATTCGACAATAAAAAATTCTCTAGACAATGAACTTGTACTAACATACTAATATTCATCTATAAAAAAAAATAAAAAATTATTGAAAGTGGATGAGAAAATAAGACATTAGTAGATACAATGGGTGGTTTAGATAGAAAAGAAGAAGAGAGAACTGTATGCAATGACAATAATAATAGATAGTATGCCAAGGTTGGAGCATGCTGAAAATGAAAATGGCCAACAATAAGAATACACTATGATTGATGTAGAGGATAACAAGAAAGGAGCACATTAAAATTATGCGGTTGATTTACTCTAATATTGGGAAAGGTCCATATGATATGAAGGACCTAACAAACATCTCTTACATCACAATGGCATCAACATGTAAATGGTTATGATAATACGTGCGTGTGTGTGTTAATTAACAACAAACTTTTAAATACTTATTCTTCAATTAATTCGTTGAAATTCAAGTGCATATCATCATTTTGGAAATGGATTTCAACAAACTTAAATGAGCTCCATTTGAATTTAATAAGACACATATGAATTTCTTGACAAAAAAAAACATGAATTTCAACCAAAACAAAAAAAAGTAAGAAAAGAGTAATAGATTTTTTTTTTTTGGCAAGGAAGCTAAAAAAGAGTAATAGATAGTATGCCAATACTAGAGATAATTCTTAAAAAAAATATAATATGGAACACTATATATATGTTGGTCTGATCCTACAATTTTAGCTATCAAATTTGACATTTACTTGTTACTTAACTAGTATGTTAATTAACTCGTGCAATGTAGTAGCACTATGAGTAGTTTCCTAGTAAATCAGTGAAACAACTAAAACATAAAGTTCTGGCTACGAAATACATAAAAATTGTATAGACATAATCCACAATTTTAGTTTCTCCAACTATGCAATTTTACTAGTATCTTAAATACTAAGTGTGCATCTGTCAAAAGAATAATCCCAAGTATGTGGATTAGATTATTGAAATGAAAGTTACTTTTGCCACCCTATGTTTTTCCGTTTTACTCTTCTGGTATTTAAGTAGTGGATGTTATAAAAATGAGAAATTTTAAAAATGCTAATTAGCGGACGTTATAATGGTATGATGTTTTTGAGTATATCCGCTAATTAAGTGGCAGACATGAATATTTTGATTAAATCATAAGACATGTGAGAAAATGGATAGGATGGTACAATTGTGCACATGGTTTGGGCCATATCAATGTTGTACTTGCCATCTAGTCCACTTGGGAAGTGGATTAAAGAATCTCAGAAATTTCTTAGAAAATGGGCCCAAATAGATTCAAAAGTCAAAACATGGATCAACTTGGTATAGTGGATCCAGTGCAATAGTAGCCCAACATATGTCGCACACATGCTTCCATGTGACCAACTGACATTGACGCGCCCAAGATATCCGACAAACAAAAAATTGCTAGGATTTGAATTCTCTATATTTGATTTTCCTAAATTCACCTACTAAAAATTAACTAAAAAAAAATTGTATATGTAAATGCATTTATATGTGTTGTATAGACAAAAATATCTAAAGTTTTGTCAAAATATAAAAAATGTAAAAAAGTGTAACTTTAGAGAATTCAAATCCAAATTGCTACTTATGGGACATAAAATAAATGGAAAACTACATGGGACAAAATCAAATTATATAGTGTAGAATTTGAATACTTAACTACATTAATAATACATGTATGTAATCCCCTTCTGCAATATTTATATGAAACAAAAAAAAGACTAAATCAAGATTTTGTCAAAAAAGACTACATATAATATTGGAGCACATTTAAATAACTAACGAAGGTTACTTCAATTGATAAGAAATTGACTCATATATTATCGTAAGAGCGTAAATTTATCTTTTATGTCCACCGTGAATATATCTATGATAGAAAACCTATAAGTTATTAAGTCCCGACTCTAGTTAGGAATCCTAGAACTAACTTAGCTAAACTTTTTCTTAGAAAAAATAGCATATTCAAATACATTATGCTAGTTTTTTTTTCTTTTTGCGTTATCATGTTATATGTATGACGTTTCTATTGTCGTTTAGGTATTTCGTATGCAAGAGTTAAAAATTGAACTCGTGACAAACTATTTAAGAGACTCAAGTCCTTTATCACTTAAACATATCAATTCATTCCGCAAAAACCAAAAAAATAAAAATAAACATATCAATTCATTATTGCTGCTAATTTTTTTTAACATTGCAAATTAATGTTTTTAAGGGATTTAACCTCGTCAGATTATCGTTTTTCTTGTAGTGAATCAACGAAGTCACTCGTAACTAGTTAGGATAACTTCATGTCAATCTTTTTCTCAAGAGTTCGGTTATATTCCTCATGGTATTATATTGCTCTTATTGATTTGCAAATGAAGCAAATCTATTTCAATTGAAAAACCTTATTTTGCGTGTGTAATTTTAGAATTTTAGTTAAATGGTATATCTAGGTTTTTTTGTTTGTTTATTGATATCAGAATGATACTGACAAAAACTGTTAAGAAGTAATTCAAATACCAAGTTACTCGCCTGGCGAGAAGATGCACGCCATAGCGAGTTACACAGATTTTAGAAGTTTGTTATGATTTCTGTTACTTGACAGTTAAGTCAAGTTAGATAGATTTAGATTTCTGTTATGATTTAGTTTGAAATAGCTGGCACTATGTGAGTTGTATAAATAAGAAACTATGTGTAATTGTTTCATTAAGTCATTGAATAAAAATTCCTTCCCTTCTCTCAATATTTCACTTCAATCTCTTCTCTCTTTCACTTTTCATTATCAACATTATTCATTGTTTTTCTAAGTCCAACTGGTATATCTAGTTTCATCTTGATAGTGCAGAAACACATTGTTTCTGCAACTCTGTGTGTGTACATATAGATCCGTGTGGATCTGTTCTGTGTGCGTATAGACTCGTGTGGATCTGCTCTGAGTGCTTATAGATCCATGTGGATCTGTGTTCTGTTTTTAGTGGCTGCGCTAACAACTGGTATCTAGAGCCTCAACGGTTCGTGGGTGCAAGATTCGTAAAGAAACCATCAAGATTCACACATTCTTCTGCAGATTTTGCTGTATTGCTATTCGATTCGAAAATGACAAGCTCATTGGAGAATCTTGGCAACAGTTTTGGGGGGAAACTTCCTCTACTTGATGGCAGCAATTGGGATAGATGGCATAAGCAGATGAAAGTTATTTTCGGGTTTCAAGAAGTACAAGATGTGGTGGAAACAGCCATTGAAGCCTTACCTGCAAATGCAACAGATGCTCAACAGCAAGCATATAGAGCATTAAAGAAAAAGGATTTCAAAGCTATGTTCTTTATTCATCAATGCGTTGATCTAACAAATTTTCAGAAGATTGAGAATGCAAGTTCTTCAAAAGAGTGCTGGGATATTCTGCAAAGAAGTCATGCAGGAGATGAAAAATTAAAACAAGTAAGATTGCAAACATTGAAGAGACAATTTGAATTGCTGCAAATGGAGCCAAATGAGAAAGTTTCTGAGTACTTCAATAGGATCACAAAAGTGTCAAATGCAATGAAGAGCTGTGGTGAAACAGTGACAGATCAAAGTATTGTAAGTAAGATAATGAGAACTCTTTCTTACAAATTTGATACAATTGTTGTAGCAATAGAAGAGGCTAAAGATCTGTCAACAATGAGGGTTGAAGAATGGCAGTGTTCACTTGAAGCTCACGAGCAGAGAGTGAATGAAAGATCCAAAGATAGAGGCCAAGAACAAGCACTGCAGGCTCAAAACTTCAACAAGAATTACAAGGGTAAGGGAAAGAACAAGTACAAAAGTCAAAACTCACAGCAAGAAGGCTCAAAGAAAGATCAAGAGAAGGGTGAATCATCAAAGAATGATGGTAAGGGCAAGAAACCTATGAATAAGAAGAACATTCAATGCTATAACTGTCAAAAGTATGGGCATTTTGCAAGTGAATGCAGAGGCAAGAAGGTCCCAAGAAAGTACAATAATGAAGAATCCAAGGCTAATGTTGCAGAGAATGGCAATGTTTCTGATCAAGAGTCATTGTTAGTTCAGATGATGGCTACTACAGATGATAGTTTTCCAAATGATGAAGGTTGGTATTTGGATACAGGGTGTTCTACCCACATGACAGGCAACAAGAGTTGGTTGATCAACTATGATTCTTCAAAGAAATCAACAATCAGATTTGCTAATAGCAGAACAGTTCAATCAGAAGGTGTTGGTGATGTGTTGATCAAAGGCAAGAATGGAAATCAAGCATTGATAACTGGTGTGCTGTATGTACTAGATATGAAGTCTAATCTTTTGAGCATGAGACAATTGGTAGAAAAGGGATTAAGCATGACACTGTGCAACAATGAAATGAAAGTTTTCAATAATGATAAGAAGTTGATCTTGTGTGCACCATTGTCAAAGAGTAGGACCTTTCAAGTCAAACTCACTGCCTCAGATTCACATTGCCTTGCAAGTGAAGTTATCCATGATACAGCATGGTTATGGCATCTCAGGTATGGTCATCTAAATTTCAAAAGTCTTAACAATTTGAAGAATAACTGTATGGTTAATGGACTACCAGAAATTAGAGTTCCAAAAGATATGTGTAGAAACTGTTTAATTGGTAAGCAGTCAAGGAAATCTTTTGTGGATCATATAGCAATGAGAGCCAAGAACAAGCTGGATGTAGTGTATAGTGATGTATGTGGCCCTTTTGACACTGAGTCACTAGGTGGAAATAGGTATTTTGTATCATTTGTTGATGAATATAGCAGAATGATGTGGCTATATCTCATCAAGACAAAAGATGAAGTTCTCAATGTTTTTCAGAAGTTTAAAGTCATGGTAGAAAAACAAGCAGAAAGAAAGATCAAAATACTTAGGAGTGATGGGGGTGGTGAATATACATCTACTGCATTCAAAGACTTCTGCACAAGAGAAGGTATAGTGCATGAAATCACAGCACCATACACACCTCAACATAATGGACTATGTGAAAGGAGGAATAGAACTATCATGGATATGACAAGATGCATGTTGAAAGAGAAGCAGCTACCAAATGCATTCTGGGGTGAAGCAGTGACAACAGCATGCTATGTACTAAATAGAAGCCCTACAAAGATCCTTGACAAGGTCCCTGAAGCTATATGGAATGATTCAACACCATCAGTGAAGCATCTAAGGGTGTTTGGTTCATTATGTTATAGACACATCCCAGATCAGAAAAGAAAGAAGTTAGATGACAAGAGTGAAGCACTGATTCTAGTTGGTTATCACACTGCAGGCTCCTACAAGCTTTACAATCCAGTTACAAAGAAGTTAATTGCTAGTAGGGATGTCACTATCAATGAGAAAGAGCAATGGGATTGGAGTAATACTGGTAATGCTTCAGAGTCTACACTACCATTCATTTTTCATGATGAAGATGAAGAACCAGTCACACAAGCCAATCCACCTCCACAAGTGAATGACAACAATGCAGAGAATGCATTAAGAAGATCTGATAGGCAAAGAGCTCCAAACAGAAACTTAGTGGACTTTGATACTATTCCAGACAACTTAATCACAAATGATGGTGACATAGTTCATTTAGCCTTATTTGTTGATATAGAACCACTAAGTTACACAAGTGCAGCAAAGTCAGAAGTATGGTGGAATGCAATGCAGGAGGAAATTCAATCCATTGAAAGGAATGATACATGGCAATTAGTTTCACTACCTACAAATAAGAAGTCAATTGCAGTCAAATGGGTGTATAAAGTGAAACATAATGCAGATGGTAGTATAGCTAAACACAAAGCAAGACTTGTGGCAAAGGGATTTCTGCAACAAGAAGGTGTAGACTACACAGAGATTTTTGCACCAGTGGCCAGATTGGATACAGTAAGGCTAGTAGTAGCAGTTGCATATCACTTGAGCTGGCCTATAGTTCAACTAGATGTCAAGTCTGCCTTTCTCAATGGCAAACTTGAGGAGGAAGTTTATGTTGAACAACCACAAGGATTCAAAGTTAAAGGTGAAGAACATAAAGTACTAAAGCTCAACAAGGCTTTATATGGATTGAAGCAAGCACCAAGGGCTTGGAATAAAAGAATAGATGAATTTCTGAAGCAAATTGGCTATACTAAATGCACTGTTGAACATGGAATTTATGTGAAAGGTCGGAATCAAAGTGATCTAAGTATAGTGTGCTTATATGTAGATGACTTGTTGATCACTGGAAGCAATAGAAGAGAAATTGAAAGAATCAAATTTCAAATGAACAAGGAATTTGAAATGACTGATCTAAGTAACTTGAATTACTTTCTTGGACTTGAATTTACTGAAACCAGCAAGGGTTTAGTAGTTCACCAAAAGAAGTACATCACTGACATATTGAAGAGGTTCAATATGATGAACTGCAATCCTGCAAACTCACCAATGGAAACAAACTTGAAGCTGAACAATGATGAAGAGGGTGAAACAGTGGATAGTACTTTGTACAAGCAAATGGTTGGTTGCTTGAGATATGCCTGCAATTCAAGGCCTGATATATGTCACAGTGTAGGAATGGTAAGCAGGTTTATGCAGAAGCCAAGAGTAGCTCATATGCAAGCAGTAAAGAGGATTCTGAGGTACTTGCAGGGTACTACAGATCATGGTATTTTGTTTCCTAAACCACTGAATCACAAGAGCAATTTAATTGGGTATTGTGACTCAGATTGGTGTGGTGATCAGATAGAAAGGAGAAGCACCATGGGATATGTGTTCAAGCTATTTGATTCTCCAATCTCTTGGAGTTCAAAAAAGCAAACTGTGGTTGCTTTATCTACATGTGAAGCTGAATACATCTCAGCTTGTCATGCAGCCTGTCAAGGAGTTTGGTTGCAATCACTACTAATGGAGATGAAAGTAAACAGGAATGAAGACTTTGAGCTACTGATAGACAACAAGTCAGCAATCAATTTAGCTAAAAATCCTATAGCACATGGGAGAAGTAAGCATATTGAGACTAAGTATCATTTTTTGAGAGATCAAGTATGCAAAGGGAAGTTGAAACTCACACATTGCAAAACAGAAATACAAGTAGCAGACATATTCACTAAGCCTCTGAAGATTGAAAGATTCAAAGAGTTAAAGAAGATGTTGACTGTAACAAGTTTGGATATTTAAATTATGGGGGTGTGTTAAGAAGTAATTCAAATACCAAGTTACTCGCCTGGCGAGAAGATGCACGCCATAGCGAGTTACACAGATTTTAGAAGTTTGTTATGATTTCTGTTACTTGACAGTTAAGTCAAGTTAGATAGATTTAGATTTCTGTTATGATTTAGTTTGAAATAGCTGGCACTATGTGAGTTGTATAAATAAGAAACTATGTGTAATTGTTTCATTAAGTCATTGAATAAAAATTCCTTCCCTTCTCTCAATATTTCACTTCAATCTCTTCTCTCTTTCACTTTTCATTCTCAACATTATTCATTGTTTTTCTAAGTCCAACTGGTATCTCTAGTTTCATCTTGATAGTGCAGAAACACATTGTTTCTGCAACTGTGTGTGTGTACATATAGATCCGTGTGGATCTGTTCTGTGTGCGTATAGACCCGTGTGGATCTGCTCTGAGTGCTTATAGATCCGTGTGGATCTGTGTTCTGTTTTTAGTGGCTGCGCTAACAAAAACAAGCTCATATTAGTAATATAATTAAACTAATTTGGAAATATAGGTGACTATTACCAATATAGATTGAGTTTAATGGAAAATGTTAGACTTGTACAACATTATATGAACTAAAGTTTGAATTGCTAGAGTATGTATGTTTAGCGTTACAATTTTTTTTTAAACAGCAAATATTAATAATAGTAATTAATATAGTTAACTTGTCCACCTAACGATAAAATCATCTTATAACAACCAAGTTGATTGGGCTCAAGTGGCAAGGAGCTCCTTCCAAGGACGTATCCGGGGAATACCGGGTTCGATTCCCAGGGGGAACAACGCTTGGCCAGTGCGCATGCCTCTACGCACGAGTCGGATTAATCGCCCACCTTTGGTGGGTCGGAACCGGTGCGAAAGCAAAAAAAAAAAAAAAAATCATCTTATAACACTCTTATGTTTAGTGTCACAATGTATTGAATATTTGTATTCAACGGAAGAAACTATGAATAGAAAATGTGACTAATAGTCGTTTAGGTTTAGATATTTACCTAGAATAAACAAGAGGGAAATCAAAGTAGGGTATCATTAGTGGCATCAACACGTATATATGTAAGTGTGTAATGTATCACTATCTCTCTCATTGGATGTCCCTACCTCCACTCCACTCCACCCAAATATTTGGCACTTAATTGCATTCTCCAAATAATATCTCACATGCCCCCAACAACATATATGTATGTCTCTATCATACCGGCCCGCAAGGACTTGCAACGGATAAGATATTCCCTCATGTCCCAACCTAATAAGAAGATCAAGAATTGGATTAAAAAGTAATGACGAACAAGAATTAATTAAAGTTCCATTTTTAGTAGTATAAAAAGGGTCAGAAAAATATCAAATGCAGTACTTGGAAGAGTTTGTCCTCAAAGCAACTTTGTGAGAATCGTGATCTTTTAAGTTTTAAAGATAACTAGATATTACTCTTGTTAAATGAAATTATAAGTGGGCCTTGCATGGATATATACTTATGATACAAGTATTTAACTACCCTCTTGTCCCAAAAAAAGTATTTAACTACCCTAGTTCATATCTATATTCAAAAGGCAGTCTGCCAAAAATGAGGAATATAGTGATCATTGATGTATGTAGCAATCTAAGGTACTCTATATAATTTGTCTCCTTAGACATATGACCAAAGATCTTTAATAATTTGAGATCCAGAATCTTCAACGGCATTCAACTCTAAGAAAAACATATTTACATGTGTTTATATATAAAAAAGGATTATATGTGGTCATTTTTTTTTTTTTGCATTGAAGATTATATGTGGTCTTTGAGATGACGAATTCTACCACACATGACACATTTCCAAAATATTTGCGAGGTTAATTGACCTTAGAGATAGCCGCCCTTTATTCGAGCTATAATATCTATCATTGGTTGAAGTTTGAACATGTAATGAGTCAAAGTTGATTTGTCACTCCGAACGAACAAACACTGCACTAAAATGGGAAAACAAAAAAAAACATCACACAAGACGACAAATTAACAAAACAACGACGCGACACTTGGGTGACGAAAATACAAAAAATAATAACTCAAAAAATGTGAGTAACACTTATTTAGATAAATGATGAAAAAAAAGTTTGCTTACTAGTCGTGGATTTTTTTTTTTGGTTATATTTTTTTTGTTACCTCATCCAATCGAATTATTTTTATATGTAGGAGTAGGAATCAATTATTTTTTGAACAATTCAATGTTGATTTTTCTGGTTATATTTTGGTCATGAATAGGGTTGGATATGTGGGCTAGCTGAGTTGCCCCTTTTATCCGGCTTTGCATAAACTCACATGTTCAACGGATTTGATTGACCCATTCGCTAACGAGTTGTGAACGTTGGTTCGAGTCTGATTCGTCCTGGTTCATTAATTAAACAAGTTGACCTGCAGACAATACCAAAATATTTGTTAAAAAAACTAAATTATTAGTATTATAAAAATCTTTATTTTCTTAAAAACTAAAAAAAGTATTATTGTTAATAATTTTATGTTATAAATTATAATTTGCAAGTAACAAATAGAAAAAAGGGCAAATTTAGAATTTTAGGTTTAATTAACAATTCGGTTGAGAGGAGAGAATTCATTTTGTGTATTTCACAGATTCTTTGAAAAAGATTAGTCACCGCTAGCTAAATGGCGATAGAAAATTTGTATATATTTAATGGAAACTAAAAATTAATATTCCCTCCGTTCCAAATCTTTGGGCCTTTTAACTTTTTAGTTTTGTCCAAAAATTGTGGTTCTTTTAAGAAACCAAGACAAAATTAATTATATATTACCATTTATACCCTTACAAAAACTAAAGTATTCATTAAATGGATTTTCTATTCCTTAATAAAGTAATAGTAAAAATGACTTAACTATCAATATTTGTTATTTCTTAATTCACGTGCAAAACTCTAAAAGGACAAAAATATTGGGAAGGAGGGAGTAATTTAGGCTTACACTTTTTTAAAGAAAGATTAATTTAAACTTTTGTTTTCAGGCACCATATATGAGACAAATTATTAGTAATAAAACATGTTATTAATTAGAGTATTGCTATTTAGTAAGAAATATTTACATAAGAAAGAGAAGAATCTACAAAATTATGAAATTTGACCAATTAAAAATTGGCTAACCATACATGAAGGAAAGAGTAATTATAATTTGTAAATGTTAATTATTGCCAAGTAAGTTTTTAGGGCCTGTTTGGTAAACCCAAAAAATTGACTAATAGCTTATGTCTTATAGCTTATAAGCTAAAAGACCTGTTTGGTAACAGTTTTTCAGAAAGAGCTTATAGCTTATTTTACTGACTTATAGCTTATTTTTCATAAGCTATTTCAAGTAGCTTATGAGCTTATAGCTTATAGCTTATCATATTTTCTTCCACTTTTACCCTTATTATTTTAACTAAAATTCATCTTTACCCTTTGTAAATTTATTATCATTATAATTTAAAATAAAATAAGTACATATATAGTTTAACGTGATGTTTTAAAAATCTGACATATAAAGTATAATAATAATAATAATAATAATAATAATAATAATAATAGGTAGCTTAGTATAACTAATTAACTATCCTTATTGTTTTGTTTTTATCAATTTATAAGTTGTTAATTATAATTTATCTTTTTTTTTGGACAAATTATAATTTATCTTAATTATGCTATATTGTGAATTTATTTTATTATTATTTTTATTACAAAATATATAACGAAAATTATTTTTTTTTAAATTCAGCATATATAAATAAATTTAATAATAATATATGAAAGATATATTTATTAAATTAATAAATTTAAAATACTAGATTATTAAATTCCAAGTATCTTAAATATATTAATTTGATATAAATTTTATTGAATTAAAGATGTCCTTTTTATGTTATTTTACATTCATCAGTCAGTTCAACCCTTAATTTTACCAAACACTTCAATTAGCTTAAGAATGTACATATACACTTTGATATGAAAGATATATTATATTAAAATAAAATAAAATTTTAGCATACACAAATTAATTTAATAATAAAATATAAGAGATATATTAATTAATAAATTTAAATTACTATCTTAATTAAAAATGTCCTTTTATGTCATTTTACATTATCAGCTAGTTGAACCGCTAATTTTACCAAACACTTCAAATAGCTTATCAGCCATAAGCTATCAGCCATCAGTCATCAGCTATAAGCTATCAGCCATAAGCTAGTTTATCAGCCAACCGCTAATTTTACCAAACACTTCAAATAGCTTATCAGCCATAAACTATCAGCCATCAGTCATCAGCTATAAGCTATCAGCCATAAACTAGTTTATCAGCCAACCGCTAATTTTACCAAACAGAGCCTTAATCTTTTCTGCATCAAAAAATTCTTACTAAATACGAAGTAGCATTTTTTTTCTATGAATTATTTCAAATAAAAAGATAAATAGGTCTTAGACCAATTTGCAGATTTAAATCGCATAATCTTTAGTCTAAATAGTTCATTTCATACATATCAAAATATAGACAAATAAAATAAATTGGTCTTAAAACCTAAGAGAGACTAAGCGAATTGGATTTCTTATAGTAGAAAAGGCCATAGTTATAATATAGAATACGATTTCTTGATATATATGAACCGACAAATTTAAAATAAATGGCTCAAATTTACTATTGCGTGTAACTGTGTGACTTTGTTACAATAGTAAATTGTAATCTGAGACTAAAGGTTAAATGGATCGGTCCATAGATCTTATAACTCATATACCTAAATAAGATTAAAAAAAACTAAAAAAAAAATAAAAAATCATTTCTATATCGGAGATTATTTATTGCCGCCTTATCTACATTAAACAACTTTTAATCGTTTTTTATTATATTTGATTGAGATAAACATCATTTTTAATCAAAAACCAATGAGAAACAGAATAGTGGCGATTCAAAATCTATACTGCTAAAAAAACCTGAAAATATCTGAATGCCTTTTATCCCAAACATGACAAATACTTGTATGACACAACTTTGTTTAGGCTTATTATGAATAGAAATAGAACTATAATGAAGTCGGTACGTAGTGGAATATTGGTCACGCTAGCAACTATCTTCCCATTTACATGTGTTGTTGTTGTAGTTATTCTATCCTCCTTCATTCATAAAAGCCCACTAATATCCATTATATATAAAAAAAAAAAAAAAAACTAGTAATAGTAATTTGTATATATCATCCTAATAACGTTCTAAATTATTAAATTATTAATTAATAAAAAGATGAAAAGTGGTCTCTTGCACTAACTTACCTAGCTCTCTTCAGTCTTCACGGGTTGTCAGCTACAAAAGGAAATATCTATTCCCACTTATATCATTCCCATCCTCCCATAGGCCGGTTGTTACAAGTCATAAAATGATGATTTTATAGAAACTAGCCACCAAGTTTGTGTGATTGATATTCTTTTTTTTTTATTTGCTGTGATCGATATTCTCTATTGTACAAATATAAATAACTACTTAATCTCCTTTTTTATTGGACTTAGTTAATTGATAACTACTTAACCTCCTTTTTATTGTGGCTAGTTATTAAAAGAAAAAAATATTTTATTTTTTTTTTACTATAAAAGAACTGAAAACCTACTTTTATGTGGAAGTTGTGCTTAGTTTTTTTTTTGTAGTTTTTTTCAAGGGTAAAATAGGAATAATGAAAAAGCCATCCCAAAAATTTGTATCCCCTTTATATATTAGTATAGATAATAAAAAAAAAACAGAAGTTGTTTCGTGTTTATTTATCAATTTTTTTTTTCCAAATAAAATAGTTAGAAAATATGACTTTTAGAGAAGCTATCTTCTTATTTGAAGCAATATTAATTATGATTCTTTTATTATTTGTAGTTTTTTTTTTTTTAGAAATTTGTAACAAACGAATGAGATCTCTAAGAATAAACAAAAGCTCTTAATATAGATAAATTTATATTATTTTTATAATCATGATGATATTAATTGCTGCAAAGTATCATCAATTTTGTTGACAATTAACGTTCATAAAATAATCTGACAATTTTTAGTGGATCTTTTATTTCCAACCACATTATTTTCCTACACGTACTCAAAAATTGGAGTCCAGTTTTGAACCAATATAATATCTATTACTATATATAAAGATGATATAAATTTTTGGGATGACGTTTTTATTATTCATATTTTACCTTTAAAAAAACAACAAAAAAAAATCTAAGCATAACTTCCACATAAAAGTAGGTTTTCAGTTTTTTTATAGTAAAAAAATATATTTTTTTCTTCTTAATAACTAGCCACAACATAAAAGGAGGTTAAGTAATTATCAATTAACTAAGTACAATAAAAAAGGAGATTAATTAGTTATTTATATTTGCACAATAGAGAATATCGATCACAACAAACAAAAAAAAAAATTCGATCACACAAACGGGCACGGCGGCTAGTATCTAATAATTAAAAAAAAGACATAAACATTTTGGTGACAAATTTTTTCTCTATAAGTTCAGGATCTTTTAAGCTTACCTCTAATAAAATTTTACATTTTTCATTCTCATATTTTAATAAAAATGAATATATAGTTTAAGTTCTTAGAAAGAGACAAAAAGATGTCGGCCTTTTTTTTCTTTAAAAGTAAATTAAACAAATATATTTAATTAACTCTAAAATAAAATTTTATTTAATGTGAGTAAGTATATTTTTACCATTGTGTTGACGAGTCCTATCATATTTGATCTAATTAATAAGGGAGCTTCTATGGTACATTAGAATTAGGGGTGATCGCGGTGCGGTTTGGTTCGGTTTTGAGCATAAAAGTCATCCTAACCGCGAGATAAAAATGCGTGCGGTTCGGTTTGGTTCGGTTGGTTTAAAAAGGTCATCCAAACCAAACCAAACCAAACCAATGCGGTTAGGATCGGTTCGGTTGTTGCGGTTTACAGCATAACATTTCAGTACCAAACAATTTTAAACATCCAAAAAAAAAACTTGAATTTCCTAAATAATATTAAAGTACCAATAAAAGTTGTTTATCAAAAATAACATCACAGTATCTTACAATTTTAAATATCCAAAAAAAATATTTAAAGTTTCAAAATAACATAATAGTACCGATAAAAGTTGTTGATCTAAAATAATTTTACAACACCAAAGTAACATTACAATACAAAAAATAAGAATAACTTAAAGTTCCATTAATTTGGTGGACTGACTTGGTAATTGAGCTATGTATATTGGAATATAATAAAAACTTAATGTGATTTTAGTGGTATTGGAATATAATAGAAGCTTAATGCGGTTTTAGCGGTTAACCGCGGTTTTTGCGGTTCGCGGTTTTGCGGTTCGCGGTTCAATAGAAAAGCCATCCAAATACATCCAAACCAAATGCGGTTTTTGCGGTTTTCGGTTTGGATTGGTTCGGTTTGCGGTTTTACTTTTGGATTGGTTCGGATATGATCACCCCTAATTAGAATAATTCTAATGTACCGATACATTATGTCATAAATTAATAAATTAACGACTATTTTTATGAATTAAATAACTACTAGTCCATTATTGTATTTTAGAGATAATAATATCACAAGAAAAAATATACAATTTCGTTGTTTATAAGAATCACACTAGTTTTTTAATATTTTTTATAAAAGATTCAATATTGACTATTATGGGAATAAAAATTCAAAAAATATCAAATTTTATATTTTTGACAATATTGATAAATAATATTTGGTTATTATAATATTTTTAATGATAGGAAAAATGATTTATTTTAAAAAATATATATTTAGCTATTAGTTTATGTCCTAATGTACCGGTACATTAGAAATTATCAAATGTACCATAGAATTTTCCAATTAATAATGCATTGTATATGATGACTTATTTCACTTTTGTACAATAGAATAAATAGAGAAAAACATTTAGATTTACGTGTCACTTTATGACTTATATATATCCTAGTAGTTTATACATCATGATCATTCATTCATCCCATTATGTTGTTAGCCCTTTCATGCACTAGCTAACTATCCAAACAAACCTCACGAGAATCACAAAACATCACTTTTTCTCTACACAAACTATATCACTATAAAAAAAAACCTACCTCACAATAATAATAACAACTACATATCTCACACAACACAAAATGCTATCATTCAACACTAATGATCTCAAATTTCCATATATTTTTCTTATCTTTATGATCATCACTTCCACGACGGTAGCCGGCATCGGCGGAAGAAAAGTCGATTTGGCAAATGGTGGTGCACCATCTGGAGCAAGTGGTTCGAGCCATGGCCCGAACTGGGACTATGGCTGGGCATGGGGATCAGCACCGGGAAGTGGGTGGGGTTATGGTTCAGGGTCAGGACATTCTCCTTCTGGATTTGGTAGAGGATATGGGTTTGGTTTTGGATCCGGGTCCGGGTCCGGATCTGGATATGGTTATGGATCTGGTAGTGGTGGTGCTCATGGTGGTGGTTATGGAAGTGGTTCAGGTAATTCAGGTGGTGGAGGGTATGGTGGTGCTCATGGTGGTGGTTATGGCAATTCAGGTGGTGGAGGAAATGGTGTTGGTAGAACCAATAATAAGTCACCTTCGGAGTCTAAGGATAAGACTATCCATGGATAATTAATTAAATTAGAGCTATAGTTAGTGATGTGTGTGCTTCCTCTTGATATATATAAAAAAGTATGATATTAAAATAAATATATGATTGTACTCTTTTCTTTTTCTTTTTTGGTAAATTAAGAATATTGTACTCTTATTACTATAAGAAAAAAAGAATATATGAATGTACTAGACTACTGGTACTCTATATAAATATGGTTTGGTGTGTGAATGTATATGATGGCTAACAAAGTTAGCTATATATATAAATTTGAAGTTGCTATTTATTTTACCTAAAAAAAAATATTTATATTGAAAATCGTAAAAATAATGATGTGTGTATATTGCAAATTAAAGGTCATGCCATAAAAAACAATGTCATGTATTCTCTCCCTCGTCTTCTCTCAGTAAATTTTGCATGTTCTTTTTTATAAATTGGCCTAGGATCTTTGGTTAAAAAGGAAGAGATCCTTAATTACTTATCTCATAATTTAATTAAGCATTCTTTGGTAAATTTTGCAAGTTTTGTGATATATATGTTTTTATTTTCTTGATTCAAATTGTAATGGTGTATATCGTTTAACAGTAAGCTAAGTCATGTAGTTTATGAATTAATTTGTTCTTAAGCGATATAATTCATGAATTAATTTGACAATAAGACATAATTAAGTCAATAGAAAAATTGCGTTGCTCAACGTAATTTAAAATTAAGGTCGTTTATACTTATTCACAAATTTCATGGTTATATAACATGATATTTGAGGTCAATATCCAATATGTATATATTTGTGGGATTAATTAGATGTTGCATCAATTAACCAAGATGAATATGCTCTGATATGATATTAAAAATTTATAATGTGTCTAGCTCTTCCTTACAAAATAAATTAGCAATATAAGTTGATGTGTGCTGCTCGTATTTTATCTCAATTTTACAAGATAAAAAAACCTCAACAAATTTTTGAAGACATACACCCCATTTATAATGAATTTGGCAAGTAAAATGTAAAAAAAATAATACTTGTTATTTAAACAAACTCATGATTTGTTATAATATATAATGCAATATCTATCTACTTTTAATTTGTTAATCAATTATCCATAATACTTTACTTTCCAAAGTAATTTCCTCACTTATAAATAGAGGCCGGAACTACGCCAATAATCGGTTTGCACCTCCCGAGTATAGGAGTAAAACCAATCATGGATAAATTAGAGCTAGCTAGCTAGTTAATTATGCATACTTTTAATCTATGATGGCTAGTTAATTATGCATACTTTTAATCTATGATGCCTAGGTGCGGGTACGGTACCGGTATCCGGTACCGGTACTGGTACGGGGTACGACAATTTTAGAAAAATTAAGGTATGGGTATGTATGTATAATTTTTTTTAATATAATTATATAAATAAAATAATAGAACTATATTGTTAAAACAAATAATTAAACAAGTAAAAAGCAATTAAAAAGCAATTAATTATAAAAAGTCAAATTGTTCCCCTCTCCACCATCATTAAAAAAATGGTGTCTAACTCAGGTTCTTCGCGAGAAACACTTGCAACTTCAAGAATACTATCTACATACCAATATCGCATGTTTTTATTGTTCCTTCATTATAAGTATTACTATTTCTCTCTCGAGAGTCTCGAGAGAGCATATGAAGATTTGTTTGAATAAAATTAGATTGAGCCTATTCATTTTCAATGAATGAGTGAATAGATCCAGCTAATAGTTTGTTATTGCTTTAGTAGAGATGCAACTTTTATATGATAAATAAATATAAAACATAAATCTTCCTATAAATAAAAAAAGCGAATAAAAGAAAAAGGAAAAAAATTGCGTTTTTTGGATTTGTGTACCACGCGCGTACCACAGGAGTACCACACGTGTACCCATTGCAAAAAAAAAAAAAAGGTACGCCATCGGTGCGTACCCAAAGAGTACCATAAGAGTATCGGGTACCGGTACTCTCCCTAAAATGGAGTACCCGTGCTTCCTAGCTTCTAATTGATATATATACTCCTAGGGGTAGCTCAAAGATAAGGCTACTAATGCATATTTTAGACCTCCAAAAATATAAAATAAATTATTTTATAAAAGGCCTCATAGTATTTTGCTAATTTCAAATTAAAATTAACAAAATGTCATCTGAAATTGCGTTTTTTGGATTTGTGTACAACAAGCGTACCACAGGAGTACCATACGTGTACCCATTACAAAAAAAATAAAAATATATAGGTACGCCATCGGTGCGCACCCAAAGAGTACCATAAAAGTATCGAGTACCGGTAGTCTCCCTAAAATGGAGTACCCGTGCTTCCTAGCTTCTAATTGATATATATACTCCTAGGGGTAGCTCAAAGATAAGGCTACTAATGCATATTTTAGACCTCCAAAAATATAAAATAAATTATTTTATAAAAGGCCTCATAGTATTTTGCTAATTTCAAATTAAAATTAACAAAATGTCATCTGAAATTAATATTGTCTCATCAACTATTTAATTGATTGATTTTGTTACCAATTAATATTTTAACAAATAACTTTATAGCCTAATATGTATTTATATAAAAATTCAAATCAAAATTTAGTTATTTTTACTAAAATACTTGTATGGGCATTAAAAAAGTCTCATCACAAAATTCACCTTATACCTCCTAGCCCTTACATACTCCTATATTGTATATGACATTGAAATGAAATAACAATATAATTGTACTCTATATATAAATATTTAGTGTGTATGCATGCTAGCTAACAATAGCTAAGGTAGCAAACTATATATGTAAAACTTTGAAGTTGCTCCCAAGAAACGTGGTGCATGCTTCTCCATATGTAGCTAGTATAGTGTTCATCATGAAGGAAAGTCACCTCAAAGGTAATATATTGCTTTTTGGCATTGGGATAAAATTGAGTTTGAATTTGACATTCTCCCACTATGTTTTTCAATGAAGATAAGTCTCTATATATATGTTGTCAAATATTTTCCATAAATTTTCTATATTTGTTGTATTCCCTCATGAAAAATTATGCACAGATGTTGTCTTTTTTTCGTTTACCTAAGTGCTTTTAAGAAGCCACGCTATCATAGATGATCATGACAAAATAAAGCACCTTGACATTTTCCCAATAATGTAGAAGACAAATTGATTTGGTGATCAAGTTCAAAATCAAACCATCATTATTTTTCCAAAAAATCTTCTATATATATATGTTAGTGACAATCTTTTCAAAAGAATATTTTTTTTATAAGCCAATCTTTTCAAAAGATGATTAAGTCAAGAATTGGCGGTTATAAATAATTGTTAATTACTAATTCTAACATTAAATTTTAGCCTTATAATTCCACTTTCACCTCCACTAAGTTATTGGGCCAAACAAATCTATGACATGCACTAGATTTATGGTTCTCGGCATATAAATAATTTAATATTCTAATTTTGGCATAAATTATGGTGCATAAGCCATATTTATGCATCGTACATAAATACCCAAAATTACTTAGTGCATTCCTCATATTTCTAGTTCACCCCCAGATTGCTTAGCGCACCCCCCAGATTTTTAGGGGGTGCACTAGAAATTTGGGGGTGCGCTAAAAATATGGGGGTGCGCTAAAAATATGGGGGTGCGCTAAGAAATATGGGGGGTGCATTAAGCAATTTTCATTATTTATGCACGGTGCATGAGGAAAAAGCTTATGCACCATAACCACTCCCTCTAATTTTACTCTTTTGCCATTAAATTTTGTTCAGCGGTAATGTGTTCCGCTATTACCGGAATATTTATATCAAGTGTTTTGGTTTTGTTGTTCTTAAAAAATATCCTTTTACTTTAAACAAAAAATTGCTCTTTGATCAATCATTAGCCGGCCAAATAATGATTGATGCTGAATTTGCTATGGAGGATTATAGTTCGATTTTTCATAATTGCGAATTAGATTAGACAATTCAGTGGACCGAATACCGGTGGTGAAAACAAAAAAGTGCACCTTGTCACTATCGCAACATTGAACCCTACAAAATACACTAAAGTAATTACAAAAATTGCATGCAGTTTCTCCGGTAAAATTTATAAAACCGGAACATTTATATACATATATATATATATATATATATATATATATATATATATCATAACATTTAACCCTATGTTTAGTTTGGGTGAAATAAGAGAGAGAGAGAGAGAGAGAGAGAGAGAGAGAGAGAAGTTGGGGAGAGAGAACTTGAAGAGAAATGTCCAATTTCTCTTGTTTGGTTTGAAGAGGGATTGGAAACAGTGGCGGGTCCCGGACCCTGGGTTAGGGGGTGCAAACTAGAGTATTTAATTTTTTATATAAATAAATTGGATATTCTTTGTTTGCAAATGTAGTGAATAATCTTTCGAGCTGGATATATACGCATAAAAAATATCTCTCCAGAATGTTAACATTGTTTGTTGGACTAAATTCGAAGAAGGAGCTACTCACTACAAGAAAATAAGCACTTTGCGACGGTTAAAATTGCTGTTTGCGACGGTTGGAACCGTTGCAATTGCACATCTGCGACGGTTTTCAAACCGTCGATGATTTCTATGTCGCAACTGCATTTTGCAACGGTTTTGGAAACCGTCGTTACAACTGTCGCAATTGATGTTGCAACGGTTTGAAACCGTCTCTGTTTTTTCAAGCAAAACACTAGAATTAGTAGCAGTTGTTGCGACAGTTACAAAACCGTCGCAAACATGTTTTTTTAAAATATTAATTTAAATCACTTTTTTTATTCATTTTGATGGTTTAATAAATAACAATTAATTTTTTTTTTACAAAAGTAAGAAAATTAAAATGCACAAATATATAAATAGAAATGACTTATTCTTATTCATATAATTTCATCAATAGTGACATCCATACATCAAAACTTAACTAAAACAATAATTAAACTAGTTCAAAATTACATTAGTAGAGTGACTACACATACAAAATAATTACATCAAAATTAGAAGTTCACAAAAATATCTATATATTCTCTAGTGATGTTGCTTCATGATCCTCGGTGTTTGCTCGACTTAGAACGCCTACCATTTATTGACTCTTCAAATGCAGTTACCTAAAAAAAATATAAGTATCGATTAGAATACTTTAAAGTAACAAGAACAATTATCTAGCCATACACAAGAGAAGTTCTGACAACCATTCATAAAGAAGACAGTGAGTCCATATGGCATATAATTCCACAAAATAATATGATCCTTTAAACATAAAGTAATGGCATCTTTTTTCTTAGCACTACAAATATTTTCCAAAATACTTTTAAAAAATAAGGCAATCCTAAACTACACCATGCTAGGAAGTTCTTATAATGCATTTAATACCTAATTAAAATTTTATCTACTGATCTTACTATCATACACACACTCACATTTAACACAACTCGATATCTTTCAGTCAAAAACAATTTACCTGATTTTCCCTAGTGTTTTGCATTTGCAATAAGAATGCAACTTGCTCCTTCAAGATATCAACATGTGAACTGTTGTCCTTGAGAGGATCGATTTCAGCTTTCCTTTTCTTCATCTTCTCATGAACACTACCATTTTTGACCTGAACTGAAACAATATTGAAAGACTGGACATCAACATTAACATATAATTGCATATCAATATCCAAAGAACACTACCAACACTAATTACACCATACTAGGAAGTCCCTATAACACAATTCAAATACACACCTTATTATTTATCTACTAGTCTTATTATCATACACACCTCATTTAATGAAAGAGAAGTTCCTATAAAGTCATCTGATATCCTTTATGGAACATCATTGATAGTATTATGCCACAAAAGTAGTAATTATAGTTAATAATAATACTAAAGTGACCCCTTAAATATAGGAGTAATAATGGGAAACACAAAAGAGAAACGAAAGACCAGCATTGTCCATTTAGAAGCTCAATATGGATATCTCAACAATGAAATAAAAACAATTTAAGCAAAACCAGGTGCTAAACCAAAGGGAAGTTACATAACTCAGTTCCTAAATCTAATGGAAGCAGCTATTGAACATATTTTCAGCAAACCACAATATACTCTTCACTTGAAATCACACTTGTGAGGTTAATTAAAAGAAAGAAGAGGAACAAAGGGAAATTAACATAAATTAATTGAATATAGATTTCACAGAAATTAAGCTCTTGCTAGTTAAGGTTAGTGCAACCTACTTCTTATTTTTATTGAATATAATACAGTATTTTGTTTTTGCATTTTGAATTCTAGACTCTCCTATCTTTGATCCCATGGAGCTATCATTGTTATTTCTTCACCCTTCACAAAGACAAACCATGAGTTTATAAATTTGAATTCTAAAGTATTCAATTTCTATATCATCTTAAGACATCCTGACTTTAGAATTAAGTAATAGTAGTTATAGCAGGCTCAACTATTATTACAATGAAACATGTGTTTCCCATATGCAAATTGTGTGAAAAAAGTTTAGTATTAAATAAAAACAAAAAGATTAAGGATCATGACATTCTCATGTCTAGTCTCATCTCAATGAATTATTAAGATTGAAAAAAGTCAAACAATACAATCATGGCACGAATCAAACTAATTACACAAGAACTTACATACCTTCAAGTAGTTTCTTTCCTATGGAATACTTGGAAGATATTTCGGTTACAAACAAGAACAGTGACCATGAGAATACAAGTGCATAGCCTTTTTTTGTAAATAATCTCCACTTTGCATTGAAAGAGCCGTAAAATAACAGATTGAGAAATGAGAACAGATCCATATCATGAAAAGTAGAATTAGTAAGAATAAGCCAAAAAATAAATACAAAAAGAATAATTGTTGTAGGACATAAACATTCTTCACCACACACACATATCATATGACAAAAAAATGACAACATAATAAATTAATAGGATTCACTTTATTTTCTATAAACTATCACGTAATGTTATTGCGCTTATTTCAGCAAAATTGATCCCTTTGTTTTCGCAAAGGAGGTGAGGTAGACAATTTGGTTTCCCTTTCAAGTTTTACTGGACCAATTTAGTTCAATGCTACATGTGTAAACATTTTGTCATGCAAGTCACAACAAATTAAAGTTACAAATGAATAAAGAACATCATCCATACCATACTTCTTCATGAGACTCATCAAGACTTATATTTGTTGCCTGTTATTTAGCACTAACATTATAACACCAAATGCTAAAACACCAAGGCATGTGTTATGATACAAAATAGGCAAAGACAAATACATAACAACGAAGTAAAAGGGAACTTGCACAACCCAAACCAAAACTTGCAGCACTCAACCCCCTAACAATTAAAAGACACCCTCAGAGCTGATCTCCTGGCAACAGAGAATTAACCAAGTGCTCTCAGACACTTGACATAATAAGAATGAAATTTCCAATACACTTAATAGTTGAACATATAGATAATCTGCTCCTTTTGAACTTAACCAGGCATAGCATGATTGCAAGCAAGGAATAAAGAGGGAAGAGATAGTTTGAACTTTGAACGCCTTAGGACCTCTCAAATAGTACCCAACATTTTGCAAAAATGAATTATTTTTTATATATATATTTTCTATCATATATAGACATATAAGGTATTCATCAAAACAAAACAAAAATCATCTTCTACCAAACAAATGTCAGAAGAAAAAAAAAATGCTTACATGGAATGGAAGAACCGGTTCAAAGCTAAACCTTTATCCTGTCAATATATGCCTTGAATCAATGAACTGACTCCACAAAAATGGCTTCTTGAATTGGTTCAAATTCACACCTTCTTTACCTTGTATATTTCCTGTCAAAGTCAACAGCAAAATCATGACAAGAAAAATAGCTTATAGTCTTATTCAGTGTCTTCTCTACTAATTCATATTATATCCTTCTTCATCCCACCCACACCTTCCCTGTCACAGTCTCACCCTAACAAACAAAATCTATATACAAATAACAAATATATTTAATCACAAATCACCAATAATCAATTCAAACAAAATTTCTTAATACCAAAGTCAATTATAACAACAATAATGAAAATTATATAAATCAAATAAAATAAATAAATAAATAGGAAACAAAATAAACAACTTCAGCAAACACCTAATTTATTTCCCCTTCAAATTTGATAAACACAAAATCACAAGAAATTGTTTAGAAACGGAAACCCTTACACCCACTACCACCATGGAAAGGTTAGTGAAGCAAATTTCAAAGAAGTGGAGTTTCACATTCAGAAGAACCAAAAAAAGATAACTCTAACTCTTAAGCATTAAAATAACAAATTTAAAAACAATGTATGGAGAATCTATATCTTGGGAGTTCGATTTATGCATGCCTTTACCAACAACAAATGGTGGAAGCAGATGACGGAACAATGCGACAAGAAGCAGAGACTGATAGACTGAGCAGTTGAGCTCCAGTAGAACGACAAAACGTCGAAGCGAGATGGAGGTTCTGTACGGAGGTAGTGATACGGTCTAGGGTTCTCACTTCTCTCGACGAGAATGATAAAGGGAATTGATAGATCGAGCGATTTAAGGATTTAAGGTGAAGAGATTGGAGAAGGATTGAAGAAATCTCGACGGGAACAACGAAGAGAGTGGCGCCGATGTGAGTGTTTTAGGGATTTCTCAACACTGAGTATTTTGTGTTTTGCTGTGTTAGGTTTTTTTTTCTCTTTTCAAAAGAGCCACAAAATGAGTTGGAGCCTAAATTTTCAATTGGGCGCTGAGGGAAAAACAGGGTTTGGCACTTCTAAGAGCTAAATTATTGCAACAGTTGGATTAACTGTCGCATAAACCGTTGCAAAAATCTTAAAATAAACACATTGCGACGGTTATGGCTGAATTGTCGCAATGGAAGTGTCGCAAAGTGACTTTTTTCTTGTAGTGACTAGGGTTCAACTCCGAATACTCCATTTATTCATCTTAAAAATTAAATTCTAATTATTAAAATACTTGATCAAATTGATTCTATTTTCTATGGCATAAATATATAAATATTAAAATAATAAAATTTAATTTCAATTGTGTCTTTAAATACTCCATTGAGTGTACACTACTTTCAAAATATTACACAAATAATAAATAAGGTTAATTTAATAAAAACTGATCTAACCTGTTAATCAGAAAGGATGAAGACCGGTGAATCCTTCGCTTGATGAGTAGTTCCGTTGACGTTGAGCAGCTATCACCACTGGAAGGGAGGTTGTACCTGCTGGCGCTCCGATGCTTAAGTCAGAAGAGTGAACAAGTACGAGAGTGAAAGTGAGTAAAGAAATAGAATACCTGACCCTCCAGTGAAGGAGGGTATTTATAGATCCCTCAGTGCTAGGCCAAGGTCTCCCTAATGGGCTGTGCAGAGCGGCCCAATAGGAGAGACTGCCAGGATTTCTCCGCTGTTGGAGCAAGGAACCGGCATTTAGTCCTTATCCTGGTGATGAGTTGTCCCGCATCACGTGGAGAGACGGTTAATTCATCTAGATCGTGTCCTGGTTAATAGGAGCACGTGGAAGTTGTGGCGGCGTATCGATTCCGGGCAGGGGAGTTCACCAGTTGTCGAGCAGGAGCTCTAAGCTCCATATGTCGAGCAGAAGCTATAAGCCCCCTATGTCGAGCAGGAGCTCTAAGCTCCATATGTCGCGCAGAAGCTATAAGCCCCTATATCGACCAGGAGCTCTAAGCTCCATATGTCGCGCTAAAGCTATAAGCCCCCTATGTCGAGCAGTAGTTCTAAGCTCCATATGTCGCGCAGAAGCTATAAGCCCCTATGTCGAGAGAGCTCTAAGCTCCATATGTCGAGCAGAAGATGGATTCGGCCAGCTCTAGGCCCAGTCCAGAACAAAAACAATATGTCTTGATAGCATGGTACACTTGGAAGTTAGAAAAGAGCTTGTGTAGTTGTGTTACAAAAGCATAGAGTAGAAGCATATTCTTGAAAACACGTAGTAAAATATATGCTATATGAGGTGAGAGAATTTTGAATAAGGGTGCAAAGTAAAACATTGAGGGGTGCAAAGTAACATAAAGTAAGATATTCCTTGTAATTTTCACAAGCTCAGGGGGTGCAAGTGCATACTCTCAAGTGTGAATAGCACCGCCCCTGATTTAATTTGGAAATAGAGAAATTTAAATGGTGGGATGCACGGGTTTTCTATTTCTCACCAAAGGTGTGAAGAAAGAGTAGTGAAGTGGTATTTTTGCAATTTTACGTTTTTTCCCTTATTTGTCTTCTTCATGGTTATACATTCTCAAAATTGCAAACAAGTGGGAAATGAAGCTCTTCAAAGTTGATTATGGTTGAATGCATAAAAAATATCCAGAAGCATCTCCATAATTGCTTATATTTATTGAAACAAACATCATTTCTTATTGATCATTACAAAATCTTGCTTAAAGGTTCAACAAATTATTTACCGAAATTTAATTTTCTAACACTGCACGACAACATATTTAAAGCATGGATGGAGATATACATACAGGTAGGAGTGAGGGATTTAAGAACATTAATTGTGGGTGAAGGAGATATAAGTATAGGTGATATTTAAACAAATCATCTTTTATAATTATGCAAAATTAATTTAATTAGAGTAATTTTGTTACTTTAAGTTGTTAAATTTACTTAAGAAAAATGCTAAACAGTGCATCCGGTGTACTAGTTAAGTAAATTATTATCAAAAAATTTCTTTGAAAATTGTGCATTTAATGTTTTAAAAGTGTAAAAAATTATATTATCACTATTATTTTTATTTTTTATTTCCTTTTTTAATATGTTTAACAAGTGGTCCCTTAAAATTATATTGAAGATAATTTGGTGAATTTAATAAATATTGAAATAGCTCTCCTCTCCTCCAAATACCCCCGATTTGGGGAAGCAAAAAGTGGAATTAGGAGGGATTTTACTCCCCTCCTCTCTCATCCCCTCCTAAAAATTAAACCAAACACGTATAATTAAAAATATTCTCTCATCTTCCCTCCCCTTCATTTACCCTGAACCAAACACACCTTAAAGATAATTTTGTCAATATAATAAAAAATAAAATAATAATATGGGTCATGCTAACTAGTGCCCCCGGGGCACTAGTTAAGAATACCAAAAAGAGAAAATTCTGCATAGAAAACAACACTTTTTACATTTTTTAGAGGTTGACTACACAACTTCCAAAAAAACTTTACTATATTTGCTTCCTTAACTAGTAGTTAGCATTTTCCTAATAATATTACCTTCTCTTCCCTCCCCTCCCCTCCAAATCCCTCCAATTTGAGAAAAACAAAAAGTGTATCTTAAACTAAAACGGATTTTGCTCTCTTTCCATTTGCTCCTAAAAATTGAACCAAACAAATAAACTTAAAATATTACCTCACTTTCCATCTCTTTCCCTCCAAAACCCTCAAACCAAACAAGTGACCGATTCACCGGGGGCAAAAACAAGCTTCAGCGCTTCCCTATCTGCTCGACCGCCACTGACCACTGTCACCACACCACTCGCCACCTGCCCTCCGTTCTCCCCCTTTCTCTCTCTCTGCTCGACGTCGACTCTCCTCTCTGCTCGACCCATTGTTTTCAATTTCAGGTGATGAAATTTTGATATGAATTTCTAAGACTGAGACAAATTTCTATAATTTTTCTAGGTTTTAGGTTTTTGGAAAATTTTGATTTGGGAAATTTTGATTTGTTTTTTTGATACTATTGATGCTTAATGTGTTGCGTCCTTATCCTCTATAACAATTTTATCTTAGTTGTATTGTAAGAAAGTATGGTAAAATCGTATTGCTCTTCACAACTTGATGTACTTGAGGGAATTCTATCAGACATATGCAATGATGAAAAAATATGTTTCTTTATATCAATTTTCAGTTTCAGTGGCAAGCTTTATTTTTCTTTGAGTTCTATCCTGCTTTCTATGGTACTGTTTAACTTAATAAATCAACAAAAATCTCTAACAATGACTCACAAAGCAGGGTTATTCTCAGAGGCGGACCCAAGGGGGTGGCTGAGGGCGGCCACGCCCACCCCCCCCCCCCCCCCCCCCCCCCGAAAAATAAAAAATTACTAGTATACCCTTGATAGTTTTAGAAAATTACAAATGTATATATTATATATATTTATTTCAGCGAAAAATTAATAGTATTGATGGCTGGCTTGATGGTTCAAAGTTGTGCCCCCTAAAAAGAGGACATGGGTTCAACTCTTGGAGGTGGCATTTTCTGGTTATTTTTTGTTTTTATAAAACAAAATCAATACTTGGTGACAAAACATTGTTTCAAACAATTAGCAATGACATTTTTCTAAATAAAGTTAATTTATATATATATATATGTATCAATGCAAAAAATGAACAATTTCTATTTATTTTATTTTAAAAAACACAACTATATATTTTAAATTATAGACACCATTTTTTTTACTATATGTGTAATATAATAATAACACATATGATTTTCTAATGATTAACTTTGTGCGAGTATTAGTTCAAAGTCAACTATTGATTATTTTAAGTCACTTGCCACACATATGTATTACTTTAAAGTATGTAATTTGATTGTAAAAAAAAAGTATGTGATTTAATTTATTGTTAATCAAATTTTTATATTTAATTTATATACTATAATTTTTAGTGGTCCCCCGAAAAAAAAATTCCTGGGTCCGCCACCGGTTATTCTACATATTAATACAGGCGAAGCAATAATCTTTTATGCTCTTTGGATTATGTAGTTCATAAAGTATAAATTTAGTGTTGCAAATTGATTATAATTTATAACAGGTGTGCTATAGGGATCATAAAATTATGCTTATGCTGGGTGATTGCCTGTTAACATGCCTTGGGTAGTTATTTTTAGCAGGTATTGGTTTAGGAGTAGTCTTTCATTTGGAGAAAAGTCTTGTAAGTGAGATGGCATGAGACAAGTGGTGTTCTGTGTATTTGTTTATGGCATGCCTTATGCCACTTTTTAATATATTTCTCTTGGTCTTTTCCAAAAAAAAGAACTTATTATTAACTTGTTGTTTAGATGTAAGAAATTTCTATTACCTATTATTTATCTTGCCCTTTTCCAAAAAAAAACTTGTTATTAACTTGTTGTTTAAATGCCACTATTCATATATTATGTCACATGCGAATTTGTGGTTAAAATTTTGCTCAGACTCTCTAATATTCCCAGGCACGGATGCACAGCAATCAAATTGGGTGCAGCTGCCCCCACTCTTCTATTACAAATAGCTTATGTTACCTATAATTTGATACTTTAAGTAACTCAGTGTGTGTTTGGTTTAACTTTTGGAAGAGCCAAAAACAATTCTATAGGTGTAGAATTGATTTTAGATTGGTTTTAGATGTTTGGTTACTTTAAAACAGAATTGATTCTGCCTCCAGAATTGATTCTGCTAGAAGCTATGATTTGTAGCTTCTGGCTTTAAGTATGATTTTTACACTGAAATTTATTGTTCAACTCACTTTTACATAACTGTATCCAAACATAAATCAATTATGTTAAAATCAATTCTGATAAAATCAATTCTACCATAATCAATTCTATCAAAATCAATTCTATGTAAAGCTAAACCAAACCCACACTCATTCTTCACATAAAAATCTTTCTTGCCCCCACATAACAATATAACATATCAATTTAGACCAAGAGTTTTCTCTAGTATTTTTTATTATAATTTAAATGACTATTTAGCTCACACACATATATTTTATAGTCATTAAAATAAAATAAAAAAGATGAAGTGTACTTTACTCCTTGATAATATGAGAGTATTTGTCTAACAATTAATGAAAATAAGCTACATAAATAGATTTGCATGTGGTACTCACAATTAACTTGCATGTGATACTCATAACAAACTTGTAATCAACTAATATGTCTTGTTCTTATCGGTTGATGGGTAAATACCCTCAAATTATCAAGGGATAAATTACAAAAAACCAATAAAAAATATCCAACATCTTTTAAAACTATTAAAATTGTAGAAGACAATTATAATTTGTATACGATAAAATGTCTTCAATTTTTTTTGTGGTTAACCCTCTAATTGTTAGAGGAAAAGGTCTTGGTCAAGTAAAGTTTGACCGGAAGATAAATAAAGTCTGACAAAAAATAATTCTTCTTAAAAATTGAAGATAGATTCTCTTAAAAACTTTATGTTTAGAGGAAGCTAATTAATCATTTTGCTCGATAAAAAATGTCTTAATTTTTGTAGTATATCATTCTTGGTTAATAATAACCATATTATTTTTTCTTGAGAATAATGATATTATTTTATTACTTATTAATTTATTTAATAAATATTTATCATATATTTTGACCCCACTGGCCAAAATCTCTGGATCCGTCCCTGAATATTCCTGGCTTCGCCACTGCTCTTACGACAAGAGAAGCGCAGTACCTCTGCCGCAACGCAACTTGGAGTGACACTGAGCTTCTTCATATCTTCAATTGGATTTTAACTTGCAATCCGTTTGACGGCACCACCGATTTCCTATGCTTCACAGTCTACGCGGCGTGTCTTCAGGGCACACACCCACTTCATTCTTTCCATTCAAATCATCTTCTTCAATTGCCTTCTACATGGACCAACCTCCTATTTTATCTTTCAAGCCAAAGCAGTCTCACCAACCCCACCTCACTTGTCAACCATCATCACAACAACACTCTGCAAATGCGGTTTATCCAAGGTTCAATTTTGCATATTTATTAATTGGCTTTGTTTTATACTTGTTTTTAGAACAACCCTTTTTAGCTTTTGTGTTCTAAGGTTAATTTTTTTTTGCTTTTTTATTAATGGGGTTTGTTTATAATTTGTTTTCAAAACAACCCTTTTCATTTTTTTTTATTCTACTTATCATATATATATATATCAATGTAATGATATTCATAGTCTTAGTGTTATGTGTGTAGGAATGAAGAATCATGTGTTCATGGACCTTCTGAAACGATTGTTGGGGTTTTGGGTGGAGGTCAACTTGGTCGCATGTTTTGTCAAGCTGCTTCTGAGATGGCTATTAAGGTTATTGTTTTAGATCCTCAAGAGAATTGTCCAGCTAGTTCTTTGGCTTATCAACATATGGTTGGAAGCTTCAATGATAGCACCACGGTACAAGAATTTGCGAAGAGGTTCATTTTTTTTTGTTTGTAATACATGTTACTTTGAATTATGTATGCATCACTTATTCGAAATAATGCATGTGTTGGTTTGAAATGGTGTTCAGGTGTGGAGTTTTAACATTTGAAATTGAACATGTTGATGCTGCTACACTAGAAAAACTTGAGAAACAAGGAGTTGACTGCCAACCAAAAGCCTCTACTGTACGGATTATTCAGGTATTATATTGCTAGAGTTTTTCCGGTTTTTGACTTGCAGAGTTAGCTGAGAAAATGAATAACTTGATGTTTATGTAGCCTTTATAGTGAGAAATCAATTTGCACCGTGCATACACTTGTAGTTTTAATATTTTTTAAGGTAACAATAATTAAGACGTCGAACGCTGTATGATTTCCTTGATATATGACTATTTAACATATTATTACAGGATAAGTATCAGCAGAAGGTTCACTTCTCTCAGCACGACATTCCACTTCCTGAATTTACGCGGGTTTGTACTGTTTTTCTCATTTGCAACAGTGTATTTTGAAAATTCATCTGTAGGATTCTACTTGAATGCCTGAAAACTATGTTGAACAGATAGATGATCTTGAAGGTGCTAAGAAAGTAGGGAAACGTTTTGGCTATCCTCTTATGATCAAGAGCAGGAGATTAGCTTATGATGGACGGGGAAATGCGGTTGCAAAAAGTGAAGAAGAACTACCTTCTGCTGTGGATGGTAATTAATTTTTAACAAATATATGTTTATTCTTTCTTTGAGAAAGTGAGAACCAGAAAAACTTATCTCTGAGTTCATTCTTGTTGTCTTTAATTAGCCCAAAGTAGCAGAAAACAGCCTTCTGTCTGTTTGATATGTGCAAACTTCTTTTTATTTTTTCTTCTTTAACTTCCCCCAAACTATGCAGCTCTTGGAGGATTTGATCGTGGTTTATATGCTGAAAAATGGGCACCTTTTGTTAAGGTCAGTATCTAAATCACGTTGTCGATTGCTGATGCTGATTTTCTAGTTCATGATTCACAAATTGTATGATGTAAAACAATATTTCTGCCATTAAGCCAACACATCTTGAATTTATGTGTTGTGACCAATTTATTGAGTTTTGTAAATTAGTGAGATGACTATGGTTCTCAATAAGATAAATGTGCCTTCTTTTTTATCCTTTAAGCTTACCTCCTATTATAGTCTGTCTTTAAACAATTGTAAATTATTTTAGGATGTAACTTATTTAAATGCTATAATATCATGCTTGCACCACTTGCTCAATGCTTTCACCATTAAATTTTCTAGGTCCCAAAGAATTTTAATTGCATTTCCTAGTACTCTTTCATGCAGCTTTTAACTCAAAAATGATGTTTCCTGTCATAAAAAATCAAAATTTGTTCATGTTCTTAAATGATTTGATGTATTTTCTTGCATTTTGCTCCTAAAATAATGGCAGGAACTAGCTGTCATTGTGGCGAGAGGGAGAGACAATACAATTTCATGCTATCCAGTAGTTGAAACTATTCACAGGTAACATCCTCAACAGGTACATGTTATTAACATGGAGTATTGAAAAGAAAAAAAAAAATCAAATTCAAAACTTAGATTCTAGTAAAATTAATTGGTAATGTACCATTTCAGCTTCCTTATACATCTGCTTAAGGATTTATTTTTTGTTGTAGGGACAACATATGTCACATAGTTAAGGCTCCAGCAAATGTAAAATGGAAGATTAGGGAGCGAGCCACTGAAGTTGCGTTCAATGCTGTTAAATCTTTAGAAGGTGCTGGTGTATTTGCCGTTGAGTTGTTCTTGACTGAGGATGGACAGGTTGTGGATTTATTTCTTCATCAACTGTGGACTTGTCTCATTATTTTATTATTTTAGAATTCTACATTACCTTCCTTATACCAATAAATTTTTACGCTCCCATAAATGCATTATGTTGTTTGTTAACCCAACCAATGACATCGATTGTGCTTGTGTTTCTCGACAGATTTTATTAAATGAAGTCGCACCTAGACCTCACAATAGTGGGCACCACACTATTGAATCTTGCTACACCTCACAATATGAGCAACATTTGCGAGCTGTTGTTGGTCTTCCTCTTGGTGATCCATCAATGAAAACTCCAGCAGCTATCATGTACAATATATTAGGTGAAGAAGAGGTATTATTAGCATATAAATTTTATCCAATTTCCTTTCCATTTTACCTTCTCTATTGTTAATTTAACAAAGGTTTGGTTTTCTCCTATCCCCGTAGAAGTGACACTATTATGTTAACTTGGGATTATTTATGTTTCATCATCATCACTAGGTGCATCATAGGAAGGGAGTAGTACAATTATTAATACACTATTTATTATCATTATTATATGCTGAAAATGTTAAAAATAAAGGAATAATAGTTTAGTTAATTTTGTTATATTCATGTTAACATGATAACACAGTAGGCAATTAAACGCTTGTTAGAACGCCAAATTAGATATAAAACCTTCGTGCAAGAACTCAAAGAAAAATGGTCAACTTTTCCCTTTCTTTCCTCTTTTTCTTTTTGTTCATAGTTGGATGATAGTTGTATTCTTAAATGCTATCGAGTGCTTTGAATAAAATCAATCTATGTTGTTGTAACTTGTAACTGTTTAAGACCATATAATCTTGTTAATGATTTTAGGGAGAGCTTGGCTTTCAATTGGCTCATCAATTGATGAAGAGGGCATTGACCATCCCTGGTGCTTCTGTTCATTGGTACGATAAGCCAGGTAAACTTCTGGTTAAGCAACAATTTTAGGTTGCTCAGTTCTCTTTGGTTTGTTGCTGTTTGATAACCTGTTTGGCTAAATATATAACATAATTGTCATGAAAATGTGTCAGAGATGAGAAAACAACGGAAGATGGGCCACATAACAATTGTTGGGCCTTCCCTAAGTAATCTTGAAAGCAATCTTGCAACAATAATTGAAGAGAAAGCATCAGATGACAAGACTGCAGGTTATTGACACAATATTTGTTTCACTCATAGTTTATCTTTGTTGTTATTGATCGTATGCAAATTATGTTACTAGAGTTTTTGTAGTTAAAAGTTTGTTATTCCCACAAGTAATTATATTTTCTTTTGTTTATTGAAATGTAGTTGCTCCACGTGTGGGGATCATAATGGGTTCTGATTCAGATCTGCCTGTTATGAAAAGTGCTTCTGAGATCTTGGAGATGTTTGGTGTGCCTCATGAGGTAAGATTGTTTAAATTTACCCTAGGGTGGGGGTTATCCTGTGTCATGTTGTTTATCCTAACCCAGATGTACACATCAAATTTCAGGTAAGAATAGTTTCAGCACATCGAACTCCAGAACTGATGTTTTCTTATGCCTCGTCTGCTCATGAACGAGGCATACAAGTTATTATTGCCGGTGCTGGTGGTGCAGCTCACTTGCCTGGTAAATTACTTCAATGGTGCTTGGTATAATTTCCGCAAAGATCACCAATCTTATTGACATTAATTGTTGACCAAGCTTTCAAATCTCAGGTATGGTGGCTGCTATGACTCCGTTACCTGTAGTTGGTGTTCCTGTGCGTGGTTCTTCCCTGGATGGAGTTGATTCACTCTTGTCGATTGTCCAGGTACAGTTTTCAGTGAAATATACATATTCGATACTTATTTTGTGTGCTCCACATAATTGCTTTTTCTAGTGAAGATAATATTAAGTATTCTGTTTGTGAATCTGGTATTATTGTTTCTTTTAAGTTTTACTATCAATATTGTTTTGAATCAGGAACCCTTGTGACTGAAGGATTCTATGTCCCTGTCTTTTGTTGGTTGACAAAAGGACTATAAATGAAATTTGTATCACGATTCCTTCTAAAAGTTATATCTATATTTCAAAATGTCTTCCATTATATAGAACTTGGCCTCACTAAGTCAGGAGTCTGGTAGTTTTATGAATGTTAATATTTTGGAAGATATTGTATGTAAATGAAAGATACCTTTCTGTATAATATAAGACAAAAAAATTATCGGTAACTGTTTTCTTTGAAAAGAGTCCATGCCGTGTTTTCAAAAATATTGTGTTTTTAAATGCAGTTTGTGAAAAGCATAAATAGTTTCAAGGATTTGGCTATTGATGAGTTTGGCAATGCCTGATTCCTGAAGTACTTGAGAAATCGTTCTGACATTCAGTTAACCTACATTACGTTACATGCAGTCGTTTCTTACAAATGAATATGATTATTGTGTGTGCAGATGCCAAGAGGTGTCCCAGTTGCCACTGTTGCAATTAACAATGCAACTAATGCTGGGCTGTTGGCAGTAAGGATGTTGGGTGTTGCCGATGATAATCTCTTGTCAAGGTTTGCCCCTCTCATCCTCTATTAATTTGCGATGTTAAATTTGTATCCTTTACAAAAAAGAAATGGAAGAATTATCTTGTTTTTCACTTATGTTGACGTGACATTTACAACGCGCAGGATGAGCCAATATCAAGAGGACCAAAAAGAAAGCGTCTTAAAGAAAGGAGATAGGTTAGAAAAACTTGGTTGGGAATCCTACTTAAATAGTAGTAATTAGTTGAAACCATTAATTTGGCGATTATTTTGGGTCTATCATTTTTGGACATCTACAAAATTTTAGTAGACATTCGATATTGAGGGTGTTTAGACCCCGCGGTATCAACAAGTAGATTGAGAACAGACAAGAAAATGTTATGTAAGCACATGTTACTACTAACATGTAGTAGGGAGAGGAGAAAAACATAGTCTAGCAGAAAATCGTGTCACGTTTAATACCAACAATATGGAAATGTATGTATTCCAGATGTGGGATTGATTTTGTAACGCTTCAAATTTTATAAACTAGTATTTTCTTTATATTATTGATGGTGACTTCTAGGATGAGGGTTCAATTAAGTTTCTCACCGACGAGGCATTAAAATAACACCATCAGATCTAATCAATGGTTTGATTTGATAGAAATTGAAATAAGAACTTCTAGAGATGTTCACACACAACCATGACTCTGTCTTCTCCATAAAGTTATATGCTGCAGCTTTTTAGGGATCAACAAAAATATAAACTGCCAATTCATGCACACCTTCAAAAGCAATTTTATAACAAGTTGGTCAATGGAGAGGCATTATAGAAAGGAAAGAATATTAAAGTTTTGAATTCTCTTTGATGATTACCATTAATGAATTCAAATATATGTACACCAGAGGATGGAACTTATTAGAATGCTATGCATGCTTATTCGTAGCACTTATACATATGCAAGACAACTCCCTTACTGCACCTGGAACTTTAATCTGCATTTTCATTTTAAATATATGCGAGCTATACATTGTTTTAATCTGCACATTCATTATGTAATTTAGCTACAACAGATTAGAAATCGCCCATCCCAGAACTCGTGAGTATTGGTAAGGTTGGATTCGAGCAATGAGACCGTCCATGAAGATAATGAAAGGCATATTAAGAGACAAATCCTATCCTCTACCTGCTTATGAGATTTTCATGTCCTAATAATCCACAGAAACAACTTAAATACTGGGCATCTCCAACCATGACAAACAAACATAATATTATCTTTGAAGAAATTAGGATGATGCAGATTTCGAAATTTGTCCATCATTAGAATTCAGAATAAGAGCTGGTTCATATAAAGAATCAACAAGTTCAGAGTACATTAAGGAAAATAACTCATAATTTCTTTTTAGCAAAATAACTCATCTATGCAACTTTAGTCCACATTTAGGACTTTTGGAACTTTAATGTAAGGCTCTTCATAGCTTGGAACAGAAGCGATGATGGCATCCCTGTCACGAATATACCACTCAATCAGACACCATTAGTTGGTTATCAAAGATTCTCAAAGTTACAAATAATGAATAAACAACTCACCGTTGATCGAATGTTTCAGGAGTATTGTCACGCAAATTGTTTTCCGTATCTGCAGATAACATGAAGAAAAAAAATTAGAAACTAAAACTATAAAGCCAAGCCAACAAGCAAAGGCGATTTCATAAATTAAACGAGACATGTTAGATAGTGCACACAAAATATGACGCTAGAGTTCATAACACAATTAAAAAGAAACCCCGAAGAATTATGCAGGAAACTAGCTAAACTCGCCGCCATACCAATACATGAGATTCCTAGCACACTCCATTAAGGCACAACTGCAACAATGAAGCAGATACAAAAGCCAGACCCAAACCGAGAGCTCAACAACAATAACATCAACGTTTCTCTGTGAATACCGACTAGATACTAACCAAGCATTTTCAATTCACGAATGAAGGTTACACGATCACAACTTACAATATAATTGGATAACATAAGAAGATCATCATCATGAAACTTTTTTTCTTTTTCAAAAGTATGACTCGCATCGAAGTTTATGCAAACAAACATTAGAGAAACTCCAAAGCAAGGATATGAAATAATTGATAAATGAGAGCACCTGCTCTTATGGAGGGCTCAATGCTTTGAAGATCAACACTCTGCAACTGTCCAAACCTATCACACAAGTCAATCAAAATTTGAAGTCACCATTCCTTTAGAAACAAAATATTAATCTTCATAATATCAATCAAATAACCAAAATTTATGAAACCTCATAACAATAAATTATAAAAATAGCCAAATAAAATAAAAGGGGTTTTTTGTTCCACTTACCATCCTATCACCTGCTGAATTTTAGGACCAAATTCTTCAACCTGAAATAAGATAAATCACAATCATTATTTCAATTAGAAAAACAAAAAAAAGGGATATTTATAATAAAAAAAAAAAAAAGAAAGAAAGAAGAAAGAATAACCTCAGTTGGGGTAAGAGAGATATGAGCAGTTTTTGCCAAATGAGAAACATTTGGAGGTTGAAGAGAACAACAATTTGTTGTTTTTGAAGACAACCTTCGAAACTGTTGAATTTTTGGGTTCCACAATGTTGTTAATGGTGTTCCTCTAAAGTACAATACTTTGCTACTCATCTTCAATTTTACAAAACCCTTATCACTCTCAATAACAGAAACTCTATTTTTGCTTTATCAGCATAAAATTTTTTATTTTCAATTTAGTCCCTAAACAAATTCAAAATTCTCGTACAAGTCCTTCTATAAATAGGATAATTTTATTTTTATTTTTATTTTATTTTTTCTTTTTTACTTCCCTTTTTTTGCAAAAGCACGCAGAGAAACTTCATCATCATGTCGCGGCAGAGATCCAAAAGATTCGATCTTCCTCCCGCTCAAGAGGTACCCAAAATCTACGATTCATCAATTTTGTCTCTTCTTAATTCATAATCATAGAAAAAAGTACTCTTTTAAATTAAAGATATGATTTTTATTTTTTATTTTCGATGTAATGGTTTTTTTTTTTGTGACATTTAATGTTGTATTGACTTTTTTTGAGGCATTATGTGTTTTTGTTTGTGGGTTTTTTTTGGGTGAGGTTTTTTATGAAATATGGTGTGAATTGCAGAATGTTGATAAATTGGAGAAAGTTGTGAAAGATGGAAATTATTATGGAGCTCAACAGATGTATAAATCCCTTAGTGCAAGGTTCAAACAATTTCTTGCTCTTATTTATCATCAAGCTTATGATATGTGCTTTATTCTTCAACATAAATCTATATTATTTATCTTTAATGTGAAATTTTTTAAATTGTAAGTAATTAAGTTTTCCATAGTTATTTTCATCCATCTGCAATTGCATAGTTTGATTTGATAGATTAACTCGGAAAAAATTACAAACTAGGGGAAGTAGATTAGTAAAATGTGAACCAATAGTAGTTTATCATTGGCCGTCATGCAGAACGAACAGTTCAAATCAATGCAAAGGATTTAGTGTAGTGTAGAAGAGAATAGATGTACCCTAGATCCTTATAATATTTATATTCTTTTTGGAGCTGGAAAGTGCAATTTCAGGTTATGTAAAGTTTTGAAAATTTTAACCAAGTGATTGGACTCAAGTGGTTAATGAACCCGAGTTCAATTCTTGGTCCGAATTACTAGGGGCCCCTTCCCGTGGGAACCGGAGGGTTAACACAATTTTTTTTTTTGGATATTTTGGTGAATGCTGAGTTTTATGAGGTATTTTCTTATGGACAGAGTTAGAACTTTGGAGTATTTTCTTATGAACCAAGTTTAGAGTTTTAGGAGGAGTGAAGAATGCAGGGTTTTCCGCTGGTCTACAACATATGTTGTTATTTGGTGCTTATAATTGGAGAGTACTATTTAATTAGAGCGTGTTTGTTGAAGTTCTATGAACCTCGGACAAAATATGTGGACATGCTTCAATATTTTGGTTGATAACTGAATCAGAAAATGTTTTTCTGCAGATATGTAGCTGCTGAGAGGTACTCTGAAGCATTAGATCTCTTACATTCAGGAGCATGCCTTCAATTGGCAAATGAGCAGGTTCTACATTTTTCTATTTTGCTGTCTTTCGAGATATACTTTAATCATCTTTATTTCCCGTGGTTGAGAAATTGCTCGATTTTTCATTGTTGCCGGTTGACTTGGTTGCACAAAGCTACTTGCATATACTAGAACGTTATGATAAGAATATATGCAAATAGTTTTAACAGTTGACAAACATCAAAGTTTATGTTGTATCTTCTCTTTATCTAAAGGTTACATGTGGATCGGAGCTTGCTTTATTGTTTGTGGAAACATTAGGAAAAGGGAAAATTCCTTATGACGATGAAACTTTTGGTGCGTTCTTATCCTTCCTTTACCCTTCAATTTTTTATCAGCAGTTTATTTTTTGAGCCGGTGATGCAATGTAAATTATTTTCAGTTTGTCATATAATCAGTTTGGAACACTTGTTTTTATTATATCTTGTTCTTACTCAGTAACTCAATTCCATGGAATTTTTAAACATGCATTTGCATAAATTTCATTCTTGTTATTTAGATTATATAGTATTTAACCACAAAACGTCAATTCCTGTTACTAATTACTGATAAATTTCAATGGCAGATCGTCTCAAAAAAATATATGAAGGATTTCCTCGGGTTCCTCTGCCACAACACCTGTGGGATGTCGATGACATGCAGAAACTTTCGGAAAATATTGGAAGTGCGAAAACGCATGTTGAGGGATGCTCGTCATTCTTAAAGGCTGCTATCAAGTGAGACTTTGCAAAATTTCAAATATACTTTTCTTTTACTAATCCCCTCTCTTTTTCGTGCAAGTTAATGTGAGATGCAGTGTTCAGTTCAAATAAAAGTATCAAACACGTTTAATGTTGTTTTGGCTATAGAAGCTATAAATTATATCTATAATAGAGTATCTATTCTATCATATAAATTATACTTAATTAATAAGTCTCCTTTTTCAACTGGTACGGTGCCTTTCAGGGACGGTCCAGAAACTTTAAGATGTGGGGGCATTAGTGAGAGAAATTTAGATATAAAAATGAGAAATCTTTGTCTAAATTATAATATATAATGCAAAAAATCTAAATAAAATGTCATAATATATTAAAGTATAGATATAACATATTAGAGTGGATTGTCTCCGTGACAATAACTCAGTTGGCAGGAACATTGCATGTAATATGTAGGGATCGGGGTTCAAACCTTGGTACACCCACTTATTCACCTTGAAATGTGAAATTCTAGCCTAGTGGCTACTTGAGAGATAAAAAAGACATATTCTAGATTCAAACCCAAGTTCTACCCGAGATTCTACACTTCTTCGCATTTAAAATGTGTGAATCTAACCACTAGACTACTAGAAGAAAAAAAATGATTCAAAAAGGAGTTCATTGAACGCGATTGTATATTGCCTTAAAAACATACTTTAGTTGTAATATGGTTTGTCAAATTGGTTATGTGTAGTGAAAAATTATCTATTTAACATTTGCTAAGTACATGATTTATTCTACCAGAAAACACTTTGCATCTTAATTTCACTGAAGAACATCTAGCACAAGTAATGTCAAAGTTTATTAGTATAGTATATATTTGATATAGATTGAAATATTAGTGGTGGTACATGCCGTTACACTTATATGAATGGCTCTGTCCCTGGTGACTTTACATTACAATATTAATTATATGAACATATGTCTCGGCATATTTATTCGTGTTCTTTATGTTGTTATCATTTGTTCCTCTTAGCAATATTTCTGGCTTTGCTACTATATATTCAGGTGGTCTGCTGAATTTGGAACATGTAAAACTGGAGCTCCAGAACTGCACATTTTGCTGGCTGAATACATATTTTCTGAAAGTCCTGAGGTGGTACGTTTCATTATATTGCTTCTACGGAATCTTCATTGTTGCTTCTCTTGAATTCATAATATGTATAGATTGAAAAACCTTAAACCTATTATGACCTTTGTTTGTGTAAACAAATGACAATGTGCTTTTTTACAAGCAGGATATGAATAGAGTGACATATCATTTTGTGAGAGGAAATAATCCGAAGAAGTTCGCTACTACACTAGTGAACTTTTTGGGCAAGGTCAGCCTCTTAACTTCCTTATCCTTGTTATTTGGTCCAACTTTACAAATACATTATATTTTTAACGTTTATTATACTATGATTCGTATGTTATGTTACTAGGTGTTTCTTAAACTAAATTTCTGGAATTAACTGTTGCATTCATTTTGTATTTTTGACTTAGTTTAAGGAAGGTTCGCTGATATGCTTTTCAAATATTGTAGTGTTATCCCGGTGAAGATGATCTGGCCATTGCTCGGGCTGTTTTAAGGTAAAAATGTAAAAGCATTTGAGAGCATAATTTTCACTTTGGGATTCCTTGCCTTTATTATACATAATTTGATGTCTTTGACCTGTAATTCTGTGCATGTTTCAACAAGGTTTCAAACTAAGCTATTGCGCATTTCTTGCATGATAGGTATTTATCTTTAGGTAATTTGAGGGATGCAAACATAATAGTGGATGAGATAAAGGCGCAAACTCAATCTGGTGAGGTTGAGTTTCCAAAGACAGACTTGATGCAGTTCATCAATTATCTTTTGCAAACGTGAGTTGACTATATTGTTCAATCGATAAATTGATTAACCTGTGTTCTAATGAAACAGGAAACAGACATTTTTCTCCTGTATTTCATCTATTACCGGATACAATACAAGAACTTTCCTTCACTGATGTGGGGAAGTGCTTTAATTGTGTTAGAAATATACGACTCTGAGAATGAGGAACGGAGACATAAACCATTAATAAACCACTCAATACAAATTAAGAAGCTAAGTGCTCATCATAGTTTGTTGCTGAGAATGAGCAAGAGCGAGAGCAGCTAAGTATATAATGCACCGTCCTATCACACTCAACGCCTTTTTAATTATATTTTTTCTTTGATGCAGGATGGAGAGAGACGCTTTTCCGCTTTTTAATATGTTGAGATCAAATTTCAAGCCATGTATTGAGAGGGAACCTGCCTTCAATGAGGTCAGCTACCTTACCATTCCAAGTTTTATACTTTATACATCCACATAGTTATGGTATATTTGTATGCTTCTATGTAAATTGTGACCATCTTGTGTATAATATTGTGATTATTTTTCTCTTGGCTTGAAAACAAAAAATCAACAAATGTTCTGTATTTAACATGTAAACTATGATTTAGTTGCTAGACGATATTGCGGAGAAGTTTTATGGCGTACAGCGAAGGAATCCCATGGGAATGTTTGGAGATATATTCAAGGTAAGACTATTCTTACAATAGCACACATTTTTGAATGCACAAAAACTCATAATTAATCAAGATTCTATGTTATTGTTATTATGCAGATGATGGGGGGCGAGTAGTGACATTCACGATTGAACAGCAACTTCTACAGAAGATTCCAATAATTTATAGCACCTTTTTTCATAGATAGGGTGCATTCATGCCGCGAACAAAATCGCTGTGTAATTTATTGATAATGTTTATTTTGATGATGAATATGTTATGATTTGTAAATGCTAGTTTCACAATTTTGAAAAGTCTTGTGTTTCAAAATTACTAGATTATGAATGTTACTGACAAAAGAGATTCATAATGCCATCAAATCATTCAACTTATTTTCCAACACAAAGAGTTTACATTCATGTAGTTATGTATTCTGTCATTTATTGTACATAATTTGCAGAATCAGTTGAAATGCTGGAAACTACATAAAGCTCAAATTACTCATCAATTGTGCTTCTTAAAGTTGTGTGTGGTAAAATCAATTGCCTGTACAGAGAATAAAAAAAACCAGATATAAACCACAACAAAACATTCACTAAACCATAAAAAAGAGAAATATAATTCGAAAGGAATTTTTCGGGTGGAAAACTTACATTTGTATTGGTGAGTTCTAGATTGTAAAAGTTCATTGCGTCGGTTGTAAATAGAGGACCAGCATGCCATGTCCCACGGTTAAGCTTAAGAAACTTGGGACCTGAAACCTTAAAAACTTGGACATCCTCAATGGCAGGAGGGACATAAAAATGACCACTGCGCGACTTCACAATCGTCTTGCCTGAGTCATTCTCGATTTCATTTGAATCAACAACAGATGGCTTAGCCACTGCAAGATACCAAACATTACCATCAATGGCGGCGCCGAGGCACTGAGTCACATTTGCATGATGTGAGATACTCGAAAACTTAAGTGGGCAATTTTGAAGATGCATAATATATAACCTACAAAACACAAATTAATTTTTCAATAAGTTATGGCATATGTTGGAGGACTTGGAGTTCAATGTCAAACTCAATTGAAGAATCTAATACCAACTAAATTGAGTTGATGGAATATGTATAGAAAATACAGATTTTAAAGTTTTTTTTTAAAAAAGTTTCTTCAATGGTATATACTTTTTTGCTAGGTTAACGCTGAGATATTATTAGGGTACTTTATAACTCAAAATGTATCTATCATAGCATCAAATATGAAACAAAAAATAGGGTAACTTTGTGCACTCAATATCAAGATAATACAACCCCAATCCAAATAGTGTAAAATTAGTACTCTAGTCTAGTCTCACAATAATTATCACATTTACAAATAATAAATTGTTCTAAAATAAATGTCATTTTCAATATATTTTCTTTTCCAATTATAACCTCAAATTAATATTATGTGTACAACTAAAAAGTCAGTATTTTGTTTCTACCACTAGTTTCGACCCATTTGACAGCTTAATCTGGTTCTGAGTCAGTTTTGGCATTTCAGTCCCCTCTCGATTGGATATGCAGGGAATCAATCTGTGATTCTCCCTACCAAATCCAACGTCAATCACCACCAGATCGCTAACAAGTCAATATATTTAACACAAATAGTGGATTATATTTATGATAAAGTAATGATTAAACTTTAGTATCTTGATAAACAGTTACATCAGATGCAAGTGACGTGAGGTCAAAATCTGAAAATTAGAATTGATAAGAGGCAAAAGGGTAATTTGAGAAAAAGCTGAAAACGTAGATAAGTTGATAAAAATTGAAGGGTGAAATAAAAATGACCTGGGAATTCCTTGAGTGAGGTCAAGTTGAGCATCATGGGGACCAAATCTCTGACTGTCTGGTGTAGGCTCGATAACCTGACCGTAGTCTTTGAAACTTGAAGGAGTTGCTTCGATTGCTTTCACTGTCACCACCTTCACGCTCTCCATTTCCGATAAGATTATTGTCTCGTGCAGCTCGTGCTTCGATTGGTTTCCTTTTTCTTTCTTTTCTTTTTCTTCTTTACATTATTGCCATTAAAATATCTCATTATTGCCATTATTGTCTCCTGCTTCGAATGTAGTAGTTAGTTTGTAAGAATAATGCGGATTTGGATCTTCTCCAATTATTCTCTATGTTTTTTCTCCAATTGTTAATCTAATGGTTCATGAATTAAAGAAAACACTTGAGAAGAGAAAAAAAAATCATTTTCATTTGTGAACCACTAGATTAACAATTGGAGAGAAAACATGAGAGAATAATTTGAGAGGATCCAAATCCGAATATTGCATTATATACATAAGAATGAAATTTTTAGCTGACAAAAAAATAATGCAAATAGACTAAAAATAAATATTTTTTACCTTTATTTTACTATAGTGTATATTATTTTTTTACTTTCTTTTCTCACTTTTTCGGTAAACCGTTTAAAAAATGTTAGAGACTGTCTAAAGTGCTCATGAAATACGGTTCTGAATTTAATGGAAAACAATGAATGACTCAATGGCCCCTAATGTTGCGACATAATCAATGAGGTTGTTCCATATTCACTTTTCAAAAAATGAAGCTACACGTTTTGTTGTTGATGAGTGGCTAAAGGAAACAATGAGAAGGTCGTTAAAAAAGATGTTGTTAATTGCCACTATATGCAAAATTCATTAAGAGATTCAAGGATGTTCTTGGTATGGATGTTGTTGATCAGCACATTAAGTACAAAATGTCAGACTCTGAAGATCGTCTCGATTGTTTATTTAATGCAAATAACTCGAGGAAGAAACACTAGAAGCAAGTGGATACCGGAACACTTTAATTTCCCAAGCTTACCGGAACACAAAGTAAAAAAAAACTATAGTAAAATAAGGGTACAGTAGAAATATTTTAAAATATGTAGAGGTAAAAAGTTAACTGTAGGAGTAGAAAAAAAAAATCGTTACATTAAAGTGTCTGTCCATACTCCATATCACCTTCCAAGATCATTTTAATAGATAAATTTGATTACAACAAAAAAAAGAAACAATTTAGTTATATATTACTCCCTCTGTCTTAAAATATAAGTAAAAATAAATCAAAAAAAATTAATATATCTAATCTAAATTTTACGCCAAATACATCAATTTTTGTTTATATTTTGGGACAAAGAGGGGAAATGCTATAAGACACTCACTCTTTTTCATGAAAGTGCATTACAATTATAAATCCAAAAACTCCACTGTAACTGATTGATTGATTGATTAATTCATTGATTTGTTAATGTATGACTACATTGAATTTACAATTTTGTTCTTGGTTATCGAAGTTGCACAAGCAGCAGGCTGTGTTTGATATATAATGCAGTAAATGGCATTGCCTGAAAAACTTGGATCTGATTATCTTTCATAAAATTGTAGATGATTGTAAGCATGATTAACTACTCTTTGATCAACCTTGGGGATGTGCTAAATTATCTCCAATTTCTTTAACATATGTATATACAATCATATCTGTCATTTGATGGTATATCAATGTGCAGAAACACTTGAAAAGCTGGAAAATACATAAAGCTCAAATTACTCATTGATTGAAAAAACCACTCCATTGTCCTTCTTAAAGTTGTGTGTGGTATGATCAACAACCTGTACGAATAACAAACCATATATAAATCACTACAACATCCACTAAGCTATAAACAAAGAGCATTGCAAATGAATTCAGATGCATGTAAGTTGTAAAACTTCATTGAAAAGGAAAAACAAAAAACTTACATTTGTATTGCTCAGTTCTAGATTGTAAAAATCCATTGTATCAGACTTAAATAGAGGACCAGCATGCCATGTCCCTCGATTAAGCTTGAGAAATTTAGAACCTGAAATCTTGAAAACTTGGACATCCTCAATGGCAGGAGGTGCATAAAAATGACCGCTGCGTGACTGCACCACCGTCTTGCCTGTGTCGTCCTTGATTTCGTTTGAATCAACAATGGATGGTTTAGCCACTCCAAGATACCAAACATTACCACCAATGGACCCGAGGCACTGAGTCACACTTGCATGGTGTGTGATATTAGAAAACTCAAGCGGGCGATTTTCAAGATGCATAATATAGAACCTAACAAATACACATTAATATCAATAAGTTGGAGGACTTGGAACTCAATGTGAAACTAAATTGAAGAATCTAATACCAGCTAAATTGAGCTGATGGAATATATGCAGAGAAAACATATTTTGAAGTCTTTTGCAAAGTTTCTTTCTTTAATTTTCTTAAATTTCTTGTATATATTGTGCATTAATTCTTTGTATATATTCAAGATAATTGCACTTGAATGAAAGACAAATGGACAATAAGCTATGCTGCTAATTTCTTCAATGGATTCCAAATTCCAATATTTCTAGCCTCTCAAATTTGATATAGCCTATGCCTATGAAGCATGGACACAAACACCAGACACAACATGAACATTGATACGTCGACACCAATAATAATTTATAAAAATAACATAATTCAATGTAATCATAAGTGTCGGTGTCCGACACCGACGCGTGTCCGATACTGGGACACGCATAATCCGAGGAGTGTCTGTGTGTCATGGTATAACAACAATAGGAAACCAAAAAAGGGGCAAGTTGGTGCACTTAGTCTCAAGATAATACAACCCAGACAACAAGAAATTACTATAACCAACATAAAATAAAAATAAATAAATTCATCTATATGAACTAAACTAATGATTGCAACTAAAAGTGGAACTGAAAATTTGACCTCAAATTCAAGCTTTACACTTTATAATAATTAATGATGATTTTGCATTATGTATTTGGAATTTTGAATTCATATTTTACGGTAGAGGCAAAAGGGTGTTTGAGAAAAAAGGTTAAAACATTGATAAGTTGATAAAAATTGAAGCTTGAATGAAAACCTGGGAATTCCTTGAGTGAGGTCAAGTTGAGCATCATGGGGACCAAATCCCTGGTGGTCCGGTGAAGGTTCGATGACCTGACCGTAGTCTTTGAAGGTAGACGGAGTTGCTTCGATTGGCTTCACCGTCACCACCTTCACGCTCTCCATTTCCGATCAGATTATTATGCTATCAGTCTATCACAATCTGTTTTCAACAAAATATTTGGGCCACGAGATTGCAATACAATTACAATTTTTTTTTTTTTTTTTTGTCTTAGTTGAAGTGGTAATCCACTAGAAATTAAACTCACGTAACTGTGAGATCTCAATACAAATACAATTCTTTAATTCTGTAATATTTTCTTATTTTTTAGCTTTATATTAATCTCTTAAATTAATAAATATTCCATTTTGATCTCTTAAAATATCTTCATCCGACACTTTTTTTTTTTGAATCGGCTAAATTTTATTAATCGACAATTTCTTAAATAAAAAGTTTAAGAAATTGTTGAAAAATACAAAGAAATGCAAAATGGTGAAAAACACTTTAACCAAACAAATAGTACATCAAACATCACCTTAACTAGTATATTAGCCCGTGCCGTCAAATTATTAAATAGTACAAATAGTACATCAAATTATCTATGTCTTTTTTCATCAAACCATTAACTTTAAATAGTACATCTAACATCACCTTTTTTCATTATATAAGGTTGTCTATGTTTTTTCAATTGTCTATGAGATTGATTGCTTTTAGTTTATTTGAGTATGAAAGTATGATATATGTTTAAACCCAAGACTCTGTAGGGACTTTATCAACAAAAAATAATTGTAAATTATATACTATTTTTTAAATGATTATTAACATATTTTGACCTTGTTCCTATTCTCAAATTTTTTCTTTTCACCGTACCACAAAGAAGCAATCTTCACGCGTGAGCATCAAATGGTAAAACATATGTGTGAATCTCCACTCACATTGATAAATTTATATTTCTAAAAAATTTCGAACGAAGCTTTATGGAAAGTTTAAAATTTGAATTATAAAAAAATAGCATAAATTATAAATAAAAAAAGTTATTTTAGATATCCTATAAATTTAATCGGCCAAATGTAATCTAATGAAAGTGTGATGAGACAAAATATGGAAAACTGTTGTAGTCAAAATTCAAATTTTAATTAGTCAATCTGTATTTCTAATAGTGGGGTGGAAAGTGTTACCTGTTTCCCATTATATACCACCGAGAGATTCTCTCTCCCATCTTCGTTGCAGGACTCTATAAGGGCTCCATCAACAATAAAATAGTTGTTAATTCTATATTATTTTTTTAATGAATATCAATAAAATTCTCGTGCTAAGTTATAACTATCTTCTACATAACTTTTTCATCATGAGGGGATCACTTTTCAGGATCGTGCTAAATAAAATTTTGATTAAGTGATCCCCGTGATAAAATATGGAAATATGGATAACCCCATAGTCGAAATTCAAATTTTAATTAGTCAATATGTATTTTTAATAGTCGGGTGGAAAATGTTCACCGTTTTCCATTCTACACCACTGAAAGATTGTTTCCCTCTCTCTCTCTCCCTCTCTCTCTATTTCTCTCTCCCGTCTCCGTTACATGGCTCTACAGGGGCTTCATCAACAAAAAATAGTTGTTAATTCTATAATTTTTTTTAATGAATATCAATTAAATTTGCGTGCTTAGTTTTCACTATAATCTACTTACACTTTTCATCATGGGGGTCATTTTCTTCGTGCTAGGTAAAATTTTGAATAAGTTTTTCCCATGATAAAATATGAAATATAAAAATAAGGATAACTCCCGCAGTTTGTAATTCAAATTTTAATTTGTCAATATGTATTTTTAACAGTGGAATGGAAAATATTCACCGTTTCTCATTCTCCAAACTGAGAGATTTCTCTCTCTCTCTCTCTCTCTCAAAATCTTCTATTTTGTTTTTGACCCTAATGAACATAATTTTTTCTTCAAAATAAAATAAAATAAAATGTTTTTACGTAAAAAGAAAATATAAGTGTACAAATATGTCATAAGCTATTTTTCGCTTAATGATACCCTTATTTCCCGTTGATGAGGTGTGCCCAGTTTGTCGTAAGGCGTGTCTCGATAAATTTAGGGAGCATGCAGTTCATTGTCGAGAGCTTCCGGGTTTTAAATACAGACATGACCTTGTTCGAGATGTCCTTTTTGATGTTTTTAAGCGTGCAGGAGTATCTGTGAAGAAAGAGGCGCCTGTGAACTTCTTGACTGATCCCCTAGAAGGGAGATCTACATTGAGGCCAGCTGATGTTTTGGTGTACGACTGGGTAGGAGGGAAACATGCATGTGTGGATTTGACTGGAGTTTCTCCCCTCGTGGGATTGACAACTGGAGATTTTACTGTAGGACAGGCGGCCCTCAAAGCTGCTTCAAGTAAAATGGTCAAACATGAGAGAGCGTGTTCTGAAAATCAACATGTGTTTATACCTTTTGCATTTGACACTTTTGATTTTCTAGCACCGGAGACCGTGGATGTTTTAAAAAGAGTTCAAAGAGTCATGCATAGTAATGTGGTGTCTCCTAAGTTTCAAGATGTTGTATTTAAAAGGATTAGTTTTGCCATCCAAAAAGGTTAGCGGCGCAGCTTGTTGCCCGTTTACCTTCCATTAAAGTGTAATTACCTCTATTTATTAATATTACAAAATTGAATAAAGGTATTGAAAAAATTTATTTCATAATAATCTAAGTATGAGTGTTCCTTTATTTTACAAAATTAAAATATTAAAAATGTCTCAAGATAGTGTCGCACAAGTGGTAGATATTTGGGCCCCTTAACCATTTGGTCCTAAGTTCGATCCCTCACCAGTGCGTATGGAGAAACATTTCTTGGGAGAGGTCAACCCCTTAAATGGATCTCAGTTACCTCGAGGGGATTAATCTTTGCAGTTGCGCGTGGATGATACTTTTGGTTTACAAAAAAAATTAAAAAATATATATATTTGAGAGTTTCTTAAAAAATATAATATTTGTGAGAGTTTCAAAAATAATTTTTTTAAAAAAAAGAGTTTCTACAAAAATATATATATTTGAGAGTTTTCACAAAAAAAATAAAATTGAGGGTTTCCAAACAAAAAATATATTTGAAAGAGAGTTTCTAAATACAAAATATTTAAGATGCTCTAATTGGGATAGAAACAAAAAAAAAATAAAAAATAAGGTAGTTTTTCATAAAATATTATAAAAATTCAATTATTGTCGCCGGTGAGATTCGAATAGCATACATTAAGCTAGAAACTCCGCATAAGTATAATATTAGAGAAACTCTAATTGAATGACACCTAAACAATTTATATTGAGAATGCACGAGAGAGCTCCGTGGGAATCTCGAAATGTATATAATAGAGATTCACCCCTAACAATACATCAAATGAAAATCACGCATAACCACCACAGAAGACACCAAATCCAACCCGTAGAGACGCCACTGAACACTGACTTTTGAACTCGAATCAAAAGCGCTCAGCCCATCAGAATCCAAAAGCACCTCCTTGAGTCAAAATTTGGTGGACACCGGTAGAAAAATAACTAGCAGTTAATGCCGACACATTGACTCCTTCCGTTAAAACTTTTTTTAAAAAATAAATAAATTAACTTTTATACAAACTCAAAAATTTCATCATCTTCATCCGTAAATTAATCATCAACAAACTCATAAAAATAAAAAATCAAAACTCCATTAATTCTTTTTCTTTATCTTCTTGATTAACTTCATCGGAACTCTTTAACTTTTCTTCATCTTCATTACCATCTTCATATCAAAAAACTCAAAAAATTAAAAAAATTTGGTACTCCTATTTATTCACCTTATAATATAAAATTTTATTTGCTAAACTATTTGATAAAAATAAAATAAAATTTTTGGTCTTGCACATTCCTTTAAAATAAAAAACATGGATGTTTATATTTCTTTACTATTTTTCAACACGCAGATTTAGTCCTGATTATTTTTAAAAAACTTATAATGTTTAGAACATTATTAAAAAATATTGGATTTCTAGCCACTTATTTATATTTAAGGTGGACTTTTTAGTCTATATGCTACTTGACAAAAATAAATTAAATTTTTTGAACATGAAGTTTGATCAAATGTGAATTTTTTAAAATGTTAAAAGTTCAAAATAAAATTAGTAAAAATTTGGATACAAAAATCAAATTTTAAAATTCATCATCTAATTGATTTGGTATTCATTATTTACAATTTGTCAATTACATCCTTAAATTAGTAAAGTGCTATGTTGGACACTAATCGTTAGTTAAGATTGACGCAAAACTTATTAGGAAGAACTACGGTTCAATTCTTTGGATGTCACCCAAAATTGATCTCTGAATCAGATTAAACTGTGGTGAAAGCCGAATAAAAGAAAAGTGCTATGTTGGGCCTAACTAAGGGTTACTACTTAGTAGCAATGTGCTGCTGACTACTACTAGAATTCGCCACTGTATTTTTGTAACAAATTTTCGAAAAAAGAAAATAGCTATTCGTTCGTCGCCGCCACGTCTCATACCGTTATTCATCGTCGTTTTCGCCGGAAAAAAGAGAAATAAAGGTGCAGCCACAAAAACACACACTTGCCATTGTTAACCTGTGGAATAAAGAGAAAAAAGAGTACCAGACATTTGTAGTGTGTGTACTTATACGGTGGTGACTATAACGGTGCGGTGAAGCAAAGAAGAAGAAGAAGATGATGAACCCAAACATCGGCACCGACGGAAAAGAACATAAACTAATCCAAACCATAACAACAATGCTATTAACCAATCACAATAATCAACCACCCAATCTTCAACCTTTCATCCCTCACATCACTCTTCCACTCATAATCTCAATCCTTTCATTCAAACCACTTCATTCTCATCCCAAAACCCTAATTTCATTCTTCAAATGGTTCCAAACAAACGCACCTTCATCTCTCTCGCATTCCCCTAAACCACTTCTCACTCTCCTCCCTCCACTCCTCTCTCGCCGTCAATTCTCAGCCGCTAAATCAATTCTCCTCGATTTCATTTCCTCCGATCACCCTCATCATACTCTTCATCACCATCTTATTCGCGCCGACCATTCTATCCCGAAACCACTTCTTGATACTTCATTATCTGCTTATGTTCTCTCTCAACAGCCTGAACTCGCTTATCAGATATTTAATAAGATGAAACGGCTTCGTTTTCGACCGAATTTGCTTACTTGTAATACTCTGCTCAATGCTCTTGTTAGGTCTAATTCTTCTCATTCTGTTAATTTGTCAAGACAGGTTTTTAAGGATGCAGTTAAGCTTGGTGTTCAACCTAATATTAATACTTTTAATATTTTGATTTATGGTTATTGTTCTGATAATAATTTCGATGAAGCGTTTCGGTTGATTGATCAAATGGGGGAATATGGTTGTTGTCCTGATAATGTTACTTATAATACTGTTTTGAATGTTTTGTGTAAGAGAAGTCAGTTGAGTAAAGTTAGGGAGTTGTTGCATCAAATGAAGAGTAATGGTCTTGTTCCTAATAGGAATACTTATAATATTTTGGTTCATGGGTATTGTAAGATGAAATGGTTGAAAGAAGCTGCTGAGGTTATTGAATTGATGACTGCGAGCGATATGTTTCCTGATGTTTGGACTTATAATACTATGGTTAGGGGTTTGTGTGATGAGGGTAGGATTGATGAGGCTGTTAAGCTTAGAGATCAGATGGAGAATTTGGGATTGGTTCCTGATGTTGTTACTTATAATACTTTGATTGATGGGTGTTTTGAGCATCGGGGTTCTGCTGCGGCGTTTAAGTTGGTAGATGAAATGAAGTTGAGGGGAGTCAAGGAGAATGCTGTGACTTGTAATATAATGGTTAAGTGGTTTTGTAAGGAAGGTAAGATTGATGAGGCGAGCAATGAAATGGTGAAGATGGTGGAAAGTGGGTTTTCTCCGGATTGTTTTACTTATAACACGGTGATTAATGGTTATTGTAAAGCTGGAAAGATGGGAGAGGCTTTTAAGATGATGGATGAAATGGGAAGGAAGGGATTGAAAACGGATACTTTTACTCTTAACACCATATTGCACACTTTGTGCTTGGAGAAGAAGCTAGATGATGCATACGATTTGATCCTAAATGCAAGGAGGAGAGGTTATATTCTTGATGAGGTAACGTACGGAACTCTAATGATGGGGTATTTCAAGGATGAAAAAGAAGATAGGGCAATGAAGCTTTGGGATGAGATGAAAGAAAAAGGGATTCTTCCCACTATTGTCACTTATAACACTGTAATCAGAGGGTTGTGTCTGTCTGGGAAAACTGATCAAGCTGTAGATAAATTGAACGAGCTTTTAGAGAAGGGTTTGGTCCCCGATGAAGCTACTAGTAACATAATTATTCATGGTTACTGCTGGGAGGGAGCGGTAGAGAAAGCATTTCAGTTCCATAACAAAATGGTAGAGCACTCTTTGAAACCAGATATTTTCACGTGTAATATTCTTCTCCGAGGACTTTGTAGAGAGGGTATGTTGGAGAAAGGTCTTACCCTATTTAACGCATGGGTATCTAAAGGGAAGCCCATTGACATTGTTACCTATAACATTATAATATCCTCGTTTTGCAAAGAAGGCAGACTTGAGGATGCTTTTGACCTTATGACTGAAATGAAGGGGAAAAATTTAGAGCCTGACCGGTATACCTATAATGCTATTGTGAGTGGGCTTACTAATGCTGGTAGAACCGAGGAAGCAGAGAAATTTGTGTCGGAACTTGCAGAGAAAGGGCAAGATGTGATAACTCCAAACATTTCTCCAGAGGTTGGTACAAGTGATATGATGTACTCAGAGCAAATAAGTAGTTTGTGTACTCAGAGGAAGTACAAAGAAGCAATGAAACTGTTTCAACAGGCAGAGCAGAAAGGAGTTAGTTTAAGTAAATATACATATATCAAGCTGATGGATGGACTTTTGAAGAGGCGAAAAAGCATATCAAAGGCTGCTAGATAAGATTGGCACAATAATTGTCTCGGTACGTATTTTGGCATTTGAATTTATGTTGTATCATGACGTAAAGGCAATGTTGTGATAGCACCAATGATGTAATGCAAGTTTCCATTTTCCAATATAATAGTAGTATATAGTTAGTTTTTTTTCAGCTATGTTGACTATTTAGCCTTTTGCCTCCATATGCATTTGTGTTATTTTGTTGGTTTCTAGAATTAACTATCGTTATAATATATAAGTTAAGTTTTCTGCTGTTCGCTGAAAGAATTTTACTGTTGTTGCATTCCTGCTCGCTGCTGGACTTGTTTTCCTCTGTTGCTATGCTGTTTGTTGACCTGTTCAGTGTTCTGTAGCTACAGTGGTGTAGTGAAGAGATATAGTTGTTGGTCTTTATTTACCTGGATGTATGTTTAGGAGTATCTCTTTTTATTTTGTACAATTGAATTGGAGTTTTTCATAGTTTTTTGGTATAGGAGTAGGAGTTGTTCTTAGTGTGGTGCTCTTTGGTTTTATTTTTTCCTTGTTGCCTTTTGTAGGCAATCTATGTACTTTTTAACAACTAAGGTATTTCTTGTGCCTTCAGTTGTGTAGTAATTCTTATTAAATTGGCTGTTAAAAATATTATTTATCAGGACTTTTTGTGCATGTTCGGAGTATAAAATTCTGCAACATAAGTAGAGATTCTAATATGGTCAGGCTATATATCACATCAGCGTTCACTTGAAAATTGTTGATTCAGTCCTAGATTTATTTGTACTACTAAGACTAAGGTGCTTGTACTGAACTTTAATAGAGATTGGAGTGTGTATAAGCTTGACTGGCTGATCAAACAAAGCTGGACTATTTTTGTTCAAAACACTGAAGTAAATCATACTGCAACATGTGTTGTGTTCTTTATCCTCAATCTTCCATTTGCTTATCCATGTGTGATTTTTGCTTGTTATTGATGATAGATTAGGTATTTTATAGAAATTTGGTGTTCAGAATCTTTTTGATTGTTATTTCAGCTCTCGCTCGCAACTCTCATCCCAAAGCACTCGATCTGCAACGCTCGCAACTCTCGCCTCTCGTCCTCTCCTGCGTGGATATTCAACTCGGGTATTCTTCATCCTTCTTTATGAACAAGTTCTTTCTAATTCAGTGAAGCATATATTCTGCGTAGGTTGTTATTTTACTATGGTAATTGAGTTTTATACATATTTTACTTGTCTATAGGTGAACTTACCTGATTAATCGATGTATGCATGTAGTTGTTATTGTGGTACCGATTGAACTTCATTGTTGAAGTTCTTTAATTCTTCTCTTGTTAGAATTGAGTTTTTTCCCTTTCTTCATGTTGGAATTCATAGCAGTCAATGTTGTTGAGAGTCGTTTGAAATGAGGTTTTTGTGATTATTGTGCTTGATATTGCTCCTTATTGTTAAGTTGTGGCTCCAATTGTTATAGAATTCTTTAGTCAAACATTTACCATGCTGTAGGCTTCTTTACCATTTGATTTTACCTTTTGTTTGTTTATGGACCGTGTATCTTGAAAATTTATTCCACATATTTTATGATCCTAAGGTTCTAGGCCTCCTCACAAACCGTATATATGAGAGAGAATGCATTTGCAAGGGCTTGTCTCACTACTAGAATGTTGAATCAAACTCTATTGATGCCCAGTTGCTTCTTATCAGTTTTTTATATGTTTGTTAAACTTATAGGTTAAGATAATATATGGGTTCTATGGTTATAGTTTCAACTGTAATTATTTGTTGTACATGTAGAGCTAAGGCTGCTTCCTGGTGTTTGATTTTCTCTTTATTTATACTAGTATACTTTGACATACATATGTAGTGTCTAATAGAAACTTGCCTTTTGGTTTTTGTGTTTCCCTAAATGTTGTGTTTTGCATAGTTGTGCACTTGTGCTTCTCAACACTCATTTTTTTTTGTTTTTTGAGGTTTGCTCCTCTGAGTAGATAGGAAAATTGGTTTATTAACAATTAACCTTCTGATGTGAAGTTTTTTGCTTAATTAATTGCTTTTATAATGTTGGTTCTGATGTGTGTCAAATGATAGATTCATTTTCTCTTGTGTTTTTGAGGGGATAGGAATAATGGAAATAAAGTAAAAGAATCAGGTGTATGATTATACCTAGTTTTTGATTGAGGAGTAGGAGTGAAAATTGGCGAAGAAATGTAATAGACACAATGCTAGTGGTGGGGGTTAATTGTAGTTATTAAAATTGCTAAAGTGCTCTATTTTGAAAAGAAGTTACCAAGGCAAATAGTATTGCATCTCAACACAGAAATGCCTTAGAAAAGAATATTATACTGTAATTGTTACTCCTCAAAGTCTTAAAGAGCACTTTTCTACTATTGAGAAGCACGGCAATATTAAGTTTGCAGCTCATAACTATAGAACAAGATACAATTTCAAGACCAAACTATTATTAAGTAACAGAAACTGTATAAAAATATCAGAGCAAATTAAGTAGTTAGTTTCCTTTTATGTTGGAGAGCTTCATTTACTGATTGAAGTTGATTTCCTTATCCTAAATGAAATTTACCTTCAAATCTAAGTTAATTGTTGCTTTTCCCTTTCCTAATCTTGGTGTCACCATTTTACATCATCTCATATTCTTGTTACTTTCTATATATACAGGTTTGATTGTGACTGAAAAAATATTGAAGCATTTGTTGGATAAAAAACAGTTATCCAGGTAATTTCAAATGTAATAGCCATATGTTGTTATTTTTGGGTGGCCTTGGCCATAAATGTTCTGGATTGAAGTAGTTTTCTTATTGTTTTTTAAATGTAGTTGATTGACTACGTTACATTAAGGATTTCATCCTTTCCCAAAAAAACCTATAGGATGTAGGAAATGAAATAGCAAAAAAATGGTATTTTCCTTTCTGTCCCTTAAAAATTTTACTTCTTTTGCTGAGACAAAAAATGTGAAGCTTAATAACCACAAAATCCAAGTGTTCATTTGAGGAAAGTTCCAATGACATTCACTTAAGACTTAAGAGTCATTTGAAATTTGAACTATGATGTGAGTTTCATGTGCATCTTACACAAATGAAACTCCCACCAAGGAATGACAGTTATCACCCTTAATCTAGTGGCTTAAAATCCACAGATGAATTGCTTTATGATCATGGTCGTGGTCCATGTACATGTGGGACTTGTTCTAAATTGTGTTGATGAAGGTCTTGATCTCATGATGCTGTTTGAGTTATATGTTAAGAATCAAATGCTTTATTTCTGTACCTTTTTTTAGTTACTGCATGAGTATTTTGAGCCTAACCATCTAATTTGTTGTCAAAATTTGTGTTAAAATATCATTTCTCTAATTAGTAATTCTTACAAATTTGGTAATTATGTACTAGTTACTAAACCCAATTGACCCTGAATATGCACCCTCCTTTTCAAACCTTATCTTTGATATTGTCAATCCATGTAACCTTGGTGAACTCGAGTTTAATAGCTATACTACATAGTGCTTATATGGTTGATAATGCTGCTGATTACTTGTTTCTTGTGTATTTTTCTACACCATATATCTACAGTTCCTACATGTATAGAGGATAGAGATAGGTCTGGAGATGCTAAGGGCCCATTTGTTATAGATTAAAAAAAGTGGTTTTTACTTTGTATTAGGAGAATTTTGTATCATGAAGAAAAATGAACACCCAAGCTCTTCCCTCCCAAAACCCTTCATTCCTTCCACTTTATCCATTTGTTTTGAAGCTCTCTTGTGCTAAACTCTCAAACAGACCCTTAAAGAAGAATTCAGTTGGGATAATGAGTAGTCTCCAGAGGATGACCTAAAATGATAGGGGAGGTGCTAGGGATATTTTGAATGGAGGGTGTGTGCGCATATTGGGTATGGGTTAAGATACTTTATAATACTTGCTATTTTAAGGGGGGAAAGGGATGGATGGTGTATGCGCATATTGGGTGGGGGTTAAGATACTTTATATAATACTTACTATTTTAAGGGAAAGAGGGTGCGGTTGTCAAGAGATAGAGATGGGGTCCATGGCCTCCAGTAGAATAGCCCAAGTTGTTTTTTTTAATTAATTTTTCCTCTTCTCTTTTGGTGAAAGTTCTAACTGCTCATGATGAATGGGCTAACATAGTCATTTACGGTTTACCCCCTAAATTTGGAAATTTACAAAGATCTATAGAAGCCCATAAATTTATAAAATGTGAGCGGAACAGTATCGCGGAACAGTATCTTGAAAATAAAGAATAATCTATACCTATATTTAGAGAAGATATCAAATTTTGGTGTAGTTTTTTCCTTTCAATTTTACACTATATTTTTTAGATAAGCTTTTACTCTTCATTAATTTATTTATGTTTTTTTTGCTAGAATCTTTATTAGTTTATTTAAACTATTATATTTATAATTTTATTATTCTTTATCCAACAAAATTTCTATACACATAAATTGACATAAAAAAAAAATGTTGATATCAAATTTGGTGTAACATTTTTTCTTCTAGTTATAGCATTTATTTAAAGTATTTCATTTGTAATTTTATCCTTATTTATTCGGTGAAACAAGAGGTCTTTTTAAATAATCATATAAAACTTTGCAACTTGAATGGTTTTAAGAAAAGGGACAAATAGACACTAATGTGACCATTAACATGCCATTAGTAATAATAATTAACAAAGGTGAATTAAAATGTTGTGTGTAATTTCTTCAACTATTACTATGTTTTTCAATTTTTGAATTCAAATTGTTGATTAACGGTCATTTGGGTGCAATATTCACACATCATTTTCCTCGAATCTTAACAGGGTGAGCAATGGAAAGTGTATTAGAGATGCTTCGGGGCACTTTGTGCTCGCCAAAACCCAATCATTCCTCCTTGCATTGAGATGGACTCAAGATTAGTGGATTGTGAAATGGACTCAAAATAGATTGTTGATAGTTTGAAGAGAAAAAAGATAAATGTCATTGAATTTGATGATATTATTAATAATTGTAGACGTTTTTTTATACACATTTTAGAAACTTTCGTGTTGAGTTTGTTATGAGACAAACCAATGAAATTATTCGTGCTCTTATTGTAAGTTGTAAGAATAACCACACGTCTTACTAATTTCCATATTTTTATTAATATTCTAATATGTATTTGATCAATTATTATGAGTGAAATGCTATAAGCATATTTTGTTCTTCCAAAACATAAGATTCCAGGAGTCACAACAAAACGTATCATGTGATTGCTTTTTGAAGTAAATATCATTATTCTCTTGTGAGAAAACTTGTTTGTCTGTTGTTAAATGGAGCTATATATATGGGCAAAATGGTAGCTAAGACGTGATATTGTTGCATGTATGATGAAACCATAAAGTGCTACTGCTAATATAGTAAGGAAAATGCTATTTAACAATAATTTTTTGATGCAAGAAAAAGAAGAATCTTAGGTGGCAATATTTAATTGGTCAAATTATAATCACACACTCTCTCTCATATATGGTTAGCCAAGTTTTAATTGTTCAAATTTTCTAGGAAAATGCTTAAAGGCACGACAGCTGCTATCGTCACATGCGCACGACTAATTACTTTCATTTTTTATATAGTTACTTCCTCCTATTAATTATGATCATTCCATCTTAATTTTATCAAATAACCATTTTGCTTGTGGTATAGATCGTATTAGTAGAAAAAACTTATACTATAGTTGTGTTGTGATCCATTCCCTTTTTATTTTAAATTTTATATAAAAAAACTTAATTTAATATTTGGTCCTTATGTTTATTTTAGGTTTCAATTTGACCTCTTATATTTTAAAAGTTTCAATTTGGTTTCTTATGTTTCCACCATTTGCATAAGTTGCTCTTTTCCGCCAGTTTTGATGTTTTCACCGTTTCAATTGGACACCTAATTGAACATATGTTCAAGTGTCCAGGTGCCCACGTGTCTACCCACATATGCAAACGGTCTGCAACATGTGACAAAACTGACGCAAATGACCAAATTGAAACTTAAAATAAATATAAGGGACCAAATTGAAACTTTTAAAACATAAAGAATCAAGTTAAAACCTAAAATAAACATAAAAGACTAAATGTTGAATTAAGCCTAAAAAAATTACAAGATAAGTATTTATCACTAATAAAAAAAATAAAAATACTTATTTCGATCCCTTACAAATTTTTTACGGAACAATTCAGTCCTTAACAAAAGTAAAACTCAAGTTAGTCCTTGACATTTTCATATTGACCAGAAATTAGTCTGTTAGTTATAACAAATCGAGAACCATTTTGTCTCCGGCATAAAAATGTCATAGAATAATTTAAGTTTTATTTTTGCCAAGGACTAAATTGATCCGTCAAAATTTTTTGAGGGATCAAAATGGATATTCACTCTTAATTTTTATAAGTACCAAAAATATATTTATTTATTTTTTGTACACAGTCGACAAAATGATAAAGTCATTATAAATTCATACACACAAGTGAGAGAGTCAGGACTTGAATCCCGAACATCTCACTTATCATTCTTAAGAGTAAAAAATTTAGTCATTAGACAACATAAAAAAATAAAAAACTTAGATAAAATGTCCTAAATCACCACTAATATTTGAAATGCAAATGCATTTTAGTTTTTTATTTTATGTGGAGTAAACTTTTGTTTGATGAACAAAAGACTTAAAAGTTAAAATCAACAAACATTAATGGATTTTGTCCAAAAACAAACATTAATGGAAGTCGTGCAATTCCGATGACATGTTAGTCGTACCATATAGCATTACTAAATTTTCTAATTTTATAGATTCTTCTCTTACTTACATCAATATTTCTTGCTAAATAGCATTGCTCATATAGTACATGTGCATGTGTAGACCTAATTTTAGTTCTAAGCACAGTTCATTTTAAGAAGAAAAAAAAAAGGTTCTAAGCAAACACAATTTAAATTTTATTTATGATCCACACATTCACATTCCGATGGCGAAGCACGAAAGGTAGAAAAACATACGCAATAGGTCCAAAATTTGTTATTCCAATGCCTACTACCACATAATGGAAGGAGATCTAGATAATTAGCATTAATTTAGCAAGAACATTTTTATTTTTATTTAGCATGAACATTTATTTATCGGTAAACACTCTGGTATCTGAAGTTTAGTTGAGTACTAGTATTTCTAGATAAAATTTATATTAACATAAATTCAAATTTTAAATAAATTTAGGCCCTGTTTGGTAAATCAAATAAGCTAGTTTATAGCTTATAGCTCTTAACTTATAAGCTAAAAGCTCTGTTTGGTAACAATTTTTAAAAAAGAGCTTATAGCTTATTTTACTAGCTTATAGCTTATTTTTCACACGTTATTATTTCAAGTAGCTTATGGGCTTATAGCTTATTATCTTTTCTTACAATTTTACCCCTATCATCTTACTTGAAAAAAATTAAATATTAATTAAATATCTCCTTTTTATGTCATTTCATATTTATAAGTTAGTCCAACCGCTAATTGTACCAAACACTACAAATTCAATCAACTTACTTATCCGCTATAAGCTAAAAGCTAACTTATAAGCTATCCGCTATAAGCTAGCTTATCAGCTATCCGCTATTTTTTACCAAACAGAACTTTAGTCTACAATGTACAAGTACTCAACGAAACACCAAAATACCTAAGAATTTAGGTTATTTGTTTATTGATGAACATTCCTGTACCTTAAAATTTTGTTAGATATTTATTATCATTCTATCATTTAATGAGTTGTATTTTTTATATTTAATTTTTTAAATTAATTTTGTTTACATAATATTGGTCCCAACTTCTGAATTTAGTATTTTAATTTCTCATATTAAATTTTTGTTTTTGTTATTTCTTAAATTCAAGGTGAAGTTTATTAAGCGTCAAACAAATATGATTGCTCACATTCTAGTTACGACCTATTCTAAAACTAGTCGTTGTTTTTTTTTATTTGATTATTCTTTATAATAATAATTATATGATTAATGAAATGAGTTAAGTTTGTTATTTTCAAAAAAAATAATCTAAACTCTCGAGTTAGCAATGCGTTTCCAAGATATATATATATATATATATATATATATATTGTCCACTTTGGGAGTTGTGCAAGTCCTCTCGGTTTTGTCCTACATAAAAAATATGTAAAAAGCGTTTCGTTGAATTAACAAATGTGAATATTACATATGAGACTGTTTATTATAGTTTTTTTTTAGAAAAAAATTATTATTTTTTTATAAAAATAATCACTTTTAACCTCGACCCTCGTATGTGGAACATTAAGATGTACCGAAACAATTATATTTTCAAAGAAAACAGATTGGGTGTGATTTGATTTCACAGCCAAGTTATGCTACACTTGCTACACGACCATATAACCTTTTTTATGCTTTTTTGATTCTTTATAACTCTAAAATTTCCCTTATTTATGCAAGGACGCTGCATTTGGAATCTTAACTTTCTTGCCCTTTATGATATATATACCTAAGTGTTTTATTTTATTTTATTTGATGTGACAAATATTAGTTATTAAGAGCTAGCATCTTCATAATACAACTTAATTGTTAAAGTCCTTGGCATCCAAAAAGATAGACTTTGTTTATTTTTTTAAAAAAAAAAATATTTGTCTTAATGATTTTTATTACAGAGAAAAAGGTGAATTAATTTGGTTCTTGATGATGTTTGGTAAGCTTTAATGAGAAAAGTGGTTAATATTTATGTACGATGCCTCTTTTAGAGGTTCAAATTACTATTTTTTGATTCCCTTAGAATATTATTTTTGGACCCAGAAATCTAACACAAATCTTGAATCATTTTGATTCTCGAAGCAATCACAAACCCAGAATATTGGGCTTTCTAGCTAGTAAATTTATATAAACTTTAACCCTCTTTTTATAACCATCAATGATTTAGGTTCACTTCCTTTGCAAGAAATAATAAAAGGTACTTAATGAATTGTCGGCAATCATTTTGTAAAATTGTGGTTGAAATTAGACATATATATGTCTCTCTTTGGTTTATTATGATGAGATAAACCTTGAGACACACTTTGTTTATACGTACTATACTATCTTCTTTTGTGAATCTTTGTGTACTATATAGGGAAGGGAAGGGACACTTAAAGTTTGAGGACAAAATATAATTTGGGAATCTCATGCTTCACATTATCTTAAAGAAATTTGCCTAATTGGGAAATGATCATAACTAGCTAACAATACAATGTATGTGCCTTGCTTTATATCATTTATCTTAAGATATTATCTGTTTTTTTTATACTTTTGATATAACTTTTTCTATAACCATATCATAGGTAGAAATAAAAATTGTATATCCTCATTTAATAATGATTCATATCTCTATTTAAAAATTATGTTAGACACAAAAGGTGAATTTTTCATTCCCAAACAAATTTTCTCTTGTCAAAAAAAAAATTAAAAAAGTCTCTTTATGTATAAAAATGGAAGATTGAACCTCTAATCATATGTATACTTAATTAAAGTGTCAATGTTCACTATTATCCGGAGCAACTGCATATCAATTTTGATATAACTATTTTACAAGAAGAAAGCCAAAGTATGTTATAAATCACTTTCAAAGCATAAGAAATACTAAAAAAATAATGAATGATAATGATATTGCATTTTCAATACCATATTATTTTAATTTTTTTAGATAGAACACATACAAAACAAACTAAATGACACACTTAGCATATCATGTACGAAATTTGATATAAAGTTTTGTTTGTTGTGACATTCTACAATAGAATTAAAAATTAATATATTAATAAAAATACATAAATTTGTGCATAAAACATATTAATTAAATGATTTACTGTAAAAAAGTTAATTAATTAATGATTTATTAATCAATAGTTGAAATTTATTTCACAGAAGTGAATTGTTCAATTTAAAATATCTAAATCCAATAAATAAATAATATAATTGTTGCTACAATTTTAAAAGAAAAAATACAACTGGTACTTCCATTTCATTTATTAAGGTCCTATTTGGAATAGTTTCTTTGAAATTTTCAAAAATTAAAATTAATTTTTGTTTTGAGCTTTAAAATTTCAAACATAAGAATAATATTCGTCATAAAGATAACCTAAACAATTTATAGCACTCGGTTTGAAATATTACAAATATATAAGTAATGAATTTATTTGATATATAGTAATTTTAATTATAATAGTTGAAAGTGGTAGTTCTCGACACATGTCTATCAGAGTGGTGACCAATGGTTCTCAAAAGTGGTGTGGTTGTGGCGGTGGTCAGAGTGATTGTAGTCAACGGTGGTGGATGTAGTGGTGGTTTTCAATGGTCATATTGGTTTGGAGTCATGATTGGTGGTTGAGTGGTGATCGGTATTGGTCGAAGTGGTAGTCGATGGTGGTCAAATTGGTGATTAACGGTGGATGATGTGGTGATTGATAGTCAGAGTGATGGTTGACGGTGGTCGAAAGTGGTGAATGATGGTGGTCAAAGTGGTGATCATATTGGAAATCAAATGTGGATAAAGAGGAGATCAAATGTGATCATATAATAGGGATTAGCGGTAGTCGGAGTAGTGGTTGACGATGGTCTAACTGATGGTTAAAATGGTGATTAAAATTCTAAAACTTAATTATTATTTTTTAAAAAAATTAGTTGAAAATTATTTTGTAATTAAATAAAAAATCAACACAATTCCACTTTAGCCAAACATATTTTGATTTTGAAATCCCCTTTCAAATTAAAAACCAAAAACTCACTATACCATCCCAAACTAGGCCTAAACTTACTCATTAATGTTTACAAATAGATAGTCACACTAATGATAAGAGTTTAACATTATAATCTAGTAAAAATATTCTTCATTGCCAATTTTTTTTGTCTTTCACCACCAGTTTAATTTGATTCGGGGATCAGTTCTTGTAGCAAGTGGTTTCAGCCCCCTTCCGATTAAAGTTGCGAGGGATCGAACCGTGATCCTCCCTACCAAGTTCAGGACCAATCACCACTAAACCAATTAACTAACTATTGGTATCTTTATTGCCACTTTAATTAATTATATAATTTTAAAATATAATATGAATGATGTCTTTGATTATTACTTGCACAATGACATTATGTTAGATTCTGCCTTCTACCCCACTGCAAGCTTTATTACCATGATATTTTGATCTTATCATTTTTCATGTGGTCAGGGAGAGATTGTCAATCAGAACAACATGCACTATCTCAACCAAGAGAATCTAGAGTTTGTCAAACTAGGGACACCAACACCAACCTTTATTTGTTTTAGTTGCCAAATTACTCCCACTTTCAAGTCCTTTCTCACAAAGCTTTCTAAATAATTTTAAAGTGTTCATAAGTGTCTCCAATATGCTCTAACATTTAAACCCTACCTTTCAGCTCATATATCCAATTCCAATTCCTTTGCTTGCAAAACAGCACTAGTTAATATTCCCTCAAGCATATATATATATATAAATATAATCTTAGTTTTTATTTTAATTTTTAATATTCATTTTAAGGTACAATGTCTTATTATTTGACCTGGTGCTGAAAACATGAAAATTCCAATCATTTTTCTACTTTAAACAAGGTGAATCTTTTTATCAAGAGTTCTACATTAATCATAGTTGAGACTATAGAAGTCATGACATCACTATCATTATAGTAAGAAAAAAACAAATAATGATAATGATTAATCATGTGAGTAAAATATATAACTCAATAATGAAAGAATTTAATTACTAAAGTTGCATGTTTATAATTAAAAGCTGCCATATATGCAGTGGTCACAAGCTGCAATTTATGTGCTTAATACTTTATTGTAGTGTGTCCTTGTTCTCTAAAAGAGTGATAAAGATGGAACTTTCTTTCTTCATAGACTTTTTGGAGAAACATGCAATATATATGTATGTGGATGAAAAGAAACATCTGGTATGAAAATAGAAAGAGATAATGGCAACATGCATGAGATGTCATCCTCATATGAACAACTATGGTAGTTGATCGGTTGAAATGGGGCAGGAAAGTTGTACTATGATGTTTACATAAGTGCTATCCAACCATATTCTAGCTGAAATGCTACATATATAGTACATTGTCCCAACTTCCAAGTATTTTCCACATAATATCACAATCTAAGTGTATGTTTGGTTATGCGGTGAAGAAAATTGATTTTGATAGAATTGATTCTGTAAAATTGATTCTGACCAAAATTTATTTTAAGTTAAAGTGATTTATGTTTGGATATATTCATGTAAAAGTGAGTTGAACAAAGAATTTTAGTATAAAAATCAATTCTAGAATCAGAAGCTACGATTTCTAGCTTCAAGTAGAATCAATTCTGGAGGCAGAATCAATTCTAATTTTGAGAAACGAAACAAGTCAGAATCAATTCTACACGTCCAGAATCAATTCTTACAACCAAACGCACACTAAGAGAGTTTATAATTATGAGGTAACATGGTATGGAATGAATATCATTAGTTGCATGTATTTGTAATTATCATTTCTAGTAATAATTTAAGTGGAAATTGTATTTGTTTTGCTTGAGAAATCTACAATTGCATACAAATTTTTTTGTTTGTTTTTGTGTCTATGCTATCATATTATGATAAACGAGAGACAGTCGGCCTGTTTAAATCTCCATATATGCATGTTGGACTATCAATGAAAAATGACGTCATTCAATGGATTTATTGAACTAATTGAATTCCATTTTGGACATCTTTTAGGCCTAAAAATTAGGAATTTATTTTTTAAAAAGTAACCGGGTGACATGGTTAATTATTTTAATCGTTTGATCTCAAATCAATAACAAAAAAACAAATAGACAAATGTTATTATATTATTTACATAATATTTTCTTCTTTATTAGATTTTAAACATGGGTTATATTATCAACAATAGAAAAAAATTGAACCTTGATCATTTAACTTCTTTTAACTTTAATTCAAACAAGTTGATTTGCCCATCTCAATCTATGTCGGAAAAGTTCTCATCCCACCCCTCAAAATTTCTTTTTCACATTTTTCGAACTTTTTTTAGTATAAATTTTACTGAAGTTTGCACTAAATTTTTTTTCGGAACGTGCTATTCCTATTGTTCATTAGTCACAACTTAACTGGAAATTATACCAAAATTGTTAGATCAAACAATTTTATCCGAATTTGAATTTGGGACCTAGTAATCATGTGTGTGTGAGTTTCAGAGATAGTGATCAACTGATTATCATATCGTCTATGAAAAAGAAAAAAATTTATGAGCAAAAAAAAAAGAAAAAAATTAAAGGAGCTGCATCCATAAATGGATAATGGTGTTTTACAATAATTTGATTAATTATATCCTGATCAGGTATATAAAGATCACTAATCAATAATTTCTCATCTGATTTGGGCCATGTCTCTAGACTAATTTGATTCAAATTTACTCCAAACTTTACAACCACATCCTTTATTAATTTTAAAAAATCTTTGATTTGTTCCCTAGTGACTTTGCCTTTTATTTGTAGAAATTTTGTTGTAGTGCTATTCTTCATATTTAGAAACATGATCATTAACTAATTAAAGTGTAACTATCTATGAAAAGATGAAGAAAAAATAGTGTGATTATTTTGTGAACAAGTCAAGAAATAAGTCCAACTAAGCAACAACGTGTGGACCTTTTTTTCTCTAAAACCCACAAATATTGGAATCCAGTTTTCTTGCAATAATATTAATGTTAGTCCACTAAAAATGTTTCTAATTCAACTTCAATGGAAAAATGGAATCATAGCACAATGTTTCTTATGAAGGTGACTAAATCAGTTATGGTTGCACCAATAGTTGAACAACACTTAAGGATCATGAGCTGCTTATTATTGTTGTTAATTAAATACGCGTATGATCTTGCTGATTTAATAATTATTTGTTGAATTTGGATCATTTTTAGCAATGATCAATGATAAGGAATATTTTGTTAGTTTGTCTTAATTTATTGTTAATTGTCATTCTGCATGGTACACATGATGTTGAAATGCTACATTAAGTGGTATTGATTTTTTTATTATAATAATTTTTGCTAAATAACACTTTTTTCTAGAACTCTTTTGTCATGTTTTCTATTTTCTTAATCCTATTAAGGTATTGTTGTAGAAGATTTAGCATGTAGTATTTGACATTTGGGGCATATAATTTTCTAACTAGATTTGTTCAATTTTTTTTCCTTCTAACTAGCTAGGCTTTAATTGACTCGTTAGGAAGCTAGGGAAGTATATAAATTCTTCCAATTTCAGACAAATTTTTCATTTTTTAAAAATGATAAATCTTCCATCTTATAGATCATTGAATTATAGTAGTAAATATAAAATAATATTAAATTTTAAAAAAATGAAAAAAAGTTGATTAAAGGTTGAGATGTGAATGGAGAGAAAAAATTAAAAGGATCAATTTTCACCAACATATGTGCTAGAATGTGTAATCCGTTAGTATGAATTGAGACCTTAAATAATGAGTACTTAAGATTAATGAGGGTTGAGATTGATTATGGTAGTAACAAATTTTCTAACAAATTACATCAAACATTTCAATTTTGTTAATAGTAATTAATTAGTTAATTACATACCATTTATTCGTTTTGCCAGGGTCGGCCCTGGGGGCATAAGCATTTGGGCCAACAGCTCAAGACTCACGTATATACGTGGATCTCAATTTATTTTTTTTGTCTAGTAGCCTAGTGGCTAGATCTTAATTTTTTTATATAGCTATTATATTATAAAATAAATCATATTAACTTCGGTCAATCTAATTTACTTGCAAACAATAAATTAATTACTAGAAGTTTTACAATTTCTTACCGTAGAATACTCTTTCTTCCATTTATGTTTTGCAAACTAATTAATTTCTGTTCGGCAAAACTATCAATTTCAAGTGTTATTGTTATATACTTTTATAGTTTATTACTAATATTATTTTTTCTATTTAACAATGTTTAGTATTATTATTTTTGCTTGATTTCTTTTTAAAAATTATCCGATATTAATGATGATCAACTTCTATTTATGCGTTATTTTTTCACATTTTGTCTAAGTCCTACAAAATAAAATGTACTAGTACGAGACTACATTTTGCTAATGTCTTTAATTCACACTATACCCCTCTAAAAACGTGCACACCACATGACTTGTCTCTATTTCATTTTCCAGTCTTGGTTTTAGTTTTGGGGTGTATAATCGAGTTTTGTAGGGATAAAAAAACTATAATCTAGATGACGTATTTAAAAGTTTGGTATATTGATAAATTCCTCATAAAACAAATTAAGCTTCCATGGTAGATTGAGAATCGTTGACGAATTTCCATATCATTATTTATAGTCCATATTTATATTGCCATAAGGTCAGTAATGATTATTTAGCATACTGTATGTGAAAGCATTCGAGTTTTTATGCGTAAATTTTTAAAATAAATAAATAATAGAGTTTTCTACAAATAAAATAAAGTTTAAGCTTAACTCTATTATACTTTTTCTTACAATTATGTAAATGTAACTTTACGCTCACTATTAATTAGTCAGCATTGGAGTACTATTTTTCTTCTTCGGTAGTTTAGTGATTAGAAATTCACCTTTAAATTGAATAAATAAAAATTCTTGAGTTCGAACTCCGGACTCTGTATTTATAATACAATATCTCTATCAACTAAGTTGAGTTTAATTGTGGTGCACTGACAGTGTAAAATATATTACACCATCAACACATCATAACCATTCATGCCCACTACTTTATAGGTAGTTTTCAATCAAGTCAAATGTTTGTGAACATCGAATGGTTATGATTCACTGTCAGTGTAAAAACTCTTTACACTGACAGTGTATATAAATTAAATCCTTTAGGAAATATGCTTATAAAAACATGTTTTAGAAAATATAAATATAAATATAAAGAAAGAGAGCAAAGTTGATGATTATATTGGAAAAAAAACTAATGATGATGACTAAAATAGTTCCACTTGTTATTTTACTTCTTTAAAATAATTTTTAATGAAACTTAGGTAGTGTTTGTCTAACAGGAGACAGTTTCTTGTCCAGGTATTTAGAAATTGATTAAAATTAATCAATATAGTAATCTAGTTAGTTAGATTGGTGAATTGGTCCCATTTAAATGTACTGCTCACAACTTTTTCACTTTTTTTTTTTCAAATTATTTGAACTTTAGAAGGGGTTGAGGTCGTCCATATGAGGATGACCCCTACATTCACTTGTTTAGTTCATTCTTTTGTCCTTCATAATGCCACAGTTCTGCTTTTGAAAGCTACAACTTAAGACCTTGTCACTAAGAAAAAACAAGTTACCAGTTCAATATTGAAAACTCATTAAAATACCTTCATTATAGATTATACCCTAAATAAAATGGCACATGGATTAGTATCATTCTCAACATTCTTTTAATTATTTCTTGTGTAGTTTATTTACAATGTCAACATAGCGGAGCAGCGGCGGTAAGTGCCCTCCATCTCACAAGTCTCCACAATTCAAAATATTCCCCACTTTCGACCCACTCTTGTTTCTTTGACGTTTTTTTTCCGTTCCTGTGTATCCTCTACAGTTTATGTGGAGACTTCATCATTATAAAAATAAAAATAAAAATAAAAAGTAAAGAGATTTCTATTACTTTCAATTAATTATGGAGGGTAAAAAAATAAAAATTGAATTATAAAACAAGTATATATAAACACCAAGTCATATTATTGTGAGTCTTTTCTCACTGTTTACCCTTGGGAGAATTTTCTCTTCAATCCTCGTCTCAATGGAATTAAAAGCACCATCCGCAGGGTTCCAAATGAGGCAATCCCCACATATAATCCAACTTATAGATTCAGATTAACATATCTACCAATGTATATATTAAAACCAATGTTTTAAAACATCAGATTGAACGACCAATTAACTAGTTGAATTGAGAACTAACTTGTTTGTCAATTAAGTTGGATTGTGTTGGGTCATGAATGGAGTTCGGGAACCATCCACACATTAGACTTATTTAGAGAAATCACACAAGTAAGTTGGACACAACATCTTTACTCTAAATTTTGAGGCATTCTCATTTATAAAATGAGACCAACCTTCATTTTTTCACACAATGTGACACTTCCAATCTCATAAGTGTGTTACAAAAACAGGTTGATCCTAATTACATTGAAGTTTGGTTGAATTATGAACAGGTGGTGCTGCAGTTGGTTCAACTATTGTTAAATCATAACCCTATATCTCAAGGATTCAATATTTAGTCTAGGATTTATAACATCAATTAAAACAAATACTAGGTATACAAATGCAAGTATGTTTGATAAGAAGTCAAGAATTTTGGTAATGAGTCTTTACTCCCTGCAATGTAGGTGTGTTTTGTTTTTCTCCCTTATAATTTTTTTTTTTGTGACTTGCCCCTTGCAATATTGATTTTTTTTTCTAGTTCATTTTTACCCTCCTGCAGGGGAGTAAAAGCCAACATTGCAGGGGGTAAAATGAAATAATGAATTAACTAAAAAAAAAATTCAACATTGCAAAGTGCGAGTCACAAAAAAAAAATTACAGGGAGAAAAAATAAAACTCGCATACATTAGAGGGGTATAAGCCTATTTACTTTTTTTTTGTTTTGTGCCGTTTGTGAGTATAAGTTTTGCACCAATATTAATGACACATAAATATTGATAAATAAAAATGACACATATAAATAATAAGGCATGGTTGAAGTCCATATAAGGAAAAGGTAAAATACCAATAATTAAAAACAAATGATTACACAATTTATCAAATTAAACATCCATATCATCACACTTTTAAAAAATCAATATCGACCCCTCAAAAAAAGAAAATCAACATCGATATATATGCAGTATATCCTTATTGAAGCACGAGTTAAAGGTTTTGATGGGCCAGTTGCAGTAGTTTATATGGAGAGTAGAAACTACGTTTGAGGATGGACCAAACCAATTGTGTGGAAAGACTTATCATGAAGCATAATAATGCCAACAATGAGTGTGGAAGAATAACAACATAATTACTCGCTATTTTTCAAATACTTTCCCTACAAACCCATGTTACAAATTTGTGTATTTTCCAACTTTAGGGGAGAAAAACTTTGGAGGAATATAAAGTTAAAAACGGGTGTGGAAACCATACAAACTAAGAAAAAATTCTTTCAAATGTCACATTCGATCCTTGGAATTTTTCCATTTAATTTGAATTATCAATTTTAGGACTTTGACGATTTTATTATTTGTTTGTGTAACTATTACTTAGTCAAAAATATTAACTATTACATTACATATATTAATTATTGCAAAATCTTATTAAATTTTACTTGACTTAGTTTTAAAATGAACACATCTTATTTTCTTTGTGCTCCTTTACACAAAAATTGGTAAAATTACACATGGGTTGCTTTAAATTGACTTTTTTTAGATTGGTCTTTTAAAATTTCGTTTTTTCATATCGATCATTTGAGTCTTAAAATATGCACAACCGAATTAATAGTTTTTTAAATTTTTGTTTAGCATCGAAAAGAAACTAAATATTATATACTAGAGTTTTCACATAGCAAAGCAAAACGGTCTCAATGAAATAAAAATTGGTATGTGGAATTCAAAACTGACTACGTGCGAAAACAACAATTTTTTGCTCTCTAGTTTGGGATTTTGATTATGTGCAGTTAGTGACAACGCGCAATTGTACATGTGTCATGGCTTTTGACTGTCCGATCTCACATTAGCTAAATATATGATATTCAACTAAGAGCTGGCTGTCAGAACATTGTGATTAAAGACTAAAACTTCACATTTTATAAAATCAAAATATCACTTTACTCACTACAAGAAAACGTCCTTTTTTTGACGCCCAAAATCCGTCACAAACTAAGAAAATCCGTCACAAAGTCATAATTTTGTGACGACTTTGTGACGGCCTCAATCTGCCAAGAAAACGCTCGTGGAAAAGTTTGTGACGGCCCAGGTCGTCACAAATTAAGTGACGACACTTTGTGACGGCCCAGGTCGTCGCAAAATGTGAAGGGCAACTTTTCTGAACACCACTTAGTGACGGCTTAGGTCGTCACAAAATTTAAATTATTGACGGCCTAGGTCGTCACAAAGTTATGTGTCAGATTTGTCACAAAGTTTTGGCTTATTTTGTGACGGCTTAGGTCGTCACAAAATTCGTCACTAAGTTTTTTTAAAAAATAATTATTTTAATTGTTTTATTAATTATTTTTTAAAAATAAATTAATTAATTATTTAAAAAAAACATAAAAAACGTTTTTTTTTTACATATATTAAAAAATAATATATCATCATTTTTAATTTTGAAAATAATTATTTTAATTGTTTTATTAATTATTTTTCAAAAATAAATTAATTAATTACTTAAAAAAGACATAAAAAACGTTTTTTTTACATATATTAAAAAATAATATATCATTATTTTTAATTTTAAATATATAATAAAACATTTATTAAAAATTCAATAACGAATAAATTAATTTATATACAACAGTAGTGTCTAAATTAATGGTTGGTCACAAAATAAAAACAGCAGTAGTGTCTAAAAAAATAAAAACAGTAGTAGTGTCTAAAAAATAAAAACATATTCTAATTTATACACAAATATTTATTACACTAAATTATATTACTTACTTGGTATGCAGAGTAGTGTCTGACTTCAAGTTTACAAGACTAAACTCCGAATAATACCAACCGATGAATCAACCGTCGAATCAAACAGAATATCTAAGTCAAAATTAACAAAAAAAAAGTTTCAGATATATAAAAATAATTTTGGACGAAATTTTTTTTTTTAAAAAATATAAAATAAAACATTTTTTTTTGGACGAAAATAAATAAAAATAAAAAAAGTTTATGACTTATAAAATAATGCAATTAAACTTAACAAAATAAAATTATACTTACTAGTTATGTCAAGCAATGTCAACATATTCAACTTCCAACAGCAGCAAGATGAACAAAGCTACATTTTCTACATTAAAATTTAAAAGTAACAATTAATATAAATACACAATATCATTCAAATATTAACACAAACAAAAATCAAAGAGGAGAAAACACTTACATTTTAATACTTATCAAAACTTTGAAGAAGAACAAAAATGTAAGAAAAGTGTAGAAGTTTTAGTGAGATGTTGGAGAAATTTGAGTGAGAGTAGAAATTTTAGTAGAGAATGTTGCAAATGAAATGAGAATGCAATGAAGGAAATATATGGAATGCTGCAAAGAGAACATGACCGTTGGAGCTTCATGGGAGAACGCGCGTTTTTTTTTTGACCAACACTTAGTGACGGAAATTTCCGTCACAAAGTGTTTTGCGCTGCCCAAGACCTGCATGTGACAGAGCTGTCCAATGGCTCTTTTTTTTTGAACGCGTCAACCGTTTGCGACGGAATTTTCCGTCAGAAAGTTCGTCAATCCTTTGTGACGACTAAGGTCGTCAGTAACTTAATAATTTGTGACGGAAATTTCCGTCAGTAACTGTTTGACGGATTTTTTTTAATTTTTGTTTTTTTTTTTAAGTTTGTGACGAATTTAGTTATTTATTGACGGACCTGGCCGTCACTAATTTACAGACGGCCCAGGCCGTCACTAATTGATAGGTTCATTTCGTCAAAAAATTAAGGAATTCTTGTAGTGACTATGGGTCATCCAATTAAGATTTGACAGTTAGAACGTTGTGATTAAAGACTACGTACTGCATGCAGTTAGTAACTTCACAAAATCCAAATACCAAGGTTTTGAAGGGATGAAATTGGTTTTTCTAGATTCAAAGAACCCTACTTTAGATGTTTACAGTTTACTTTTCAATAAAATTAAGTGATTGACAAATGTAATTTGTTTATTTGAATCTGACATCTAACGGCTATGTGAACATTTTGATAATGAATTAAATAGAAATAAAAAAGTAAATTCAAATTGTGCATTGTAATCAAATTATGCATTGGTTTGAGACTCAAACTATCATCGATGGTTAATTATAGGCTTAATCATCATTTTCGTTCCTGTAAATTCGCAATTTTTTTGTTTTAGTCCATGTATCTGTTTTTCTTGCAAATCAGTCCCTGTATGTTCAAATTTTTTAGTTTTAGCCCCTTAAAACTAAAATCCGCAGGAAACCAGCAAATTTTCCTGCAGATTTTCCTGCGGATTTTAACTTTAGGGACTAAAATAGAAAAGATTTGCACATGCAGGGACTAATTTGCAACAAAAAATGATACAGAGACTAAAACCAAAAATTTATGAACTTACAGGGACGAAAATGATGTTTAAACCTTAATTATATGATACACATTACACAATAGTGATAGGTCAGCAATTGGATTATGGAAGAAATTTGGAGATATCACATTTAAGATAAATCATATAAGTGAGTTTTTATCCGAAATTTTAATTGTAATTTTACTTTTATAGATAGACAGAATAATCTATTATAAACTCATACACAAAGTAAAAGGACCAGAGTTCAGATGATGACCAACACTAGTAATTTCGGCATTTCGAAATTTTAAAATTTAGATATACATAAGTTTTCTTATTTATATAATTATCAATAAAGTTTTACATAAGTATATTTTTTTCTATTGAATCATTAAGTCTAATAAAATATGATGTGACTTACCATTCTAAATTCTAAATCTAATAATGAAAATTAAATTTATGCATAGTACAAATCTAAAGTGCACATTACTCAAAATTTGATTTCCTAAAATGAATCTTAATGAACCGGGTTTGCCCACAAAATTTAAAGATTATATTCCCCATGATCATAGGCACGAGTAATTTTTATTGCAATTCCACGTAAACTAGTAGTTGAGGATGGTGGTTGTCAAAGAATATTAGTGTCTTTTCTTTTATGCGGTAGCATGAGTAGATTGGCAAATAGGCATCCTATGTTTAAGCATTTTACTATTTTACAAAATTGTTATTTTGACAAAAAGTTGATACATATACAAACAATTTCTTCTAATTCTTTCACTCAAATCAACTAGAATTTTATTTAATTTTATAATAAAATAAATAAAACAGGGCTAATCCATTTAATTAAGAATCAACTGATCAATATGAGTTGGTATGCCAAAAAAAAATTATAGTGTGTTTGATCTGCTAAAATATAAGGGATTGAACATGACAACTTCAGTTGTACTGTGTTTGATTTTAAAAATGTTCCTGGTACTGGACAAACAGGGGGTTAAGGGACAGGCCAAAAAGTGAAATTATTGTCCCCCACTGAACCACATGAAAACTTTTTGTCCTCTGCACAAGTTGTCTAAAATACCAAAATAACCTTTTGTTCACCAAACATCGTACAACATAAAATTTGTTCGATACCATAAATGTTTGTCATGTGTTGTTTTGTCTTGTACTGTTCTGTCAAATACTTACATTTTGCAGATCAAACAGATCATATAGGGTTAAATAAGTTTTTGATCCCTATAAATATCTTGAATTTTGTGTTTAATTAGTCCCTATAGAAAATTTAAGCAATTTTTAGTCCTCCAAATATTTTCTATCACAATTTTTTATCCTTACTTTTACTCTAACTGTTGTTTACTTTCAAATTATTTAATTATTTTTTTATACATGTATATAAGATGAATTATTTACTAATTTTTTAGCGCAAATAGCTTTAGAATTCATATTTAATTCATCGTTTGTTAAAACAATTTATAATTTTTATAAGAGAGATTTCAATAATTTATTAAATATGACCGCGGAAAAATTCAAAATTTCGAATGATATACATGAGTTAACTGAAAAGCAAAGACCAAAAATCATGATAAAAATATTTTAGAGACTAAAACTTGCTGAAATTTTTATAGAAAATAAAAATAAAATTTGAAATATTTATATGGACCAAAAATATATTTAACCCAAAACTATACGTTGATATGTCAAAGTAAAGTAAATCAACTTAGAATTGAATATATTAAAATGGATGTTAATTTAAACATCCATTTTAGCTAACTTTAGGACAATTTTGGTTTTTCCCATTTTTTATCGGACAAAAACAATAGAGGGAGAAAAGGGGAGAGAAATAGAATAAGAATACAATGCAATTATGAGAGAAAAAATTGTCAAAACTAAATGTTCAAATTAAATAACATTTCTCTATATTTATATAGTGTCAATTTATTTTTTAAATATGATTGCTCTTTATTTTATGTTAAGAAATGCTCAATGAAATGATTTTATTTTCACAATAGGATAATATATGATTTTATGCGCAGAATCATTAATGGATGCAAATTAGGTTTGGTCTAATAGTCGGAGGTTTGGGTAATATATATACTAGAAGTTTTGGGTTAGATTCTCAGCTCCATTGTATAAAAATAGAGAATTTTTCGCTGGTGAGAAAGAACGGTGATATCAATTTGAAATTTTAGGGATTATGTTTTATGCAAAGTTTGTATTTTGGTTTTGGTCCCTCGTTAATCTCCCTCTTTTGATTTTGGTGCCTGATTAATCTAATCAACATTTTGGTTTTGTCACATCATATTTGCCACATGCGTAAACGTTTGCTAGATCGGTGTTTTTGAAACGGAACTAGACGACAAAGACTAACACCAACACAATTTGCACATTCAGAAATATATTTGCAACAAAAAATAATACATGAACTATAATAAAAAATTCGCTTACTTTTAAGGACGAAAGTGTTATTTAAATATAGAATATAAGTCGTATGATCAAGATTAATGTGGGACCTTTTAAAGGATTAGGCTAAGATTGTAGGATCTTTTAAAGGATTAGGCTTGACTCGACTTGCTTAACTTCATACATGGCATTAACATATGGTTTCGTCCCCAAGTTTGTTTTGCAACATTAATTTCAAAGTAAAAAAGCACAAATATAATTCAATACATGACAATTAAGCATGCATGAAACGTTCAATGTGGCTATTTGTAAAATTAATTAAAACATGTCCCTAGACCCTAGCTATAATAGTAGCTATTGTATCTAGATATCTAGATAGTAGTACAACATATAAATTAAGTTGGACACGGATTCTTAATTTGCACATTAAAAAATTGTATACCATATGATGGGAACCAAGTTAACTATTACTGCATCTGATTTTTGAATTGAACATTACTGTTGTGGTAAGTCAAGACCAAAATAAACCGATCATTTTTTAACTATGAATTACATGAACCATGATTGAAAGCTGCCTAGCTATAAATATTATATATATCCAATATTACAGTTTATATATGTTTTGCTGACTATGAAATTGATGTTCTACAGTAATTATTAGAAGAATTGAGAGTTTATTCAATTTTAGAAAAAAATATGTTTGGCACAAATACAATACAAGAGGTGACATAATTCATGTTGAAACTAAGATGTGTCTTATGTTGATTTATTGCGTAAGCCTTAAGGTACTGTGTTCTTGTATATATGCATGGCTGTTTCGTAGCTAGCTAGATTATCCACACGCAATTACAATTTACACATGCCATTGCATACACCACACCACGCAGGTCTTAATTTGCACTTATTTTCTCAAAAAAATTTATGGGTTAAAAATGTTTTTTTGACCCTGTTTTAAATTTTACTTTAGTCTCTATAAATTTTTTTAACAACTTTTAGTTTCTCAAATATTTATTTTAACAATTTTGGGTCCCTGTTTTTCAGACAAATCATGATGTATATCATTTGAAATTTTGAATTTTTTTCACGGTAATGTTTAGTACATTATCGTAAGCTTTCTTGAAAAAAATTAATTTTTTTTAACTTGGAATGAATTAAATATGAAATTTTAAGTTTTTTTCCGCTAAGAGATTCATAAAAAATTCTAAATTTTTATGGGTGATATTCTTATAATATTACAAACATTACTACAAAAAACCATTAAAAAATTAATAGTATACAAGAGTTGACTTAAAAGCAGCGACAAAAATATCGTGATGGAAATTATTTGAAGAACCAAATGTTGGTAAAAAAAAAATTATAGGGATTCAAAACAAAATTTTCGATATTTATAGAGACCAAAAACTTATTTAACCCAATTTTTAATAATAAAGGAGGTATAAATCAAGTTTTTAATTAATAATATTTTTTAATAAATTGGGAAACTAAACGGATACTTTGCATATATGCGATTCAATTGGTTATGCAATGAGAATGGAACTTTGCAGTTTTCGAAAGTGATTCTCAAACATCGGTAAATTCTATAGTTACTAATAGTAAATGGAATTCAGAGTTTAGTTCTACGAATAATACTAAAAACACACTTTTTAACACACATTTTTAATACACTTTCTTGTATTCGTTGAAATTCGTAGAACTAAACTTTATAACAGTGGTAATGGCCTACTTACAAAACACTCCCATAATTTTACTAACATAATTTAGTTCCTCAAAGGAAAAAACTGTAGCATTTTAATGTAAATTTGGTATCCTTTCTTTAAAATTTTATTACATATTTGCATTGCTTACGTGATTTTTTCTACATCACAAGATGAAACATGCATAAGGAATCATTTCTAGTTGGATGTTATGATTATGTTTAGTTCCACAATAATCACAGTACAGGCGTAAAACAATGACGGTAATAATTATAGAATGGCAAGAATAATTAGCAAAGTAACGTTTATAGTGACACCTTAACTGACAAACTGACAAATAAGGTAATTCAAGTTTGAAATTTTCTCGTTATTATGATGATGACTTGTTGCAAATTAAAAATTTGTCTATTCATCATTCCAGAAAAATATAAAAATATGTTTATATTCATTTTTTAATTAACCAGTACTACGTCTATATTTAGTATCACGATAGATATGTCAGAATCTGTAGTTTCTGTAAAATTACGGTGAGCGACCATGATTCTAACATAACCACTGTGATACCAAACGCACACTACATTTCACACAAATAATGTGGTGGTGAAAACAATGAGATGGAACTTGCATGAAAATATGAAGAAGGAATGCTTATATATAGAGCTACATATAAAAGGCAAGAGGATTAATAGTAATTATTAGGTAGTACTTATCTAAATAATTTAGGCAGTAATAGTAATATATACATTGCTAATTGGTTTTTATTTTAATTGTTGCCTAGTTGTTGGGCTTTTAAGCCAATTTATTCTATTATCCATATATATATATATATATATATATATATATATATATATATATATATATATATATATAGTATTTGTGACATTGGAAATCAACCAATTTTAAGTAATTTTCGACGGAAAAAAACCGCCGCAAAAAGTCGCCGCAAATTTCCGGCGGTTTTTTGATGCAAAAAGCCGCCGCAAAGTTTGCAACCAGCGTTTATCCGGCCGCTTCGAAAACCGCCGCAAATACTCTTTTCTGGCCGTTTTTTTAGCATTTCCGGCCGTTTTTGGCCGCCGCAAATGACTGAAATTCTTGTAGTGGAATGAAAATGAAGTTTATCTTTTTATTTAATTTTTAATGTTTTTTTTTTCAATTTTAGTATAAATCGAACCCTAGTTCATAATCTTAATATGAATTATCTTTCTATCAGATTCTTTTTTTTATGGAAGATCCTATATTAATTAAGTTTTGGTATAATGGTAAAAAACTGGTCTTGGATTCAAAATTTCGAATTCGTAAATGTAAATATTTTTTATAAGTATTTTTTAAGTCTTAAAGTCTTTATTATCTTAGACTGAGACATGTATCATTATCCTATAAAAGAAATTCTTATGATGAGAAAATAAGAAGGTATATAGCTAGTACATAAATTTTCAAGGAATAATATCGTATCCCTCTTTTAATTGTGTGAACTTTGAACACCTAAATTAGATTTAAGATCTTCTATATGTCTGATCTCCAACTAGATAGATATTAAGGCTCGTTTATTTGTAAAATGTAAGTATTGGACAAAACAACACATGACAAACGTTAAAAGTACTGAATAAATCTTATGTTGCATAATGTTTGGTGAACAAAAAGTTATAATCGGCTGAACTGTTTTTATATGTAAGAGTTAAATATCGAATTCCTAATTACTTGTTTAAGGAGTACCATTCAACTATTAATCGTGTTCTTCTGCCTTCTTTAATTCGATTCACTTTGCATATAAAAATATAATTAGTTTATTATTAAATTTTTTTTCCATTTACTCAACTTTAAAATCAATTTGGGTGGTTTTTTATTCAAGTTAAATTAATTTGGCTTACTACTTTTGACCAAAATGTTCAAGAAATAATGCCTCAATTTATTGTCATTTTGTGCAGTTGTTTCAAATAATCAAACTTGCCTAGCTAGCATGATTTGATCACATTATTCAATACTTATTTTAAACCCCAAAAGTCTATCCAAATTTATGAAACTTATTTTGTTAAATGGCACCTTCATAGTTGAAAACATTCTTAGATTTTAATGGATTATATATACTTGGTTATCTTTCCATATTTAAATAAGTCTATAAAAATGTGTATGTGGATTTTTATATCCACCGACAAGGATAACTTGTATATGGCTGTAGCTAATTCAAGTTTCTAAAATCATGAGATGTTGAAACCATATAAAACTTGAATTGTGAAATACTCTATTAGAGGCCAAAGAAACAATGGCCCAGCAAAAACAAGGGACCAAGGACATGTAATTTTGTAACCAAAAACAAGGACATGTAATTTGATATGGTTTTTTTTTTTTAGGAACAGCTGATATGGCTTATAATTCTTTTTTACCTATTGGTGATGTTGAAAAATAATAATATTACATACACTTAAACATAACATAGTTTTCTTTAAAGTTGATATAAATATGATTTTAGTATTATAATTATGTTTTACTCATAATATACCAGTAATGTCCCATAAATTCTAGGTCAACTGACAAAAATTGTCAAAATTGTTTGGTCGAATATCGTGATCCTGGATTTCACAATTATATGAGTTTAATTTCAATGAATTACCATTTCATCTAACACATAAAAAATACTGGTAATTACTAACAAAAAAATATTGTAATTATAGTGTTTTTTTTAGTTCTCGTTAATTTGTTTGCTTGAGTTTAGTTTAGGGGTGTTCACGGTTCATAAATTGCACTGAACTGAACCATATAAATGGTTCAGTTTAGTAACTGAAACCACTTTTTATAAAAACTGGTTTATTTCTCAAACCAGTTTCAGTTCAGTTCAGAACCAGTTTACATCTTTAAACCAGTTTAGTTTCAGTTAACTGGTTTAAAACCAGTTTTTTTAATAAAACCGGTTTATTTTTTGAAAACCTGGTTTTATACCAATTTTCTGTATTTTTTTTAAAAAAAACTGGTTTCCGATAAAAATAATTTTGGAGTTTTTTTTCCGAAAAACAGTTTAAGTCTATTTTTCGGGAAAAAAGTTTTAATATTTTTTTTCGGAAGAAAAGTTTGCGACTTTTTCAAGAAAAAAGTTCCCGATTTTTTTCGTAAAAAAAGTTTCCGATTTTTTCAGAAAAAAAAGTTCCCGATTGTTTTCGGGAAAAAATTCTCGATTTTTTTTCGGAAAAAAAGTTCCAATTTTTTTCAGGAAAAAAAGTTACCGATTTTTTCGGAAAAAACATTCCCGATTTTTTCGGAAAAAAAGTTCCGATTTTTTTCGGGAACAAAAGTTCCCGATTTTTTCGGGAAAAAAAGTTCCCGATTTTTTCGGGAAAAAAAGTTCCCGATTTTTTCGGAAAAAAAGTTCCCGATTTTGTCGGAAAAAAAGTTCTCGATTTTTTCGGAAAAAAATGTTCCCGGTTTTTTCGGAAAAAAAGTTATCGGTTTTTTTCGGGAACAAAAGTTCCCGATTTTTTCGGGAAAAAAAGTTCCCGATTTTTTTGGAAAAAAAATTCCCGATTTTTTCGAAAAAAAAGTTCCCGATTTTGTCGAAAAAAAGTTCTCGATTTTTTCGGAAAAAAATGTTCCCGGTTTTTTCGGAAAAAAAGTTATCGGTTTTTTTCGGAAAAAAAGTTCCGATTTTTTTTGGGAAAAAAAGTTCCCGATTTTTTCGGAAAAAAAAATTCTCGATTTTTTCGGAAAAAAAGTTCCCGATTTTTTTCGGAAAAAAGTTCCCGATTTTCTCTGGAGAAATTTTTCCGGTCTTTTTTCTGCTTATTTTTTTAAGAAAAATGTTCCCATTTTTTTTGGGAATTATTAAATATTTTTTTAAAAAATAAAATAAAATACAGTTCATAAATTTAAACTTGTTTTGAACCGGTTATAAACTGAATTGTAACTGTTTTTAAAAAGTGGTTCAGTTCAAAACAGTATTAAATAGTTCAGTTTAAAATATGGTTCAGTGCAGTTCGAACTACAGTTTGGTTCAGTTAACTGGATTTTTGAACACCCCTAGTTTAGTTCACACAAATTCAAACATTGATCTCTAATGTTACAAGAAGACATTAGAGACTAAAAACAACGATTTTGAAATTTGCAAAAATTGAACTTAAATAAAAACTTGTTCGACTACAATGACAAAATAAGTGGTATGACCAAAATTGGTATGTTATTTTAGTTTTTTTTAATCATGTTATTAATACAAAGTTTTTACCTCCATATAGCGTTGAGTAATTTTTAACGAAGAACATATATATAAACCTAACATAATTGTTCCTACACATAGAAGTAAGAGATTAGATCTCCGACCATACCCAAATATCTTAACAGTTAAACTAATTCATTGTTAATTTGTTAGTTTATTGTTATTCTCCCCTTATTGCTAATCATATTTACAGCATTACCTAAACCTTTTTTTTTTTGTATTTGCCATTATGTGAATCTCAAGATGGCAATGGAAATTGATAGATGTGTAGGCTCGTTTAAATGGTTAGCCTCAACAATGGACATTGTTTTCATTGGTTGAAAATAGCCTTGAGAAGGATGGATCAAACTCAACTGTTACGGTGTTCATAAAAGTTCAATTAACTTTTCAGGGTGTGGCAGTTTTCTTCGAGACAATAATGATATATGTTTGAGTAGTTTTGCACTTAAATTTGGCTCCTTTCGATGTTCCCAATAAAACAATTCTATTGTAAGAAAAGTACACTAGAAAAATTCATCCTCACAACTGCGACTGAAAGGGAACTGAAACCACTTGATAGCAGAATTGACCCTCGA